>CM060733.1:69467672-70067672 GCA_030704615.1 Takakia lepidozioides | reverse complement strand
GGATTGAAGGACTAAGGGTGGTTAATGAAAGCACCCCAAAAAAAAAAAAAAAAAAAACCCAAAATGCAATTCCAATACACCCAAAAAGAAAAAAAGAAAAGCCCATGGTCATCTGCGACCCCCATGCCGCCGCCAAAAAAGATCCACTTTTTGTGCAATCTCACTTGGCATGTAAGACCAAATGAAGTCCCAACACACAAAATACAAATATAAATATCCAAAATGTCCGAGTTAACTAGAAGTAGGTAATTCTAGTTAACCATGCATTTTGTTGAATGTTGACTTTTGCCACTCCGGGTCCAGCACTCAAGCTTGTAATCAGACCCTCTAGACCTGTGCTTGCACGCTCGCCCCCCCCAGACGCCGCAATTATTGGTTTGCGCAGGGCACCTGCACAGGTCTACAGCCTTCTGACTGCATACCGTTGGCAGTTATTGCGCAAAGGCCAGGGGCCGCATTCCGGAGACAAGGTTCATGAAAACTCTGACAGTGGATTTTTGGGAGTGTGGGCTCGTGGGATTCGTGAATAGGCTTCGTCGTTGGGAAACATCGGCCCTGCATTACTTTCCCTTGCTGCATTCCCGCTTCTCCCAGGGCGCTTGCCCGAACGCCGTGCTCGCAGTCTTGTGTACACATCTCCCATGGCTGAAAACTCGAGCGCTATAGTGTTTTGCCCTCCTCACGAGCATAGAGCTACATTTCCGTGCAGAGGGGGGATCTGTCGGGTGATGGAGAAATATCTCTGCGTCCAATACCACCTGAAACCGGGGTCAGTATTCCTGGAGGAGGAAAGGAAGGATTCAAATGGAATTGTAGTCGAAAGTATTGTTGTGCTCCACGATGATTTCGGCGACGGCAGGGAATGGCGAATTCCACCATCGGACAACATCATATACAGAGCTGTTGGGGACTTCATTTGCCCGCCAAATGCGCCTTCTCTCCTGCCGCCTTCCACGAAACAATCCGCGAATCAGAGAGTTGGTACCTCAAAGAGAGAAATCCGCAACGGAGTTAATCCTGAGCTGACCCCATCAATGAAGATGAGCAAGAACCGGGTTGTTCACAACCTGTCCGACTTAGACGAGGTCATAGAAGTTCCAAGATCATCTTGGAGATCAGGCAAGTCCTCAATGGACATTAGCGGACGAGGGAGTCATATTCCCAGCACGAGCTCAGCAACTCAATCCATTCTTGATAGCAAGGGCTTCAGACGGAGGGACACCGCTCCGAGCTGGCTGGGCTGGACTACAGCAAGTTCACAATCAAATCCGTGACACGCCTTCCCGCAGACGTCGACGACAATATCTTTTTTGAGTTCCCTCCTCGAACGGACTGTTCTAGGGCGTCCGGAATGTTGACAGATATGGATAGGAAACATGACGGCCATCCTTGGTGCGTCACCAGAACCACCAGCATGAAGATGTTCGATGGTGTGCGGGTGCACTACGTTGTGTGTGCGAGCGCGCTGCGGTGTTTCTCCCCAACTTGCTTCCACTTTAAATCTAGAGGTCACATGAATGAGACGGATTGGATAGGCACAGCTCAGCAACCATTTCAAGCTCAGGAAAAAGTTCCAAACTCTACATTTAAGTGTGTGCATTGCAAAGAACCACCCCATTGCATGTCTGTTTGTAATGCCAAGCAGTTCTATGTGTTGCACCGTTTCCCTGACCTCACACGAGCTTGCATACACATTGGTGTGCATTGTCACAAGTTGGCGAGGGGGAATCGCGGGAGGCTGCCCAGGAGGTAGAGCAGCTCATTGAGGAGGAGGTTAAGTTGAGACCTGGTGCCAAACCCAAACAGATACAGCTGCGGGGTGCCCATAAGATGGCATTGGGCAAAATAATGTCGGAAGATGGCTCCGATAGAGTTCCTCTCGATGAGAAGGAAATGGAGGCATTGCTAGAGTCAGTGTCCCATGTCTGTTCACCGAATGTCCGAAACCGCATTGTCTCCTGCAAACAGAGAATTGGGCGAGGCTCGGATATGCACTCCATTCTGGAGGTGAAGCGACGATGTGGATACGACTACATTCATGGAAGTAGGTTTCCAGGACAAGGGACTAAGGCAGATCGTTGTTTCGTATTCAAAATGTCAACGTGTGGGCCTGGCAGCGGCGTGGATCTGGTCCACCGGATGACGAGTGGAAACTTGTCAAATAGTTGGGTCATGTTCGACCATATCAAGCAAATTACAAATCACCAGTGGGTGACAATGGGTGCACATGTCTACGACCCCCACAACAGGATGCTAATGACAATTGTTATTTGTGAGATGAAAATGACACACAATTGGAGATGCTTCTTTGGTAGGGAATAAACGAATAGATGGCAAGGGCGGGATTGCCCCCACCGAATTTCCGTGGTTTCATGGCGGACAACGCACAAGCAAATTGGGCTGCAATCCGAAGGGTGTATGGGGAAGACCCCAATGTTCCAATAGAAGGCAAGGAGAGATCTTGTGGGTTCCATTTTCTCCAGAGCTTGTCATAGTACACAATGAGGCTTGTGGCGCCAGAATTCAGAGAGTAGCACCGTTCCATGTGTCTTGTGTGGAAGCGTGCTCCCACCTTGGATGATGCAGAAACACAGTTTGCATGTATACGGGCTTGGTGGACAACGTCAGGTGCTGTAAAGAAATCAGACGAGGGAGCTATGGTCAGTTGACTAGCATGGTGGCATTATCGTTTCCTCCAGTTCGACGACTATATGCGGGAGGTGAGTTGGACGATTTCACGTCCCGTTCAATATTATGCTAGTCATTAATTGTAACTTGCTTCTAACCTGAGAATGTGCATGTGAAGGAAATGTGTCTGGACTCCGACACCGACATGTCGACAACAAACATGGCCAAATCAGTACATTCTTCCTAGCGTGCCTCCTCTACGGCGCATCTGGTGGACATCCTCACTACCACAACGGAGGACATTGTGAGGTCAATTATGCAGCAATGCAGGTACAACGAGTTCTTGAAAAGGAAACAGTGGGGCTTGGGGCCGGACAGGTAGGAAATGCTGATGCGGACTGCCTCCAGATCCAAGAATCCTTGGAAGTGGGCAGCAGCCTTGCGAGAGGGCCTTCGAGACACGCATTTTCTTCGAAGAGGCCAACACTTGGAAGGAGATGTTCACACCCGTCCAGTGAGACAAAGACTTGACAAGCCACCTGGCGGAGAAGAGGATTCATGGCGAGCTGACAAGAATATTCGCACGTTCCCTCGGGGTCTCGTAATGTTGCCCGACGACGTCTCGTCGAGCACCGCAAGCCCTGCACGTTCAAGATCACCATCTCCTTTGAGCACAGGGCACGTGCACAAGGAACATAACGAGCCATCTGTCGTCACGCAGTACAACATACCCATTGTGGAGACAAGAGTGTCGGAGTCACAGTGGAGAATTGCAAGGACATTGTCGGCATTTTGAGGGAAGTGCTGCGCCATCCGGGTGGATACGAGAATATGCTGCAGTGAGATGATTCGGAGGAACCCACACGGTGCTGTACCTGCACCTTGTTTTGGCGGCAGATTTATGACTCCCAGATTTTCTCACGCCACAACGTAGACGTTTTGGTTCTGTAGGCACGACATAATGACTTGTGTATTTGGCAAACCCAAGTACGGGATTCAGGGAATGTCGGGGCCTCTCGGCGTCTGGCCTGTTGCACCGGGTTGCAACCTCTCTCAGAATGAGGCGGATGCTCTTTCTGCAGCAGGATTTTGAATGGTGCAACGCACAGACGTCCCGGCCCACCCATTTCTAGTTCCTCAGTCCCAACCATTGCAGACTGCGAGGTCCAGTAGAGACGGATTGTACAATTCTGCACATCCCACAATACGATTCGGAAGAGTAACGAGATGACACCCTCCCAACAAATTGAATGAGACTCGGATTGCCAATGCTCTTGGGATGGCTTGCATTTTTCAGAGCTCCCGGGACGTACCTGCACCCGGCCTTGGGCGTGTTTATCGGATGGCAACGGCCGGTTCAGCTGTACGCGACGACGTATACACAATTACAATCGGAGTGGAGCCGACCTGCAATTGTACGGACTTTTCGTTGATGGAAGCAAAGAAGGGGACAAAGTATTATCAGTGCAAGCATCTGTATTACATTTACCTGAAGAGGCTGAGGATGAACTTGAGTATTGATGACTTTGTTCATGCACCAGCGTTGAGCGTAAACGAGCTGCACAAACTCCTCGGCAGGGATTCCAGAAATCATTGATGGGGCAAAGGGAATCTACCATATTGATATTTTCAATTGCATTTTTATGCATTAGACTATGTTTTGCAGTGTACTGAATCCACCCCAAAACTCCAGGAATGAGACCTGCAATATTAAAGTAATCTCTTTCAAACACATTATGGACTTCTGGATATCCGTTGACGTCCAGTGGCAGTTCAATGTCGAAATAGAATCCATAATAAGATGGCGGCAGGAAATTTGCAGATCTTCCAAAAAACTGAGTTCCAATCGAAGCCATTTTTGGAAATATGACGCCGAATTTCCCTATTTTGGGCCAAAAACTGACTAAGTCCCAACATGTCCGGGAACGATGTCTGGAAATATGGCGCCGAATTTCCAGTTATGTGGCCCAAAACTGCCCAACATTTATGCAGTCCTGAGCACCATCTCCCGAAATTCGGCGCCACATTTCCAATTTTTGGGCCAACACACTTCACATGGAGGGACCTATAGCTGCAAAATTCGGCACCATTTTTTGCCGGAGGCACCTATTACCGCAAAATACATGTCGTGCGCATACATATCGCTACACAACTACATCGCTGTCCAAAACCACACAACACATGTGCACACCACACACTAGTATACCACTAGTCCAACCACTAGTCCAACCACTAGGCTACAGCTAGTCAGTCACTAGGTTGCCACTATGCTGCCCACTATGGCAGTCACTAGTCCACACAATCGCCCCCTAGCTGGTGCTTAGGTCCCTCTAAGTCCAGGTAGCCACAAGATGTGATAGTGACCATAGCCTCACTAAGTCCTCCACCACTATCCCTACTACACTCAAACTCGATAGATCAAGAGGCCGGGTGCAAGAGTTGCCCCATCATTAGTCGCCGTCTTGCAACCTGTGAACTTGAGCTTGGGATCTCATGTATTGACTCCTATGAGCTTGGCCTCCCATGTCTTGTTAGCTGCCTCCAGTCATGTCCATTGCCACTATCCCAAGCAGTGTGGACACAACCAATCTCCGTCAGGAACCTTCTCAAGAGGTGGTGTCAAGCATCCCATATGCCAACCCCTTGAGCATCGATCATACACCAGCATGGTGGCTGCCCCTTTGGCAGACCCACAGAGCATGCACCTCAAACCTGCAGGTACCACTGCCAAGTTTGGGTCAACTCTGCCATCGACATTGGGAAGGTGACATGGCACACAATTACGCACATGGTCCTTCCAAGTCATGCCATCCCGACCCTCCAAGATCAGGACCCCTGAAGGCAACACCTCTCGAACCCTCAGAATAACACGCCCTGCAGTAACATCTAGAGTTGTAGGAGCAGTTTGCTGCAAATAAACATAGTCACCAGGGCTAAACCTCCGAACCCTAGGACGATATCCTCCACCACGTATAGTGGCATACCTCAACGTATCACGGTGCTGTGCAATGGCAAGGTTCTCAAAAGCCATGGGCATGACTTTCTTGAACAACTTTGCACGCTGATCACATGCACGTACCCCCACATCCGGATCGTCAAGGTTAAGGACTTGAGCAATGTCCCTACGAATGGCTGCAGGCAAATCCGGCTCTCGGCCAAAGAGAAGGAAATATGGTGAGAAGGAGGCAAGTGATGCTTGTTTGCTGAACCTGTAGCCCATGGCTAACCAAGGAACCTGAAGATCCCAATCTCCTAGGTGTCCCTTATGCAAGCCATACTTGCGCAAACCCCTCTTCACCGTCTGAACAACTCTCTCTGCTAAGCCATCGGCCTCAGGATGATCCCGAGAAGTGGTGTGGTGGTCTATCAAGGCTTTATCACACAAAGCCTGAAACTCCCCCAAGAACTCTCTCCCTTGGTCCGTGAGTACCTCAGCTGGAGCATCAAATCGGCTAAGCACACGATCCAAGAATGCATACGCAGCCCCCTCACTAGCCTTGTCAGGCAATGGAACCAACTCAATCCACTTGGAGAAGTGCTCTACCATCACCAACACATATCTGTGGTGGCGCATAGTCAGTGGCAACGGTCCTGCGAAGTCAAGACTCCACCTGTAGCCCAATCCCATGATTGGTAAATGATGCAATTGTGGTGTAGGGGTGTTGAATGAAGCATGCACCCTGTCACACACCATGCACCTAGCCACGAACTGTTGTACCTCTGTATGCATACCACGCCACCAATATTGCCCTTGCAGTAAACTGTGAGTGCGTCGCACTCCAAAATGCCCCAACTCCTCATGGGCATGCCGCACCAACCGTGCACGCTCTGTGGGGTGAGGCACAATCCTCACCCGACCATCCTCCCACACTTGAAGTAGGTGTATCCCCTCCCACTTGAACCTCTTGGCTCGTTGCAGGATCCGATCCCTCTCCCTGGCAGTCACAGTGGCTGCCGTGTCTCCAGTGCGGAGGTAGTCCAACACAGCCGAATCCTCATGTATATCTCTGGCACCACCTGGCTCATCACTAGCCTCAGGGTCCTCAGACACTCCGTCTACAGTCATCCCTGTTGTAGGTCCAACCTGACCTCCCGATGCCAAGATACACAAAAATGCAGATGCGTGCCATCCCGGCACCATCTCCTCGTCCGTCTCACCATGCCACCGAGCTCCAGTGTCATCCTGCTGGCTCATGCATGGATTGCGACTCAATCCATCCGCATCCCGATTGACCAAACCCGGTCGATGCACAACCTGAAAGTCATACTCCTGGAGTATGAGTGCCCACCGTGAAAGCTTCCCCGTAAGCTTGTCTGACTCCATCAACCACTTGAGTGGCTGGTGATCCGTGACAAGGGTGAAAAGATTGCCGTATAGATAGCACTTGAAGTGTGCCACACAACACTGCAGCTAAGCACTCTCCCTCATATGAGCTGTACTTAGCCTCTGCAGCGTTGTTCGAGCGGCTAGCATAAGCCACTACGAACTCTCTTCCCTCATCATCCACCTGTGTGAGCACCGCTCCAAGCCCCAGCATGCTCTAATCCGTATGCAGCTGAAAAGGACGCCCCCTGATAGGTCGTCTCAGGATAGGCGCCGAGGTCAACCTCGCCTTGAGCTCTTGAAAAGCTCGTTCCTGCTCATCTTCCCACTGCCACTCCTGGTCCACCTTGGTCAGCTTGGTTAGAGCCTTTGTAATGGTACTAAATCCCTTGACAAACCGTCTATAATAGTTTGCCAACCCCATGAAAGCTCGAACTCGGCTCACATCCGTGGGGCGTGGAATTTGTGCAATGGCCTCTACCTTAGTCTGTTGTACCCCCAATCCTCCAGGATATATCATGTGACCCAGATACTCAATCTGGTTGTGGAAAAACTTGCACTTCCCCGGATGTAACTTCAATTCGTGCGCTCTCAAGCGCTCCAATACCACCTGAAGGTGTCTCTCATGCTCCTCCATCGTAACACTAAAGATGATGATGTCATCTATGTAGCACCGAGCAAAGTCCACCCCTGCTAGAATTCTATCCATGACTTTCTGAACTCTGCAGGAGCATTCTTAAGCCCAAATGGTAAGAACCGCCACTGATATAGGCAATCCTTGCCATGCTCATTGATCCCCCAGAATGCCGTCTTCTGCTTGTCCGCCTCCTTGATTGGCAACTGGTGATATCCGGATCGTAAATCCAAAGTGCTAAAGACCTTAGCATGCCCGATGGCATCAAAGATCTTCTCTGGTGTGGGCATGGCATACTTATCGGACTTGGTCTGATGATTTACAGGCCGGTAATCACCGCACATACGTCTCTCCATCCAATTGCCATAGACATCCTTCTTGGCTGGCATCACTGTGGCTGAAGCATACTCTCCACCAGAGAGCTCCACCAAACCTGCCTCCCAGAGATCTTGAGTCCTCATCTGAATCAAAGACCTCTCCATGTCACTGTATCTATAGGGTCTCCGAAAGATTGGCGTGTCAGTGGCCAACTCAATACGGATCTCTTGACCCTTCAGTGCTCCCAAGTCCTTCAAACTGAAGGCAAAGCAATTCCTATAAGCCCTCAGGAACCGCCGTATATGCCGTCTCTCTCCTCCGGTGACAATGGGTCCAATGTCAGGCTCCCAATTGTTCTCCATAACTGCAACCTTAAGTCCAGTGGGCTTAGAGGTAGAGGACGCGTCCAGTGGTTGCTATGTTGCAACCTGTTGAGCAGTACTCCCTGCCTGCTCACTCAATGACAAGGCCTCATCCTGCCCCATCATCTCATCCTTGAGGACCTCCTCAACCCAAGAAGAATCCCCAACCTCATCCATCACAGCCGCCTTGGCTGCCAACTATCTGAACCTCGAGCACCTCCCACGTGTGCCATGGATGCATGCACCCCGTGGTCCTCACATGCTCGCCCCCACTCACTGCCTGTACCGTCTCGGTAGGTAGAGAGACCATCGAGGGAAGTGTACTCCGCACTCTGCGTTGCTCAGCCAGAGCCAAGCTGATAATCCAGGTCAAGCAATTGAGATCCATTGCTTGCCCCAACACTTGACGACGTGATGCCTCAGAAAGAGACGACACCGCCGTGGTACCAGTGGTAAAACCCATTGCCCGCTCACGCTCATCAGCATTAGGCTCCACTAACTGCTGCAACTAAGCATCCCACAGGAGGCCAGGTCCACTATCCCGGAAAGCATGCGATCCTGGGAAGCTGAGCAGTGTAGGTAATGCTGCTCGTGGTTGACCCACCTTGTTGACCACTGCCAAGGGCGAACGGTCATCGTGTCTCACACGCTGAGACTGCCTCCCTGTGTCCAGAATGCTATCCACTGTGAGATGTGCTGGCCGCTGCACCCCATCAAATGCACGCTTGAGCAATGCGGGTGGCATCAAGTTAGTCCACCATAGCCGTGGTCGATGAGCCCGTGACCCTACTGTAGCTGCATCTAGCAACACTGTTGACCCAAGCCACGACCGGACTTGATGCACACTGGCCATCACCCTGGCCCGAGAATTACCCATCAGTGGCACATTCTCCAAGATGTATGCTAGAGATACAGCTTGATGAAGCTGCAAGTGGCGCAAAACCCGCACCATCTCCCAAAACAGACCCGACCTTGAGTCTCGCAATCCATTGCCATGCCCGGCTGATGAATGCCCTTGGCAGGGCCAACCTGCCATTACCAGATCAATGGAGCCAACCCGCTCCAAATCCTGCGCCCCCAGCAACGAAATGTCTGCTGGCAAGGCCTGCTGATATCCACGAATTGCAGACACCGACAACAACTCAGGGTATCGCTGCACCAACTGAGCAACATGACGAAGTGAAATGCGTCGTGCAGTCTCATCCCTCTCCACATACAGGTAACGCAAAACTCGTACACCTGCCTGTAACACAGAAGCCAATCCGGTGCTGATCCCGCCAAACAAGTCCAGAAGACAAATGTCTTCATCCGGATACTGCCACACAATAGGTGTGGTGTCCAATGGAGACAACTGAGGTGGTCTTGGTGCAATCCCCGCACTCTCCTCCTCTCTTGACGGTACAAAAGCCTCCACCCAGGCTTGTTGCACCCGTCGATCAGCATCCCGCTGCAAATCCTTGCTCGTGCCCCACAATGGAGTCTGAGCAACCATGGTAGGTAACTCCGCCATACCATACATGTCATCCTGCTCTCCCGGAGGTGGCACATCCTCTGAATGAGCGTTGCCCTCAAGCAACTCTTTAGGCCAACTCACTGCCGCTGTGAATGCTGCTAGTGTCGGCATCTTGCCTCGCTGGGCAACCGCAACTCCTCCTATGAACGTCACAGGGAGCTGCACACGTTGGCCCTTCCCTGATTGCCATGCAGGCCTATAGGAAGCTGACTCCTCCCAAAAATCCAGGGTGAAGCCCATAGGGTACAACACTGCCCCACCAACCATGACATCGTATGAGACTGCGTCTGTCACAATGGCCTTGGCTCGCATCACTGAGCCATCTGTAGGGTGATCCGGCCGTAGTCTGATAGCCAACTCACGTCGTGTCATGCCTCGAGCCTGCTCCGATCCTCCCAGAGACGTATGTATCTGGAAAGGACAATGCTCCATATCCGCCTCCGTGAGGCCCAAGCCTGCAATAGCAGCTCTGCCCAGCATCAATGGCTGAGCTCCCGAGTCCAACAAGACCCGCAGTGGCCAGTACCTCTTGCCTGCCGGTCCACTCAAACAGAAAATGTCATCCTGGTTGTCTAATATGACAACTCCAGGTGTCACCATGGCGCGCTCAATGGCTGGCCTAGCTGGCAGCTCCATCAACCTGGCAGCTGCAGCTTGCCATGGCGCCGCCGTGGCAGTCTTGACCCTCAAATCCGAGGATCCCTCCGGCACTACACCTCCCACTATCTCCGCAGAAGATGAAGTAACCTCCCCACTCTCACAAAGTGTAGCTGCCAGCCTGAACACCTCAGCTGGTTTTACCCCTGGCGTCGCAATCATGGTAGCCGAGAACAATGGAGCCTGGCACACAGATGTGGCCGCTCCTAGCAGCACACTAGCTGCCGTAGCCTTGGCAACACTAGGTAGTGGTGCTACCCGTGTAGCTCTCCCCAATGGCATTGTAACCTCCGCCTCGGTAACCGTCGGGCGAGAACTAGGTGCCATGGATGGCGCCGACACTGTCTCTGCCAATGTAAATGACTGAGGAAGCCTAGCCTAACGGCTTGCCTCCCCACGCTGTGGATCCAACTCCACCTCTGCACCTCGTGGCTCAGGAACTCGTGTTGCTCCTCGAGTCACGGCTGCAGCAGACTCCACCTGCACTAGTGGTAGTGCTGCTCCACACTTGAATCCCATGCCTCCCATATCTCCTCCCTCAGGAGCAGGAGGTGGACCATCCGGCCTTAGAGCCGGTACCACCCGAGCTGTAGCCATGGCAACGAGCGTATGCTCTAGCTGCTGAAGCCGGTTGGCCATGCCTTGGTCAACACCCTGACCTCCGCGTCCTTGGCCACGTTGAGCTTGCCCTTGGCCTGCACCTCGTGGCTGGCCACCTCGTCCTCTCTGGGCTGCTCCACCTTGCCCCCAGCCACCATTGTTCCCTTGGAACTGGCCTGGGTGCAACTCATGATGCAAACCATAACACTGGGCCTCTCTATGCCCGTACTTGCCACAATGCCCACACTACAACTGTGTAGGCTGTGCATGTGCCGACCCTTTGCCTCCATCTGGGCAATCCTTCTTGACATGGGGTCCTCCACATGTCCAACACACCACATCCGCCCGTTGTTGGCCAGCAAATAAAGGGAGAGACCCCTGCATCTGAGGTCCTCTCTGCCCTTCCCTGAGCTTCACCTGAGCCCCCTTGTTGCCTTGAGCACGTTGAGGTAGTGGTTGGCTAAGAGCATCACTACCCCATGGCGTCTCCTTAGCAAATCCCACCATGACCATTCGTTCCTCCACCATGGTGAGCTCTATCCGCTCTGCTAGCAAAAACACATTTGCTAAGGTGGGTTGGGCCGCTTGTAGGAGAGTTGCATCCCGTAGTCCAATATCCCATACCAGAATTGGACTGCCTGAGCTTCCGTAACCCCTTGGGTTACATTTATCAAGCGCCTCATGCGAGTGAAAGCCTCCCTCAAGCTCTCGGTCGGCTTCCGTTGGAACTCTTGCAAGCTTCGCAACTTCTCTGTCCTCACCCCTTGGTAGTTCCCTCTCAACTCTTCGAAGAACTCCACAACAGGGTTGAAGGCAGGCATGGGTGCTAGTGCTGGTGCGGTAGTGGCTTGGGTGGACGTTGTAGCTACTGTACCACCAGTCCCACTAGTCCCACTGCTACTTGCTGAAGCTGCCGGTGCAGCGGCAGGTGTAGCCACTGCCCTCGTGGCTCTAGTGCCCCTAGTGATGGAGACATAGTCGGGTGACCAGTACATCCTCCACTCCTCGATCTCAACCTCATGCCCCCGCCTGAACTCATGGTAATCATCCATAGGCGGCCCCTCAAGGTGCTGAAACAGCCCCTTCCATGCCATGAAAGGCGTAAATAGTTGTGGATTGCGCATTTGCTGCAAATCACACCAACTATCAAACTCTTGGATAAAATCATCCAACTCGATGGTGCCCACCGCCCTAGAGTACCTTCGTGGCCCCTTGATAGCTCCATACATCTCCTCCATTGTGTCCCACAACAATGGCAAAGAAACAACTTGCACCGCCGGTATGAGTCCTCCTGATTCACAATCCGAATCAGAACCTTCTGTAGAAGACACAAGAGGTTAGAGAACCTGTTGCGGCTTATGGTTTGGAATACTAAGTTCCTAACATAGCCTACACCTGTACCTGCATCCACCGCAAGCACTCCTATGGTTGGCTGGTCATCACCTCCAACCTCACCACAGGAGAAACAATGATGGTCTGGCTGGTCATCACCCCAGCCTCACCATCGACAGCATGCTCTAGGACTGGTCGGTGATCAAATCCGGACCAATCACCTATAAAAACAAGCGCCCACACAAAACTAGCATGGCGCACAGTCAAGCATGCAGGTATGGAGGGGATCCAAACACAAGAAATCATAACGACAACTCCCCCACACCAAAAACAACTCCACGGTGTTGCTCCTGCAATGACACCCCAGCCCAAACCCGGACTGACTCTTGTCTCCACCTACGGAAAGGTCTTGGCCTAATGAGAGGGTGGAAACGACGAGGAAGAGAAGCTAAAGCAATGCCTAACCCCAGCATGCCCTCATCCCAACACTCTTCCTTTCCTCTCTTCCCTCACTTGCATGACCATGGGAATATCATGAAGATACTCCTCAAACCGCCCTCCACGAGCTTCAAAATTCGGCCTTCAAGACCACATGCCAGTCCTTAGCAGTCCACCAGTGCCTCCACGAGTCAGCACAGGCCGTCCACAGGTCAACACGGGCCACCACAGACCAGCACAGGCCCACACAGCTCACTGGTCACAGCCGTCACAGTCCCACTGGCCACTGGGCACAGCCTGTCACAGCCCCTCATAGCCCGTCACAGCTCGTCACAGCCTGTCACAGCCCGTTACAGCCCCGCACAGCCCGTCACAGCTCGCCACAGCCTGTCACACAGCCCGTCACAGTCCCACAGGCCACTGGGCACAGCCTGTCACAGCCCCGCACAGCCCGTCACAGCCCCACAAGCCACTGGGCACAGCCTGTCACAGCCCATCACAGCCCCAAAGGCCACGGGCACAGCCTGTCACAGCCCGTCACAGCCCCACAGGCCACTGGGCACAGCCTGTCACAGCCCCATCACAGCCCCACAGGCCACTGGGCACAGCCTGTCACAGCCCCTCACAGCCCCAATGCCTCAGGCACGGCCTGACACAGCCCTTTAGAGCCCGTCACAACCCCACAGGCCACTGGGCACAGCCCTCACAGCCCATCACAGCCCCCAAGGCCACCGGCGTAGCCCGTCACAGGCCCTCACAGCCCGTCACAACCTCGAGGCCACCGGCACAGGCCCTCACAGGCCCTCACAGCCCGTCACAGCCCCGAAGGCCACCGGCGCAGCCCGTGACAGCCCCTCACAGCCCGTCACAGCCCGAAGGCCACCCCACAGCCCGTCACAGCCCTGAAGGCCACCGGCGCAGCCCGGCACAGCCCCTCACAGCCCCAAAGGCCTCAGGCACGGCTTGACACAGCCCCTCACAGCCCCAAAGGCCTCAGGCACGGCTTGACACAGCCCGTCACAGCCCGTCACAGCCCCAAAGGCCTCAGGCACGGCCTGTCACAGCCCCTCACAGCCCGTCACAGCCCCAAAGACCTCAGGCACGGCCTGTCACAGCCCCTCACAGCCCATCACGGCCCCAAAGGCCACGGGCACAGCCCCATCCATGGCCGCTCTGGCAGTTTAGCCATTTCTCCAAGGGGTTTAGCCACGCCAAGCTAGGGTTTGTGTCTCTTGGACTTTAGGCTTCTTTCCACCGAGCTATGGTGGCTGTGAGGAAATCAGCAAGGTATTCTTGCTCTTTCGGCTCCCACACACCACCATAGTAGCCCTAAGCCATGAGGTGGTTGCCACAACCAAGCCTTCTTTCTCACTTAGCCTCCCCAAACACGCCACTAAACTCAATGGCAAACAACCAAGCCCTGCTGGTTCCCAGCCCTTGTGAGCACTCATTCAAGCACTCTCTTTGGCCATAACATCTGTCTTAGAGCCTATTCCAGCCCCCTACACCTGCTGCTTCAAGAGTTGCGCTCCCTTCAAGCTTGAAGTTGAACCCCAACTCACATAGGCCCTACAAGTGCTTTTCTTTCACTCCAAGTGGAAACCAGCCCTAGACCTTCCGTTCTAGCTCTCTAAAGCTTGAAAAACAAGAGCCTCAATGGGCTGAAGGCATGCTCCACACATGCCCCACTCTCACCATAAGAGAATCAGCTCCTTTGCTTCATTTCTTGCACCCACAAACCTGAAAATACAAGCTTCAGCAGGCTGAAAGCATGCTCCACATGCCCTACAGGGAAACCAGCCCCTTCCTTCCTTTCTTGCACTCCCACACCTGAAAGTGCAAGCCTTCACCAGGCTGATAGCATGCTCTACACATGCATTGCCCTCACATAAGGGAAGTCAGCCCTTCCCTCTTCCTTGCTTGCCCTCCAAGCTTAAGATGGAAGCTTCAATGAGCTGAATACATGCTCCACACATGCAACCTCTTCACACACAGAGATATCAGCCCCCTATCTTGGCTCCTTGGCTCCTTGATGCTCTCTAAGACAAGACTAAGCACTCCACAACCTTTGCCAAGCTCCTGAAACCCTAAGGCTTACATTTCCAGCCACAAGACACTTCTCTTGTTGGTGCGAGAGCTCTTCTTCCAAGCTCTGAAACCCTAGGTGCACATTCCATGGCCTTGCCACACCTCTTAGCTTCTGTTCCAGCCTGCTCTTGCCATGACAAGAGCCCTCTCAATGTTGAAGCTCGAGATTGAAACCCAATCTCACCATACTCCACAAAGTGCACTGATTTGCCCCAAGCCAAATCAGCCCTTTTGCTTGGTCTTGCAATCCTTCACACAATGAAAGCTCGCATTCCCAAGTCCAGTTCTCAGCTTTGCCACCAAAGCCACTATAACCTGCTCTTGACTGGTCCTCTTCCCAATCGTGCTTGCTCATGCATGTACACAATCTGAAACCATCAAGGTGCTCTGGAATTACCTGCAGCATGGTGCTTTCATCTCTGAAGCTGAAGATCGAATGCCAAGGTCTACCACCTCGTAACCCACATCGCCTCCGCTTCTAACAACCAAGAGCTCCACGGTGCTCCTTGCATAACAACTTGGTTTCTCTCATTCTCAAGCAAAAACCACTAGGATATACTCAAAAGCCACCAATGTTTCCACAATCGAACCAGTATCTTCTCTGTAATCTGTGTACCAGATAACAATGTCTCCCGATGTGGCCGAATACATTGCATAATCGATGCCTCCAAATGGGCAGTCGTCCCGGTTCCGGAAAGCACGGCATCCTTGCAAATGAGGACCTGAGGACGACTTGGATGCCAATGACCTTGCGGACAGCTACGAAGCCCTTAGATTTTGGAAATGATGCGAAGCGGAAGAGCAGTCTGGCCTCCAATAATGGAGCATCTGGGTCCCACGTACCCACCGACGGAGGTGGAACGTGTTCATCACGCCAGCGGTGGATGAACCCATACTCTTTCTCATCAACAAGTTATAGTTTGAGATCTGCCACACACCGAAGTCCCTCCCCCGGATTGAAATCGGCGGCGTCCGCATTTACAATCAAGAGGAGGTGGATGAGGGACTTCTTCGGTGGTCGCAGTGGCTATCGCCCACCTGGCAGTGACTGCCAAATAGTTTGCATGGCAGGTAGGAAACTGAAACGGCTACATTCTAATGCAGCAGCCAATCTTCATCGGTCCAGGATCCTGTAGGGGGGAATTTAAATAAATCCTGCCCTGGAGTGTTTGTGAGGAATTTCAGCAAGCGTTAGCTTAACTTTTTCCAGCCACCGCGCTGCTCTTTCTCCTCCTCCCGGGAGCTGCTGTCATTGCAGCGTCTACTCCGCGACTCTTTTTCAAGGATGCCGTGCCGCCAGGCCGAAATCCAGCACAGACTGCCCTTCTCATGGCCACGATTATGCTATGTTCAAACCAGAATCAGGAGACATCATTGTCTGGCTCTCTGTTTTCACAGACCGGCTGGAATCAAGCAAGAGTCTTTGCGCGCAATGGAGTATCTGAGGGCTATTAACCGCTTGGGAGGTGAGGGCGAGGGTCAATGCGGTCCGTGGGTCCTGAAATTGTTGACCTCGATATACCAAGCTGGAAATGGATGCCGGACAGATCACGCACGGCCTCGCTTTTGGCGCTTGGAACGCTGCCAGTGGACCAGGGAGGACGCACCGGGGAAAACTATATACTTGCGATCACTCACTCCGCTCTTTCCAGTGTATGGAGACATTCGGCTGAGTTGCGAAGACGAATCGCACCGGCACATAGGCCCCAATGAGACCTTGTCAATGTATGATGGTGGTATCATTGATGGACATGAAATTGTCGTCGTCTCCAGCAAGGGCAGCAGAACGACCGAATTGCAGTTTACCCCTCAGGGTGCCGCCAGCAGTGATGAGCTTGTTTTGAGGGGTATTGAAGTTCCCGTCGACTTTGGTGAAAGCCCATGTAGAAGGAGGAAGGGCTTAGTTTTGTCTGCAGTGTGTAATGTGAGACAATCGTGTCCGATCAATAAACCCATCGTACCTCACTTCTGTATGAAATTGTGTTTTATTTCTGTTGAATAACTGTCGGCATTTGGCCCACTGTTTACAATTTGATGTCTCATTTCTCTACAATTTTGTCTGTCCGGATGAATAATACCAGAGTAACCGTATGAGAGTCATTGTGTCAAGAATATCAGAGTACGCCATGCGTCCTCGAAATGCTGCGCCCGCGCTTTCCATGTCGGACATTGGAACGCGTTCCGCATTTCCATGCCGACATGGAAATGTATGAACCCATTTCAGTGTCGGACAATGGAAATGCGGTGCATCATTTCCGTCTAGGTACACGAAATACCAACACGTCTCTATAATTGACAGACAACGAGGTTGGCATTGCAAATGCGGCGACGCTTCCAGCTTGGCAATGGAAACTTTTTTGACAAGGGAATGCGGTGCCTCATTTCCGTCCAACACTTCGAAAAGTGCACCCATTTCCGACCAGCTCGAGGAATCGTTACCACCACTCACATTTCCATGTCCGTCATCGCTTTTTTTTTACAATGGGAATGCGTGCCAATTTTTGCTGATGGGCCTGCAGTTCGAACACGACCATCCCCAATATGGAAATGCGGCACCGCATTTTCCAATTCCGCCATCTGGATCCTCCTTGTTCGAACCTCTGTAAGCGTGGTGGCATCCATGCAATGAGCGGAGAAGCCAAAACTGGCGTGTGGACCAAGGAAATTTTGGAATGCGGCACCGCATTTCCAATCGGCCGATTACTTTTTACTATGCCAACATTGAAATGGAAAATTTAGTCCCTCCCCCTGTTTTGGAAATGCGGTGCCGCATTTCCAAAAGAGGTTTTTAGAGTTGCCAATTTTGGAAATGCGGTGCC
The DNA here is from genome assembly GCA_030704615.1 of Takakia lepidozioides. Classification (NCBI taxonomy): domain Eukaryota; kingdom Viridiplantae; phylum Streptophyta; class Takakiopsida; order Takakiales; family Takakiaceae; genus Takakia; species Takakia lepidozioides. The sequence continues at coordinate 70,049,959 of CM060733.1, read as the reverse complement.
CCATTTCTGATTTTGGAGCGTCGTGGTTTGGGCGATTGTGTGGCTGGAATGCACACTGGAGAGGGGTCACGAATGTCGGGGAGATTTTCCTTTATATACTCTGGAAGAGAATTTACATTTACAGAGACTTCATTAAAATTCTATTAATCTTGAAAATCATCCGAATCCTCTCATGTTCTCTAGACTGTCCTGCTCCGCCTCCACCCCCTCAGTGCCTTTCTCATCTCCAGCGACTGCTCGTTGGCCAGGCTTTCGAAAATCCCATCTTCCCCTTGCGGAACTGTCCATCTCACTAACCTCCGTTGGGTCGTCTTCCTCCCTGTCTGCGTCGCTCTCATCCGCTGAATCACATATGTACTTTCGTACCCGTCTACCTGTCTGAGCTGCTGCAACTCTTTCTTTCCTTATCCTTCTGTCCTCCCTAGCCCTCTCCAAAATCTGCGTACTTTACTGGGATTCTCACTTCTTCTAATCGCTGTATTGGCGAGTTTAGCTGCATAACTAGGAAGGGAGTAGTCCCTCACCGGGCTCGTCATGAAGTCGGCCCTCGCAAGAAACGGGACATTCTTCCTTCCTGGCAGGAAGTGTAGGCCCTACATGTTTCGACCCGACCCTGCAATCCCTGCACATGACAATCATCAACGAGACTATGAGAACCACAGTCGGGAAATTCGTTTGACAAAAAATGACCCAGAAGGCTTTGCAAACTTACAATGTTTGCACTCACTCGTATTCCGGTTCTCCTCCGCATCAATGTCCACTGTGTCTTCCTCGGACTCCGACAAATCCGAGGAGACTTCCGCTCTTTGGGAGCCTTAACATTCCGTTGCAGCCCTCCAATGGGATCCCCACACGGATGAATCCTCCTCGTAGGCAAAGAGGTGCCGTCGGAAACCGCCCAGCCCACATTGAGGCACCTGTTACATGCCATCCACACATTACCACATGGCGCTTCAGATGTTGCGAACTACATCCTAACGAGAATTTGCAGAACAGCATAGATCAAGATTCTGCATACCTGTCCCACAATGAGGTCGAGCACTGTGCCCTCCACGTCTGTGCATGTCTCCATAATTGTCTGAATGAAGGCAGGGCTCCGAGTCCGTGAGTACCGTAGGGGTTCCGTGAATTGAGGCTATGAGGGAGAAGTTCCTTGGGAACGTTGTTGAACAGAACATCGTAATCGAGGGGTCGCAGTTCGGGTCAACCTTTCCTCCCTCCTTCCGAAAAGCAAAGGTGGAGTTCTCCTTCACAAAGCAGTATGCATCGAACTGCTTCGTCTGCATACACAGGGGAACGATAGAACCGAATGCGGCACCGCATTTGAAAACACCCAAGCAAATGATGGACGAGTGCCAGTGTCGTAATCACCTTCTTCCCTTCCGACCGAAGGCCCAGTGTGTTGATGCACGTCCACTTCTTTTTTTCAGAATCGGGACGGCGCTCTTGCGGGTCCACTTCGCAATTCCTGTCTGAGTGTTTTTTCCTCTGCTCGCCAGGACAACCACACAACCTCTGTCGTCCAACACCATGCGGGCAAGCCCGAATCCTTTCTTCCAAAAGTCCTCCGGTACCTGTTCCAGATGGCAAAGCTTGCAGTCCTTCCACAGGCTCTCCGTCCGGAATATCCAAGATGATCATATCGCAAGACCACTCGGTGGCATTCCGCCCCTCCTACAATCCTTGTCTGCACACCCCTCTCAAAGAACGAGACCATATTTCTGAAATCCTGGGGTGTCGGAAGGCTCTTGGCAGTCGCCTTCTTCAGTGCTCTGCCCTTCAGACCCTCCATGGTCTTCATGTATGCCAACTTGGCTGCCCGTCCATCCAAAGCCGCAAGAAACTCTCATTTACACACTGGACTAATGTTTGGGAGCCACTTTTGGCCTCTTCATTTCCACCGGCTCGAAAGGGTGCCCCCTGGGGGGTTGAAGAGTGCCTTCTTTGCCGAGCCAGTTCTCGTGCCTCTCGTGACAACGGTGGGCACAGGGGAGGCAACCTGCGTTTGGGGGGGTGGGCTGGTTGCAAAGTCTCCATCGGAGTCCTCTTCCTCACCCTCTTCCTGAACAGGCTGTTTTCTGCTTCTTCGTTTTGGCGGGTGTCACAACAGCTGCTCCTTGCTGGCGAGTCCTCTCTCTTCTTCGACCCCTTCTGTTGGGCCTGCACAGCTGCATCCACCGTCTTTTGTGCCATCTCAGCTGCCTTTCTGGATTCTTCCAGAGCAGCAGATTCCTTGGCCAACTTTGGCCTAGCAGGGACACGTCTTTCCTTTCTCTTCTCTTCTGCCAAGGCGTGCAGATCTTTCTCAGACTCGTCAACAATACCGCCAGACATATCCAGGTACCAGGGCATCCAACGAGATGCGCGGATGCCATTGTTTCTGCATCTCGGGTGTGTAGACACAGCTTGGGCCCGCCACGGTCCAAGCCATGAAGAACGGGGCTCTTGAGCCAGGGCCCCTGTCTGAAGGAGCACGTATTTCATATACCTACAGGCAGTCAGCATGCGTGAGCATAAGATTGGACGAACCTACTCGCAGAGTGCCACCGAAAACATAAAATGCGAATGCGGGGTGCGCATTTCCGAGACAAACCTCGTAACCAGGCTTCGCATACAAGGGCAGCTGTGCTTCACCTGTAAACAATTCGCATTGCAGCTTTCCCCGCTCCCTCCTGATGTGTAAACTCCACGCTCTTCTTGCTGTCTGTAGCTCTCTGGCGAAAAGGTTGTCCTTGTACGCACATCTGAAACGTGTCACGTAGTCTTCCAATGTCTGTGTTCCATCCCATTTGACGTACAAGCCCGAACGAATTTGTGTGCATTACGACTTGCTCCTTCGCATTCGACATTACCTGCGATTCCCACATGCATTGTCACGTAGCAGTTCAGGGAATTCATTTCAGAAAAGCAAATCTGGGGAAGTACCTTGAATTACCTGGAACCACCAAGTCATGCGGTTGAGCCACACATCCACTGCAGGGTCGGAAACTTCGAGTGGAAAAGACCACATTGTCCTTATGCTCTCGGATGCATTCCTGATCGACAGCCACCGTGTCTGCCATTTCCGATCCAATGTCAGGAGCTGGAAGAGAGTGGCTATTGCTAGGAAGGAACTTCAGTGCATTGAAACCTCACCTTCTCTTTTGCCTCAACACATGCCGTTGAGAGGTGATGCAGTTTCTCCAATTGCATGGTCGGCTGCATGGCCCGAGAATAGTGTTTTGCAATCTCGGGGATGAAGTCCTTTCCAAGTGCCGGATCTGCAATTGCCACCAGCTTCACAAGCTTTGACTTGTATTTGGTTCTGGACTTGACACCGGCTTCCTTCAAGTGCTCAGTCAATGACTGCAACGTTTTCACCTGCCCCTCACTTTCCATGAAGAAGCGTTGGCATGGGCCAAATCCAGCTTGATGTTTGACTGCCAACAAAAACATGCAGAAGCGTTACATTCGATTCATGTGGAAAGATTACTGGAAATTTCAATCTGAAGGATGAGCAGAGGGAAATCGGAGGACGACTTACTTTGTATATCACCTCCACCATTCCATCCATAGTGAGACGATACCATGTCCGGTCAGTTTTTGCCACGGCTTTCTGAATGAGCTCGGGCTCCAGCATTTCCGCGAACATGTGCGGATCAGTGAGACCAGTTTTCCTCACCCTGTACAGCATATGTGCCATGTGGGTATGCACGTATGCATTTTCAGTGACCCTGCAAGGCACACTCTCCAGTTCAGTCCACGAAAGCACGGAAACAAAACAGATTGGAAACCGAAATGCGGCACCGCATTTCAAACGTGCTTGGGAGGGTATGAGTATCTTACGAGTTGAGGTCCGCCATGGCATTCTTGAGCAAGGAGGAGTCTGCCGCCTTCACCTTGAGGATGACACACTCCACCATGTAATGCCAGCCAATGTGCTTGGCATGGTTCTGCTTGATGTACTCCCACCACGCGAGAAGTCGGTGATTCCCGTCCCACACAAAGAACATTTTACCCGACATATGGCCGAAGTCTGGATCACCCTTCAGCGTCGCCTTGAATTCGTTGTTGCGAGTGTGCCAGTGGTATCCCACGTTGACAATTCATCGGCAGTGGGTCCACGAGTTTCGCCGTCCTCATTCTCAATGGAAACGTAAAACGCTGCCGATCCCAGACGGTACCCTTCTCGAAATGCGAACTTGAGCTTATCCACATCTCCGGGAAGGGCCTGCCTAACGATGGGAAGGGAGACCATGCGACAGAGTGGGATTCGAAGAGTCAGCTGGAATACCCTGCTGCCCAGAACTCTGCCAATGCTACTGTGTGTCTCCTCCAACATTTTATCAGCTGCACTTTTGAAATCCTCCGGAGACATGTCTGTAGGCCGGTAGTGGCTGAGCAGCTGGAGCATCCTCAACTGGAGCTGCACTCTGGGGCCTGTCTGCGGGCAATTCTGCCATTGCAGAGCCTCCTCCGGGCCTGCTTGCTCATCGGTGGTGAGGTCTTGCTGCGAACGTTGAGCGGCAACACCCTCCTCCGGTACCAAATCGACAGAAACGGTCGATCCCATTGCCTTCGCTGCAGCAGAGTCGGCCCCAACATCTGCAGGCGGGAAATCCTCCAGGAACTGAGCTTCAGCTCGTGGAAGCGGTTTTGCGGGAGATTGTTCGGCCGTCGCCCTGATTGCCTTCTGCTTCCTCATCCTTGCAGGTGAAGGTGTCTGCTGCAATTGAATCTGTCTTTTACCAGGCTGCTTCATTCGCGTTGGTGGGGGTGAAGCGGCCTGAGCCGGTTCAGAAACCAGTAGAGGGACGGGCTGCTTCTTCTTCGACTTTGCTGGAGAAGGGCCCGACCCCTGCTGGCGATTCTCCATGACCGAAGAACGCGAGTCGATCTCTGGGGCTTTGAACTTGCCCTTCGAAGCCACGTCTTTGAAACGCACAGGGCTAGGCCCGGCAGGAATACTCGCGCTCGGGGATCGGGTGGGTGTACGTGCTGCAGCTAGCTCCTCGGACTCTTCCTGCGATCCCTCCAGCACGTCCACCTTTCCTGTTAGGCATGCAAACATGTTCTGCATTCAAGTCTCCTAGCATTCAGTCTAAGAATTACAGAAGCAAAATGGGGGGTTCGGTGCTCGATCAGCTGCGCGCAGCCCGATCGCATGGAGCTCTCACTGGTGGCTGGGTTGCCTGAGTGGCCTGCTGCTCGGAGATGGCAATCTCCTCCTGTAGACGCATCTGCTTCCTCCCCTTCGGCATTGGCCTACGTCCGAAGTATAATTTTCGGAGCTTGCGACGAGGTCTCCTGTATGGTGCACGAAATCCCCCCCTCTCAGGTTCGAGCATAAGAAGAACAGAGACAGGGAAAAGGGGCAAAGAGTGCAGATGGAAAGGGCGCGAGAGGGGTGACTGAGGAGACACGACAAAAGTAGATGAAACGGTGGTGATGCACCACTTGGGTTTGAAAGGGTTGGACGAAAGTGTCTCCTCATGGACTTTGCGTCATTACGAAATTCGAATCGTTTAGGGTACGCCTGCCGTCCGAAAAACAAACATCATTATCCAACGGTCAGGCCGCGCCGCCTCATGCCACTTCAGTCAGATAGAGTGCAGACATGTGCCGCAATTCCGTTGCTCCACGTGTTCACATTTCAAGGCATTTCCGTCCCAGCGTCTGATGAGTTGGAGTGAAAATGCGAATGCGGCGCCGCATTTCCGTTAAGTACCATCACGAAGCTACACATCCGTACTTGTTGGAAGAAAATGCGGCACCGCATTTCAGTTCCACCTTCACATACCTTAGTTGTTGAACGGAAATACGGTGCCGCATTTCCGTCCCACAGCTCCATGTATGAGATACAAAAGGGAAATGCGGCGCCGCATTTCCGTTCAGGAATGTCGAAAGGTGCGATTCGGACGGAAATGCGGCACAACATTTCAGTTCCCGTGGTTCATGATTTTCAATCTGAATCAAAATACGGTACCGCATTTCCGTTCCCCCTTCACATACCGCAGTTGATGAACGGAAATGCCGTTCCACATTTCCGTTCGGGAAAGTATAGAGGTCTCACTTGAACAGAAATGCGGTGCCGCATTTCCTGTCAAGAAAGTTTGAAGGTCTCACATGGATGGAAATGCGGCACCACATTTCCGTCCCACAGCTCCAGGCCTCGTATACAAAATGGAATGCGGCGCCGCATTTCCGTTCGAGAATGTCGGAAGGTGCGACTCGGACGGAAATGCGGAGCCGAATTTCTGTTCCCGTTGTTCACGATTTTCAGTCAGAACGGAAATGCGGTACCGCATTTCCGTTCTGTAGAGTATTAAGGTCTGACCCTGGCGGAAATGCGGTGCCGCATTTTTGTTCCACAGCTCCATGCCTCACATACAAAACGGTAATGCGGCGCCGCATTTCCGTTTTGGAATGTCGGAAGGTGCGACTCCGACGGAAATGCGGGACCGCATTTCAGTTCCGATGTTTCACGATTTTTCATCAGAACGGAAATGCGGTGCCGCATTTGCGTTCTGGAATGTTGGGAGGTGCGACTCGGATGGAAATGCGCTGCCGCATTTCAGTTCCGATGGTTCACGATTTTCAGTCAGAACGGAAATGCGGGATAGTATGAATGTCTCAACCGGTCGGAATTGCGCTGTCTCAAGCGGTCGGAATTGCACTCGGCTCCATGCATCAGATACAAAATGGAAATGCGGCGCCGCATTTCCGTTCTGGAATGTCGGAAAGTGCGACTCGGACGGAAATGCGGTGCCGCATTTCTGTTCCCGTTGTTCATAATTCTCAATCAGAACGGAAATGCGGTACCGCATTTCCGTTCCACCTTCACATACCGTGCTTTCTGGATGGAAATACGTTACCGCATTTCCGTTCTGGAGAGTGTTAAGGTCTCACCCGGGCGGATATGTGGTGCCGCATTTCCGTTCTGGAATGTCGGAAAGTGCGACTCGGACGGAAATGCGGTACCGCATTTCTGTTCCCTTTGTTCATAATTCTCAATCAGAACGGAAATGCGGTACCGCATTTCTGTTCCACCTTCACATACCGTGCTTGCTGGATGGAAATGCGTTACCGCATTTCCGTTCTGGAGAGTATAAAGGTTTCCCCCGGACGGAAACTCGGTGCCGCATTTCCGTCGCTCTGGTGCATGACCAAGATGCAATACGGAAATGCGGCGCCGTATTTCCATCCACCAGCAATCGAAAGAATCACTCGGGACGGGAAATCTGGAACCTGAATGGGTTGCATTGTTCGGAAACAACACAATTGCGGCCAGTCTTGATGAGCACAACTTGGTTGTCTGACCATTTTAACTAACAGTACTGGCACTTGTCAGTGCGAACGTTCCTGTCTGCACCGAGAATATTGCTGGATCCACCCTTAGGAGAAACTGTCAGGAGATGTTATTTCGTCGCCGAATCGGCCATCATTGTCTAACTTACTGGCTATGGAATCAAACCTCCCACCTTCATGCATGTAGCTTGAAACAATACTTTCCACTTCAATGTGCGACTTCCAATCGTCGATGGACTCCGCATGGTGCCTGTGAGCCTTGGTCTGTCGCTATACTGAACCTCGCACTTGCCAACTTCGTGCGGTGTTCGATGGCTCCGAATTCCTACGCTATAGTTTGCTGTCCTCCGCAACTTGGGAGAGCCTGGATCCCAAACGAGGGAGGACTTTGCAGAGTGACTGAAACTTACCTTTGTTCCAAATTCAAGCTCAAACCGGGCACAGTTTATTTGGAAGAAGAAAGGAAGGATGTTCCTGGACAGGTTGACGAGACCATTGTCGTGCTAGGTAACGACGGAGGTTGCGGAATCGAATGGCACGTACCCCCATCAGACACCATCCTGTACCAAGCTGTGGGAATGCCCATTCCCTTTCCGAATCAGTCGCTGCCCACACCATCCACAAAGGAGTCCGGAAACCGACAGGCGGCCACTGCCAACAGAGAGGTATGCAACGATAATCATTCCCGACCTGGACCGTCAAGACCCTCCATAGCTTCTCGTGTGGACGTATTTGACATTTCCGACGAGGAAGATGATTGCATTGATAACTCCAACCCGGTCCATTGTGCAGCTCCTACGACAACATCACCTCGATGGTTCTCGCTCCGAGCTGGCTGCTCTCGACTATGCCAAATTCCCAGTCAGAAAGGTAACGTTTCTGCCTCCCAAAGTCGATGGCAATGTCATCTTCGAGTTTCCACCTGTTTCTTCGTCAAACAAAGCCTCCGGGATGTTAACAGACATGGATCGAAAGCATGACGGACACCCCTGGTGTGTGACGAAGACCAGTAGCACGAAAATTGCTGATGGTGTTCGTGTACGATATGTCCTCTGTGCGGGGAAGCTGAGGTGCCTCAATCCCACCTGCTTCCACTTTCTCTCCAAAGGAGGGCGGAGAAACGAGACGGATTGGACTGGCACAACGCATCATCCATTCATTGTCTCCAGCCAAGCTCCTGCGGGTTCTTTCAAGTGTGCACATTGCAAAGAACCACCGATGTGCATGTCCATGTGCAGAGCCAAGCAATATTACGTAATCCATTTGCTCCCGGACTTGACTTGAGCTTGCATACACGTTGGGGTCCACTGCCACCCCTTGGCGAGAGGCAACATGCGTGAGGCTGTGCAGGAAGCACACGACATCATAAAAGAGGAGGTGAAATTGAGCCCCGGAGCCAGACCAAAGCAGATTCAGCTGAAGGCAGCCCACAAGATTGCTCTTGGCAAAATCATGTCTGAAGATGGTTCCGACCGAGAGCCCTTGACCGAAGACGAGATGCGTGACCTCTTGGAGTCCGTCTCGCACGTTTGTAGTCCGAATGTGCGGAATCACATCGTATCTTGCAAGCAGGAGTTCGGCAGGGGGTCGGACATGTACTCAATCCTGGAGGTGAAACGAATGACTGGATATGACTACATCCAAGGTAGCAGGTTTCCAAGGCAAGGCAGCGAATCCGATCGTTGTTACATTTTCAAAATGTCGACGTGTGGGCCTGGGAGTGGAGTCGACTTGGTCACTCGCATGACAACTGGAAACTTGTCGAATGCTTGGGTGATGTTTGATCACATCAAGCGAATTACAAACCATCAGTGGATGACTATGGGTGCGCATGTTTATGACTATCACTCCAAGAGGCTCATGACGATTGCAATCTGTGAGATGAAAGGGGAGGACACACAGTCCGAGATGCATCTGTGGGAGGGCATAAACGAGCAGATGGCAAGGGCGGGATTGCCAGAGCCCAATTTCAGGGGATTCATGGCAGACAACGCTCAGGCCAACTGGGCAGCGGTGCGGCGTGTGTACGGTGAGGACCCCAATGTTCCAATGGAGGGGAAAGAGAGATCCTGTGGATTCCATTGGATGCAGAGTCTATCCCACTACACTACCAAATTTGTTGCTAGCTCATTCCAGGCTGAACATCGTGTCATTTGTACGGCGTGGAAGGATGCACCCACATTTGATGACGCGGAGGTTAAGTTTGCTATCATCGAGGCTTGGTGGAACACGTCAGGTGCAGTGGAGACAACCAATCTGGGAGCATTGCACAGCTGGTTGGGGTGGTGGCATTTTCGGTATCGACAGTTCGGACAGTACATGCGGGAGGTAGGCTGCTGTCATTTTCGTTCATTTGTCTTTCTGTTACGGACATTTCGATTGGTCCCTCACCATTGTTTGTGTCCTTCTAGGAGCGGTGCTTGGATTCCGACACGGACATGCCGAACACGAATATGGCAGAATCGGTCCACTCCTCCTGGCGAGCGTCTTCTACCGCACATCTGGTGGACGTAGTGACGGCCACAACGGAGGACATCGACAGAGCAATCATGCAGCAAGCCACGTACTACAAGTTCCTGAGTGGCAAACAATGGGGCTTTGGGCCGGACAGGGAGGAATTGTTGGTACGAACAGCTTCGAGGTCCAAGAATCCAGTGAAATGGGCGACAGCATTGCAAGAGAAGATCAAAGGGACGCCTCTGCACCGCAGAGGTGAACACCTAGAGGGGACGTCCGGACTTGCCCTGTCAGGCGGAGGATTGAAGAGGAACCCGGGTGCGAAGAGGATTCCTGGAGATCCGACAGGAACATTCGGACAGCACCTCGAGGTCCCGTCATGTTGCCGCACAATGTGTCTTCCAGCAGTGGAAGCCCAAGAAATTCCAGATCGCCGTCGTCTTCAACCGGGGATTTCGTGCGAGAAATTCCCACCGCTCCCTTGCCCCAGATTCCGCCCGCTGTTATGCAGTATGGCCAAGCCATTGTGGAGACGACTGTGTCTGCATCACAGTGGAGAATTGCTCGCACAAAGCCGTCGTTTCGAGGAAGGTGTTCCGCAATTCGTGTGGATACACGGCAACGTTGTTTAGAGATGATAAGGAGGAATCCAGATGGGGCTGTCCCTGCTCCTACTTTTACAGGAAGATTTGTCCATGCAAAGTTTGCGGAGGCGACAACCACCCAGTTCTGGTTCTGCAGGCACGACATTATGACTTGCGTGTATGGAAAGCCCAAGTACGGCATACAAACAATGCCAGAGGCTCCCCCGGTGTGGCCGGTGGAACCAGGCTGCGATCTGAGTCAGGTTGAGGCCGACGCCCTTACCGCCGCAGGATTTTGGATGGTGCAGCGCACTGACGTCCCCAGACAACCATTTCCGCTTCCACAGCCTCCACCACCGACCCCTGTGAGAGCAAGAACAATGGGACACGACAGCTCTAAGCATCCTACACACCGTTGGGGGAAACCGAAGAGGCGGCGACCTCCCTCAAAAGTGAACGAGACAAGGATGTGGAATGCACTTCGGATGAACTGTACAATCCAGAGCTCGACTGAAGTGCCCCCACCCGGATTCGGGCGTGTGTATCAGATGGCCACGGCAGGCTCAGCTGTTCGCAATGAGGTGTACACCATCATCATTTCAGAATTACCCACCTGCAATTGCACCGACTTCCAGATCATGGCGAACAAGGGGGCATCATACTGCCCTTGCAAGCATTTGTACTACGTGTACCTAAAGAGACTCCGTTGTAATTCCACAACTCATCACTTCATATATGCACCAGGGTTGAGCCCCCAGGAGGTTCACACTCTTCTGAATATGGATCCAGGGGACCAGTGAGCTTGGCTTGCGGTCCCAATACAATGGTACGCCCATCCTTTTCGGATAGTAGAACTGTACTGCTGCCAGTACCTCAGACTCTGGCCACAGAAAGGTCCGACATATGTCTTGCCTACCAGTAATCTGTTTTGCTCGAACTAAGATATTACTATATCGTTCACTTGTTTCCACGTGCATGTATTTTTGTATGTTGGAGGGTTCATGTTTTTCTGCTTTCCGAAAACTTGCTTTCCTCATTCGACCTCCGACAAGGAAATGCGGCGCCGCATTTCCAAGTATCGTCGTAGGTACTGGTAGAGGCGGCCTTCGCCAACACCAAACCGCTCCGAAATTTCGCACGTGCGAACCCTAATGCGGCACCTTATTTCCCAGTTCAGTTGCAAACCTTTCCCGCCGAATACCCGAAGAAGACAGAATTGTGAAGTACTGCAGACTGTATTGGTGCAGACTCCATTGGTTCAATTGCGGCAAAAGGGTCAGCTTCATTCCAATGTTAAGGCATGTAAAACCGCGGAATACTCTATACAGGCCAGTATGCGACGTCCTTTTGCAGTGGTATACTGGATTTCCCGTTGCACGGTCACTTATTTCCATGAGCGGATCTATAAAACCATGAGCGGACTTGTTACTGACGACATATCTTCGCCGCATTACATGATCTGGAACGTCCAAAAATGGCAAGGTCAAATAAAAAACTATTATTTTAATACTTGTTTAATCTGCTGCATTTCCAAATTTGGAGGAGTCCGCTCATGAAATCCGCGTATCTTAGACTTCGGCTCACCGCTCATGCGGCTCATGCGGCTCATGGCTCATGGCTCATGGTTTCTGCTCATGAAATAGTAAACCTCCCATATTACAGAGAACAAAAACATGCTGATGCAAAATGTTTTCTCTGTAACACTGACTAGGTATTCATACTAACCATCCTGTCCTGACGACGTGAAGGGTAGTTGCAACGAAGAGTGGACCAAAAAGTTGAAGATGTGGCCTACATAAAAGTACATAAGATTTTAAAAAAAAACAAATTGTGAAAAATAGCCAAAAAAATAGATTCACTTGCACTATATCATGTGGAACGTCTATTGTTGGGATACTGTGGGGGGGGGGGGGATGTATGGAGGATATATGCCGCCACGTGCCGTCGGTGACGTAATCCAAACTTGACCATAATCACAAAAATACATGTTGTTGAAATTTTGACCTTGCCCCACCCTTCATCTACAATAAATGGTTGTATTTAATGAAGATAGTTCATGGGGTATTTTGGTTTTCATATTGTAAAGGACTTTATGAAAATGGGTGTTATTGGTAGGTTGATAAAGTACATAGAATTTAGTTTAACGAGTAATGTTTAAAAACTCTCACACTAGATTCTTTATCATAAGAGCAAGGGAGGACCAAGTCCCTTATTCCAATTAAATTCCATATATGTTACAGAATCTAGCAAATATTCGTGAGTCCATAACAAGTTTTGTATGGACTATAACAAAAGCTTATGGCCTTTCATAAAGTCCATCACTTCTAGAGATAACGGTTTTTGGTGGCAAGTCTTGGAAGGTAGATACTACATGTAGATAGGTGCAATGTTGTGAGTCTCTTTTTACAAATTTCATAAAAATCTAGGATTGTAGACCAAAACCAGCAAACTATGTACAGCAAAAATAACGCTGTTACGTCAAAAAATGGACAATGTAGGCTGCAATCACCCTGAAAACATAGTGCACTTGTTTGCGGATCTGATCAAAGTGCACCACCACCTCGTCTTCCTCCGAATCGTCCCACCCATTGTAGAAATGGATCGAACGGTGTGCACAGAATGTCCGTTCAGCTCCTCACCCCTAATCCCCAAACGATGCTGGGTCTCCGGAGAGAATTCCCCGTTGTACTGCATGTAGATGTTATCCACAAACAACCACTGACAACACTTCCACTCGTGTAACATTGCAAGACGGAATCTATCCGGGTCCTTGGAAAGAGATAAATCCGTGTCCCCGATCCGCACATTCCAGAGTCACCAAATACCACTACGCAGCTCGTCTCCCCACCTGTCCAGCAGATCATGTGTCCACTTGTGGACATGTATGGACACTTGGCGTCGAATTTCCATCAGGGGGGGTCGGATGAAATGGTCTCGGGGGAAGAGAGGGCCACCTGGCACCCAACTTCATCCCCCCGGATGGAAATGCGGCGCCAAATTTCCATCTGGGGGGGTCGGATGAAATGGTCTTGGGGGAAGAGAGGGCCACCTGGCACCCAGCTTCATCCCCCCGGATGGAAATGCGGCGACGAAGTTCCATCCAGGGGGGGTCGGATGAAATGGTCTCGGGGGAAGAGAGGGCCACCTGGCACCCAGGTTCATCCCCCCCGGATGGAAATTTGGCTCTGCATTTCCATCCAAGGGGGTTGGATGAAATGGTCTCGGGAGAAGAGAGGGCCACCTAACACCCAACTTCACCCCCTCAGATGGAAATTTGGCGCCGCATTTCCATCCAAGGGGGGTTGGATGAAATGGTCTCGGGGGAAGATAGGGCCACCTGGTGACGAGCCCTGAGCGCGCGCGGTCAGGGTGACGACATATTAGTCTAGGGAGGTCGTGGTAAGTTGCGGTGTAGGTTGGGCTCCCTGAACTGCCTATCCGACTGCGGTTAGTGCAGGGGGTCCGTGGTCGTACATGGTGGCTATGATCACTATCTAACCGGCAAAGAGAAATCACGTACTCCTCTTCACAAGGCGAGTTTGCATTTCTAAGTCCTACGGTATCCTACAATCTACTCAGTAACTGCCTTCCAAGTCTTTGTGTTTTATTGTTTAATTCCTACCGCCTAGGCCCCCGAGCCGCCTATAGCCAGGACATGTTTTAATCCCTTCACAAGACACCTGCCGAGCCTAGGAAGAAGAGGGAAAATCTTCCTCTCCCAATGCCCCTCCTTCACCGAGTGCTTAAGTTCAAGTCATCTCTGATGCAAGGGCCAACGCTTCCTACCCCAGTGCCTAAAATACTTTGTCTTAACAAAAGAATGGCCAAAATACCTATCATAATCCAATAGGTTCACCAAGTTCAATAAGGTGGTTCTAAGCCCCTCAACTCAATAAGTTCAATCAGTTTAATCAATGCCCTTTTGGCTATAACGTGCACCACGTGCATCTATCCTATTTAAGCAATTTCGTAAATCAGAAATACTGGAAAATAAAATAAAATAAGAAAATCAGGAAAAATACCTCCCCTATGGGAAGTCATGTGGGGAATCCAAAGATACCCTTGGCGCCTAAAGATGCCCTTGGGAACCCTGTGGGAACCCAATGAGAACCGAGGAACACTCGGGAACCGTTCCCTGCCGCGGGGAACTCCCGCGGCCTTATCGGATGAATGAATCTCGCTGAGAGCTCATCCCTGCCACTACATTCGTTAGTCCAGAACATGCATGCGTAAATAATAAAATAACCACTGGTGGGTCCAAGCCAGATTTCACCCCTTTACATTATTTTAAGGTGCTGGTGCCATTTCCCTCCGTGGAAAAAGTCATCCTCTACCTTGGGCTCTACTCAAAGGCGCACTGTAGCCGAGTTTTTAGGACAGTATTTTCTCTCCTCCCTTGTCTCTCAAGGTCTCCGCCTCTAGCTCACTGCTCAGAGACCCGCTTGGCTTTCTCTTGGAGTCATAAGAACGCTAGGAATACCCCCCTTTAAGGGAATTTGCAGAGGCATTGCCCGTTGGGTAAAACGCCCCCGCCACGTGGCGGGGCACAGATCCGCGCGTAGCGGTCCAAGCCGTGGACCGCTGCGGTTAACGCCGGCGTCCGTCTCAGCTTCTGGTTATCCTGCGGGTAAAGACCCGCCCTCTGCTCGCACGCTTCAGGGCCTCACGCCACGACTGATGTACTTGGTTTCAGTACGACTTAAGGACAGCGCTGGGCCCCGCTCTCCGTATGTCGTGGCTGGGCCACGGCTGCCTCCACGCTTTTAGTAATCGAGAGCCTACTCTCTAGGCACAGCACCCGGGCTCCTCCCGGACTGCTCGCGATCTTGGGGCAGCTGTTGCCTAGCGAAATCAGCCCGCCCAAACCCCAAGACAAAAAAAATACAACCCACCCTCCCCTAGGCCTCCATGGCTTGCTAGTGGGGGGGGGGATTAGCACATAGTGGCCTTATAGTGGCCTTATATCATAGATCCAGCCTATTGGCCTGCCTTTGTCAGAGCTGGCTATATTTCAAATTAGTACTCAAACACAAACATTCCTTCTTCAAACAATTCAAATACAAGCCTCTATTGGTACCCTTTCCAATAGGCTATGGGGTTCTTCCCCTTGTCAATTCTAGACATGAAATAGTGGGATTCCACAATGCACTCTCCTCTTTTGAAGAGCCTAAATTAGATTTTCAACTTCAAGCTTTGTTTGGAAAATAAATGAATCACATACATAAATGGTGAAATGGTAAGATGGGATCAACCTTTCTATGCGAGAGTACTTGGGATGCTCTATCGACTCAAGTAATGGTACTCTATGCGGCCTCCACTTGGGCTCTCGTCCATAAGTCCACACCAGCCCCTCCTACTCGTTTCCAAGTCACTTTCCTATACATGAAATTGCCCTCTTCCTTCACAAATGAAATGGCTCAAAGGCCCACAAGCTAGGCCACTTGCCTTAGCTCACAAGAATTCTACCTAACTAGGGAGCTTCAAGCTCCACTCCCTAGGATCTAGCCTCCTCAAGCCTCAAACTAACAACACTACAACAACAAGAGGAAACTAAACAAGAGAAGAACTAGATGAAGAACAAGAGAAGCCTTGCCCTTCTTTTATACTGTTTCCTTGGAGGATCTATAATATAATATTCAACATGGATGAAAAGTCTTAGAGGCAAATGAAAGCTGGCTTTTCATCCATCCAATTGGATGACCAGTTGGCGCGAGTTGTCATGTCATCCATCCAGCTCCTCAAGGCGAATTCCAGGATTTGTCATCCATCCAAGAAGTAGAAATGCAAATAATAGGCCCTATGAGTGCCGTCGACTCAATAATTTGGCCCTGCTTCTAATCAGCTCCATAAATCACCAAACTTGGTGACAAACTACAATTATATATCCCGTATTAACTTGTAAATTCTCAGCTCCATTGGTGGTAAAAAGTTACGCTTCTCGCCATTCGTCGTATTTTCGCTACACACAGATTTTGTGGTATTTTTGGAAATCAAATCCCTGGTGATGGCTCTGGGGTCTTTGACCCTGCCACTGAGTCATAGGTTGTCCGGAGTCCCTTCCAATTGTCCTGCACTGCTAACAAGTCCAGGCTTCGCCGTTTGAAGTCGTCCTAACCTGCTGTCCTTCCGATGCGTCCAATTGCTTTGTTGCGATATTTCATCGTTGTACATGTCACTTCCACCAATTGCCAAGCTCCTCGCTGTGTGTTCCTATTGGACTTGAAAGGCGGGAGAAAAGAGAGATCGCAATCTGGGACTGGAACAGATGTCCTGTATAGTTTGAACAGGATTAACTTGTCGTTTCTGATACCGAATTGGCAGTCTAATCTTCTGTCGATGCAGCTTCCTACGGTCATCTTGACGCTAGAGTTCCACTCCATGGTCGTCGCAGACACTGTCTAATTTCCTACGTGCTTTACCAACGATTTCCAGACAACTAACAAACTAACATGTTTTGGCAGTACAGTGCCGAAACCGTTTGTCTTATGATAAAAAACGATCTGAAAAGAAAAGTGTACCAATATATGCATCTACATATATGGCGACCAATGGGGAACACTCGTCCCGAGTGTAAGAGAATCTAGGATCTCTGGTTCGTAAAACCCCCCTACTAGGGTATCCCTGATATCCCTTGGAGTCAACGACTCCCTTGAGTAAATATAAGAATAATTCCCCTCAGGCTCTTCCTCCTCGGAGAGAGTTCGAGTCTTCCGGGAGAGAGGAAGAAATAAAAGCATAAGCCAAAAAATGTTTCAAAACCACCCAGCTCGCCCTCTTCGGAGAGAGTTGGAGTTCTTAGATAAAAAATTCTTCAAAACCGTCATTCTCCCCCACCGGACTGGGTTCGAATCCCCTAGATGATGTAAGAAAAATATGCGCGGTGCAAGTTGATGATTCTACTCTAAAATAGCCTTGGAAGGACTTTGGTTCTACCCTACTTGACATGGCTTGCAGGGACCTCTCATGGATGTGTACAGCTCATTGTAACATGTTGGGGCCTCGACTCGAGCTCGGACGGGCCTAAATGCTCCTAAACAGGATGCTTCTGGGAGTCCTAATTCTTGGCTCCCATAACAACAGAAAAGATTGGATACCCGAGGACCCTACCCATGAAATAGACGCACCATTTCTAACTACAATCTAACTTGGTTCATGACTCGCAGGGACCTCTCATGGATTTCACAGAGCTCATGATGAAATTCTTGACCTAGGAAATGATTGGATCCATTCTGAACCTCAGAGGACCATACTCTGGAACAACGTACCATTCTATCTGAAGAGGTCACAGGCCCTTCTGGGTTTTCCTGTGCTTGACGCCCTTCACTCTTGTGAGGGGAGCAGCAACCACTGCTCTACAACTCACCTTTTATCCCCTCACTGCTTCTGACTTTTCTCTCTCTATGATGAATGCTGCAGCGGGGTAAGGTGAAAATGACAAAAGGTTTACGGTTAGAATCCCCGTGCATGAAGTCGTTGTGCTCCATGCAGGGAGCATCAGTATACTGCAGAATGCTTGATACAACAAACATTTACTTTTTCTCGAGATATGCTTGAGCAGACACAGATTACTCTGTGATAAAAAAAAAACAAATGATGATCGATAGTATGCATTGAACAATAGTGCATATATTAGCCAACCCATTGTTCTCATTCCTGCACGTGTGGTTCTTCACTTGGTGAAGAAGAAAAGAAACTCACAACACCTGATTAGTAACGAAGATGTATGAAGTCTTCTACTTGGCAATTTGATGGTCATAGCTTTCATAGCTTATGCCATATCAAACGAATTCTAATTCTACAAGGTGGGTTAGATTACTGCACTCTATGTGCCCGCATCCCAAGGTCTGTCCTTGTGGATTCCAATAACTACCCGAAAATTCACTCTAGAGAACAAACCACCTCTTTAATGCAATTGCGTTGCCCTGCATCCCAAGATCTACCCTTGGAACTCCAAGAAAGGGTGTCAATAACCTACTTGGATAAGAGCCCTACTGACTTCTTCCCATTGGAGAAGTTTCATTGGATTATTGCAACTTAGTTGCCATGCACTCCACCTCGTTGTGGAGCTTCAATAACCAATGAGTCAATGGATAGGAAATACCAACATTTCCTTCCGACAAACCGGGACGAAATCCTAAAGATCTCTCCCTTAGTGGGGGGAAATATAGTTCATTGGTTAATGGAACTCACATGTAGTAGTGCTTGCACCAAACACCGTTCACCAGATTGGGGAACTTCACTCCCCTTAGTGTCTCTAGTTGTAATGAGCCGTTGTCAAAGACTGTCTTGACGAGATAAGGGCCCATCCAGTATGAGTCGAACTTGGCTTTGAACTCCTCGTTCCGACTGGTGGTTGCGCAAGGGGAGGTGGGTATGGTCAAATTTGAATCAGCCATTTGGGAGGGGGTGGAGTGGCATGGTGATAAGGGAGGGGTGTGAGCATTAGTAGGGTCATGGTGAGATGTATGTACTGCCAACTTACTGAGAATAGAGGGGGCTGGGTTAGTTCCATATTGGGGGAGAAGGTCTTGTTTGTGATGAGGAAAGAGTTTGCATGGTGTATCGCACTCAAGGGTGCACAAGGGAGTCATGTGACAGAAAAGGGTAAACTCGCCTTCAAGTCATAGTTACTCGCTTTGATGCGCGCGCCTAATTCCCAAACTGGCCGTCGGGCCAACTCGGAGCTTCGGCTGCTCACCGAGGCATAACGGTCCCCCTTTGCTCCTCCACGAGACCCTCGCACACTTTGGGCCTAGTGGAAATTCCCTTTGGTTGTTGGCAGTCCGGAACAGCTCCCCACACCTTGGTCGCTTTCCGGCTCGCACGCTTACTCACTTGTTTTTGGACACCAACGGGCTTGCACCGTTCTCGGGGTTACTACTCCCCTATATATACTTCTGTGACTGTTTGCGGGGGTTTCACAAACAACACAATCCTTTTATGGCGAACCACCACAAAGATCCTCGATTCCCGGTGAAGAGTCGCGTTGAGTCTTGGCCCATGTTGTAGAATAATAGAAAATTCTTTGTGGAATAGCATTTAAAATTGGAGTGTGTAGTGTGAATGCAGTGGGGGCAGTTTAAAACTTTATTGTTGCTCATTGAGTTGTTTGTATTCAAGAGAGGGACCTAGTACGAGTGTGAAAGGGGTTAAGTCATGCCCAGTGGGTTTTTCATTCATTGGATAAACGAATTTCTCTCGATGGATAGATGTGTTTTCATTGTCATCGCGGATGCAATATCGGGGAGGCCCTGAGAGTGCTGCGGGCAAGGGAATGAGCAGGGGCAGTGTGTAGAAGGTGACTTAAGCACATTCTGCTTGTCTTAATTTGCCATGAATCTCATAAAAACTTTATGGCCTTTTATCTCGGACTTGATTGGAGCCCCGTCCATTGTTTAGGAGAGAAGTAATGAAAGGGTGAGGGGAGACACAAGGGAGACAACATTGTAACCTGTGCAGCTGTCAGAAGGTGTCGTCGTTACTATAATGAGTGGTAATTTAGGTTTCGCTGGAAGATAATCTTGCGAAGAGGCAGCTTGGTAATGTGTGCTCAGGGCAGATGAAGGGAGGCGGTGCAGTGATTGCTCTGGTGCTTTGGGAAATGGGAATTGCTGCAGGATAGTTCAGTAGGGGAGTGAGCAACTTGACATCATGTGGTGCTCCCAGAAGGGATGGAAACTTAGGCCTGCTGGAGGATATTCTTGGAAGGAGACAACTTGGTAATGTGTGATCAAGCCAGAAGAGGAGAGGCGTTGCAGTCATTGCTTTGATGTCCGGAAGTGTGGGAATTACGGGGAAGCATCAGCCTGATACCATGTATTGCAAACGGAGGGTATGGAAACTTAGGCCTACGGAGAGATGAAGGGAGCGGTAGGGAAGACGATTGTAGCTAGGAAAAGGGCGGTGTGCCACAAAAACTTGTGTGATCAAGTGGTGAATATTATCCTAGGGTAAGAGGGCAGTAATGAAGGGAAGGAAGGAGTTGTTAGCAATGACAGAGTGTCACTGCCAGTAGAAGGGGCAGAGCTGTCGGGTCTTGATGAGCTCTTGAGTTTAGGAATTAATGTAGGATGGGAAACTACGGCAATAGAACGATCTGTAAGTAAGATCTTTGTTTCAGAGAGCGCCCTTGGATGCAAGTGATAGCAGACACTAGAGCAGCAGCTTCCAAGAAGGGTGCCAATTTGGGCAGTAGGCCCATCGCTTCAACTGGGCTATATATCAGTTAAGTGCGAGATAGTTCTGGTTCTTCTGCTTAGGATAGATGTTGTTGAAATTTCTTGGTGATGCTCTCAAGTTAGCATGAGAGAGGTGATAACTTTCTGAAAAATGGAATGGAGGGACGGCCTGGACTTCAAACCAGGAAGGTGTAGAGAGAACGAGAGGTGATGCAAGCATTGCAGTGGAATGATGATTGAGGGGAGATTCTCCAAACCCTCAGTCACAAAATGTATTGTCTTGATTCTGTTTTCTTTTCATTCTGGTTCAGCACTGTGAGTCTGGAATCAACGTTGCTTTAGGGTTTTAGTGGTGATCATACCTGCAAAGTGGATGCTGTAGATTAGAAACAAGCAAGATTTGTTGGTCAGTATTACAACATAGGAATGAGGGTTCAGGTTACCAAGAATTAAGGCCTGGCATATGCATGCACAAAGTAGTGGAATGCATGGTAGATCTCTTGCAGACTGTTGGGTGCTTCTGCATTGCATGTAGCTGCATAAGTGACACTGTCATTTCATGTTAGTTGTTAGACTGAGAGGGATCTGTTTCTGGAACTCTCTTAATTGGGAGTTGAATGCAAACTAAGGTTTTTGTTTTGTAGAATGCATATAGTTAAGGGGCTTGTATTTACTGACTGACAAACTGATTGCTTCTGCAAGCAATCAGAATGAAGAGGGTCTCTGTGTGGAAAGAGAGAAAGACTAATGAAGGATGAAGGGAGGGTCACTTGCGAGTTAAAGGAAAAACCATGAGAGGCAGTGAACTACCTGTACCTGCACATGGTGGTAGATCCATGTTGCATCCTCACATCACAATGCTTTCATTCTAGAGGAAGTTTAGCATGTACTGCTTTTAAAGGTAACCACCTATAGGCTGTGTATTCACCCTGATAGTGAGCTGTTTGTGACACTGAAATCATAACAACAGTCTTATTGGTGTATGCAAACCGGACTTGGATGTACCAAGTCATAAAATGGAGAAACTTCTCAGTCCCATCCATGTCTTCTCTTCCGCTGCGGCGTGGATGAGGGCATCTAGTCTCTGATCATGAACAGGGTAGATGCACTCATTAGGGGTGTGAGTCTTAGGGTAGCAAGCGTATCTTTCACTAAGAACTAGATAGAATTAGACATAAGGGGATTTATGCCCCTTTCTTTTCACACTACAAGTGCAAATGAACAAGAATTGGATGTGAAATTGCACTATGGGGTTTGATAATTTGATAGAATTGGGTAGGGTGTTAGAAAGGAAGTAAATTCAGATAATGGGGATGATAATTGGTAGGAATGGGGTTATTAGGATAGATGTTAGCCCATTGAATCAGTGCTAGGTAGTCATGGTAGTTAGAGTAGGACACTATGAGTTCAGCTGAATCGATGTATTCATGGTCATTCGAGCGAGAGTGTCGAGGCCCTAGCACATGAGATGCTAGTTTGTCGTTTTCAGTAGCTTAAGTAAGAGATAAGAAGAATATGAGTAGTGTGATGAGACAAAGATATGATGAAAGACTCTGTAAATTTCATGTTAATGTGATGAGATGTTGGAGTTTAATGGGAAGAATTTTGTGTGAAAGAAAAAGATGAGGATCATTTGATGAAGTGCAGATCAATACGAGAGGAATTTAATTGAGATGAATATTAAGACATTTATTGTTGGGAGACAATTAGAAGTAGATATAGTGTTCTAATCACGACATAACAATTCAATTGTGTGCTTTCCCCAGCGAACGAACTCTAGACTGATTGATCCTTTTCTTTAGGGTTGATTATAGTTTTATCCTACATCTTTTTGGCGCCGCTGCCGGGAAAAGGCCAATCGAGTAGGCTATTTTAGAACATTATGTTATTGGTAAGAGAAACGTTGGATCAAAAGAGAAACTGAATTATGAAGCTTGTGAGGTTAGGGCTTAAAAAAAAAAAACAATTGTCGGGGATTTTGTGTTTTTAGACTTTTGTTTTTTCTTTGGTTTCAATTTTTCAATTTTCTTGGATGTGAAACAATTACATACCAATTTGAGATGGAGCAATTTGTTCCTTCAACCCCTAGGGAAGCATATCTTTATAATTATTATGTGAACTTTCAGAGTGTGATTCAACAATTTCAAAGAAATAATTGTGATCTTCATAGTGAAATAAATAGGTTGCGAGAAGAAAACTTAAATCTTTCATGGTCTGTAGAGACAAATTCCTGGATGACACCTATTGAGACAGATCTTGTACATCGAATTGGTTATTTAGGCATTGATAATTCGAATTTGGAGGCCAAACTCAAAAAGTTGGAGGGAAGGAATCATGATCTGACTGTTGACCAAGCCCTGGTTGCGCGCGGTTAGGGCGATGACATACTAGCCTAGGGGGTCGTGGCAAGTTGCGGTGTAGGTTGGGCTCAACGAACCGCCTACCCGGCTGCGGTAAGTGCATGGGTCCGTGGCAGCTATGGACGGATCTAAACAGTCTACCTTCCTATCGGCAAAGCAAAGCTTAACAACTCCACTTGTGAGGGCGATTTGCGTTTCCTAGTCCTACGTTTTGTTTATGGGTTTTTTACGTCTCTAATCGTAATTGCCTTCCAAATCTTTGTTTATTACTACTTCCTACATGCCTGGACTCCCAACACGCTTATAGCCGGGACAAACCTTCAAATCCCTTCACAAAACGAATCCCGAGCCCAGGGAGATGGAGATCATCTGTCTCCCGTACAATGCCCCCCCCTAAATCCCGAGGTGGATTAGTGTCCTACCTCCTAGGAAGGGACCGGATCCGCTTTCCCAAGTCAGTCTCTCCTGCTTAGAATGATCCAGAATTCAATCTCAATGGTCAATCCATCAGGTGAACGATAACAATTCAAACCTCTAGGTGATTCCGGAGATCTAATAAAACAATGGCCGTTCCTTGGCCCAAGGCCCCCCCAGCGGCCGGGTACTTGATTTCAAATATCATCGGCGGAAGGGGGCGATATCTCCTTTAAATCTTCCGTTTTTTAGTTAAGGGGGTCCGGATAAAATCCTTTAATAAAGGCAAATTACCCTGCTGAATAATAAAGAACAAATCATTAAAACCTTCCTACAAATGCATGAAATTCGTAGAAATAGAGAATCATCGTGGGATGCTGGAGCTAACTAAATTACCCTCAAGGTACCAGGGGAACACCCTGGGAACGCCTTTATGTTGGGAGCATTGGGGAACCGCTCTCCACTTGTGAGCGCCCCTAATTCCTATACCAAACCAATCAATAACGCATTAGCAACTTAAACCATCACTGGGCCAAGATGAATGAAATTTGCCGCCCCTCAGTTTCTCATCTGATCGCCATCTTGGTGTGTAAACAATGATTAAACACTCAGTGGGTCCCAGGGTCCATTCCCTGCGCCTCTTCCACCTACTTTCAATATAATCTGATTAATTTATGCAAGCAACCAGCCTAGAACGAAGTTGGAACATGTCATCTTCTACCTTGTGAAACCCCTACCAAGGATTCTCTCATCCCTGTCTTTGGGCTCTCTCTCTCTGCCTATGGCATCCACCCGTGAGCCGTGCTTTCACAAGCCCCGGAATACATACCAAACTGATGGCCTCATTAGGGCCTATCCAATGGTTCCAACCATTCCTTATCCTTTGCTAAAACACGCCCTCATTCACATGCAAGAATAACACCATGAATAGTGCACAAGAAATCAAAGGCATAGGGAGAAAACCCCCCTTAAAATACCCGTCCCAGGGACCAACAGTCCCTGGCAGGGTCCGTCGTAATATCCAGTGGTTAAAACCAATACCCCGCAGCCAATGCTACGTGGCACGGCGCGACTGGCCCGCCGCCTGCGCGGGTCCATTGGGTAATAGTAGGCTCCGTTGTCTCTGCCGCTCGTGTCATACCTGCGCGGGCCCAGCTATGACGTCTGGTGTTACCACGCAGTGTACCAGCAACCGTACTTTGCTCCAGGGGTCAACTCCCCCCACGGGGGAAGGCCGCGCCACTCGTGTTAGATGCGCCTTTCCATGGCGATTCTAGGCAACCTCCTTGGCTGACCTCCAGCCCAAAGGTGCCTAAGGCGCCGGCACTTTAGTGCTGGGCTCTGCCTTTTTTGGCAGCTCTCTACCAAATAGCTTAACCACTTATAAAGCTAGTTAGCAACGCCTCCCATGGTCCTCTATGGCCAGGGGGCTTATGAACATAGATATGAATTTAATAATATGGAAATTTTGGCGATAGCTTCGCCATCTCATGCAATGTGGCCGTTGCCACTAAGCTAGAAAGGGAAATTTGACAAGAGCTTCGTCACTTCATGGGAGCTCGCCCTCTCCTTAAACATAATAATGGACATCTACCCTCACTTCCATGATGTAATTGGGTTAGATTCCTAAGGCCCTGTCTCCTAGGGCTTCACACCTGTGCTCTTCACACATGTACATAGAGATGCACACACATCCTCTTTGAAAGATGATTACACAGTTTGCATGTATACAGGTTTGGTGGACATCGTCAGGTGCTGTAAGGAAATCAGACGAGGGAGCAATGGTCAGTTGGCTAGCATGGTGGCATTATCGTTTCCTCCAGTTCGGCGACTATATGCGGGAGGTGAGTTGCACGAATTCGCGTCCCGTTGATTATTATTCTTGGCATTATTTGTAACTTGCTTGTAACCTCAACATGTGCTTGTGCAGGAAATGTGTCTCGACTCCGACACCGACATGCCCACGACAAACATGGCCGAATCAGTGCATTCTTCCTGGCGTGCCTCCTCTGCGGCGCATCTGGTGGACATCCTCACTGCCACAACGGAGGACATTGTGAGGTCAATTATGTAGCAATGCAAGTACAACGAGTTCTTGAAAGGGAAACAGTGGGGCTTGGGGCCGGACAGGCAGGAAATGCTGATGCGGACTGCCTCCAGATCGAAGAATCCTCGGAAGTGGGCGGCGGCCTTGCGAGAGGGCCTTCGGGACACGCCATTGCTTCGAAGAGGCCAACATTTGGAAGAAGATGTTCATACCCATCCAGTGAGACGAAGACTTGACGAGGCACCTGGCGGGGAAGAGGATTCATGGCTAGCTGACAAGAATATTCGCACGCTCCCTCGTGGTCCCGTGATGTTGCCTGAGGAGGTCTTGTCGAGCACCGCAAGTCCTGCACGTTCAAGATTGCCATCTCAGTTTTTATAGATTTTTAGCAAACAATGCTATAAGGTCCCTTTTTGGAACAAGCTTGAACAACAAATGAAACAAATGAATTCAAAGGTCAAGATAGTATGATAAGTCACCCTCTGAAACAAGTGGTATTTGGGATGCACTAAATCGCTCGGTAGAATGGTACTCAAATCTGGTCCTCCTCCGGCACTCCTACTCGTCCTCAAGTCTCCCACTTCATGGAGCGCTTCCTCTACTTCTTGCCTCAAATGGCCACAAGGCCTTGAGCTAGGACTATCTTGCTCTCACTATTCTTGCTTCTATTACTAGAGAGCCACAAGCTCAACTCTCTAGGAACTAGCTCCCTCAAGCTCAAAACTAACTACACAAGCAAGAGGCCAAAACAAGGAAATGAGACTAGATTGAATAACAAGAGGAGCCTGCTCTTCTTTTATTGTGTTTTTGGGGCCTCTTAAACTAGTGAAGGATAGTCTTAAAGTATTATCTCCTACATGAGTCTATAATTTAAAAACGATATAACACCATAAAATAATAACCATGGATGGAAAACCTTGGTGTTAATGATAAATCTGGTTTTTCATCCATCCAATGGATGAACAGTTGGCGCTAGGTTGTCTTCTCATCCCTCCAGCTTGCAGGTCGAATTTCCAGTTTTCATCCATTGGATGAGCTAGAATCGCCTTTTCGCAACTGCCTCCGGCGTGATAATTTGATGCTATCTCTCATCACCTCCAAAAATCCCCAAACTTGGTGAAAAATTATAATTAGATGGCTTGTAGCTGCCCGTAAAATCTCAAAGAAATCGGAGAAGAAAAGCCACACCTTTGGTTGGTTTCCATGGTTTCACCATATAGGCGGTCTGCCCGCTTCCTGGCAGTAAAAATACTGGTGGTGCCCACAGGGGGTCTTTGGCCCTGCCACTGGGTCACAGATCATCTAGAGTTTCCTCCTACACACTTTGCATCGCTGAGGAGTTCAAAACTTCGCCGGGAAGCTCCTTCACCCGTCGTTTGCTCCGATGCAGCACTTGCTTTGTCGCGATATTTCATCGCTGTACAAATTGTTTCCTCCAATTGCCAAGACTCCTCGCCGCGTGCTCCTACTGGACTTGAAAGGCGGGAGAATAGAGAGATCGCAATCCCGGACTAGAACAGTCGCCATGTATTGTTTCGAACATGTGCATGTTGTCGTTACTGGTACTGAATTGACAGCCTAACTCGCTGTCGATGCAGCTCCCTACGGTCATTTTGATGCCAGAGCTCCTCCTGGTCGTCTCAAACATAATCTAAATTCCTACGTGCTTTACCATCGATTTCCAGATAACTCGCAAACTGCCCTGCTTTGGTAGTACAATGCCTAAACTATCTGCCTTAAGATCAAAAACGATCTGAAAAGAAATTTGTACCAATATATGCATCTACATATATGGCGACCAATGGGAAACACTCGCCCCGAGTATAAAAGAACTCAGAATCTCCGGTTCGCACAATCCCCCTACTAGGGTATCACTGATATCTCTTGGAGTCAACGACTCTCTTATGTGACATGAAAAAAATAAAGAGTAATTTCCCTTCAGCTCTCCCTCTTCGGAGAGAGTTCAAGTCTTCCGGGAGAAAGGAGGGAAAAATAAAAGCAAAAAGCCAAAAAATACTTCAAAACCACCCGATTCGCCCTCTTCGGAGAGAGTTGGAGTTCCCAAATAAAAAATACTTCAAAACCGCCATTCTCCCCCACCGGACTCGGTTCGAATCCCCTAGATGATGCAAGAGAGATATGCGCGGTGCAATTTGATGATCATATTCTAACACAGTCTTGGAAGGACTTTGGTTCTATACTACTACTGATATGGCTTGTAGGGACCTCTCATGGATTTGCACAACTCATTGTAAAATGCTAGGGCCTCGACTCGAGCTCGGACGGGCCTAAATGCCCCTAAACATGAAGCATCTGGGAGGGCTAAAGAGCAGCTCCCGCGTCAACAGAAAAGATTGGATACATTCTAAACCTCAGAGGACCACACTCTGGTAACTATCCTCATGACTCGCAGGATCGCAGAGTTCATGGTGAGACACCTAAGAAGATTGGATATTTTCTGAACCTCAGAGGACCACACTCTGGTAATAGACGAAGCAACATATGCTAATCCTAATGCTAAAAGGTCACAGGCCTTTCTGGGTTTTCCTATGCCGAACATCCTTCACTCGTGTGAGGGGAGCAGCAACCACTGCTCTACAATTCACCTTTTACCCCCTCACTGCTTTTGACTTTTCTCTCTCTTCGAGGAATGCTGCAGCGGGGCAAGGTGAAAATGACAAAAGGTTTAAGGTTAGAATCCCCGTGCGGGAAGTCGTTGTGCCTCATGCAGGGAGCATCAGTATACTGCAGAGTGCTTGATGCAGCAAGCACTTACTTTTTCTCGAGATATGCTTTGAGCAAACACAGATATATTATGTGATAAAAAAACAAGTAATGATCAACAGTGTGCATTGAACAAGAGTGCATATATTAGCCATCCCATTGTTCCTATTCCTGCACCTGTGGTTCTTCACTTGGTGAAGAAGAAAATAGAGAAACTCACAACACGTGATTAGTAACGAAGATGTATGAAGTCTTCTACATTGGCAATTGGATAGTCATAGCTTTCATAGCTTATGCCATATCAACAAAAATCTAATTCTACAACGTGGATTAGATTACTGCACTATATGTGCCCCGCATCCCAAGGTCTTTCCTTGTGAATTCCAATGACTACCCACAACATAAGTGGAGAACAAATCACCTCTGTACTGCAACGACGTTGCCCCGCATCCCAAGGTCTACCTTTGGAACTCCAATAAAGGGTGTACAACAACCTAACGGGTAAGAGTCCTATTGACCTCTTCCCAGTGGAGAAGTTTCATTGGATGATTGCAACTTAGTTGTCATGGATAGGAAATACCAACATTTCCTTCCGAAAAACCGGGTAGAAATCCTAAAGATCTCTCCCGACAAGGCAAAGGCCACTAAGATCTCCCTTAGCACCTTTCCCTTAATGGGGGAAGAACTCATTGGTTAAAGGAACTCACATGTAGTAGTGCTTGCACCGGACACCGTTCACCAGATTGGGGAACTCCACTCCCCTCAGTGTCTCCAATTGTAATGAGCCGTTATCAAAGACTGTCTTGACAAGATAGGGCCCCATCTAGTATGAGTCGAACTTGGCCTTGAATTCCTCATTCCGGCTATCGAACAATAATACCAGATCTCCTGGATCAAAAATCCTCTTTTTGCGCTTCAGGTCAAACCGAGCCTTTCTCCTTCGCTGGACGGCCTCAATGTTTTGAGCTGCTGCCTGCCGAAGCTCGTCTAACCCCTCCAGCATCTCGAGTCGTTCTTTCAGGGACTCGGATGTTGCCAATCTCTCGGTGATGGCCAGTCGCAATGAGGGAATCTTTGTTTCGATGGGCATAATGGACTCCACCCCGTAAACCAATGAAAAGGGGGTGTGTTGAGTGGTTACCTTATGTGTAGTGCGAAACGCCCACAAAGCTGAGATCAACTTGGTGTCCCAGTCCCGCTTGTGCTCCCTAATTGTTTTGGAGAGGATGTTGCACAAGGTTTGATTGGCGCACTCTACTTGACCACTTGTCTGAGGGTGATAGGGGGTAGCCTTGCGATGCTTGATGGAGAATACTGCCATCATTTCCTTGATGATGTCGTTAATAAAGTGAGAGCCCCTGTCACTCACTATCTCCTTGGGGCATCCGAATCGGGAAATAATATTTTCATAAATGAAAGAGGCGGTTACCTGGGCGTTGGCCCTCTTGACCGCCTTGGCCTCTACCCACTTGGTCAGATACTGGGTGGCTACGATGATGGAGCGATTTTGTCGACTTGAAGCAGGGTGCACTTCCCCTACATAGTCGATTCCCCACTTCTCAAACGGAGCAAGGGGGAGAGTGGGAACTAACAACATCCCAAGCCTGTTATCCCTTTTAGCGTATTTTCTGGCAAGAGTCGCATTTTCGCACATGTATATGTGCATCTTTGAACATGGAGGGCTAGTAATATCTTGCCCTCAAAGCCTTTTGGACCGTGAGTCGCCCTGCAAAGTGTCCTCCGCACATGCTGTCATGAGCTGACTCTAAAATCTGGGGAATCTCCTCTGGAGTGACGCATCACCTCAAGAGTCCATCCAATCCCCTCCTATAAAGTTGCCCTCCCACAAGGGCAAACTTCATACTGCGCAATCGAAGTTGTCTTCGTGCGTGTCGATCCATTCATGGTGGAAATTCCAGGGTGCTAAGATACTGAGCAATGTGCTCGTACCAAGGAGGAACCGTCTCAATCGAGAATAAGAAGGCATCCGGAAAGTCATCGTCAATAGGCTCGTCCCCTATCTTCTCTGACAACCGCGAGAGATGGTGGTCAGCCTGGGTGTTCAGCCTTCCCGGTTTGTAGACTACCTTGTAGTCGAATTCCTGAAGTAAAATGACCCATCTTGCTATTCTCCCTGTCAGGTCAGGTTTGTTAATCAAGTATTGCAATGCCATGTGATCAACAAAAAATGTAAATGGGGTCTCCAATAAATAATGCCGATACTTCTGTACGGCAAAAATCATTCCCAGAGCCTCTCGCTCCGTGGTGCTATACCTAGTCTCAGCGAATGTCAGCTGTCGACTGGCGAAAGATATTGGATGATCATGGTCCTCAGCGTCTGGTTGGCAAAGGGCACATCCTACTGCCACCGCTGAAGCATCAACAGAAACATGAAAAGCGTGTTCCAA
Organism: Takakia lepidozioides; assembly: GCA_030704615.1. Lineage (NCBI taxonomy): Eukaryota > Viridiplantae > Streptophyta > Takakiopsida > Takakiales > Takakiaceae > Takakia > Takakia lepidozioides. Next base: position 70,019,500 of record CM060733.1, on the reverse strand, counting down.
TCCGGAGCTACCAAGACTGGTGCAGACACCAATCGTTCCTTGAGCATTTCAAAAGACTCCTGACACCCTACATCCCAGGAGAATACCTGGTTCTTTTTCAATAGTCGAGTCAGAGGTAATGCCTCTGCTGCATACTTGTCCATAAATTTCCTATACCACCCTGTGTGGCCAAGGATTCCCCTTCACTTTGGACGACGTCTCTGGTGCGGGAAGTTTGATGATGGCGCTTACTTTTGCTGGGTCTGTCGCCACACTGTCTCTGGACACTATGTGTCCCAGTAGCAGTCCATGTGTGACTGCGAATACACACTTCATTGGATTGAGAGATATCCCATTTTCTCTGCACAGGGTGAAGCATTCTTGTAGTGCCACAAGGTGATCCTTCGCATCCCCGTTGCAACAAAAGTCATCTAAGAAAATGACTAAATTCTTTCTCACAATGTCCGAGAAAGCATACGTCATGACCCTCTGAAATGTCAGGGGTGCGTTGCACAAGCCAAAGGGCATCCTTGTGTAGGCAAATGTTCCCCAGGGTGAGGTGAATGTGGTCTTCAACACATCTTTCGGGTCGATCAACACTTGATTGTAGCCCGAGAATCCATCCATGAGAGAGTAGAGTTCCTTCCATGCTATTTCTTCCACTAATGTGTCTATAAACGGTAAGGGAAAATGATCTTTGTGCGTTACCTTGTTAAGAGGGCGGAAGTCCACACATACCCTTAATCCTCCGTTCTTTTTCCGAACGATCACCATGGGGGACACCCATGCTGATGTCTCCATTGGAAAGATAAACTCAGAGGCTAGCAGTTTTTTTATTTCTGCTTTGATGAGAAGGGCCAGATTGGGAATCACCCTTCTTTCTCGCTGCCATCATGGTGTAGCTCCCGGAATTAGGGGAATAGAGTGCATGGCCACATAAGAAGGCACCCCCTTCAACTCGGTGTAGGACCACGCGAAGATGTCTCTAAATTCTTTGAACAAAGCCTGGTACTCTGCCGTCTGTTCTACTGTCAAATGGGATCCAACCTTCACCATCTTGGATGATTCTCCTCCCACCGCCATATCGACCAATTGCGTTGTTGGCTCGGCTGTGAAGGTTGATCTTGGTTCAAACCTTGATCCGTTTGACCCTTGTTATAAATATGGAATGTAGGGGGCACTATGTTTCATCACAACCCTTTCTAGGTCGGGCTCCTCTACAATTCGCATGTCAATGATCTCGCCGTTCTCCTCCTGAGGAATCTCCGGTTCATGCAGACCAACCTGTTTGGCGGATATCGAGAAGAGCTCGGTTAGTGATTCGAACTCTGGAAGTGCCTCGGTTGATACCGAGTGTACCATCACCTCCTTGCCTTGGTTTTCTCCAAACAACCAGGCGATGCAGTCTGCATCAGACTTGCATTCATATAAACCCGGACCTAGGGACTTGACGACATCCTCTAGTCCTACCTTCCTTCGCGTAACCTCCCTGCGAGGCGCGGTGCTGGTTGCTAATACTCGGTGGGCATGTGACGTTGGATGGATCTCTTCATCTGTCCACCAGTCCTCCTCACTCAAGTCTGCAGATTCCTCTTCAGAACCAATCATGTTGAGCTCATCCTCATCTGTTTCGTGGTGAGGTGCTCCCGAAAGAAAAGCGACTGTAGTCGTGTAAGGTTTTATCCCATAAGTGATGGTACCTGCCTCCCAGTCCGTTCAAGCTCGGGACTGGACCAACCATGGCCTCCCTAGTAGGAGTGCGTAAGAATACTCATCAACTGAGGTACCCATTGTGGTTCTAGCAGGTTTACCCCTGCTAACATTGCCCAGGCATCTGCCTTGGTTCTCCGGGGAAGCACATGAAAATCCAGAATATCATGTGAAAAGCTTCATTCAATGTTGCTACTCTAACCAAGCACTAAACGATGCCTATTCGCTGATATGGTTTCCCACAACCATGAGGGGAAGAGCATCTACTTGATATTGGCAATAGGTATATTTATTACTTGGCAGCAGATTCGGGACGCATTTCTAGACCATTTTCGGGCAGTCCACCAGTTCACCAGTGTCTTGATGGCATTGGCAAAGATTCGCCAAGGCCCCACAGAGGAGGTAGCAGACTTCGAAATGCGATTCAGGGAGCTATGCGACTCCATGAAATCGTGGCGATGGAGGCATGTCAGTGTGCAATCGATGGTGCATTAAGGGATAACCAACCTTCACAATGCGAGCACTCGGATCGGAGTATTAGATGTTGGCTTGCAAAGAACTGGCAAGACTCACAATGAGTAAAGAAATCAACTTGCCACCTTAAGTGGGCTAGGAGGGATGATCTCGGGTGTAATGCTCCCAAGTAAATACCTGGGCAGCGACAACCCGAAAACACAAATCTATCTGGGCACCAATAATTTTTTTGAGTGGTGCCGTCTGGAAGAATTCGGGTATTCCAAACTCTCTCGTCAATCCAACGTTTCTTATGCACTTTTTTTCTCCCAGATACCGGATATATTCTTCGATCCTCTCCCGGGTAGATAAGGGTTTGTGGAAAAACCGATGTCGAATGCACTTCACGTTTTCGTCAAAGGACATACCAGCTTCTTAATTGTGCTTAACAATTCCACATTTGTTTGCACACTGCGTTAATCAAGGAACGATGAGATGAACATAATGTAGCCTGGCTGGTTTAATACAACAGTGCATAACCGCCTCTCACTACTGCATCCCACCCAAAATGAAGACTCAGGACCCCTCACGCTAGAAGTTCCTGAAATCTCCACACTAATCACTCAGATCCTGACGACTACTGGAGGCGGGCTCATCCTCGTCCTCCTCTGAGGAAGTGTACTCAATAGGTCTACTCGGGGCACTCTTTACTAAAGAAGCCGCATGTACCACGTGATGTGGTAACCGAGGTAGATATGTCCGAGGAGTCCTCAGGCCAAAAGGAAAGGTTGCTGGCTGGGCTGGGTCCAATGGGATCAACCCACGAACTGTAGTAGGTGATGCAAAGAAAGAACTCTCTGCTGGCCGCTCTCTAACTGTGTGCAGCAATGACAGTGAACCGGACGTAATCAACTCACGGATAAGGGACGCTGGTGTGGTCCCTCGGTGATAATATCGGGGTGGCAGGAAGGGTCGGCAAGACCTCCTCGGATGTGGGAGACTCTCGCCCTCAATCCCGCTCTCTCCTGGTCCTATCCCAATCAGCCAATCCACAAAGGCGGGGCGATGGCCACAAAGAGCACGTCCTATGCACTCTCTCGATGGGGCCGATCGTCAAATCGTCCTGCTGCGCGTATACAGCAGGGTGTCGGTGATGGTGCAGTACAGCGCACAACATGCCAAATAAGACACCTGCCAAGCAAGATGGACCTCAAGGGCCGAGTCAAAATGAATATAAGCGAGGAAAGGTGGCTGGCAACAACCCGGCCAACGGGTGTTGAACCGGAAGAATGTGGAGATGGGAGCCGTCCGGGCTCCGAGGCCTCGGGGTCCCACCCGGGTAGAGATCCAATACTCCCGATACTCCTCTGCAATGGTCAAGATGCGCCGTCGCATCAATCTGCAAATTATTGTGGCCTCTGGGCCAGGCACATCTCCAGTCCTGATGCCGGAGATAATGCGATAGAGTCCGATCACGCAGTACTCAAATGAATGCTCCTGGCGGGGAGCTCCAGACGATGCAGCCATACTGCAACTCAAGGAGAGCCATGAGGTTAGCTCAATGCACACTTAAGTGTGATAAATCTGTTTACATGTACAGAAAATAGTCAATCAGCCTCCTTGGGCGTGAGACACGAACAAAAGATGCACAACATCAAACAGAGTGCGATAGTAAGATCAAGGTAAAGAATAATGGTCAGTAAATCCTCATTCATTCTTACCACGGAGAAACCTGACTTTCACTTGTCTCCCGGCAGACGCACCAAAATATGACGAGCCCTGGTTGCGCGCGGCCAGGGTGACGACATACTAGCCTAGGGGGTCGTGGCAAGTTGCGGTGTAGGTTGGGCTCAACGAACCGTCTACCCGGCTGTGGTAAGTGCAGGGGTCCGTGGTAGCTATGGACGGATCTAAACAGTCTAACTTCCTACCAGCAAAGCAAAGCTTAACAACTCCACTTCACAGGGCGATTTGCGTTTCCAAGTCCTACGTTTTGTTTATGGGTTTTCTACGTCTCTAATCATAATTGCCTTCCAAGTCTTTGTTTATTACTACTTCCTACATGTCAGGACTCCCAACACGCTTATAGCCGGGACAAACCTTCAAATCCCTTCACAAAACGAATCTCGAGCCCAGGGAGACGGGGATCATCTATCTCCCGTCCAATGCCCCCCCCTAAATCTCGAGGTGGATTAGTGTCCTACCTCCTAGGAAGGGACCGGATCCGCTTTCCCAAGTCAGTCTCTCATGCTTAGAGCGATCCAAAATTCAATCTCAATGGTCAATCCATCAGGTGAACGATAACAATTCAAACCTCTAGGTGATTTCGGAGATCTAATAAAACAATTGCCGTTCCTTGGCCCAAGCCCCCCCCCCCAGCGGTCGGGTACTTGATTTCAAATATCATTGGCGGAAGGGGACGATACCTCCTTTAAAACTTCCGTTTTTAAAGTTAAGGGGGTCCGGATAAATCCCTTAATAAAGGCGAATTACCCTGCTGAATAATAAAGAACAAATCATTAAAACCTTCCTACAAATGCATGAAATTCGTAGAAATAGAGAATCATCGTGGGATGCTGGAGCTAACTAAATTACCCTCAAGGTACCAGGGGAACACCCTGGGAACGCCATTTATATCGGGAGCATTGGGGAACCGCTCTCCACTTGGGAGCGCCCCTAATTCCTATACCAAACCAATCAATAACGCATTAGCAACTTAAAACCATCACCGGGCCAAGATAAATAAAATCTGCCGCCCCTCAGTTTCTCATCTGATCGCCACCCTGGTGTGTAAACAATGATTAAACATTGAGTGGGTCCCAGGGTCCATTCCCTGCGCCTCTTCCACCTACTTTCAATATAATCTGATTAATTTATGCAAGCAACCAGCCTAGAACGAAGTTGGAACATGTCATCTTCTACCTTGTGAAACGCCTACCAAGGATTCTCTCCTCCCTGTTTTTGGGCTCTCTCTCTCTCTGCCTGTGGCATCCACCCGTGAGCCGTGCTTTCACAAGCCGCGGAATACATATCAAACTGATGGCCTCACTGGGGCCTATCCAATGGTTCCAACCATTCCTTATCCTTTGCTAAAACACGCCCTCATTCACATGCAAGAATAACACCATGAATAGTGCACAAGAAATCAAAGGCATAGGGAGAAAACCCCCCTTAAAATACCCGTCCCAAGGACCAACAGTCCTTGGCGGGGTCCGTCGTAATATCCAGCGGTTAAAACCGATACCCCGCGACCAGCGCTACGTGGTGCGGCATGACTGGCCCGCCGCCTGCGCGGGTCCATTGGGTAATAGCAGGCTCCGTCGTCTCTGCCGCTCGTGTCGTACCTGCGCGGGCCCAGCTATGGCGCCTGGTGCTACCACGCAGTGTACCAACAACCCGTACTTTGCTCCAGGGGTCAACTCCCCCCACGGGGAAAGGTCGCACCACCCGTGTTAGATGCGCCTTTCCATGGCGATTCTAGGCAACCTCATTGGTTGACCTCCAGCCCAAAGGCGCCTAAGGTGCCGGCACTTTAGTGCTGGGCTCTGCTTTTTTTGGCAGCTCTCTACAAAATAGCTTAACCACTTATAAAGCTAGTTAGCAACGCCTCCTATGGTCCTCTATGACCAGGGGGCTTATGAACATAGATATGAACTTAATAATATGGAAATTTTGGCGATAGCTTCGCCGTCTCATGGAATGTGGCCGTTGCCACTAAGCTAGAAAGGGAAATTTGACACTTCGTCACTTCATGCGAGCTCGCCCTCTCCTTAAGCATAATAATGTACATCTACCCTCACTTCCATGATGTAATTGGGTTAGATTCCTAAGGCCCTGTCTCCTGGGGCTTCACACCTGTGCTCTTCACACATGTACATAGAGATGCACACACATCCTGTTTGAAAGAGGGTTAGTTTTTATAGATTTTTAGCAAGCAATGCTATAAGGTCCCTTTTTGGAACAAGCTTGAACAACAAATGAAACAAACGAATTCAAAGGTCAAGATAGTATAATAAGTCACCCTCTAAAACAAGTGGTACTTGGGATACACTAAATCGCTCGGTAGAATGGTACTCAAATCTGGTCCTCCTCCGGCACTCCTACTCGTCCTCAAGTCTCCCACTTCATGGAGCGCTTCCTCTATTTCTTGCCTCAAATGTCCACAAGGCCTTGAGCTAGGACTATCCTGCTCTCACTATTCTTGCTTTTATTACTAGAGAGCCACAAGCTCAACTCTCTAGGAACTAGCTCCCTCAAGCTCAAAACTAACTACACAAGCAAGAGGCCAAAACAAGGAAATGAGACTAGATTGAATAACAAGAGGAGCCTGCTCTTCTTTTATTGTGTTTTTGGGGCCTCTTAAACTAGTGAAGGATAGTCTTAAAGTATTATTTCCTACATGAGTCTATAATTTAAAAACGATATAACACCATAAAATAATAACCATGGATGGAAAACCTTGGTGTTAATGATAAATCTGGTTTTTCATCCATCCAATGGATGACCAGTTGGCGCTAGGTTGTCTTCTCATCCCTCCAGCTTGCAGATCGAATTTCTAGTTTTCATCCATTGGATGAACTAGAATTTCATTTAATCGCTTTTCGCAACTGCCTCCGGCGTGATAATTTGATGTCGTCTTTCATCACTTCCAAAAATCCCCAAACTTGATAAATTATAATTAGCTAGCTCGTAGCTGCCCGTAAAATCTCAAAGAAATCGGGGAAGAAAAGCCACACCTTTGGTTGGTTTTCATGGTTTCACCATATAGGCAGTCTGCCGTGGAAGAGGAGCCGCGACCAGGTGGTCCGACCCATATCGGCTGCGGGCCGTAGGGGCGGAGACGTGCGCTTGCCGCTTCCTGACAATAAAAATACTGGTGGTGCCCCCAGGGGGTCTTTGGCCCTGCTACTGGGTCACAGATCATCTGCAGTTTTCTCCTACACATTTTGCATCGCTGAGGAGTTCAAAACTTCGTCGGAAGCTCCTTCATCCGTCGTTTGCTCCGATGCAGCACTTGCTTTTGTCGCGATATTTCATCGCTGTACAGATTGTTTCCTCCAATTGCCAAGACTCCTCGCCGCGTGCTCCTACTGGACTTGAAAGGTGGGAGAATAGAGATATCGCAATCTGGGACTGGAACAGTCGCCATGTATTGTTTCGAATAGGTGCACGTTGTAGTTACTAGTACCGAATTGATAGCCTAACTCGCTGTCGATGCAGCTTCCTACGGTCATTTTGACGCCAGAGCTCCTCCATGGTCGTCTCAGACATAATCTAAATCCCGGTTATCAGCGTCACGTCCGTCAGTCAGCGTCAGGTCACGTCAAACCTGACGCTGACGGGACCTCCGTCATGTCAGGTTCCGGAAATATTCTAGTAAAAAAAGTACCAGGTAAAATATTGCCACTTAAGCAGCCACGTCGCCGACACGATGGCGATAGCAAATACATTTTGGAAAATAATAAAATGAAAGCGATTGCTTATTCTGGCGGTCGCTTTATATTTCGGAATTTTAGAAATAAGAGCGACCGCGACCATGGCGTTCGCTTAATTTTTTTTAATAAAAAAAAAAAATTGGCGGTCGCATTGGCGGTCGTCTAATTTTTTAATATAAAAATATCAACCTTCATATTGGCAGTCGCATAATTTTGAAAATATATAAAAAATAAGCGACCGCCATAATATGACAGTCGCTTAATTTTACAAATATATTAAAAAAACCAGCGACCACCATAATATGGCGGTCGCTTTATTTTAAGAATATATTAAAAAACCAGCAACCGCCATAATATGGCGGTCGCTTTAATTAAAAAACAGAACAAAACAAAACAAAACAGCGACTGCCATAATATGGCGGTCGCTTTATTTTAAAAATATTTATTTAAAAAACAATATTAAAAAAGTTAAAAATACTTTTAATTTGACTGCCATTACTTGCGGTCACTTGTATATTTTTAATTTCTGAGAATGCAGCGACCGCCAGTAATGACGATCGCTTTTATTTTTTATTTTTTTAAATAGAGCGACCGCCATTATTGGTGATCATTTATAAAAAAAAAAAAAAAAACCGACCGCCATTATTGGCGTTCGCTTGTATATTTTTAATTTTTGAAAAATATAGCAACCGCCAGTAATGGCGGTCGCATTTTTAAAAATAAAATAAAATAGAACGACTGCCATTATTGGCTGTCGTTTTTGTTTTTTTATTTTTTTAAAATAGAGTGACGGCCATTACCTGCGGTTGCTTGTATATTTTTAGTTTCTGAAAATGCTGCGACGGCCAGTTATGGCGGTCGCTTTTATACCGCCATTACTAGCGGTCACTTGTATATTTTTAATTTCTGAAAATGCTACGACCGCCAGTTATGGCGGTCGTTTTTATTTTTTTTGGTTTTTTTAATAGAGCGACCGTCGTTACTAGCGGTCGCTTTTATTGTTTAATTTTAATGCGACTGCCAGTAATGACGGTCGCCTCTAGAAGGTGTGCCTTACGCGTGGACCGAGGAATGAGAGGGGGGGGGGCAGATAAGCCAAGGGAGGCTCATTCTCCCCTCACTTCCTCTCCACACAACTTATGTATGACCGCCATTATTGGCGGTCGCTTTTGTTTTTGTTTTTTTTAAGATAGAGCGACGGCCATTACTGGCGGTCACTTGTATATTTTTAATTTCTGAAAATGCTGCGACCGCCAATTATGGCGGTCGCTTTTATTTTTCATTGCGTCCGCCATTACTGGTGATCGCTTGTATATTTTTAATTTTCTGAAAATGTTGCGACTGCCAGTAATATCGGTTTTTTTTTTTTAAAAATTTAATAGAACGACCGTCGTTACTTGCGGTCGCTTTTATTGTTTAATTTCTTAAATACAGCGACCGCCAGTATTGGCGGTCGTTTTTTTGTTGTTTTTTTTAAATGTAGCGACCGCCATGGTGGCGGTCGTTTCTAGAATGTGTGCCTTACGCGTGGACCGAGGAATGAGAAGGGTGGCGGGGAGATAAGCCAAGGGAGGCTCCCACCTGCAATCCACCGACTACCATGTACACTATACAACATACATTCTCTTGCTTAACAGATTTGGTTACCCCGCAACTCCACCAAGATCCCGGTGCATGGGGTTTATTCCCCTTCCTCTACGATTAGTTTGAAACTAGGGATGTGAGCTGACAGAGCCTGCCTACCGAGACGACGGAATCTTCTCTAGAGAACTTAGATGAACTCTATCATCCAACACATGCACAAAGGCTTCATTCACACACTTAGTACACAAAGATACATTGTTGAAATCCAAAATCACCACCCCTAAGGCCCAAAGGCCTTACTTAAATAGAAGTGCCAAAAGGCTAATCAAGAATGACAGGTGTCCACACATATCTGGCTGTCCAGATTACAATCCATGTAATTCACACATCAGCGGCCATTTAGGATAACCACCTAATCCTAAAACTAGCTGTTATAAGAAAACAAGATAGCTTAATAAAAATAGGTTCATCGAGCACAACAACATCCCTTTCTACCTAGCATCCGTTCATCCATAATAGGGAATAAAAGAAGGGAAGAAATCCTGGTCCCACATTCCCCTTTTCTTAAAAATAAAAATAAAAAGGTGTAGAGGCATATCACGTCGTAATAGAATACGAAATAGTGCATCGGAGATGTAATTTCGAGCAGGAAATTTAGCCTTCAATACGGATAGCGTGACATAATAAAAATATAGGTGGGCATAAAATTCGTCGGTTGTTATACCAGTCACATACTCCTAAGAAGGTTATAATGAAGACCAATCCACCTATACACTTCAACTTCAAGAGAGAGAGAAAGAGGTAATATGCCACCCCACTTGAAGCATAGCTGGATCCCATGCCAATGGGCCTTTCCCGTTGCCACTGGTGCGTGCCCTGCCCACCGCCAACTAATTGACCCCCCCTCCCACTCCCTCATCCTTCTTCTTGGCTCCCTACTAGACCCTCCATTCCCTACTCTCCATCTCTTCCCAAGTTCCATCTTTGGCTATAGCTTGCCAGCTTGCCAAAACATGCAATTGCCACTTTCACATGGCATGCAGTAGCCATGTGCATGCTATGGCCACCTTTGTTGGGACAGCTTGCTAGATGTCCAATTTACTTTACTTAATTTTTTTTTGGAACGATTGGGGGTACATGTGACATTACGGGGGTGGTGTTTGAGGTTTGCAAAGACACATTTCCACTTAACAGATAGATGTCTTGTACTGGCAGGAGACCGCCTCAACAGTAGGGACTTCCCAACAATGTTAAGGAAAGTTTGCATTAGAGAATATATATGTCCCTTGCCTACCACTTGGCAGTTGGTGCAGCAACTCCACCAGAATCTACAAAGTTGGACCAGCAACAAACTCTAAGTTAGGCCACAACCCCCCACCACACTCTCAAGGAATGCATTCCCTTAGCACGCCTGACAATCTGGTGGTTCACAGAAGAATAATCTGAATGAGGCAATCTGAATGAGGCAACACGCCACTGGCCACCACAAAAGATTAATGGTCCAAGTGGACTAGAAGGTACCAGATAAGTCGCTCACAAAATTACCAGTATTGATTTGTTGGGAGAGCTCCAAAAGTAACACACCCACCATCTCCCTCCCACCCCTTTCTCTAGTTTCCTCTTTGCCAGTACAAGGCAGTTCATCCACCTGAGAGAGCCAGAAGCCACATCCCTCCTTGCTTTGTTTAATCCCAGTCCCTACAACTTGGCAGGCTCTGTTTCAAGTAGAGTTTTGCTTCTCACGTATATAAATCCATGTGTTGCACGATCCAACCAGCTAGTATATGTACTCTCAAAAGCCTAGGTAGCTGCCTCCAGGAGACCCCTTGCTCTGGGGCTCATCCTCTGTCAGCTTCAGCGGTTGCTGTTCAACATCTCCTTCCACAGAAATAGAGAGCCCAAAGAGACAAGAAAGCCCCACAGGGAGCCCAACTTGGAAAGACGTCCAGTCTATTGTGTGGTCTGTTGTGCCCTTCTTCAACTCAATTGCTTCCCTCATCACAAGGAGCTCAATGGGGTAAAGGAGGAAGGCCTCCAAGTTATTGTACAAAACAAGACCCCAAGTGTTCAAACCAATGGTCATGACTATGTGCTTGATGTAAACGAAATCTATGGACATGCTGGCAAGGTAGGCAAAAGCCCAGATGTACGCATTGAGGGGGAACTGCGAGTCCGTGATCACGTAAACAATGGAACCCCCCAAAATAAATCCAAGAGCCAGCCAAGTGTTCAGTGAGGGCCACGGCTGCTTCAAGTACAAGGTCTCACCAATTGCTACAAATATCGGAACAGCTGAACGGAACACAATGAACATATCCACATTAGCATGGAGGAGGAGCTCACTGTTGGTGAAAAGCGAGAGATAAAAGCACACTGCAGCAGGCAAAAAATGCCACACTGTCTGAAGGCTGAGAGGATCATGCTGCAGGACATGAAATCTCCCAAGAATGAAGACAGCTCCAGTACTTACAGCGTACTGGAGGGCTGTCAGCGAACCTGGGAAGGGGAATATCATTACTGCCCATTTATCGATGATGGACAAAAGAGCGGCAGATAGACAGTAGCCAAATGCAGTTCCAAAGACCGCTAGATCCTCCCACTAGACCAAAAGTTTCTCTTTCCATGCCAAAACCCAGTGTTAGGGGGAACTTGCTCTAATGCCATCAAAGCCTTCTGTCGCCATCCCTGTTGCTGTAGTATGAATCTGTAGAGGTAAACCATTTCAATTGTCAAATGAGATCCTTTGCGCAATTGTAACAGAGAACTGTGTTTCTGTCATGAAAGAGAACGCCACCCATGGCTACCCTCTCACCTCGCATGTTCCACTGCATAACTCTGACAGTTAGGGTAGTATCGTTATCTAAGGTAACATAGTTTGTATTAAAGCCACAACTGGATTCCACATTTGCTCCTTTGTTCATGTTGACAGGATGCCGGCCACAGAATAATGAACAAAGCAGCAGCTGGCCGCATTTCAGAACCAATGGCAGTTCCATGCTGCACTAACGCTGGTGAAAGCTATGCGTCAAGATCCAGGAAAAATCTGCCCAACCAGAGTAACCCTGATTGTAACCACCTATTTTACCAGCCAAAAAAGCTATGGAGAGACATGAAGGCCTGCTTGGTGGCCTCACGTTACTTGCAAACGATTTCCTGCTTTCTTTTTTTCCGGCTAGATCACAGCCAACATGAAGACATGAGACTAAGAAATTTTTTGATCTCACGAGAACAAGCAAAAAGGATACAGATACTATCTAGCGAAAACTTTCCTTCACGGAACCTCCTGCTCTGTTGGATCATATCCGCAATTTTCTATCTCTCACCCCTCATCCCAAACACCAAAGAGAGCGTTGAATTTTCGGCCCAATGAATCTGTCTAGTTGTTACCTACCCCAGGCCCCACACATTGTGGCTGTTCGACGAACAGTCTCACCTCTCTCTCTCTTTCTCTCTTATTTCTGTCCCTCTCTCAGCGCCACTTTACATGCCTTCCATTTCCCTACTTTCAGATACTACTCAACATTGATTGCGAAGCTGGCTACCGGGGAATGCACTCAACTCATTTCTTTCTCACCTTGCTGTTTCGCACCCCGGTGCACCGTGCATGCTTCTCACACCTTCATCACTAAGGTGGCGCCGCCATATCGGAGCTCCTTGGTCTCACAACACTATCCCCCTCCTCCTCTCTCGCAATCTGTCTTTGGCATTCCAACGTGGACCGGTTATAACCGGTCAGATTACGATCCTATGCATCCTTCTGTACGATGCCGGTCAATACTTTTTGCTCTGGAGACGGGCAGAACCGGTCGCCGAGGTATTATTTGGGCCAATAATGAGGGGCATCCTGTCTTCAGGGTTTGCGGTTTAGGTCTGTCCATCCATCATTCCTCTTTACTAGCTACTTTCATCCGAGAAGGATGATCGATGGATGACTCGACAGTCAACTTTACATCCATCTAGCGGGCAGCGTATTCATCCATCTGTACGTCAGGTGCTTTGACGTATGCTCACAAGAATCTTGTCATGCCACGCTTCCTTATGTCGGTCCCTCGAGGATTTCAATCGTTTCAGAATTGTTGATACGAAGATTAGGAAGGAGGTTTGGTTTGTAATATCTGCAAAAGAAGCTGATCTGTTTGCTGTATGTGCTGGCAGAATCTGTTTGAGCTCCTTTTCTGCTCTTGATATTGAAGCTGTTGGAAGCTCACGAGTTGATCTACAGGCGATAAGAAGAATCTGAAGGTATGAAGGCTTGCACAGTGGCGGCGTCAGTTGCTGCGGGATCTCATACGGTCTTGGGGTTGCAGTCGAAGAGTAGGAGAGTAGAAGTTACTAGACAATTTGAAGAATGTGCAAGGCTAGGGTTTCACCGTTACAGTTTGAAGGGACTAAAAGTTCACAGTCATGGATTCCAGGAAAAGCTCTGCAGGAAAGAGACATCAAGTGTGCGATGCGAAGCTATGCCAGTGGAGTTGGGGGAGTCGGCGGTGCTGGAAAGGGTGCCATCGAAAGGCTCGAGCGATGATACAATTCAGCAGTTTCTAAAGAGGGATTATAAGTGGGGATTCGTGAGCGATATAGAATCAGTGTCTATTCCCAAGGGTTTGTCGGAGGAGACTGTGCGCTTGATCTCGGCAAAGAAGAAGGAGCCTGAGTGGATGCTGCAGTTTCGGCTAAACGCGTACAGGCAATGGCTCAAAATGAAGGAGCCGACATGGTCAGACAATCGCCACCCGATTATAGATTTTCAGGACATGTGTTACTACACTGAGCCAAAGCAGAAGGAGAAGAAACAAAGTCTGGATGAGGTTGATCCAGAGCTTCTTGAGACTTTCCAGAAGCTTGGAATCCCACTCACTGAACAGAAGCGACTTGCAAATGTCGCAGTGGATGCCGTCTTCGATAGCGTTTCCATTGCTACCACTCATAGGAAGACGCTGCAGGCTGCAGGGGTTATTTTCTGCTCGATTTCTGAAGCTGTGCGGGAATGTCCTGAGCTTGTCAGAAAATACCTGGGGAAAGTGGTGCCTGTGGCGGATAATTACTATGCAGCGCTGAACTCGGCAGTATTTAGTGACGGCTCCTTTTGTTATGTTCCCAAGGACACAGTGTCCCCCATGGAAATTTCCACGTATTTTAGGATTAATGCTATGGAAACAGGCCAGTTTGAGCGCACCCTCATTGTGGCTGACGAAAGGAGTTTCGTGAGCTACTTGGAAGGCTGCACGGCTCCAGCATATGATAAGAACCAGCTACATGCTGCCGTGGTTGAGCTTTATTGTGCAGAGGGGGCAGAGATTAAGTACTCAACAGTACAAAATTGGTATGCTGGTGACGAGGATGGAAAGGGTGGCATATATAACTTTGTAACAAAGAGGGGTCTATGTGATGGCGATAATTCCAAAATCTCCTGGACTCAAGTTGAGACTGGGTCGGCAATCACATGGAAGTATCCAAGTGTGGTGTTAAAGGGGAATAACTCTGTGGGGGAATTCTATTCGGTGGCTCTAACCAACAACAAACAGCAAGCAGACACAGGCACCAAGATGATCCATGTGGGCAAAAATTCTCGGAGTAGGATTGTCTCCAAGGGCATCTCGGCTGGGAAGTCAGTTAACTGCTACAGGGGACTTGTACAGGTTGGTCTCTCTGTTCCCCACATTCTGAATGACAGGATTGGATATGGGAATGAGTATGAAGGCATGGCTGGTGAATATGGGTTAAACCTAATGGATTAGGGTTTCAAGAAATTTTCTGTGAAGACGAATTTCTGAATCTGGCTCAGTACCAGAAATAGGATGCATTGAAGGTCTTGCTTCCTATCATCTCTTTCCAATGGGAACTAAATGGATTTGTGTGGTTGGAATGGTATCATTGGGTCTTTTCCCAGGGTACCTCAATGTAAGAGGGAGACTGTGTTTAGTGTTATTGGACAAATGGTTTTTGCTATAAATGCATTCTGAAACATCAATTGGTCCTGCAGGTGCAACCATCGGCACATAATGCAAGGAACTTCTCACAGTGCGACTCTATGCTCATTGGAGATGAAGCGGGTGCCAACACTTACCCTTACATCCAGGTAAGCCTGCTATTATCTCCCTTCAAAATGCATCTGTGCCTCTCTTCATTGACATCTTCATCCATAGGTTTGCTGTTTGCCAAATTCTGGCGGGGCTCCCTATTTCAATTTACTTACAGGAAATCTGCCTATGTACCTCGGGTGCCTATGACATCTTAATTGGTGCTCATCAAGTGTTCAATATGATCTACATTTGGGGAATGGTGCATGTAGTTGATGATGAGCCTGCCTCCCTCCCTTCCTCCAGCCCTTTGTTCTTCTTTTCGTGGACCTATTTGTTTCCTTAGCTTTCTCCATCATCTGTTCTTTTTATTGTAGTGACAGGGTGGATTTCTGATCCGCGAGCTCACGAGTGGGGCGTAACGTACTAAGTAGAGTTTGAGTTTTTGGTGGATACATACAACCAGGGGTGCCTCTGGATCCCTGTTTTCATTGGCGGTCATTTCCTCCATAGATGATTATACTCATGTTGGTTCAACTGCTGGTGTCTCCTGCCAGAAAGCAGGAATTTGGCTTGCATTGTCAGGACCTACCAAATATTTCTAATCAGGTCTCTGTATAACAGGTTAAGGACCCGACAGCCAGGGTTGAGCATGAAGCCAGCACATCTAAGATAGGTGAAGATCAGCTCTTCTATTTTCAGCAAAGGGGCATTGATGCAGAGAAGGCAGTGGCAGCAATCATTGGTGGGTTCTGCCGGGAGGTGTTCAAGGAGCTTCCCCTTGAGTTTGCAGCTGAGGTCAACCAGCTGATGAGCCTGAAGCTTGAAGGAAGTGTTGGGTAGAGAGATGGAAGACAGAGCCAGACTGACATGAGGCTAAGTGGATCGGAGTTGTATTGCCATTGGCAGCGGATGTCTAGATGACTGGATAGAACAGAAATGATCCTGTGAATACTGATGCATTTAAGTAGATGTTAGTACTGCACAAGCTCACCTGCTACCATTTGGTAGACTGGTTGTCTAAGACAAACTTATAGCTGTGCTGGACCATCTTTCGGAGAATCTCCGACAAATGGAGGGGTTGGTTTTCTAATGGGATGGACAGGTTACCCTACCTTCACAACTCACAGATGTGGACTAGTTTTAATTTACTTCAAGCAGAAACTGGATGGTACTCTTTGCTAAGCATGCAAGTGTGGAGTATATTACAATGTTCTTTTTTGTATGAATATTATTTTTTAGGCAGAAGTCTTATAAAATTGCAGGGTCTCAATTAGGGTCTGCCTTACACCCAATTATGGGGGGAGCGATGTGAGTCCGAGGAGCTCCCTGTTTTGCGGTGAGAGAGCCCAATGGTCGCTTCGTCTCTCACACCTGGTCCTCGGCTTGCATGGATTTTTCACTGAAATCGACTACCTAGGAGCACCTGATCTCCTTCTGTGTTGCATTTTACTAACACCTGTAACTTGCACACCTTCAGGACCCGCTCTTAGGCTTTATGAGAAGTTCAATAAGCCTCATCCCTCTCGTTTACAAGCTCCATCCATCACTCCCCTGATGAAAGCCGCCTTTAGGCCATTACTACCCTTTTCCCCCCTTCCCCTTGGCGGCTGGAATTTATGAGTGATTACCCCTTGTCCTGCCACCCCGTCACCTCAGTAAGAAGACTTTCTCAACTTTCCCGTGAGTGACTGGTCTCGTCTACATCCCTCCACGCGCATCGATCATTCTCCCGATCTCCCAATCTCCTTCTATCCTAGTCCCTCTCTCTTCCTCCTGCTCTCTGCAGATCTCCTTCGCTCTCATCCAATTACCCCGTCTTAGCGCTCATAGCTTTCTCTGATCTCTGCCCCCTCTCGCTCTCTCTATGGCTCCCAACAGCTTCTCTCACCATAGACAGTTTGGATCGATGGGTGACCGTCGCCAACACGGACCGCGGAGACCTGCGTCATCCTCTAGACCTCAACCATCTTTGGGTACCGGGATTTTCTGGGCCCACCAACCGCGATCCCTCGGAGGCGGTACCCCCAGGTTCCAGTCAACTCCAAGGATCCCTGCGCCCTTCTCAAGGGGTCCCATGTCCCCCGCAAGAAGTCCTGGGGCTCTTCTCCATCGGGCACCCATCGCGGAAGTTAATGCAGGAGGCTTATCTACCAATTCTGCTCGAGGCAACTTCTCGCCTGGTCCAGAAAATGAGGAGCTTTGTTCGCTCGACTCTCTTGAGGTTCAAGAAGCCATGAATCGTGACTTTCCATTAATTGAGATGGATATTCAGGGGCTCAACAACAGAATCTCATGTATGGAAGAGTCTGGAATTTTGGTTCATGTCGCTGGAAAGAAGATCAGTAGGGCTTATGTCAGGGACAGGGCCATAAGGTACTCGGGAGGCCAGGGGGAGCTTAAACAACTTATGCCATGCTAAGGGCAGAGGATTCTTCTCAATTATGTTTGAGTCCCAGGATGCAGCTTCCCAAGCCCTCCAGTTCAACCCTCACCTGAAAGGGTTTAATGTCAATATTTTTCTATGGTCATCCAAAATGGGTAACAAAAATGGAAAGTTGGGGGGACCAAGGATTGTCTCCCTCCCTTTCATTCCTGACCAGTACCTCGTGAATCTCCCGGATATAGCAAACCATTTTGGGCACTACTAGGGCTGTCTGGGTGTTTTTTATCATGTGCACTGAAACCATCAGAAAAGACCCGGCATGGAAAACAGCCACAATTGCAACTAAACTATATGACAACGGGTGCGCCAAGATGGTCTTGACGATGCCCAATGAGGATATGCTGCCTGACTTTGTTAGGCTCCCAATTGACTCGAAGCGCAATTTTTATACAATCAGGTTAATTGAAGAGACTACTTCCTCAGCATGCTTCATTTGCGGACAGCAAGGCCACATCAAAGTGGACTGCGCTGTAAACAAAAGGAAGAGATCCCCGGGCAATTTGAATGGTATTATCCTTTCTTCAGCCATCTCTCCGCCTGCAGGTGCTCTCTCCCGTCCAATCTACCCCGTCTTAAACCCTCCCTCCACTAGATTCCCCTCTCTTAATACACAGCACAACCCCCGCCTCTGACCTGCTTCAGCTTAGTCCAATCCACATAGC
The DNA here is from genome assembly GCA_030704615.1 of Takakia lepidozioides. Taxonomy (NCBI): domain Eukaryota; kingdom Viridiplantae; phylum Streptophyta; class Takakiopsida; order Takakiales; family Takakiaceae; genus Takakia; species Takakia lepidozioides. The sequence continues at coordinate 70,001,211 of CM060733.1, read as the reverse complement.
CAAGAAACAAAAAGAGCCTTCGGACCCGATGTACCTGGAAGCTGGTGCCTTCATGCCAGCTCCCACTGACAAAGGTAAACAGATAATGTCTGAGAGAACTCTTCACTCCTACCATGATTTCTCTCTTCCTGGCTGCTCCCGATTGACTAGCAAGGAAGTCCCAAAAGCCATATATGTAACCCCAGTCATCTTCAAAAAATAACCACCTCCTTCTATTCTCGTCATGGCTAAAGACAGGGATGAACTGGAGTCCTTGTGGATCACTTCTCTGGATGTCAGGCACTTCATCAGAACTTGCCCACCGGACAGTAGCCCCCACTGCATGATCAAAGCAAAAATCCAGGAATTTCTCTACAACCAATGGTCTTGCTACTCTATTGCTGAAACCTCCAAAATCACGTGGGGCACATATCTGGAGGAGCATCCAGGTCTGAGTTGCAAGCCCTCCACACTTTGATGGAAAACGCAGATATCTACAACACTCCCCCTCACAAGGCTTGGTGGATCAACGAAGACTGCTTGGACAAACCCTGGGGAGAACTGCCAGCAAGGATTAGAGCTAAGGACACCTTTGTCAATGCTCGCCCTCCTTACCAGATTCTTACACCTTCAGATCGACGAAAACATCGTCGACAATAAACCGGCGCATTTTCAAGTCGTCTATGTACTTGTTCATGCCTTGAATTGATTTGTCTTGTCCTTTGTAATCTCGAATGGTCAATTTTAGGTCCAGGATTTTATGCGCAACTTTTATCAGCTGCCATCTGTTTGACCCTTGCAGCTTTGCGATAGCAGATTTCGTGAGCTGTTGTTGTTCACCCTTGTACTGTATCCCAAGCGGGTCGAGTAGCTTTCTCTGCTCCCAGTTTTTGAAAACATCTTCCCAGATCTTCCAAACGTCGTCGTCGCAAAGTATCAGGACCATTGCCTCCTTAATGCTACCCATTTCAAGTATCAAATGACAGACAAACATGAACTCCTGCACATTCATCCACGGAAAAATTAGGTGTCACTCCGACGACAGAAGTATTATTTAGCATAAAATGAATGTGAATAGTAGATTTTCATTCCATAAATGCATACCTTGAATTGTTTCGTCTCGAACGTGGTGGTGTGATCGTTGTATTTCTTTGGCTTCCCCCTCAGATTGAATAACATTCGCGCATGCGCAACTTTCTTCGGCATTGTTGTATCAAACTTTTGCGCCTTATTGGGATCGTTGAGGAGCTTTGACAACTTCAGGAGCCTTTGTTCATCGGTAGACCATACAATCTTTGCAGGCCACTCCCGGTAGTACTCTTTCAGTTCGCTGTCGGCAAGATCCTCGAGAAGTTCCTGCTACAGTTAATGTAAAATGGGTGAGAGAGTTGAAATGGTAGGGACATATCCAATTTCGTGGGATCACCAACCTCCACTGCCCAGTGGAGGTTCGTTAAAAGAGAGGTCTGGGTGGAAGTGAAGTCCATTACCTTTGCTGCCACGATGGTTTGTTGTCCACCAATGACGAAGAACCTGGATACGTCCATTTCCTTCCATTGCTTCGGTCGCGATGAAGTAATCTTCTCGGGATTAGAAGGATTGATTGGCGCAAGATACACCGGATGTTTGGAGTCGAACAAATGAAGTTGGAATAGTCGCGTTTTCCCTTCGTCCTTATGCTTGATATTTAACGGCCTGTAAACCATGCTCCTTGGAGCTAGTTCCATCATGGAAACCTTCACAAGGAAGGTACTCTCGAATCCGAATGGAAATACATCATTGTATTCCTTCGTGAGCCTCTCCTCCATCTTCTCGCATTTTTCCTTGTCGAAAATCTCCCCAGCTTTAGGTCTCTTGTTATCTGACATCAATGCTGGATCCTGATCCTCCTTCTGTTTCTTCTTTCCTGCGGAAGTCTCGGCCTCATTGTCATCATTGCCGGCTGTCGACGACTTGCGTTTTCCCCTCTTCGGCTTTGATGCTTCCTCTAGTGCTCGTTTCTTGCAAATGTCGTTCCCCATTGCATGCAGAAGATCCAGAAAAATACTCCAGGCCCTCGACAAACCTACGTCGGTAAATACTGAGCCCTTGTCTAGAAATCTAAATCCCATTGCAATGCATTCACTCATCAAAGACTTGTTCAGACGACCCACCTCCACTTTGAAACCAAACGTCCCGGGGGTTCTTGCATCCTCATGCAGGAACAAAACCAACATCGGGTTTTCCTCTTTAGACTCAAACTCTATATCGAGAGCTTCCGCGTATTTTAAGTCTGTTATTATTCCATGACTTCTGTAATGAAAAGACAGTTTGTGATCAGGAGGTGTACCGACAGGCACGATTCCCCAATCTGTCACCTCTGGGTTAAGCTCAAAAATTGCGGTATGCTCAGTTTTGAAATGTGAGGACTTCTGGCATACAAATGCGCCACAAATATCTCCAATCAATCCTGGGACGCAATCTGGTGGTGTAGGATGTCTTCTGTTACAACCAAACACAAATTCATTAGATAATAAAATAACAAGATCTCTCTTACTAGCATCCATCATTCCAGAAATAAGAACCTCCACTGGACAGTGGAGGTTAGTATGTACGAGGCTTTCTACATGAAATGGGAAATCCTCCATATTTTACAGATGCTGTAGAAAAAAACTTTAATGAAAATGAGGCTCAGGAGCCATTGAGTACATCATCCTGGAACAGGACAAATCTACAAAAGAAATCTTCGAACCTAATTTGTCCAAAAAATACTCATGACTTCTCGCACTATATTCAGACGATTCTAGATTATATACCCAAGAACTACAAAATGCTTCTTCTAATCTCTCTGAGTGTATCAGGCGAATAGTCTGGAGGGGTATATTTTAGGGATCCGGTGATACTATCAGGAGACGCAGGGGAGTATCCTGGAGATCCGGAGACGTCCAGGAGTTCCAGGATTCCCTGTTTCGTTGCAGTGTCCAGGGAGAAGGTTGGAGGGTAATATCCTGCAGATCCTGTTGTGGATTCAGGAGATATTGGCGAGTAACCCGGAGATGCGGGATATCCAAAAATGGTCACTCGTATCGCCGCCAATGTGTCCGGGGAATAGTCTGGAAGGGCGTACGTCGGATAATTTTGGGAGTAGGCAGGAGATCCGTTGACATCATTGTTTACATGAACTCTTTCTCTTATTTCCGCCAGGGTATCCTTGGAGATGTCTTCTGCTGTATTGTTGGGAGATTCGGATGCGTTCCACGGGGGTTCTACAGTCACATTTTTGTCAATCACAGACACTTGGTTCGGCTCGGTAGACCCCCAACTGGATTTTTCATCTGGTTCCGAAACACCAAGTTTTTGATCTGGATGGTTCGCTTCCATCACGTCTACCGAACGCCGTCTCTTGCTCCAATTTAAGCTGACGGTCTTGTACTCATCGTCAGACACCGGTTCCCCACCCTCGCTCATCTTTCTCATACTGACATAAAAACTAATCAGAGTGCGTAACTGGCTGACCCAAAGAAATATCGAACCTCCACTGGGTAGTGGAGGTTCCCAATTATCGTATCCCAGTCTCGTTGGAAAATATGTGTCACACTTACAATGTTACACATATGATTCCATCACTCGTTCCCACATCATCTCACACTGATTTTCATTTTTCCCGGAATTATCCGATTTCGTCGTAACGGTTAAAAAATGTCTTTCAGCTTCCCCATACAGAATTCTCGCGAACCTCCACTGGGCAGTGGAGGTTCCAGTTTTTGGTTCCTCATGTGCATGACATTGGTCTACGAATAGTCTACTATGGCCTGCACGAAGCCTACTGTTAGCCTATGTCTAGTGTAGAATACAAGTAGACTAGGCTATCGTGGTTTTTCAGAATTGCCGAATTCGACAAAATTGGATATGAAATGAAAATTGCCATTCAGAATTGAATTTGAATGGGAAGAAATGCATAAACTATTGACAAGAACAAACTAACGCTGGATTTGGGGATCAAGAAAACGGTTGAGAAACAACCGGACATTTCCGAAACCATTGTCCTAAAAAAACCACCACATTGAACAAAACAAGCAATACAACCAGCACGGTAATCTCCCGCCACCCTAATCGACAAAGAATGAAGCAGGAATGAAGCAAACAACGAAGCAGACAATGAAACAGAAACCTAATGTGCACCGAAGCACGGACTGAAGCACTGAAGTACAGGTGAGAGTGCACTGAAGACAGTGCAGTGCAACATAGAATGAAGCAGGATCCAAACGAATTGAATCGAGAACAGGCCACATGAATCGAGAACAGGCCATACGAATTGAGAACAGGCCAAGACAAAACATGAAACATAAAACGAAAAGAGGGAGTTTTCAATGTTGTACCTCACTACAACAGATCGTGTTATTTTTCCAAGGATATGACACGTGTCAATGTATGATGCGATGTTGTGTAGTCATGGTGCCTATTGTAAAGTGGTTTGTTGGGTTGGACGCGTGGCATCAAATTAGTTGTTTGAGAATTTGGTTTTTAATATTATTTGGAAAATCATAACACACCATCATTCACAAGAAAGAACAAAGTGACAAAGTGCAAAGGACATAACAGAGACACTGAAGCCAACAGCAGATGTAAAAAGAGATTCTCTTAAACAACTGCCAATCAGATTTACAAAATAGCGTTGTTGTCCCAGAATCTAGCTCCTCAAAACACAGTCTAAGGGCACAAGTTCATCACCCTGTATTTCTGATCGAATATTTTTGTAAGTAGCACCATGTGCACTGAAAACAGAACCAGTCCTACTTTGTGTGCCCTTTAGCTATCCCTACTACAACACCCATAATCCATATACATCCTCCCCTTCGCTGGACAAATAGGGACTACTCTAAAAAGAGAACAAAACAGGCTGAAATGTATTGAAGATGAGGGTACCCGATTTTATCAAGTGTGCAATTGCTGATGTTGCTTCCTACTACATCCACGAGGCTCATGCACTCAACATACATGTGAGTTGCATCCACCCAATTAGCTTACTTGAATAATTCAACATGAAAGGGGGAGGGGGTACATCCTTGAGCCACACCTTGGTCTATGTCATAGAAGTTAGACTTCTGTCCATTAACCGTTGACACAGCATTTTGGTGTGAGCATGCAAATTATGGACAGCTCTCCACATCTTTTCCTTGATCCCCAGAGTGGGAGCCATAGACCGTCTCTCCACACTGTGGAGAAATGGATCATGTGCACACGGAGGTACTACACTGCAATGCAACAAACAAAGGCACTAGAATTGAGAGGAGGATCACCTGAAAGGAGGAAAGGTGAAGAGGGAAGAACAGAGCTAAAAAATCCTGCAAAGAAGCCCACAACAAGCACTTCTTGTGAGTAGCATTCCACCACACGAAGGATGTCCCTTTGATGGAGACACACAAACAAGAGCTGAACCACAATGGACAGTCAAGGAGGATGAGCATGATGCGCCAGAGACAGAAGGAAATGAGGACGTCTGTGACCAGATTTGGAGAAGATATGATGAGGAGATGAAAACTTAAGTGAAGAGGATAGACCTGTTCCAGCAAAAGCCAGCCTGTGGGAAGCACTGAAAAGAATGGAAATTGCAGCTCAGAGTGGAATCAGCCCAACACATGGAATTCTCCCAACTGTTGGGCATGAGCAAATTAAAACCACAGAGAGTAAATACATGGCAATGCAGCAAATGAAGGCAGTATTGAGGGAGAAACCACCTAAATGGTTGGAACATGAAAAATAAGAAAGGGAGTATTTCACTGACAAAGAGGGTGAAGGATGGGAGAGCAAGGTTGACAACTGGATGCTTGGGACAATGGGGCTGTGGTGGGAAATATCTACCAATGAGACCACGACAAACACCAAATGGGAGTGAGAATCAAGCACACAAAGAGCTGCCCTCTTGCTGGCCCTCTTGGATGATTCTGGACCCACACTCTATCTCTGCTCCTTCAGCTATCCATGCCTGATATACACAAATCATGCATTCATCCTTGCCTTGCTGCTAGCAGATGACAATGAAAGCCTCAAATTGTTCTGGGAAACACCCAACTCAACTTATCACACCAGTTCCTATGCTCAATTGCATCTTCTACTCTCTGTAATCCAACAGGCATTCACCTATTGCCTTGATTGTCCCACCGTTGATTGGGGTCAGAAAAGTATTTACTCCACAGCTTCTTGTGGTCTCCATTACCTGAACTTCTGGATTCCTTCATGTTGTCACATTGGCAGTATCATGTCAAAAGTCACTCCAAACTACAAAGGTTCACTCAACCAGCTAACTTGCAGAATTCAACATGAAAATTTAGAGCCGCTACTGGTAAGAGGGAAAAACAAGGTGAAATGTGTTGAAGAAGGTGCCTTCATTAGCAGTGCCTGATTTTATCAATTCCGCCGCTGCTGTTGCAGCTTCTAGTTGACCATCTACCCATGCAGGTTTCTTGTAGCTATTGAACATGAAAATAGAGTGCCAACTCTGATAAGAGGGAAAAACAGGTGAAATGTGTTGAAGAAGGTGCCTTCATTAGCAATGCCTGATTTTATCAATTGTGCCGCTGCTGATGCGGCTTCCACTTGACCATCTGTTTCTTGTACTTGTCCTTCCACATGGAATGATAGGTAATCTGGAAGTTGAAACCCGACCTTCTTAGATGAATCTGGACCCCCACTCTATCCCTGCTCTTCAACTGTCCATGACTCTGCACAAATCATGCATACATCCTCGCCTTGCTGCTAGCAGTTGACATGGAAGTAAAGCTAACTTCTAATCAATGCCTGTTGCAGGTATATTTCATTGCAACATCGCAAGAGTTGACAAGGGTGGATGCTGTAACCAAGGCACCAGTCATCCATCACTTTTTAGATACAATTGCTAGGCTTGTGACTATCACATGCTTTGGGCAGCAAGAATAGTTTTCCCTGCCTAACATTGAACATGTGGATTCTAGTCTACGCATGGACACAACAATGCAGCCAATAAATGGATTAGTTACCGGTTGTGTTCAGAATGACTCTGGTACAATTCCAGCTTTTATGATATCCCCATGCACCTCTTTGCCCTTTTCCCGGGCTTCACCCCTACCCCCATCATTTGCTCATAGGTCTCCAAAGCCTCCATCCCACGTCCCTGCTGTGCATACCCTGCAAGCACGCACTCCACGACACCACATCTCGTTCAGCCATAGTGTTGAACACTCCCTTTGCATCCTCGATGCACCCACATTTTGCATACATGTCCACTAGGGTATTGTTCAGAATGACATTTGATACAATTCCAGCTCTGAAGATGTCGCCATGGACCTCTTTCCTCTTTTCCAGAGCTGCCAGGGCAGTGTTCAGAATGACATTTGGTACAATTCCAGCTTTGATGATATCGCCATGCACCTCTTTGCCCTTGTCTAGGGCTCGATGCACCCACTTTGCATACATGTCCACCAGGGTATGGTTCAAAATGACATTTGGTACAATTCCAGCTCTGAAGATGTCACCATGGACCTCTTTCCCCTTTTCCAGAGCTGCCAGGGCAGTGTTCAGAATGACATTTGGTACAATTCTAGCTTTGATGATATCGCCATGCACCTCTTTGCCCTTGTCCAGGGCTTGATGCACCCACTTTGCATACATGTCCACCAGGGTATGGTTCAGAATGACATTTGGTACAATTCCAGCTCTGAAGCTATCACCATGGACCTCTTTCCTCTTTTCCAGAGCTGCCAAGGCAATGTTCAGAATGACATTTGGTACAATTCTAGCTTTGTTGATATCGCCATGCACCTCTTTGCCCTTGTCCAGGGCTCGATGCACCCACTTTGCATACATGTCCACCAGGGTATGGTTCAAAATGACATTTGGTACAATTCCAGCTCTGAAGATGTCACCATGGACCTCTTTCCCCTTTTCTAGAGCTGCCAGGGCAGTGTTCAGAATGACATTTGGTACAATTCCAGCTTTGATGATATCGCCATGCACCTCTTTGCCCTTGTCCAGGGCTTGATGCACCCACTTTGCATACATGTCCACCAGGGTACGGTTCAGAACGACATTTGGTACAATTCCAGCTCTGAAGATGTCACCATGGACCTCTTTCCCCTTTTCCAGAGCTGCCAGGGTATGGTTCAGAATGACATTTGGTACAATTCCAGATTTGATGATATCGCCATGCACCTCTTTGCCCTTGTCCAGGGCTCGATGCACCCACTTTGCATACATGTCCACCAGGGTATGGTTCAAAATGACATTTGGTACAATTCCAGCTCTGAAGATGTCACCATGGACCTCTTTCCCCTTTTCCAGAGCTACCAGGGCAGTGTTCAGAATGACATTTGGTACAATTCCAGCTTTGATGATATTGCCATGCACCTCTTTGCCCTTGTCCAGGGCTCGATGCACCCACTTTGCATACATGTCCACCAGGGTATGGTTCAGAATGACATTTGATACAATTCCAGCTCTGAAGATGTCACCATGGACCTCTTTCCCCTTTTCCAGAGCTGCCAGGGCAGTGTTCAGAATGACATTTGGTACAATTCCAGCTTTGATGATATCGCCATGCACCTCTTTGCCCTTGTCCAGGGCTCGATGCACCCACTTTGCATACATGTCCACCAGGGTATGGTTCAGAATGACATTTGGTACAATTCCAGCTCTGAAGATGTCACCATGGACCTCTTTCCCCTTTTCCAGAGCTGCCAGGGTATGGTTCAGAATGACATTTGGTACAATTCCAGCTCTGAAGATTTCACCATGGACCTCTTTCCTCTTTTCCAGAGCTGCCAGGGTATGGTTCAGATTGACATTTGGTACAATTCCAGCTTTGATGATATCGCCATGCACCTCTTTGCCCTTCTCCAGGGCTGCCAGGCTTGCACAAGCATTGCTAATGCACACAAACATGATGTGGCTAGGCTTCACCCCTTCCCCCATCATTTGCTCATAGGTCTCCAAAGCCTCCATCCCATGTCCTTGCTGTGCATACCCTACAAGCATCGCACTCCACGACACCACATCTTGTTCAGCCATAGTGTCGAAAACTCCCTTTGCATCCTCAATGCATCCACATTTGGCATACATGTCCAGGTCAGGGCAGTGTTCAGAATGACATCTGGTGCAATTCCAGCTTTGACCGATGTCACCATGGACCTGTTTCCCCTTTTCCAGGCTTGCACACGCATTGCAAACACAAACAAACGTGATGTGGTTGGCTCACCCCTTCGCGCATCATTTGCTCATAGGTCTCAAAGGCATTCGTATAATGCCCATGCTTGGTAAATCCTGCCAACATTATATTCCACGTGATCAAAGATCGTTGAGGCATTATGTGTTGAACACTTGGCGATCATCCATGATGCTCCCCTTAACATACATATTGACAAGGGTGTTGAGTAGAAAAACGTTCGGCGTGAATCCACTTTGGACAATGTGAGTGTGCACCTACTTTCCTGCCAAGAGCCAAGAGCCAAGAGCCCACATTTGCAGGATGGACAAACTTCTTCACATCGTACATTAAGAAAAAGCCACACCTTGCGATCGTGGTTGTCCCATCATCGTGAAGGATTTGTAAAACCCTCATGCCAGCTCTGCTCTGCCGAGCAATCCAGGGCCGAGTCTGATGGGAAGGCAAACCAGGCTGAAACATGTCGAAGAAGAATCCTGCCATCATTAAATCCACGTGATCAACGTTCGTTCATAAAACAGGGATTGTGTTGTACTGTGTTGCACCCAAGCTTCTGCACTAGGAAGACAGATGAAAACGCTCAATGGAAGTAGTATTTGCCTTCTCTTTGCAGCTTCGATGCTGCCACATTTGGCATACATGTCTACCAGGGTATCGTTCGGAATGACATCTTGTACAATTCCAGCTCTAATGATGTCAGCATGGACCTCTTTGCCCTTTTCCAGGGTTGTCAGGCTCGCACACGCATTGCATCTACACACGAACATGACCAGGTTTGCCTTTACCCTCCCCACATCATTTGTTCATAGGTCTCCAATGCCTCCATCCCGCATCCATGCTGGGGCATATCCTGCGATCATCACACTCTAGGTTCGTTCAGCCATATTCTCAAACACTCCCTTTGTATCCTCAATACTACCACATCTGTTTCTGGATACCCTAAATTTGACAATGTCACCATGGACCTTTTACCCTTTTCCGCAAAGGTAAAATTGAAACACGGACTGCCAAGCCAAGCTGACTCTCCCAAGAACTTGTAAACATCAGGAAGAATACCACATCATGGTACTAATAGGAGCCAAGAGCCCATTGCGGTTGCGGTGTAGGTTGCGCTTCGCCCCACATCAGTAGCGAAATACAAAGCCTCCATCCCACGCCCTATCCTGCGATCCTTGCGTTCCATGACACAACAGCTCGATACTAAGAAACCGCGCAGGACAAAAAAGAAAAAAAAACTAAGTCCCAGCCATCTAATGGGCAACCCTATAAGCAATTTTTTTTTTAAAAATAACCTTTTGGCTACCAGGCTTCACACTAGAAGCCATTCCAACGACTATTTGGTGGTGAGCTCGCGCTGGTCAACCATCATTGACCAACCTTCCGTCTATTGCGGAGCCATGCAGTCATGACGAAGTCTACCAACGTAGTCACCCAGAGGACTACGTAGTCACATAGTCATTTCAACGACTACGTGAAGCCCCAATTTGGTCCAAAAATATAGGGAAGTCATGGTCAAAGTCAGGAAAACCATGACTACCGCGGCCTCGCAGTCAGATATACCGCGTTATGTTGTAGTGCCTGCTTGTGCCGGCCATTTTGGTGCCCCTGCAACCACGGTCCTTCGTTTGATACTCTCTTCCGCACCTCCGCCTGCCGGTAATTGCACTGTGCTCTCGCCTCTGCACTCGTCAATCTCCACTCGCCACTGTCCTGTCTCTCCTCCTCGCTCTTCAAATTTCACCTATTTCACTCTCTCACCTTTCACCCTCTGCTCTCTCTGCACTCGATCAAATCTGCTCTCTTTCTCTCCATGCTCCAGTGTACAGTCTCTTTCTCTCTGCGCTCCAAAACTATTCCCTTTCACGCTCTCCTCTCTCAACAGTCAAGCTCTCACTTGCGCAGCGCTTACGCGTATAAAATAAGAAGCCCAAAGGTCGGGCTCAAAGAGTGCACCCTTTACAAGCGACCTTCAAGAATGATCTGAACCATCACCTCCGTCCGAAATCGAACGGTCGCGCGGCCCAAATGGATGTTCTGCCACATCCACGCAAACTAACATTAATTCTGTCCATCCACACAGATGAAATTATTTCAATTTTTGTTCCAAATTGAATGACAAATGCACACACGTTTGGACAGACGACCGGACATACGAATGAGAAAAGAATGAAATGACTGTAATCACGCCATTGGTCAGACTCTGCAACCCTCACGCTTACAAAAATCTTAAAATAGATTTGAAGCCACCAAACCTTAACCCACGCCCTAAACGCCCATGTGACCACCCACGTGACACGCCTAGGCAGTCGTTTCGAACTCAATCTGCCAGAGGACATAGCGCTGTACCTACGGATTCCTCACACTCTATAATCATTCTCTCATTATGAGCCGTCCACAATCACTTTTGGTTGTTAGCCGCCAGGCGTCAATATTCCCTGACAACACCTGCAAGTGCCATGTGACATACGGCTTTAAGGATAGTAGATGGCCCCCCGTGTCGGGCATTCCTTGATTTAAGGTCCAGAGCCACCATAGGGACTGCCCATTTATCGAGGGATACCCGACACGAGGGGTCCATCCCTACATTAAACATGTGCAAGAAAGCAAGGCACGGCAAGGCACGGCAGTCCAGAATTAGTTGTGGCGATTAGCCGCCTGACTTCATTTCTCCAGGCCACTTGTCAGAATCGACATCCTTCACGCTTATTCCAGAGTCTGCTGTCAGAGCCGCACGATAATGATGCCAGACATGTAGTCCTACTAACGTACAAGTACACTAGAATTCAGTCTGATCGCGGCCGTTATCGTTTGTTCCATAATTAATGTGACAATGGCTGTTGTCAATAAATGGAAAATTGTGCACACTTTCAATGAAGCTGTGATTTCACGAGTTGAAATAAGCCGTTCGATTCCGCCTTAATCCACGGTGGCCACAATCGATCCAGGAGAAAGCATACCACACTGCCATTGGAGCGATTCAAAGATGAAAATTACATGTCACCTCTATATCACGTCCGACTCCACACAGCACCAACTTCCCACTGTGAACCTCTCACTCGCTTCTTTTCTCTCACGCACCTCTCTGGACATCCTGCACCTCTCTGGACAACGTGTACCTCTTTGCCTGTCCTGCACCACTCTGCCCATAGGGTACTTCTGAAGCAGCCTCTGAGTCTCTCCCTGCTTCCTTAGTCTCATGTGTCAATTGCAAATTTCTCACGTAGGATAGTATGATACTCATTTTTTTGTGTACTCTCCATGTGCACCAGCTAAACTTGCTTTTGTTTGTCTAAAGTTACTCCCAAACCTCCACTGGGCAGTCGCCACATTAATATTCATCCATCCATAGAATCAATTATTCATCTACAGAGGGCTTCTTCATTATCCATTGTTCATCCATGTGGTTGATTTCATCAACAGATATCATCCAACCTCCACTGTCCAGTGGAGGTTGGCATTTGTGACTTCATCTGACAATTCAGATAGATGTAGTCTATACTCCGCCCTCATACTCCAATTTAATTCCAATTGTTTTTCATCAGTCCCAGTGTACATCCAGACATTGACTTTACTTTTTCAAACCATATTGTTTTTCTTATTCAGAACCGTCGAGAAAGTTATACTTAAAGTTTCTCCTTTCGGTGTCACGACGTTCTTTCCTTCAGTTAATCTTCCGTCCTGTAATAGGATTTTACTGAACCTCCACTGCCCAGTGGAGGTTACTAACTTCATGGGGTTCCAAGTAGGCCAAAGGGTGTTTCTGTCGCTTCCTGGATCTCCTTCAGTTGTTGCCTCAGGAGATTGCCCGAATGTTTCTGGGGAAGGAACTTGCCACGGATACCACTTGTGTTCGTCCACCATTTCAGTTACCCCGATCTTTTGTGATGACGCATTCGACTCATGTCCTCTGCCTTATCGGCACATGGATGCTAACACATTGAAGGAGGCGATTGGGACTCCAGTTGTGTGGGACGTGTCCTGTGTTCGCACGCATGAAACTGTGGATTCAGCATCCTAAAGAAACCCATGATGTCATTCCATCACAGAAGATAGTGATTATCAAGGACAAAGCACTAAAAGCAATGAAATTCCATCAAACGGTGAGACTGAAGGGGATCTGCCTGTAGGTCTGGGGAGAGATTGTTGGAGAAACTTGCAGTGTCTTCTTCTTGGGGAGGACGGAAACGCCCTGTTCGAAGGCCGAATTCAGGCATGCATTCCTAACGAGATCATTCTGAATGACAAACTCGGAGAGGACGATATTGGGGTTCTGGTCACCAGAACAATCTCTGTAGAATCCGGTTCACTGATGTCGATTGTGAAATGGTCGTTAACAAAAACAAGACTTCTTGAAAATGGCCGGATACTCTCTGTTGATCTCGAAAATTTCCTACGATCATGCAGTGACATGGAGAATGACGACCATGGTACATGCGTAAAGAAAGCAGCATACAGGCATTTTACTATGAAGAAGAAACCATCCAATATGGAGGACTCAAAAAAGTGCAAGAAAAATCTTACTTTGGATGAAGTGAGGTCGGTGAGCAGCAAACCTTGCTGCAAGCTTTAGTGCTGCCAGTATTTTGATTGGAGAAAAACCTTGGCAATTCGTACTGCATTTTGGGGTTCGTCATTCGATGAGAGGAGAGAACTTGGATTGAATGTTTCAAAACGACTTCACATTATGGATGGGTCATCACGCAGGTCGTATGTTACGATAGAAGGTGTTGATGTTTGTAAGAAAGCACGGTGGATAATACACGGAATTGGAAGGTCAACGTACATGGAGTACAAAAAGCTCAGTAAAGAGGGCTGTTTGTCATCTTTCCACGGAAATCGTGGCGTCAAGCGACCTCGACCAAGGACACTCCAGGCAGAGGGGAACATCATATCCATTATCAATGCCAATACTGACCTTATGCCTCACAAAACACGTTGCATTGGAGAGGGACGTCGGGATACTTTGAGAATTTTGCCACCCGAAATGAACTGGAAGAGAATTCGAGAGGAGTCCAACGAGGTGACTTTTATTCGTTGTCCTCTTTTCCTTTTTCAAAATACTGTGGCTGATTTTATTCTTTTTGATGCCATCATGCTTTCTTGTTCTTCCACTTTGTAGAACCTCCACTGCCTAGTGGATGTTGACATTATTGGGGAGTTGGGGTGCAGACGAACAGACTGCTCAGTTTGAAAGGAGTCTCGTAGCCAGCTATAAGCCGTATACGGAATCGAATATTTCCTAACGTGGACGTTTGAAAAACAGGAAGCACCTTTGCTAAGTGCACAGAATGCGAGATGTTGAATAACTTGATCAAGAAGTCAATTAAGAGGAGTTCCGATCATGTCGCACATAAGCGGGCGCTTGATTTGCACTTGAGGCATCAAGATTCATGTAGAAGGCTGTACCATAACTGGAGGAATGAGTCCGTTATGATTCCGGAGGAGTTCCTGTGTATTATTCACGATAAGATGGATCATAGGAAAACGGCTATTCCGAGGCTACAGGCGACGAACAAGATGGTCTCGGGATTGGGTCAGTTGCCGGTCTCATTGACAGGAATGGTTACGCACGGACACAGTGATGGAGCTTACGCTCAATTTTCCCTTGAGTTCTGGAAAAGGCAATTCAAACTTCACAATAGGGTCGCTGGCTCGGTGCCTGCGCCAACTGGAAAAGCCAACATGCCGGGAATCTAGGAACATTTTCGACACTGAAGTTCAAAATGATTTTTTTGAAACGCTCATGAGAGGTAAATCGAGATGTTTGGAGGCTCTGAAACCCTGCAGGCCGCACGATAAACGTGGTGTTCGACCACTTCCTAGACGACTTTATTTGCAAATGGACAACTCCTCCAAGGACAATAAAAACAGATGGATGCTTGTTTTTCTATCCCTCCTCACTGCCAAAGATGTCTTTGAAGAGATCCAGCTTGGTTTTCTCATGGTCGGGCACACCCATGAGGATATTGACGGATTCTTTAGCTATCTCTCGAAGAAGCTAAAGGAACGCAGCACCTACATTCTTCCGGATTTGATGAGGTCATTCATGATCTCCCAAGATATGCAATTCATTCCTCAAATCATTCAGGAGGTTCCCGACTCAAGAAGTTTGTTAAGGGTTGTATTCATGATGGAAAGGAGGCTTTGGTTGGGATCTCAGAGATGCACGTCTTTTGGTTTTTTAAGGATGCGGATGGCTGGCCCGTTATGAAGTACAAGAAGTCAGCTATTGATTCGGAGTGGCTTCCTACAAACTCCAACGTTAAGATGTGGAAGTCCAACCCTGATGGGACTCCAAATCTCCCTGAAGGAGACCCAGATGCCGTTCCAAGAAAACCGATATGGGGAGTCGGGGACAACTCCTCAGAAAAACAGTCATTCATAAAAAATGGTATTAAGAAATACAGAGATTTTTGGACCAAAGGAATGTTGCTTGACGATCATTACCGGGGTGTAATGGAACAATATGACCAATACTGGGGAAATATTCTCGTCGAACTTGATAAGCCAATGCAGGACATTCCGGATCGTATTCAGCTTCTTGAGGGATTTTGGCCAAAAACAAATTGGTCCTCAAACCATCGGAGGGATGGCATCCAACCACAGATACTGGAAGATATGGAAGATGAGGATGAGGTTCCCGAAACTTACTGTGGCCCTAGGTGCGAGCGTCCAAGGATACCCTTGAATCCGTTCAAGGATATTGAGAAAGGGTTTTTTGTGCTCGTTCGCCCTCATAACCCAACGACGTGCCCGGTCTGGATGGGAATGGCAATTTCAGATGTCATCCGAGAAAGGGAAGATCCTAATTTTAAGAAAGTGAAGGTGGAGTGGTGGAGACCGAAGAAAGGAGGTAACCCCTCAGACTTTGAGAGGTACAGGGACTGTTGGTCAAAAGTATGGGAGTACAACCCGTCAGATCCTGCTCAATGGATCCACGTGAACAATGTCGTGTGGACAATGCCGCCACGAAAAACAAGAAATAGCACCAAGAGAATTACAGCGGTGGAAGCAGTGAAGGCGCACGCGAATTTGGAGGTGGCTAACCTTCAGCCAGATACCTGAAGGTTTCCTTCTTGCGAACCACTTTCCATCCATGGACTAAATGTTGAGTTCATTTCCGGTGCTTTTAAAAGTTGCCACTCAAAGCTCACTCAGTATAGTTGGAAGGATAATGGAGGGATAAGGGACGCCATATCATTGCACCGCCGACGATGTTGCAAACGAATTGATTTGAATTGAATTTCCATGACAATGTTGCAAATTGCACATTTCATAGCATGATCGTCCATATACCACATGGCATAGTTGATGCTACCTATGTGTTGTACCCCGCTACAATAGAGTATCGACCTCGTTGAAACTCAGAGTGGCCTGGTGAACGAAGTTGTCACGTTTGGGATCGCAAACCATCCTCTTCAAAAATACGAAATACAAATGTTTGCAGGGTATGAATTTACCTCTCTTGCCCAAACTGGTTGATAGCATATTCACAAAATCAGGACATGTGCAATTGAGAAAATTGGAAACCGTGATGTCGTATGCCGTGTCATGAACAACAGATGTCGAAGTGATCATTGTGTACACCCGACCATATCCTGGATTGGGCACTTCCGTGGTGCTTGCAACACGAGCTTGGAGCATTCTTGCGGACTCCACTTTCCCGAAGTGTTCAGCGGTTGGAGGGAAACGCCGAGCCAACTTTCCATCTCGTTTGGTTGGCCACAAGTGAGGATTTGCCGGGGGGACCCGAGAGGACGCAGAAGTAGAAACACATGTATGCAGTAGGGGTTGTCTCGCAAGGGAAAAGCCTGCCTCCTCCAGCATTGCAATCTCCTGACTTGAGAGATGTGTTCCCACCTTGACGGGCCAAACGGTTGGAGGAGCTGGCTTCATCACCACGGAAGGACGCACAGTTCCATGCACACATCTACCACAATCGTCTGCGCAGAACCAGAACTTGTGGTTCTTTGCTTCTGGTTGGTCGTATGTTCGCATCAAACCCGTGAAAGTCGGAGCAGGAGTCCGAGCACCGTCTCTGGATATAGATGAAGTGCACTTCTCGAAATTAGTTGCCCTGATCGCTGTACATTTCACACGAGACCCTGCACTTGTGCGTTCTATGTGCCAAACGTGGTCGGGGCATGCGGACTCCAGCACATCAAGGGGGTAGTTTCTCTCCTGCACCATTTCAGTGGCATTGTTAGATGCTGGAGCCTGCCGTCGAGTTGGAGGTTCCTCCAGAATGGAGGTTCCGGACATGGATCTGCCATGCAGGGGAACACGAGGCTTCGAGAAGTTATCACGGTCTGCCCTGTGCGAATCGGAATCCGAACCAGGTGGGGTGTTCAATTTCCTCTTACATGAGCCGAATCTCTCCTCCCCTTCAAGATGTGGAACTCTAGAAACAAGTGGCGTTCCTTGGGCATACATGCTCACTGCCCGTGCTATCTTGCTTGGATCCCCGGATCTGTTTGCAGCACGCAACATCAACTCCTGTTTGTCCGGACCCTTGCCACCAGCCCCTCCTCGCAAGAAATCACTGTATTTGGTTTGTTGTTGCAAGGCACGTATCAGATCATCTGTTGTTGCCACATACAAATCCCGACCTCGTTTCCCAGACTGTTGCAACCATGCATTGTGCACAGTCTCTGCCAAATTGCAAGATGGCATGTCCGCCATTTCCTCGATGGACATGTTCTGCAAAGAGCAGAACCACACTTCAGAACAGTGCACAGGGAACAACATAAAGAAAGCAAGGAGAGCAAAATTTGGAAAGTAAATGTATGAATAAAGCTAGCAATACAAGCCTCGCACCATTGTCATGGCTGCTCCCCACTGTCTGTACCGGAAGTGCCAAAACGCCAGCCAATCTTCCAATGCTCTCATACTCTCAAGCGATGCAGCTCTAGAAGAGAACCACCAAGCACGAATTGTCTAGAACAAAGTGTCCGCCTCCTTCATTGTTCTAGCATCTTTGACTCTTTGCACAATTTATGATGCTGTGTCTGCATCTCTGGTTTGATGTCCGATTTTGTATGTTTCTCCAAAGATTGTGTCCAATGGAATAGACATGTACGCTCTCTTCCCGACATTGGCACTTTTGGGTCGCTTGATCCAAAGACAATTCGAACTGCATTGAAATTCGCCTGAGCACTATCTGCCATAAAACCAGCGAAATTTGGAGATGGCAGCCCATAACACGTACAAGGGAATTCCACATGAGCTTCTGGGATTCCGTATCCTCGGATTGCATGTCACAAACTGTAATTGTCATAACTCGTTGGTACACTGGATCGTACACATGACAAGCCATTGTCGTCCAATCTTTCACTTGTTTCACATGATCAAACATAAGAAAACAATTCTGCAGGTCATCAGTCTTCTGCATCCGCTTCACGAGGCTAACCCCACTACCCTCCCCAGCAGTCGACATTTTGAAAAGAAAAACTTTGATGGCACCTTGACCTGGAAAAACATTGTCCTGGATGTAGTCGTACATGTTTAGTCGTTTCATTTCCAAAATGTTGTCTATGTAGCCTCTGATCCCAGAGCCCATTCTCAATGCATTGATCTGATGACGAATGTTAGGTGAACTCAACATGGAGAAATGATCCTGACAACGTCGAGTGCTGCACCGTCAAGTTTAGTCCCCACAGAATCCCCTTCTCTCAAAATATGGCTTTCCAAGAAGGACTTGCTTGCGCCAAGAACAATTGCGGATGTTGTTGCGAATGGGTTTCTCTTGTACTCCTGTTTAATCAACCTCGATATTGTCTCAACACTCTCCCTGTAATCCCCCTTCGAGACAGGATGGTTATGGAAACCGAAATGCACACAAGCTCTTGTCATGGTTTTCAAACAGTGGACAACATAGTACATTCTTGCTCCACACAGTGCCAGACAGGTTGGTACTAGTTTGCAGAATTTGCAAACAAAAGTGGTTTCCGCTGGAGGAGCAGTCCCAAGCTTAAATGGATTTTCCGCGAGACCCTCCCACTCGCTTTGATTGTGGAACCCCAGACTGAAGAAAGTGTCTGCAATTCAAATTATCACACCTAAGGTGTCCATTGCAAACTGTTCTCCTGAAAACAAGCTTGTCCTCATTTTGAATATTGGATGTTTTTGTTCTACACCATGGGTGCCCGTCGTGTTTCTTGTCCATTCCGTGCATCATGCTTGTTATACCTCCAACTCGTGGAGGAGGAGGCAGCTCGAATAGGATATCCCCATCAAAAGTCTCTGGCTATTCACCCCATTCATGGCGTGGAAGGGACTGTTCCAGCATTTGGAAGGCCCGCCTATGGACGATTACCACGAGTTTAGGCAAGGACATGAAGCAGAGATTGAGGAGTGGAGGATGTATTGGTCACCTGACTACGTCTCCATTACTCGAGGCACGACGCAACTAGTAGCTGCATCAGTACCAATATCTCCCACTGCCAGTACTAGTAGTGGAACAAGTAGTGCCGGTACTTCTGCAGGTGGTACCAGTTCAAAAGGTGCTACTACTCCTCCTGCCACGACTACAACACATGTGCCTAGATTCAACCCGGTGGTGGAGTTCTTCCAGGAATTGCGGAGGAACTACCAAGGTGTACGGACAGAGAAGCTGCAAAGTTTGAAAGACTTCCAGCGCAAACCCAGTGAGAGCTGGCGAGAGGCCTACACTCGTATGAGGCGCTTGATAAGTGTGACCCAAGGGGTTACTGAAGCTCAGGCAATCCAGTTCTGGAATGGAATTTTGGACAAGGAGCTCAGGAGAAGAGTGCGGTATGCAACCCTGTTACAAGCAGCCCAACCCACATTAGCAGATGTGTTTCTGCTGGCTGAGCGGATTGAGCTCAACATGGTGGAGGAGTGAGTTGTTACCATTGGGTTTGGCAAGGACATGCCTACACGAGGCGCAGCTGCCAGCCCACAGGCACAAGGGACTGCCCAACAGCGTGGTCAGGGGGGCAAGGTTTCCCAACCCAAGTTCCATGGAGCTTACAGGGGACCTCAGGTGAAGAGGCCCGTGGCATCTTTTGCAGGCCAACAGCAACCAGGGGTGATATGTTGGACATGTGGAGGACCCCATGTCAAGAGAGATTGCCCAGAGAGTGGCAAAAGGCCGGCACAAGCACAGCCTACACTGTTGGAGTGTGGGCATTGTGGCAAGTATGGGCATGGAGATGCCCATTGTTATGACTTGCATCCTGAGTTGCACCCAGGCCAGTTCCAAGGGAACAATGGTGGCCGGGGGCGAGGTGGACCAGCCCAGAGAGGACGAGGTGGCCGGGCACGAGGTGCAGGCCAAGGGCAAGCTCAACATGGCCAAGGACTCGGAGGTCAGGGTATTGACCAAGGCATGGCCAACCGGCTTCAGCAGCTAGAGCAGAGGCTCGCTGCCATGGCTACAGCTCAGGCGGTACCAGCTCCCAGGCGAGATGGTCCACCTCCTGCGCCTAAGGGAGGAGATATGGGAGGCATGGGATTCATGTGCGGAGTAGCACTACCACTAGTGCAGGTGGAGTCTGCTGCAGCCGTGACTCGAGGAGCAGCACGAGTTCCTAAGCCACGAGGTGCAGAGGTGGAGTTGGATCCACAACGTGGGGAGGCAAGCCGTCAGGCGAGGCTGCCTCAGTCATTCACTTTGGCGGAGACAGTGTCAACGCCATCCATGGCACCTAGTTCTCGCCCGACTGTTACCGAGGCGGAGGTTTCTATGCCATTGGGGAGAGCTACACGTGCAGCACTGACACCTGCTGCCAAGGCTAGTGCAGCCGGTGTGTTGTTGGGGGCAGCCACCTCTGTGTGTCAAGCCCCACTGTTCTCAACAACCATGATTGCGACGTCGGGGGTAAGACCAGCTGCAGTGTTCAGACTAGCAGCAACACTCTGTGAGAGTGGGGAGGTCACTTCATCTTCTGCGGAGTTACTGGAAGGTGTAGCGGCAGAGGGATCCTCGGATTTGAGGGTCAAGACTGCCACGGCTGTGCCATGGCAAGTTGCAGCTGCCAAGTTGACGGAGCTGCCAGCTAGGCCAGCCTTTGAGCGCGCCATGGTGACACCTGGAGTTGTCTTGTTAGACAACCAGGATGACATTTTCTCTTTGAGTGGACCGGCAGGCAAGAAGTACCGGCCACTGCAGGTCTTGTTGGACTCGGGAGCTCAGCCACTGATGTTGGGCAGAGCTGCTATTGCAGGTTTGGGTCTCATGGAGGCGGATATGGAGCCTTGTCCTTTCCAGATACAGACATCTCTGGGAGGATCAGAGCAGGCTCGGGGCATGACACGGCATCAGTTGGCCATTAGACTGCAGCCGGATCATCCTATTGATGGCTCAGTAATGCGAGCCAAGGCCATTGTGACAGACGCGGTCTCTTACGATGTCCTCGTTGGTGGGGCACTGTTATACCCCATGGGCTTCACCCTGGACTTTTGGGAGGAGTCAGCATTCTACAGGCCTGGATGGTAGTCAGGGGATGGTCGTCGTGCACAGCTCCCTGTGACATTCATTGGGGGTATTGCGGCTGCCCAACGGGGCAAGATGCCAACACTAGCCGCCTTTACAGCTGCAGTTAGTTGGCCTGGAGAGTTGCTGGAAGGCAATGCCCATGCAGAGGATGTGCCACCTCCAGCAGAGCAGGATGACATGCATGGTATGGCGGAGTTGCCTGCCATGGTTGCTCACACTCCATTGTGGGGTACGAGCAAGGATTTGCAGCAGGTTGCTGATCGACGGGTGCAACAAGCCTGGGTAGAGGCTTTTGTACCGTCAGGAGAGGAGGAGAGTGCGGGTATTGCACCAGGACCACCTCAGTTGTCACCATTGGATACCACACCTATTGTGTGGCAGTATCCGGATGAAGGCATTTGCCTTCTGGACTTGTTTGGCGGGATCAGCACCGGATTGGCTGCTGTGCTACAGGCACGTGTGCGGGTAAGGCGTTACCTATATGTGGAGAGGGATGAGACTGCATGACGCATCTCACTGCGCCATGTTGCTCAGTTGGTACAACAGTACCCTGCTTTGTTGCCAGTGTCTGCAGTTCGTGGATACCAACAAGCCTTGCCAGCAGACATTTCGTTGCTGGGGGCACCGGATTTGGAGCAGGTTGGCTCCATTGATCTGGTAGTGGCAGGTTGGCCCTGCCAAGGGCATTCATCAGCCGGGCATGGCAATGGATTGCGAGACTCGAGGACAGGTCTGTTTTGGGAGATGGTGTGGATTTTGCGCCACTTGCAGCTTCATCAAGCTGTATCGTCAGCATACATCTTGGAGAATGTGCCACTGATAGGCGATTCTCGGGCCAGGGTGATGGCCAGTGTGCATCAAGTCCGGTTGTGGCTTGGGTCAGCAGTGCTGCTGGATGCAGCTGCAGTGGGATCACGGGCTCATCGTCCACGGCTATGGTGGACTAACTTGATGCCACCCGCACTGCTCAAGCGTGCATTTGATGGGGTGCAGCGGCCAACACACCTCATAGTGGACAGCATTTTGGACACAGGGAGGCAGTCTCAACGTGTGAGATACGATGACCATTCGCCTTTGGCAGTGGTCAACAGGGTGGGTCAACCACGAGCAACATGACCTACACTGCTCAGCTTCCCAGGATCCCATGCTTTTCGGGATGGTGGACATGGCCTCCTGTGGGATGCTCAGTTGCAACAGTTAGTGGAGCCTAATGCCAACGAGCGAGAGCGGGCTATGGGGTTTTCCACTGGGACCACGGCGGTGCCTTCTCTTTCTGAGGCATCACGTCGTCAGGTGTTGGGGCAAGCAATGGATCTCAATTGCTTGACCTGGATTATCAGCTTGGCTATGGCTGAGCAACGTAGAGTACGGAGTGCACTTCCCTTGACGGTCTCTCTGCCTACCGAGATGGTACAGGCAGCGAGTGGGGGCGAGCTGGTGAGGACCACGGGGTGTAGACATCCATGGCACACGTGGGAGGTGCTCGAGGTCCAGAGGGAGTTGGCAGCCAAGGCAGCTGTGATGGATGAGGTTGGGGATTCTTCTCGAGTTGAGGAGGTTCTCAATGATGAGATGATGGGGCAGGATGAGGCCTTGTCATTGACTGAGCAGGAAGGGAGTATTGCTCAAGAGGTTGCAGCATAGCAACCACGGGACGCGTTCTCTACCTCTAAAGCCCACTGGACTTAAGATTGCAGTTACGGAGGACAATTGGGAGCCTGACATTGGACCCATTGTCACCGGAGGAGAGAGACGATGTATGCGGCGGTTCCTGAGGGCTTACAGGAATTGCTTTGCCTTCAGTTTGAAGGACTTGGAGGCACTGAAGGGTCAAGAGATTCGCATTGAATTGGCTACTGACACGCCAATCTTTCGAAGACCCTATAGATACAGTGACATGGAGAGGTCCTTGATTCAGATGAGAACTCAAGATCTTTGGGAGGCAGGTTTGGTGGAGCTCTCTGGTGGAGAGTATGCTTCAGCCACAGTGATGCCAGCCAAGAAGGATGTCTATGGCAATTGGACGGAGAGACGTATGTGCGGTGATTACCGGCCTGTAAATCGTCAGACCAAGTCCGATAGGTATGCCATGCTGACACCAGAGGAGATCTTTGATGCCATTGGGCATTCCAAGGTCTTTAGCACGTTGGATTTACGATCCGGATATCACCAGTTGCCGATCAAGAAGGCGGATAAGCAAAAGACGGCATTCTGGGGGATCAATGAGCACGGGAAGGATTGCCTATACCAGTGGCGGTTCTTACCATTTGGGCTTAAAAACGCTCCTGCTGAGTTTCAAAGGGTCATGGACAAGATTCTAGCAGGGGTGGAGTTTGCTCGGTGCTACATAGATGACATCATTATCTTTAGTGCTACGGTGGAGGAGCATGAGAGACACCTTCAGGGGGTATTTGAGCGCTTGAGGACGCACGGATTGAAGTTACATCCGGGAAAGTGCAAGTTTTTCCACAACCAGATTGAGTATCTGGGTCACATGATATATCCTGGAGGATTGGGGGTACAGCAGACTAAGGTAGAGTCCATTGCACAGGTTCCACGCCCCACGGATGTGAGCCGAGTTCGAGCTTTCATGGGGTTAGCAAACTATTACAGACGGTTTGTTAAGGGATTTAGTGCCATTGCAAAGGCTCTAACCAAGCTTACCAAGGTGGACCAGGAGTGGCAGTGGGAAGATGAGCAAGAACAAGCTTTTCAAGAGCTCAAGGCAAGGTTGACCTCGGCGCCCATCTTGAGACGACCTATTAGGGGGCGTCCTTTTCAGCTGCATACAGATTTGGAGCATGCTGGGGCTTGGAGCGGTGCTCACACAGGTGGATGATGAGGAAGAGAGTTCGTAGTGGCTTACGCTAGCCGCTCGAACAATGCTGCTGAGTCTAAGTATAGCTCATATGAGGGAGAATGCTTAGCTGCAATGTGGGCTGTGGCACACTTCAGGTGCTATCTATACGACAATCTCTTCATCCTTGTCACGGATCACCAACCACTCAAGTGGTTGATGGAGTCAGACAAGCTTACGGGGAAGCTTGCACGGTGGGCACTCATCCTTCAAGAGTATGACTTTCAGGTGGTGCATCGACCGGGTTTGGTCAATCGCAATGCAGATGGGTTGAGTCGCAATCCATGCACGAGCCAGCAGGATGACACTGGAGCTCGGTGGCATGGTGAGACGGACGAGGAGATGGTGCCCGGATGGCATGCATCTGCATTTCTGTGTATCTTGGAAGCGGAAGGCCAGGTTGGACATGCAACAGGGATGACTATAGATCAAGTGTCTGAGGACCCTGAGGCCAGCAATGAGCAAGGTGGCGCCAAAGATATACATGAGGATTCAGTTGTGTTGGACTACTCCGCACTGGAGACACTGCAGCCACTGTGACTGCCAAGGAGAGGGATTGGATCCTACAACGAGCCAAGAGGTTCAAGTGGGAGGGGACACACCTGCTCCGAGTGTGGGAGGATGGTCGAGTGAGGATTGTGCCTCACCCAACACAGCGGGCACGGTTAGTGCGGCATGCCCATGAGGAGTTGGGGCATTTTGGGGTGCAACACACTCATAGTCTACTGCAGGGGCAGTATTGGTGGCGTGGTATGCACACAGAGGTGCAACAATTTGTGGCTAGGTGCATGGTGTATAACAGGGTGCGTGCTTCATTCAATGCCCCTACTCCACAATTGCACCCTCTTCTGATCATGGGATTGGGCTACAGGTGGTCTTGACTTCGCAGGGCCGTTGCCACTGACCATGCGCCACAACAAGTACGTGTTGGTGATGGTGGAGCACTTCTCAAGTGGATTGAATTGGTTCCATTGCCTGATAAGGCTAGTGAGGGAGCTGCATATGCATTCTTGGATTGTGTGCTTAGCCGATTCGGTGCTCCAGCTGAGGTACTCACGGACCAAGGGAGAGAGTTCTTGGGGGAGTTTCAGGTTTGTGTGACAAGGCCTTGATAGACCACCACACCACTTCTCGGGATCATCCTAAGGCCGATGGCTTGGCAGAGAGAGTTGTTCAAACAGTAAAGAGGGGTTTGCGCAAGTACGGCTTGTAGAAGGGACACCTAGGAGATTGGGACCTTCAGTTACCCTGGCTAGCCATGGGCTACAGGTTCAAGCAAGCATCACTTGCCTCCTTCTCACCATACTTTCTTTTCTTTGGCCGAGAGCCGGATTTGCCTACATCCATTCGCAGAGAAGCTGCTACAGTTCTTAACCTTGACGTCCGGATGTGTGGGCACGTGCATGTGAGCAACGTGCAGAGTTGTTCAAGAAAGTCATGCCAATGGCTTTTGAGAACCTTGCCATTGCACAACCCGTGATACATTGAGGTATGCTACCATACGTGGTGGGGGCTATCGTCCTGGGGTTCGGATTCAACCCTGGTGACTACGTCTATCTGCAGCAGACTGCTCCTACGACCTTGGATGTGACTGCAGGACGTGTTATTTTGAGGGTTCGAGAGGTCTTGCCCTCAAGCGTCTTGGTCTTGGAGGGTCGGGATGGCATAACTTGGAAGGACCATGTGCGTAATTGTGCGCCATGACACCTTCCGAATGTTGATGGCAGGATAGACCCAAACTTGGCAGTGGTATCTGCAGGTTTGAGGTGCATGTTGTGTGGGTCTGCTAGAGGGGCAGCCACCATGCTGGTGTGTGATCCATGCTCTAGAGGTTGGCATATGGGATGCTTGACTCCACCTCTTGAGATGGTTCCGGATGGGGATTGGTTATGTCCACATTGCATTGGATAGTGGGAGTGGATACAACCATGGAAGGCTAACAAGAAACGCAAGGCCCAACTACTAGGAGACCTTGAACACACGAGGTCCTGGCTCAAGTTCACAGATTGCAAGACAACGACTAACGATGGGGCTACTCTTGTACCCGGCCTCTTGGTCTATAGAGTTTGAGTGCAATAGGGACAGTGATAGAGGACTTAGTACGGCTGTGGCTATTACATCTTGTAGCTATCTGGAGGTAGAGGGACCTACCCGCCAGCTAGAGGGGCGATTGTGGCAGACTACTTTATTGTGCATATATGTGTGGTGTGGTTTGGACAGCGATGTAGTTGTGTAGCGATACGTATGCGCACGACAGCTGTCAAGTTAAATAAGCGCAGTGTGAAAACAACTAGAATAAAGCTAGTTATTTGTATTTAATTGTCGCGGCCCTTTGCCTTGAGGGCAGGGACACATGAGGGGCTGCCCCTGTGGTGGGGCAGCGGCAGCGATAGGTATGGGGGGCTGAAGCACCCTTGAGTGTCCAAGGCACTCAAGGAGGCGGAGGCGCTCACTAGGGGAGCCCCGCACACCGGGTGCGGTGGGGGTGGCTCCACAAGGGGTGGTGGTAGCTTAGCGGGACTTAGTGGGGGTGGCATAGGACTCACCATGGGGGCGGAGACCTTGTGGTGGGAGTCGTGGGGAGTCTTGGGACTCATCACGGTCCATAGGGGCCGTGGTGAGTGGGCCAAGACTCACCGCGACTCATCACCGGGAGTCGAGGATTTTCGTGGTGGTTCGCCATAAAATGGCATGGCTGGTTGTGAAACCCCCGCGGACAGCTACAGAAGTATATATAGGGAGTAGTAACCCCGAGAACGGTGCAAGCCCGTTGGTGACCAAAAACTAGTGAGTAAGCGAGCGAGCCGGAAAGCGACCAAAGAGTGGGGAGCTGTTCCGGACTGCCAACTACCAAAGGGAATTCCCGCTGGTTCCAAATCGGTGGAGGGTTCTTTGGGAGTTCAAAGGGGGACCGTTATGCCCCGGTGAGCAGCCGAAGCTCCAAGTTGGTCCGGCGGCCAGGTTGGGAGTTAGGCGCGCATCAAGCTAGCAACTATGACCTGAAGGGGAGCTTACCGAAGTGAGGTGCGCGACACTTGGTATCAAAGCTTAGAGTTCAGTACGTGATCGTCCTTGGGATTGGCCTCATCATGGGGTCGGGCAAGCCAAAGCAAAAGCGGAACGGCCCAAAGATGATGATCCTGGTGAGCCCGATGGGGCGACGTGTCACCGAGGCGGCCGTTTGAGGAAGCGATGCATGACTCCGAAAATGAGGCCGCTCAAGAGCAGGAGGAATCTGAGGAGTCGGAGCCCGAGGAATCCGTGAGAGCTCCGACCGACCAACAGATGCCTCCCATGCCGGCAGCCTTTTGGGAAGGGTTGTTGGCGCAATTTGGCGGGACGTTGAAACATGTTGAAGGCGGCTAATGCCACTTCCACTAAGGCAAAATTTAAGGTGAAGCCTAAGGAACCCGGCACCTTCGAGGGCGTCCAAAATCGGAAGGCACTCAACACCTGGCTCCTGGAGCTAGAGCAGTACTTCCGGGCGGCCAAGTTGAGTGACGAGGACCGGGTGGAAGTGGCTCCCACCTATTTGAGGGGCTATGCTCAACAATGGTGGCAGAGAAACGCCTTCACGATCGAGGTCCAAGCCCGGAAACCTTGAATTGGAGTGGGTTCAAGGAATTGATGAAAAGGCAGTTTGTGCCCCTCAACGCGTCCTGGCTTGCCCGGGACAAGATGAGGAATTTGAAGCAAACAGATGACATTCGGGGATATGTCCAGGCTTTCAATGTGCTGTTGCTCGAAGTCGCGGACATGGCAGAACCAGAAATGGTCTTCAACTTTGTGGCGGGACTGGCCCCATGGGCTAGGCGGAAGTTGGAGGAGAAGCCACCTAAGACTTTGAACGAGGCAATTGAGAGGGCTG
Organism: Takakia lepidozioides; assembly: GCA_030704615.1. Taxonomy (NCBI): domain Eukaryota; kingdom Viridiplantae; phylum Streptophyta; class Takakiopsida; order Takakiales; family Takakiaceae; genus Takakia; species Takakia lepidozioides. Next base: position 69,972,872 of record CM060733.1, on the reverse strand, counting down.
AATATTTCTCGGATGTCCCTAGGGGTGAAAGACTAGGCCGTACGGAGCTGAACCACAAGAAGACCCGGCGGGAAGGTGACGCCTTCCGACCGGAAAAGAAGTGGGATAGGCCACGCGGCGACAATGGCACGTGGAAATCGAAGGGATGGCCTTCACAAGTCAAGGCGGCACCCAGTGCTTCAAAAAGAAAAGCGGGTGGAGCGGCCTATGGCGGACAGAAGGCGACCTTTGATGGAGTGTGTTTCAATTGCGGGGAGCCCGGGCACATGGCCAAGAAGTGCACGAAGCCCCGGCAATTGAACATGACTCGGGCGACCACAGAGCTGTCGGAAGATACCATCAGTCGCTTGGTGGAAGCGGTGGTCGCCAGGACTTGCAAGGTAGGCAAATTTTCTTATGAGTTGTATCAGGAAACTGGCGCCTTACGTAAAGGGAGTCAGTTTTTGTTCGTGGATGGGATAATATCCGGAACTAACGTGTCATTGTTGGTGGACACAGGAGTGTCGCACTCCTTCATGACACCGGCAACGGCACAAAAGCTGGGACTCTCGACAAGTGACGTGGGGGCCTCTATTGAGGTGCGTTCTGCCAAAGGAGAACCGCAATTGGCGACGAGGTTGGCGTTCGATGTCCCTCTTCAACTGGGGAAATGGGAAGGACGTGAGAACTTCACCATTTGCGAGATCGATGGAGTGGATCTCATTTTGGGGATGACCTTTTTGAGCAAATCCGGAGCGGTCATAAATGGCCGCAAAAGAGTAGTCACGCTACCATGTGGGGATGGTGGCGAAGTCTTACGAGTATTGGAAACGCCCAAACCCGTGGGAGGGCGAATAAACCTTCTGTCAGCAAGGGAGTGGGCCGTGGAGGAGGCACATGAGCCCCAGTTTTTGCTTTACATTAGAGAAGTGAAGGGAGAAGGCGATGGGGAGCCGAGCCCAGATTGGATCAAAGGGATTTTGGAGAGATACCAGGATGTGATGCCGGAGGATTTACCAAGCGGCTTGCCACCGCGAAGAAGAGTTGACCACAAGATTGAGGTGATACCGGGATCGGAACCGCTTGCCAAGGCGCCCTACCGGTTGAGCCACAGAGAGTTGGTCGAGCTGAAGACTCAGCTCAAAGATCTAATGTCAAAGGGGTACATCCGGCACCCAAAACCATATTTTTTGCCCTCATTTGCACTTCAAAGTTGATTTGGAATTCAACTTCATACACTCTTCATAAAGAGTTATGCAATAGTGACCCAAGAAAACTTAAAATAAAATAAAATAAAAATTGGTCCGAATTTTTGCATGGATGTATAGTGTGGGGTTTGCATTCACAAAACAAAATTGAGCCAAAAACAAAATCATTATGTAGCAAAAAACCGCAATCATGGTCATTCTAAATCCAATTATGTATTTAGAATTCATTAAAATTCGATTTAATTCAAAATTGGTTGAGGAGCGAGTGCGTCGTTGGGGAGGTAATTGTTTTATTATTTATTTATTTTTTGGGTTGAATCTCTGCACATGTGTTGCTGACATATTCAAGCACATGCGGGCAAAAGTTGAGCTTGAACAACATATGTGATTTTTGATTTCATGATTTCATGAATCGATGAATTGATGATTTGATATGATTTGATGATTTGATGACTTGATGTTTGATTTGATGTTGATTTTGAAATAAGGCCAAAGCTTTCTACAAAGCAAAATCTTCGGATGTTGTGCTTCTCTCTACCATCCCACCTGAGCATATGCACGTCGGTCGGTCGGTCGGTCGGTCGGTTGTTTTTTGTATTTTAGAAAATGCCAGCGACCATCATCGGCGAATGGCGCTCCTTTTAAAAATATAAATAAAATAAAGCGACCGCCAAACTACCGACATAGCGGCCGCTTCATAGTTTTATTTAAAAAATAAAAAAATGACCGCACAATTGATGGTCGTTTTTTTAAAAAATATTTTAAAATATTAAGCGACTGCCATACTGGAGGTTGCAAAGATATAGGGGTCACGTTCACCAGGCCTATAGTTTGCAGTGCCACACCAGCCTCCTACTGCCCAACAGAGTTGGAAATAGGCTCCAAATTGAAAGTGGGCTTGCTGTACCCATTGAATTTCATGATGTCAAAGATGTCATCAACAGTCGGCGGAAGGCTTTCCTTGTATCTTCAAACACGGCAAGACAAGAATCTCCTCATAAATATAACATAACTCGTTGAGAGTCATACTCATCGCAAAAGCAATGTGCGTTTGTATCGTCCACGTCCACTTTCCACATACTCGTAATTCACATAATACAGCTCCTAAGCCTCTTCCAGGAAAGTCAAAGCCAAAGATATAGGGGTCATGTTCCCCAGGCCTACTCACATAAATATAACATAATTCGTTGAGAGCCACACTTATCGCAAAATGATGGCGGTCATCATCATCTCCAATAGCACCATGGCTCCAGTGACCCTCGCCTCTTGGTTTGCATGAAGATCCCATGACCACTAGGTTCGAAGTAAGGGTAATCTAGATGATCCCACCACCTGGGCTTCCACCTTGTAGCTGTCGAGGTGCATCCCAATGGCACATTTCAGGAACTCCGTGTACCAACATAAATGTGTCATGTGCCTGTTTTAGCCCCTACAAACCGTCGGATGTTGTGCTTCTCTCTACCATCCTACCTGAGCATGTGCGCATTGGTCGGTTCCACGGCCAAAGCTGGTTGTGTTGATTGTTCCTCCAGAAACCTCCACGCACGTTTAGACATGACGGCCGATGTGTTGTGTTGTGAAGTCATTCTACTTATATCCAGGCTGGGTGGACGAAACAACCAATGAGGAACTATTACAGAAAAACACCATCCCTCCACCCATGTATATTTGGTGCCGAAAGGATTACGAAAGAAAGCTGGCTAGGGGCCTGTCACAAGAAGCTAGGCTACCAGCTTCCACCAGCTCAGTCCAACATTTAAATGTAAAGCCAAATTCTGCACCAAAGAGCCAAGGCTTTCAATCCACGTTTGGACGTGACGTCTGACATCCGACGTTTGGTTTTGTTCCACGAAAATGGATGAATTGCTGGAGTTTACGGATCTCTCACCTTTTCTGCTTCCAGGCGCCCTACCACTTCAAGCATGAGGCCGGCTTACTCAAGGTAGAGGTGGGTTCATCTCAAATTTGCCAGGCCACGAATATCTAACGATTATGGCACGAATGTCGTCAAACAAATCATCCATGTGATATACGTTACTTTGATGACATGAAAATGACACTAATTACGTTTGCTCTATTACGACATGGATTACGTGTCAATTTTAATACATAGTGTTGGGATACCACTTCCGTGCCAAAATCTTGCTTAACTTCATCTCTACGAATTTCATGTCTTAACAATGCAAATTACTACAACACGAAGTAAGTGACAGTGCAACACATATCATTTTAAGTAATTTTTTCACATGGAAGTGATGGCTTGAAACATACTCACACCATCTCTGTACGTGCTTGATTGACCTCGTTCCAAGCACGAATATGGCGCTTAAATATCACTATTCAAGTCCATTCACTCATTTGTAGCTCTCACAACAACATTGATATCCTTGCTGGATTTACATTTGATGTGAAACCTATGAATTTTACTCAAGTCAACTATCGGCCATTAATGAATTGAAGGCCAATTGCACCTTGAAAAGTAGGAAATCAATGTAGCTCATGTCTCAACTTCACATTTCTTTTTTGAAGGTCCCAAGCTGATCAACATGGACTCCTTGCAATTAATGTCAAGTTTGAAAAGAATGTCAGCTTAATGCAAAAAATCCTGCACACCCATCATTCCATAAAATCCCCTCCTTTGAAAATAGATACTGAGATGGAAAAGCAATATTGGACTTCATAAAGAACCTTGATATACCTGCCCAAGGGACTGACTACTTCCTTGTCTCTTGGGCCAATACTTCTTCACAAAATGCTACACTCATTTCCAGCCTGGTACTTTCTCTTATGCGGTGACAGTCCCACTCTGCACATGTCACAGGCGATGCCTCACAGACTCTAATGGAACTGGAGAAGGTGTGTCATGGTCCTCCATGTAGTCCTCATCCATTTGCTGTGACTATGTGGCAAAAGAGGAGAGAACCTTCGGGCATTCAGATTGCACTCATAGCCATCTCCACTGAAGACTTTTGTAACACCCTCAGAAATGCAGACCGTTGGGAGGCTGGACACCTAGATGTGATTCAGGACTTCAGAACTTAGACACTGGATGGTCTTGAGAACATCACGCAAGACGTTGCGATCCACAAGGTCGTGATTCTGGATGGGGATTCGTCGAGTTCAAGCGAGAGAACTAAAGATTAATCCTGCGTCACCCTCAAGGGGTGCGGAGGCGAGCTCAATCGAGGTGGACGACAATATTGTTGGGAGTGCAGAAGGCTGGTTCAAACCTGTAGAAGGGGACGAGCCGACGCCAATGTCCCCGACTCCCGCAAAAGAGAGGGTAGAGAGAGCGAGGACAAAGAGCCCGTGTCCCACAAAAGACAGCGGACACAGAGCGAGGACTAAGAGCCCGTCTCCCGCAAAACGGGACAGTGGTGACAGAGCCAGGACTAAAAGCCCGTCTCCCGGAAAAAACAACGGAGGCAGAGGCCGAACTCAGAGCCCAACTTACTCTCAAAGTGTCTCCCAACATGTCAATTTGGATGTAGGTAACGAATGACACCTGGAGATTTATGGTGTCTTTAAGTATTTTAAATGGAACAAATTGTGTGTATTGCATCTGGTTGTGTTCTGGTTGTGTTTTTGCCAATATCTAATCTGTATCTTGATATTTCCCACCTTCTTCAACATTACATGTGACTGACCGTTACAAAAACTCGTATAGATTCATGAACGGAAATTGGAGGAAATCACACAAACCCGGACAAAATCCATCGCGACTCAAACAGGAGATGAGTCGGATATGGTCGTTGCTCAGCGCGAAGGAAAAAAGAGCGAGCAGCCACAACAGCAAATTCGGAATCCCTCCCCGAAACGGGTACACACTTCATAACCATCTTAGCTATGTTCTTCTTTTTCCTTCTTCTAGTTTTCATAATAAATTAATTGTTCTGTTATTCCACAGGATGATATGATTCACCCTCCAATCGACTATCACAAATCTGTGAACCCACAGGATTGATATCGCCTCTCTGAGGGACCGAAATGATCTCGACCAAGATACTACGTCCTGGTTCTTGACATCGGTTACCTTGGTGAGGTTTACATCCGAGATGGACTAAGACCAGAGTTGCAAAAGAAAGTGGATATGTTACCCCATAATACAGTGGAGGAGGCATTTGAAAATATAAAGCGCTCATCGACCCATACAAGGACAAGTTTCTTCTGGATGAACTCAAACCGCATCTGGAAGAGTTACGGTTTATCCGAAAAAGACGCTGATATATTCAACGTGGAAAAACCCATAGGATGTCGACCGTATAATGACCCAAAGGTCAAATGCCTCTTGCTATGGGATTTGCAGTGGCAGATTTATCTTATAAAACAAAAATTTCCTGACGCTTCCTTGGAACAGATTGAAACATAGATGGCTGCTGTATATTTTCCTGAACCTCGACTATCCAGTGGACGTTGCTCCCAATGTCAATCCTGTCCTTGGTTTATCTTGATTACCACCTAAGTGGATGTATGAATTTCTCACAGATTGCAGCACCAGTTTCTCCAGTTGCGAAAGGATTGCGCTTGATAATTTTTTACCTGAATGAAGTTTTGTGCAAAGTCTTGAAGCACCAGAAGAGCTACAATGTCCCCCAAATGTCCGAGACAGACTACAGGATATCAGCTCTTGTTGGATTTCGACTTGTATATAGGCGGGAAAAATATCGTGAGATGTGGACAGAGTTGAACAAACATTTCCGTTTAGGTATATGGAGCTGCATGATGTACAAGAACTTGCAGCCTGTCCTGGACTTTATGCTTTGGGGTCTTCCTCAGCCGACATTCGTTATGTCTCAAGAAGATTGTATCTCATGTTCTACTTCTGTCCACCCTCAATTTATATTAGGATACGACCCACCGAATCTGTTCTTGAAGCCATTGATGACGGTCTGGCAAAGATTTGATGGTCTGTACAACATGAGTAACACTCTACTCATTGACGATTATGCTATTAAGTGTGTGTTGAACCCGCCTGAATCCTGTCTGATTCTAAAATCGTTTGAATCCGTTGAGACGGACTCTTGCAATCTCCAGAAGGTTCTCCAGAAATATTTGTTTGAAATGAAGAAATCTCCCACCGTTTCCAGTTATCTTAGCGAAAAGATGATAGGACTTAAGCCTTGTCAGAATGTTTCCACCGATCCCAAGTTTAAGCCTCTCTTGGATTATGTTGATGATTCTAATTACGGGAATCTCCGATATGATGCTTCAAAATAAAGATTTTATTAATCAATCACGTCTGTGATTCAATGTATATTTTTGATTGGTTTTTCTATAGGTTGTATTGTTTTTCTATAAAAACTGTTGTCTACTGTGATTTTTTTTTCAATCTGAATTGACATTGAATTGTTTCATATCTCCTAGTCTCATCCATGCGTTTCTCCACCCTATACCATCCCGATCCTCTGAGATACAGGCCTTCTCCGAAACTCGTCTCGGGGGTTTTTTCAAATCCGACAACCTCCAATGTGCAGTGGAGGTTATCCTGTGTCTGTACATTGACCTTGTTAGTTCGTTTTTGCAGGTTTGTGGAGATGCTGCTGATACCAACTTCTTGTAAGGACCTCCATTGGAATCCTCCATATCAGAAATTCGTCGACAGAGGGACGACATTCACACTACTGTTGAGATTTCTGTCATCGACGGTGAAGCATCATCCAGGCACTTGGCTTCCCTTCAATTGCACGACCCTCTTCTTCAGTCCATTCCTGAAAAGGATGTTCTATCACAAGATTGTTTAGGATTGAATGTCGAAGATGGAAGCCAACTTGACAAATGTGCAGGGGATTTCGTGGACCTCACTCTACAATCTTCACCCTCCATGTTAAGTGTCAAGGGTCTGAAATCTACCTTGAGAATGTCATCCATTGAGGACGCGGCTGAGGTTGCGGCTCCGCAACACACTGTTGCCTCTCTTCCCTCCTTCTCTCCCCAGCACGAAGGTTGGACAGCCCAAATCAGAAAGAGTCAGGTAAAATTACTTATATCTGAATTCTAACTCGTCCTTTTGTTTTCCTTAGTACTGGGTCTGATGTTCTTGTTTTACTCCACCCAGGCCAAAATCTGCGGATTGTGACCTTCCTGTCAAACGACGTCTTCATTGGAAATCTGTTCCGAGGTAATCCCTTCGTTACGTGTGAATTCCATTCAGGATGTGGAGTGCTCAAGGGACAATTTCCATTCCGTTCCCCTTCTCCGCAACCCTTTCGACGAGGACAAGGACGAAACTTCAATTGCAACTTCTCGGCTTCCCGACCCTGCAGTGTTGGCGCAATGTTCTGCACCGAGGAAGCGGAATAGGGCCCCCAAACCATTTCCATCTCTTCTACAAATCGGTTCCACCGGAGAGAAGTCCTTCGTCAGAGACAAAGCAGACTCAAGGAAGAAAAGGAATACCTCTGACATACCGGGGTCTCGTCAAAACACGTCCGTTGGGATTCCAACCCCGCCAGCAAGACTTTCCAATAAGGCGACATCGGTACTATTCGATATTATTTCTTCACTTTCTTCTCTTTTCTGTTCGTTTGGTTATGCACTAATTAACTCCATCTTTTCTCAACAGGCAGGGATGCAGCACGATACCTTCATCAATTTCCCTCCGTACAAGGTACTTTCTTGAACCTCCACTTGGCAGTCGATGTTCCTCTTCTTAGCAATATTAACCCTCCTCTTGAAACATTCCAAGCCCACAACATTGTGCAGGATTTTGCCATTTTCTGCACAATCGTCTTGATCTTCCATACACTCAATCATTCTAGGTCATGGGTATTTTCATGGCAGAAACATTAATGTCAGTTTGTGATTAATCTGCTCAGGATAACTTTGTCTCTCATCCTTTACATGCAACAGCGGGGAAGAGGAAACGGATGTTGTTAATTTTACTCCTCTGTTACCGGCCACCCCCAACTGGCGGTGAACTGTTTAAGGAGAAATTTCGTTTCAGGAATGTGACACTTCAAGTTCTTGACAGACCGTTTGTGGTGCCTCGGCCTGGAGTCTTGGAGTTTCTGGACCTTGCATTGAAGCATTTTCACGTGGCCATTTGGTCATGTGCTGATAGAGGCGTTCTTTCTAAGATGTTGGAGAGCTTCGTCCCCACGAAAATAGCAAAGAAGTTTTGCTTCATATGGTCTGCTGAGGATTGTAAGGATACCACCGGTTATATCAGGCCCGGGATGAAATATCTCGTGAAGGATATTCGAAGTGTTATTGTCAGGTACCCTGGTAGACCGTTTGCTACGCAAGGGCAAATATTTCTTGTAGATGATGAGCCATCAAAATGCCTGCGAAACCCACAAAATACTGGATTCTTCCCTTTCTCATTCAAGCCTTCACCAAACGGATTGCATGACCGGGATGATATGACAAAAGCAGTGTGACCATATATATCGGAGATGGCTGGAGCTTCAACAGACGTTGATTACATTAGCGAGAACCGGACAAAGTGTTCTTATAAGCCTATTGGTCGAGACCATGCCTGCTGGGCCTGGTATGGAAGATATCTTGATCCTCGTGTTTGGATCCCACAACAAAAGGAACCTGATTACCTTGGTAGGCACGTGGATCCCACTGTTCTGTTGTTTGTTCATAATTTTCCAATTTTTTTCTTTTGCATTTGCATTTGCACTCTTACCTCAACAAATCCATATGCAAAACTTCAATTTTGGGCCTAACTTTTGTCATTTCAATCGCTTGTCCCCAGTTACATTCAAGGAACGAATTCTAAAAGAGGAACAAGAGCTACGTGATTGGGAAGAATGGCGGGCGTGCCGGGAGGCTTCAAGGGCATCAAGTAGAGTTGGCAGTAACATTTCAGATGATAATGTTAGCCGGTTTCACCTTCCTGAAAGTATCTCCGTGTCCTCTGGTGCAGAGACTGTTGCAAGTGGTTGTGGTAACCGGAGGCGTCTTCGGACACATGCCTTGACTGCGAGCCGTTTGGGAGGAGGCTCACTATTATTAATGAGTTGGTATAAGCCGTAACGGTTCTATGGCTTCAGAATCTATGGCTTGTATGGCATTAAGTCCATGAACGGATGGACAATTGATGTTCATTTTTCTGTTGGTCCATCGCCTTGAATGATATAATCTCAAATAAAATATGAATGTTTCATATCATCAATCAGGTCCTGACAGACTCATTTTTCCATGTTGTCCTCTTCATCACATGCCATCATTGTTTCATATTTGGTTCTGCCATTGTTCCATGTTTGTTTGTGTATGTCATTTTAGATATCGGGGCTCTCATCATTGTTTGATTCATTGCATCTTCCCATTCTTTTTAATGAACGTCAACTTGGCAGTGGATGTTCATCTAAGACCACAATACATACTTGTATTTTTGCGTAGAATGTGTGGAGGATTATATAATTCGTTGATATATAGTTCACAAATAGTCAAATAACTATAGATATATCTCTTTATTTCTATTATAGATTATAATTATTCATATATCTTGTATTATTTCTGGACCAAACAAAAGTCCAGAATTAGTTAAAATAGTTTTATGTCCACATGATCCAAGCACATGACATCCCTCTGGGCCGTATGGATTCCTGCACATTGAACAAACTGTGTCATCTGATATCCATGACGACAAAACGTCTCGTGGTATCTCTTCCCTCTCGGTCGCGTTGATATGGCTGCTCATCCTTCTTGTGGTGTCTCACTCCTCCTCTATCTCCAATTCCCAGTTTATGCTTCTGTTCGATCCCGAAATTATGTGCTCACATTGATCGAACATAGAATCCACATCTGCCCAGAGATATACCCGGCGAACATGCTTGATGCGTTGCGGAGATCATTATACCTTTGCATGTTGTCATAAATGCTATCCACGTTGCGGTTTGACATACATGCGACACGTTGCAAGGCTGACAGTGCTTTTGACAAGTGCCATGACAATGTCCAGCTCCCTTGTAACGCGATCGACATCAGATATCAGATTGATATCGGATTGAATGACGACCCTTGAATATTCCTCGGTTTCCATTACTAGTTCATTTTCTTTTCTTCTTCTCTCATCCGCAATTCACTGTTCCTCAACCATGGTTTCATCGGCCGCAGGGTCAAGGACGTCCGTAATTTCGTGAATGATGCGGTCAATACTACGATCGGGCATTGCAAACTCCGCGTCCATGTCCACGACGTTCGTTCCAACCTCATTGTGGACAACAATGCCTTCATTGTTTGGAGGCATGTCTTGAAATCTAGCCTCCAACTCAGCTATGCGCAGTCTTTGTCATTCCAGTCAGTCCTCCAAGGTCTTGATTTGCTGGTCTCTTTCCGCCAGTTGTTCCTCTAACGTTGCAGCCGGATGTGTTCCAAACGTGTACGGGATGTACTCCAAATCGTATTGCATCGTTGCGTTCCTCCTACTAACAGTTTGTCAATTCACTGGACACAACAGTATGACCTCCACGTACAACATGACTGCCAAGGTATACGGGATTTGGCCCTTTAAGAGAGGTTGACCCCACAATGTGCAATGTACCTCATTCGCCCTATGCTGGAAATGCAAGTTTGTGCAAGACCTGGACTCTGCGTAATTGTTTTGGGTTTGCACGTCATGCCTATCTATATAGGCCACAATCGATTGATGTGGTATCTCGCCATCGGCCACCTGAACTCTTCCGGAAAATCCTCCCAGCCCTCTTTTGCTAGTATGCTAGGGTCATCATATGCTTTCCAATTCAAGTCTTGCCTTGACCCTTTGATTTTTATAGAGGGCGGTCCATGTTTATTGGGGTCATCTCTTCCATGACGCTCATCGTCCTGGCCCTCTACCATTCTACAACAATCGGAGCAACACTAAACGAGGTTTACTAAGACGTAATCCTAAACCCTTAACCGGAAACGAATTTGAATAAGTGTCAAAAAAGTTCCTAAAAACTAATTTTGTAGAATGAAATGATCCTGGAAGCCAGAGGAGGGTCTATGAGAGAATTCTCCAACGACTTCACAGAAATCGCGGCAAAAAATACCCCCCACCCAGCCAATGACCTCCTTCTCCACGTGACTACGTGTCGTGGAATAATTACATGCCACGCACACAGAAGTTGTGTGGAGAGGAAGTGAGGGGAGAATGAGCCTCCCTTGGCTTATATGCCCCCCCCCCCTCATTCCTTGGCCCACGCGAAGGGCACACCTTCTAGAACCGACCGTCACCTTGGCAATCACTCCAAAAAATAAATTTAAAACGACCGCCACAAATGGCGATCGCTCCATTTTCCAAAATAAAAAAAATAAGCGACTGCCAATAATGGCGATCGCTCCATTTCCCAAAAAAAACGACTGCCAACAATGGCAGTCGCTCCATTTTCCAAAAAAAAAAAAACGATCGCCAGTAATGGCGGTCGCTCCATTTTCCAAAAAAAAAAAAAAAAACGACCGCCAGTAATGGCGGTCACTCCATTTCGAAAAAAATAAAAATAAAAGCGACTGCCAGTAATGGCGGTCGCTCCATTTTCCAAAAAAAAAAAAAACATGACCGCCAGTAATGGCGGCCGCGCAGGGCACACCTTATAGAAGTGACCGCCACCTTGGCGGTCTCTCCATTTAAATAATTAAAAAAAAAAACGACCGCCACAAATGGCGGTCGATCCATTTTCCAAAATTAAAAAAATAAGCGACCGCCAATAATGGCGGTCGCTCCATTTTCCGAAAAAAAAAAGTAAAAGCGACCGCCAGTAATGGCGATCGCTCCATTTACAAAAAATAAATTATAAGCGACCGCCAGTACTGGCGGTCGCTGCATTTACCAAAAAAATACCAAAAACAACCGCCAGTAATGCCGGTCGCTGCATTAAAATAAAAAATAATGCAGAGTTGGAAGCATTGACACAATTGTTTTTCATTACACAAGCAAATCACCGAACACAAACATGAGCAAATGACGATGTTTTGGCCGACATTTTGGGTGGTATACACATAGGCAACATCTTTTATTTCCCAACACATACACAACAACAATACAAGTACTCATAGTGACAAGGATTACATTGATATTACTTCACTACAGAAATATAAACATGTGCACTAAAATGTGCTGCTGCATGCCTAGAGCTGTTTTGCTTCAATTCCTTCTATTGCTTCGACGGCGGGACGCAGAAGATCCTAATTTTGATGCTCCGATGGGCTGAACCACCATTGCCATGATCAGTGCTAGAATCGTCCTCCCTATCCGACCTCCCATGTCCTTTGAATCTGCAAGCGACCTCGAACCACATTTAGTTCTCTCTGAGGTCGACCCCCACTCCGGTCTTGAATACCATCCACGGTATTTGGCCTGTTTGTGGGCTGATCGCCTACAAAAGACTGGACTGTTTTCTGTCGTTTATGGAGTTGGGACGCATTCGAAGGTGGTCTCGAAGGAGGTATCGGAGGGGGGTGTGCTCCATCGGCATTAGATGGTCCGGCATGTAAGGAACCACGGGTCTGCTGTGCAACATTTCAGTTAAGGTGGAATTGTAGTGACAGGTTGTCCTCATCCGAGGCTTCAACTTCCGCCCGTTCCAATGCAGCAGAATGATGCGTGCGTGTGGAAAACAGATCAACCCTGTTGCTCCTTATTGCCCGCTGTGTTGATAGGGAGCTAGATCGGTTTTCGCATTGTGGTGGAGCTGGTCATATTGGTGAGGCATGTTCCTGTCCCGTCGGCTGTACAATGGGTTCGGCACCATCGTTTGTATGAACAGGGTTGCGTACGTCGCTCGGTCCTGGTAGTTCATCACCCCTGAGTTCCATTGGGGCATTGCCGGTGGCTTTAGCGTGTAGTGGGGGGCAAGAGTTGACCCCAACTTCATTATGTGACCATGTTATGGGAAGGACACAATTGCAACATGACACTTATCTGCGATACGTACTTCGTTAAGAAGGTCATCAAAGGTCGGTTGGATATAGGCATCGTCATCTATGAATGTAAACGGGTCATACGCATTGTCGGGAGCATCATCAGACCCATCTCCACTATCGGAGGCAGATGACTCCCTCTGAGATGATTCCCTCTGAGACTCAGTATCGTCACTCATCGAATTTGCCTCAGAAGCAGAGTCTTCGGAATGCAAATTCCTCTCATACGATGCTGCTGCATCATCCGCTGCCCTCTCACGTAGCAGTCGGCAATTGGTATACACATACACCAATTTGTCAGCCCTCGTGGGATTCAACCTGTCGCGAATATTGTTGTGAACAAATGAATAACTACTCCAATTGCGTTCGCAAGATGAGGCAGAGCACACTTGGGCAAGAATACGCTTCGCAATGAGAGCCAATGTTCTTGCTTCTTCTTGCTCCAGCTCCAATCAAATCCCACCATTCATGTGGCAACATATTGAGCTCTTTCGGATCCGGCATGTCCTCGAAAGGGTCGCAGCGATCAGAGAAACATTGGTACTCGGATATAGCTCTCTATATCTCTCAAAGGAGCCAGTCGCATGAGCACTCGCACGAGGCCGGCCTTGGCATCAGCGTTGTCTTGGAGCATGATATTGTCGAGCAAGAATGAATTGAGCAAAGCCACCGCATAATGCAAGTCCGTTCGAACCATCGACCGACGGTCGTAAAATGCATCCTCAGCACTGTCCGCAAGTTCAGGTTACAAAGAGAACGGATGATGCCTTAGGGATTGGACATGCTTCTTAAGATTTTGCATTAGTAACCATGCATTGTCCACTACTGGTTGCTTTTCATCAAACTCCCGCAAGACAATTAGCACCGGCTTTACTATATAAACAAAGTTTTCACATTTCTTTCAGAAATCATCGTTGCGAATGGTGTTCCGAACCTTTCGACTTTTTCCCAATCACTTGTTTTTTCTCGAGTCCCACAACGTCCATGTCTACGCCTCCCATTGAAGATCGATGATGGTGTGCTCGGGACTACTCTTCACTGTCACCAACCGATCCACCATCAAGAAGTTAGTGGCAAAACGAGTTTCGCCTGGATTTTGGAGGCTATATTTGGATTCATGCCTCCTATATATTGCCAAAGGGATATGGTGTGTGCGGATGAACGACACAACGTTCTTCGCTCGTTTGACAAGTTGTTTCACCCACTGTTCTTTTCCCCAATCTTCCAAAAAGAGGTCAAGGATATGAGTAGTACAGCCTTGATAGTATATATGGGGATAACGTGCCAATAACATATCTGCAGTGTTTCTCATGTTAGCGGCATTGTCTGTGCATATTTGCACGATTCTATCACTTCCGACCTGTTCGATGAAATTCGTCAATAGCTGGCATTGATAACGTCCATCTTTCTTCTCGCCGCTAGTGTCCACCGATCCCAAAAATTGTTCCCCAGGGGACATACGAGCATGACATTGAACAATTGTATGTTTGTAACAGAACTCCAACCATCGGCACATATAGTGCTTCCATATTTTCTGATGCACTCGTCCATCATATCGTTGACCTTTTGGGTAAGCTCGGTCATGGCATCTTCTAGCAATCTTGTGCGGAGATTGTGACAAGAAAGAGGCATGTACGTGGATCTCGACTCCGGTACGAGATTAATGTGGCCTAGGGGGAGACATGGTCATAGGGACCATCACTATCATTATGCATGCATGTGATATTGCACATTTTGTATGAGTTACATTGTCACTTTTACGCCCGCGATATTTGTGTAAGTATTTGTGGGTGGGGATATATGTAGGATCTGAAGATCCCATGCATATTGAGAAGAATGTTTGCTCATCCATTTTTTGGGTTCTTCATGGCACGCCGGCAAATAAGGGAATGGCTGCAAAAGGAGATCTTCTCAATGTTAGAAAGGAGCTTGAGGAGCAGGGTCGCATGCCCCATCTATGGGCCTCATAAAATAGTGTGGACCCAAAGGGTGTTGTACGGTGGAAGTATAGGCGCGCACTTTGGCAATGGACAAATGAGTCCAAAGAAAGCGATAGCCACCATAAGTGTTGTCCGAACACCAACTGGTTATGGGTCATCCCTCCGTATGAAGTTCAATGAAGACAGGGTCCATGGTTTGAAGTCTCATAACTACCACAATATTTTGCAAGACATCTTATCCATTGTAGTACGTGGAACATTGACTCCCGAGGTTTGCGAGACAATCTATATATTGGGAGGCTTGTTCCGGTGGATTTGCTCCAAAGAGTTGGAGGAAACAGATTTTCCACGCATGAAGAACGAGGCGGCGGAGGTAATGTGTATGTTGGAGATGCACCTTCATTCCTCCTTCTTTGACATCCAGGTGCACTTGGTAGTGTACTTAGTGGAAGAGGCTTTCATTGCCGGCCCCGTTCATTCTCGGTGGATGTACTTCCTTGAGCGTTATATAAAGACTTTGAAAGCATTTGTAAGACAAATGACACACACCGAGGGTAGCATGGCGGCTCGGGGTATACGTTGCAAGAAGCTATGTTCTATTGCATGGAGTACATCACGAGCACGGGTCTTCTTGCCGGGCCTAGCCTTGTGCGTTTCAAGGACGCGGTTTGGAAAGGCAAGGCTTTGAAGCTCAAAGCACCAGAGAAAGACTCACGTTTGAAGCTCATGGAGAATTGCCAGCAGGGGGCCGACCCTTCTCCACAAAGACCAAGAAGAAGCAGCCCGTGCTGAACACATATCCGAACCCGACCAGGCCGTTTCCCTCCCTCCCCCCCCCCCCCCAAGAGAATGAAGCAGAAGGAGGCAGTGCAAATTCAAATGCAGCAGACACCTTCACCTGCAAAGATTAAGAAGCAGAAGGCAATCAGAGGGAGGGCGGAGCAGTCTCCCGCAAAACCGGTTCCACGAGCTGAAACCCAGTTTCTGCTTGATTTCTAGACAGGTGATGTTGGCGACGTCTCTGCTACAGCCAAGGCAACGAGACCGACCGATGTCATCGATCTGTCAGCGGAGGAGGGTGCTGCTGCTGAACATTCGCAGCAGGACTTCTCCACCGTTGTGGAAGAACTTCAGAATACTGTAGGCCCGGATGAGGCCTCTGCAATGCGAATTGCCCGCAGACATTCCCCAGACTACAGGTGCAGTTGGGGATGCTCCATCTGCTCAGCCCCTACCGCCACCTGCAGATATGTCTCCGGAGGAATTCCAAGGATACAATGTTGGAGGAGACACACAGCATTATTGGCACAGTTCTGGGCAGTAGTTTGGGTAAAGGAGGAAGATCCAGGATTGGCTACCTTCTCCCTCGTGATTCCATAGCCTCTACAACCTGTGCTGGTGTTGTTGGTGGGGGATTTGAAGCGCTTCCTGCCTTCGATGTGGGCAGCCAACAAGGCTAGGCAAATCATTACACAATGTTTCACCATGCTCAATCACTTTCTTGCCCAAGTGTTTCCTGGCCAAATATACAGGGGTGGAGGGATGATGTTCTTCTATGATAGTTCATCATTGGTTGTTTCGTCCACCCAGCCTGGTTATAAGTAGAATGCGTTGTGTCTCATAAACTGCAAATGTCGTCTTGGTTACATTGGCCCCAACATTCACAATGCCCATAGATAGAAGCTCATTTGCAAGTACAAGAAGGCTAAGTAGACCTCTGTCTCTTTCTCCATTTCTCAAGTGGAGGCTATCTGTGAATGACATCAAATACTGAGAATATCAAATATCTTATAATTTTCCGGCCTTTGGAACATCTCAAATTTGCCAGGCCACGAATACTCAACAAATACGACATTTTTTCCGGAGTTTCATGGGTTCTTACTACATCCAAACTATATTCGTGTCATCTTGTTAAACATTATAACCACACGATCATGATATCATCATGATTTTAACAAATATTACACCAAAATAATGCGATTGGCGTGTATATTGTGATTGTGTCCACCACGCACGATTTCCTATTGGCACATTGGTGCAATCTGGGTTTGCATATTCACACGACAACATCATTCCCCACATGCCCATGGTATCTATGCTAAATTGATATTGTAGTTGTGGGACAACGGAAGACATGTTAATTTCGTGTGGCACTTGGCTAGCATTATATTGGTGTGCACTTCGCACTTCTGGAATATTATTGTAATAGCTTTACGCGCAGATTGTTGATTAAATTTGAATTGATAATAAATCTATATGATTTACTTAGACAATTTTGATCAAACAAATTGAAATAAAAGATAAATTCAAAGATGTTGACATTCATATTTAGAACCACGCAGCTGAGTACAAAGTGAGCCCAAGAGAACTCAATCCCTCAAAAGAGTTCTCCCCTTGAGCTCTCAATTTTGGAGTGTTTTTTTTTAATGTTGCTATAAGCTACAATTAGAGATGTGAAGCATACCGAAAAGAAGAAAATGGATCGGTCAAGCATGGGGCGATCGCTGTAGTCGCGCAAAAGTCCCTGAGCACCCTCCAGAGCTCTTGGTCCTAGCAATCTCCCGAAGATAGTCATCATGGTAGTATCAAACCCATATAAGAGGTGTAGGAAATCTGGGTTGGATGGAACAGTGCGCAAGAGATATGAGGGACGCTGAAGGAAACATTTGGTCAAGATTCCATATGCTACATGTACATCTCCGAGCCTAGGAAGGAGATCGGCGTGGGTGGCATCCTGGTGGAGTGCATCTTCCAAAAAGGACGTTGTGAACTGGGTAGTGTCAAAAGGGACTCCCAGGATTCTGATGCCATTGGGCAGAGCAATGAAGTGAGCAGGGAGGACAAAATCTGCAAGGAGACCGGACGGAGGCATTAGGGTTAAGGATGTTGTGCAGTGTCATGGAGAGGTTGACTCAGCATCGACACTGTTTGCGAACACAAATTTTAGGTTATGTGAGTTGCTTTCATGTTTGGACCATTGACAATCTTTTTCAATTCTAGCATTTGTCTTTCCGTTTCATGGTCGGCAAACTTTTTCGGGACCTCTTTAAGTATGACATGGTGTGATATGTTGAGAGATGTCAGGTTGAATAGTGACCTGATGAGGTTGGATGCGACCATGTGGCAGTAAAGTTTTGAGCCAGTGCATGAATGTTGGATGATGTCTTTGAAATATGCAGGGTAGCTCTTGTAAAAGCAAAAACATGACCATTGATTGCCAATAACTATTCTTCAAAAGTTTTGTATCGAAGGTTACTAGTTGTAGCAGTGTCTAAGAATCTTCATTTGGAGCAGTCCCAACATAAAAAATCATCTAAAGTATTGTGTCAAATCTCTTGGTCGCTATCACCCACAGGGATACTCTGGTGAGCAAAATGAGGAAGTGAAAGTCTTCCCGATCTTCTATTACAGTGGTTCAAACCTGACTTTAAGCAAGAATTAGGTCATGACTCTTACAAGCTATGCTGATGCACCTTAGTCAGCATTTGACAGGGCGTACCTAGGGTTTTTCAGAATGTTCATCATTGGCACATAGAGGAGAATTAATATGATCGTGAGTTGCTTGTTTCAGGTTATTTCCGTAAAGAGGCAGATAGAAAACACACAGGGGAAGGAGTCATTTCCATGCGCGCAGTAGCTGCTGATTCATCAAGGAAAAGTTCTTAAAGATGAAACAACCATGCAGGACAACAAGGTCTCTGAAAACGGATTTCTTGTGGTGATGTTGACCAAGGTGAGGCTTATGCATTATTGAAGACGCATTCTACAGTAGTGATTGAATTTACATTGTTCAACAGACTGAGTCCGACATACAATAGACTGTGGTCTTATTTTACAGACACTTACGAGATGAAGACACTGCTCATGCGTTCAAAGTGATATTGTGTTGGAGATAAAGGCAGGAGTTGAAACCCTTAAATGAGAAGAAAGTTTGAAAGTCTACTTGTCAATTGTAATGAGCTGGTTGCCAGTGGATCGATGAACTGCTGTAGCCCTTCAAGGTTGTCTGGTCTTCCAATTGATCATAGCTACTGGAAGGTTGTCTTATTCATGTGTCAACTTAAGGCAGGCCATGGATTTTTGATGTGCCTATCATTCTCGAGTTCTGTTTTCATGTCAAACTACTCGTATGTGATATGGTTAGCTGCAATGGTTGTTATCTTGAGTGTCTGGATAACGTTGAACTTGGTATCTCTTTCTGGCAGACAATGGCATCAGCTGCACCGCCATTGTCATCATCTGGTCAAGTAAGTGTGTTATTGTGGCAGGTTTTGAAGGATATTGACCGCTTCAATGAAATACAAATTTCACGGGTTAGAGTTATTGGAATTACACAACTGTTAAATCTTTGGAACTAGAATTCAGCTGTTTGTTATGGTAGCTAATGTTCTTTTGACGCGTGATGGAGGATGTGCTGATTGAATACATGCTATGGTCCAGTTTGTTGTGAGTTTAGCCTATTGATTAGTGAGAGTCATTCAAGGCCTTCAATTTATGGAGGCTTTTGACACCTCTTCATGGAAGGGGGACGTTGTGCATTACTTCTGAGTGGATTGCGTAAAGTGCAGGGACATAAGGGTAGCTTGTAGGAGCAATGCCACAATCAGTCAATATCACACCTGAGGAGAGGGAAGCCATTGACCGGGTATTCTCTCATCCCTTTTGTTCATACAACACTTGCTAACGTCGGCACCTAGCACGACAATGGTCTCATCAACCTGTCCAGGAACATCCTTCATTTCTTCTTCCAAATAAACTATGCCCGGTTTGAGCTTGAATTTGGAACAAAGGTAAGTCTCAGTCACTCTGCAAAGTCCTCCCTCGTTTGGGATCCAGGCTCTCCCAAGTTGCGGAGGACGGCAAACTATAGCGTAGGAATTGGGAGCCATCCAACAGCGCACGAAGTTGGCAAGTGCAAGGTTCTCTATAGCGACAAACCAAGGCTTAGTGGCACCTCGTACTTGGAACTGCTAAGGCCATCAACGATTGGAAGTCGCACATTGAAGTCGAGCAGAATATTTCAAGATACATGCATGAAGGTGGGAGCTCTGATTCCATATCGAGTATGTATGACAATGATGGCCAATTCGGTGAACCAATAACATCTCCTGACAGTTTTTGCTAAGGGTGGATCCTGGCATATTCTCGGTGTAGACATGAATGTTCGCACTGACAAGTGCCAAGAATGTTGGTTAAAATGGTTAGACAACAAAGTTGTGCTCATAAAGACAGGCCGCATTTCCGTTGTATCGGAGACAAAGTATCCCAGTGCACATCCCGGAACGGAAATGCGGTGCCGCATTCCGGTTTGACATCGTCTCCTCTCTGAGTGTAAACGGATATGCGGCACCGCATTTCCGTCAACTGGGAAACCAAAGTAGAGCTGGAACGGAAATGCGGTATCCGAATTTCGTCCGCGCTATTCCTTTGAAAGAGAGCCGACGGGAATGCGGTGCCGCATTCCGTCCACTGTACCACCTGGCACATGATGGAACGGAAATGCAGTACCGCATTTCCGTCCAGTGTACAGCAGGCACATGGTGGAACGGAAATGCGGTACCGCATTTCGGTCAAATGGGACACGTAAGCCATGGTGGAACAGAAATGCGGCACCGCATTTCCGTCGACTGGGACACCTTGGATAGGCAGGAACGGAAATACGGTGCCGCATTTCCGTCCGGGCTCTTACTTTGGAATGCAGCAGATGGAAATGCGGTACCGCTTCCGTCCACTGTACCAGCAGGCACACGGTGGAACGGAAATGCGCAACTGCATTTCCGTCGACTGGGACACCTTGGATAGGCAGGAACGGAAATGCAGTGCCGCATTTCCGTCCGGGCTCTGACTTTGGATTGCAGCAGACATAAATGCGGTGTCGCGTTTCCGTCCGGGCTCTTACTTTGGATTGCAGCAGACGGAAATGCGGTGCCGCATTTCGGTCCTCTGTACCACCAGGAACATGGTTGAACAAAAATGCGGCACCGCATTTCCGTCCCAGGGAGACATGCAACATGCTTGAATGGATATGCGGTGCAGCATTCCGTACGAGATGTTTCTTTCTAAATTGTGAAACATATGCCGAAATAGTAAGACGGTAAGAAATCACACGTTGACGGAGAACTCCGATTATGTAAGATTGAAAAACTTGCAGACTTCAGGCTGACAAGGACAACAACACGAGGACAACTACAATAACCTCAGGACATGACGATTCACAAGAGAAATCCATACTTTACCAAAATCTTCTATTTGTTCTGGATGGGAACAAGTCCGGAAATCTGTCCTTTCTAAATAACAAATGGAGGACAGCACTACCACGGCCTGTAGAATTCAAACACCCCCGACAATGTTCGTGAGGTTCCCCGTTCCGATGCCTATTCCATTGTATTCAGATTGACTACACGGACGACAAAGTCTTGAAAGAACAGGTCCAGAATGAGGAGTGGCGCTGTATTCGTCCAGTCACCATTGCCGGTATCTGGATGGAGATGGCGCACATGAAGATACAAGACATCTATATTGGTGAGGTTCGTGAAAACATGCAAGTATTCCATGCTAGGTGGGAGATCCTCAATATCATCGTGGTACTCGCGCGCGTCCAACAAAAACCTGTTCCGGTTCTCCCTCAGTGTCAGCAATATATTCCCGGGCCCTGAAAAGTGAGTCACCAACTCAACAGCCCGATCAGGTAGGAGGTACTATGGAGGTGGGGTGTAAGCATGGTAGTACGACTCCCCACAACAACATCTCATCATGAAGAGACACACACTTTGTCTCCCAGGTCTGTCTCGCACAATAAGTTTCCACTGTTGTCATCTTCCGGGTCTCACCCAAAGAGAATCCCAAAGAACTGCCCGGAAACTCGTCCCCATGCATGTCGGTCCACTGAACTCCATTTCCACCATAATATCTCCCAACTCCGGGATTCGCAAATGCGAGGGTCGAATTCCACTTCGTCGAATGCAGGTGGCACCATTGTGGTGCAAAAGAAGGGCCTACTCTAAAGTTCCACTCAACCTTACATGGCTCTGTCTATCCCTTTAGAGAGAATGGCACTGCAGCGGAAGAGAAAGTATCATTCTCCCCTCTAGGATATCTATGCTGTGAATCTCTCTTCTAACTATCACACACTAGCTATTTCAGAAGAAGTACTGTCCATCATAGGCGAAAGTGGCACTTAACAAAATCGGATCCATCCTTGTTTATCTGGCTCATCTCACTAGCTCAGACTGTACTTCTGCTCCTTTGATATTGCCAAGTGATGCCCATCTAACCTGCATGATGACCAACTTTCCCTTTGTTGCTTTGCATGACATTTTCCTTTGGTCTACTCAAACTACATTCATGCCAATTCTTCCAGCTTTCACAGCCAAACTACTATCTCTTTCACATGCAATGCTAAGTTCTGATGCTAATCTAAGAGTGATTGCACTCACACAACATGCTATTCTAGTAACAAAGTTCAGCACTTCTCGATCAACAGGGCTCCATTCTCTTTACTCATGATGCCTCTCACTCTTCACTCTCCGCTTCATCCTCATACCAAAAACTCATAGTCAAGAAGAGAGCTTGATCCATCGCTCTTCGAGCCTAAGTGCTCTTCCCGTCACCCCTCTCTATGAATTCAGCTGGCAACCTATTAACTAGCCACCCCATGCCATGTGACCATTTTACCAATTTTAATAATATGGCAAGAGTGCGGGTGTTATCCCCCTCTCACCTTGCCTGGATACCACCTACTGATATTTAATTCTGCCTGCATGTCCATTTATTTAGGGCAAAAATCATCCCTGAAGTTGGTTGACATCCCACGAAATTCATCCGACCCTTCCAGCCTGTATTCTTATCCACTAAGCTGCCTTGGATGAACTCCCACCTACCACCGTTCATCTGTCCAAAGGCCAAATCTTACTTAAGATGAAATCCCTCTTATCCCTACTTCATCCAACTTCTGCATTATGCAACTTCTCCCTCATCCATCCCACCTTTTGGATGAAGTTCCTACTTATTTCATCCGTCAGTGGTGCAATGCATGTGTTGAATTTACTCTGGATTATCTTTCATCCCTACTTCGTCCTCCATTTCATCCATCCTGCTCTGCATTCCGACAGGCACACTCCGACCATATCCTTTGTCTGAAAATCCTGCCAACCCATGTCTTTTACCCACACTTTGCACTCCGTTCCTTGGCTGTCTCCGTCCTCGGGGGCATCTTCAATGTACGCTGAAGTCTTCATCCTGCACACTCCCTTCAGCTCCCTTCGTGACAGTGTCCACCGCCTTCCAGCTTCACTTAGCATCGTACAGACCTGGCCGCATTCATCGTTACTTGTGGATTTGTCAATTTTGTATCCCTCCAGCAGATACAATCCTTTTTGCATCTCGTGGCTCTTCTCGGGCTTCGACATCATCACATAGCTTTGATCCTGCAGGTGTTGACTGAATTTGTTGTTCGCATGACGGTTGGCGTAGTTTCTACGCTGGAATTCTCGTGCGGCCTTCATGTTCTTATGTAGTGGTGCTTCCAATTCTCGAATGTCAGCCACTTTCTGTTCCATGAGTGCACACATTGACTGCTCCTCATTGTTCAGCCACACAAATTCTATGATGTTGTCCAAATCATTGTCGAAACTCATCTGCAGATCCTTGCCCGTGAGCATCTCGTTTGGAGACAGGTTCATCACTCCCACTCGGTACCCAAACAGCTCCTCATGCTGGTCTTTGTTCCATCGACCTTTTGGTTTTTTCCACGAATTGCAATTATTCTCTGCCTCAATCTTCCGGTTACGTATTTGTAGTGTGGGTAATGTAGCGCCCAGTACCTCCGCCTTATGCCAATTCGTTCATTTGTCAGTTTGAACTCTCTGCGCCACTTGCTCTCCTGATCTCTCAACATATAGCTCATAACTTCATATCTACACGTGAATTTCCCAGCTTCTAGGAGTTGTGCATCCTTCTTGTCATTGTCTTCATGCATGAGTTTTACCTTCACCCATCTTGAAAAGCAATCGATGGTGACTATCACATGTGGATTGCCTGTTTTGGTGCGTAGGAATGATTGTGTTGTGTTCAGGGCTACTTGGCACGGAAACAACCCGCGTACTGGTGCATTTCTCAGACAGGCTCCTCTCGACCCCAATGGCCCTGCAATTTTGGCTGGTTGAGCACCTCTCTCGAGCTCTTGGTGAGTCAAGCTTCCTTCCTTCCATTTCTCTTCACGCGTTTTTGTGTGCGCCCAACATCCTTTCTCTTGTGTCCAATGTCCATAGATAGACACAGATGGCAGTTTCTCTTCTCCTCCGCATTTTGTCGTTACTGAGTGCAGTGGTACATCTCTCAGCCTCGTTTCTTCCGACCTCAATATCCCTGTGATTTCGCCAATTGACACCCCACATACACATGTGTTTTCCCTGTCATTTCTGCTGTTTGATTACACCAGAAAAGTTCAGCAGAGTTCCTCCCTTGCATACTTTGAATCCCAAAATGATCCATGTCATAGTGCACTCTCCGTATGATACATGTTCGATCACCTTTTGATAGCACTACGAGTTGCAACAGGTCCATTTGCAGCCCTTCTGTCACTTGCTCACTGTTGCCTCCATGCTGACTTATGCCCGCCTCTGCCTGCAGCTCATCCCACTCAGCTTCTTCAGAATCATCCCCTTCAGCATCGCCCTTACTTCCTTGGGTGATTTCACTATCCAGGGAATACTCCTTTCCCTGCCAGCTTCCCTCTTTTGTTGGCTACTCAAGTTGCTCTCCCCTTTCCTCATGAAGCTGTTTTTGTTCACTGCTCTTTCTTGCAGCCCGCGTTTGCACCATATTAACCTCTGGCAGCTTGCTCTCAAAGGCCTCCCCTTGCCAATATTGCTCATCACCTTAGCTGGATGTCCAGCTGCCACTCCCCATCATCCAGGAAGTTCTCTTCTCTTTCCCAGCAATCACTTCTTTTCGGCTGTGCTTGGCGCTCCATTGTTTTGAAATATTTTTGCCCCTCATTATGGCCGTCCTTTTTTTAGCTCTAGATTGCACCTTTCCTGCAAACTGATGGCCAGCTGGCTTGTCAAACCCTTCGATCTCATCAGTCACAACAGCCTGAGACGGGGTGCGGATGTTGCATGAGCGGTGAGCATGAGCATGAGCGGATTTTAGCATGGGTAGAGCATATTCCAGAGAATATTCCCTGATTTTGGACTTTAAAAAAATGTACAATTCGCCCGCTTTTCATGCAAAAAAGTGCTTGTGCGTGAACATACTGGTGGGTAAACGTTAGGTTCGGATTCGATATGATAGGTTCGGCAGTTGCCGAACATATATAGTCGGTGCCGATTACAGGATGCCGGAATTTCCATCGCGGAAATAGGTCGTGGGGAATTGGGCCGCGGGAATAGGCACTCATATGAATAAAAAAACCATTTTTTGAACGAGCGGTGGCCCGACAGGAAAGCGATGGCGTGGAGATTAAAGGCACGTGTGGTTTTTCATTCCCGTGGACCATTTGCTTTGGCGGTGAAGGTGAAGTCGGGATAGACTACACCATTTCGGGGATTTACAAACAGTGGTGACCCTCCACTATGAACAATGATGTAGGAACCAACAATGATCCCGTGCAGCAATCGGAAAGCGAAAGGCCTCCGTCCCCTCAGCTGTGGCAAATTCCCAACGATGGTGTGGCTACAAAGACGAACAATGTTGTAGGGGAAACTAGCAGCGCGCCAGTGGAATCTGACGACGACAGGCTTGAGTCCCCTCGGTTGCTTTGTTTTTCGCATTTCGACGAAGCCATCGGTGATAGCCTTGCATTTTCTGCAAATGGAGTTTCTTGGTGGATTTTTATGGATTCGGACTCGTCGGAAGAAGCATCCGAGGACAAAGATGCAGGTGTAGAGTATCATATACATGCGCTGCAAAGACATTTTCGGGCATTTCGGGTAGGTTCCAAAGAAATTCACGACGACGATGACGTGGCTATGATGATGTGTCTATGATGACGTGTCTATGAAACGTGGCGGCGATGACGTGGCACTATGGCACCTTATTCCTGCTCTACGCTAAACTAGCTTCCAACCTTCGGTCGTTGCTAGAACTAGGGCTTCGCGTTGCTCCGCACTACTAGCGACGCTGTCTTATTATGTTTGCAATCTCAGCTCAGTAATATACTAGAGGTACTGAGTATCACAGTGGAGACATGTAGTTACGCCGGTTCAAGCCGGAGTCTAATTCTTCTTCTTCTTCTTCTTCTTCTGGAGACATGCACCTATTGCATATGGAAGTGGACTTCGAAGGAAGGTGATTTTTAGGAATCACAGGATGCATTAGAAGTTTTAGGTGATGCGTTGTTTGCCTTAACAGCTGGAGGCAATGGGATTTGAGCGGGCGCTGGTGATTGAGGCATTTCTGGCATGTGATAAGAATGAGCAACTACCAACTACCTTTTGTCGGAAAGAAGAGGCAGCATTACTCGCAGGCTTGGTGAATGGTATTAGCAGTCTCCTCCCGCAATGTTGGACTGGCCACAGGTGCACCTGCAGCCCCCACCACCGTTGGGCTTACCAACAACAGGGAAAAAATCAGGTAAGCATGATCCAAGACCACCTAAGGTTGCCTCCACACGCAACAGCAATACTCGTAGGTGCTCCTTTTTTTGTCCTGCACTCGTACCCACCCATGCATCTCCTGAGCCACCCTCAATTAAACACCATCTACATCAATCATTCTCACCACAGACAAAGTTGACTAGACCACACTCCTTGGCACACCACAACAGTGGAAGGAGTCAACAGCTTCCTACCATTATCAGAAAGGTCCACCTGAGGACCATCTTGACACATGTTATGTAAATCTGAAAGGGAGCTGACTTGCTAGTCTTGGGTGGTTTAAACTACTATCTTGAGGCAGGAATGGATGTGTCTCACTTCTTGAACAACCTTTTAATTGAGCTCTGCAGGTAGTTCAGAGTATAACGACTGGCTTCTGAACCGGCACATTTTGGAAGCTGATGCTAAAACTCTTACAGAGCCATATGTCAATTTTATTACCAAAACTACTTAGTTCCGTTGTGCCTAGTGTGATGTTCTACATGCGTCTTTGGGCCTCCTTTGGACGTAGTAGCGTCCCAGATTGAAGGGTTGAGAACAAGCAGGTTTATGCTCTCGTGCTCCCATTCAGATTGATGATCTCACTGAGATTGCATTCTCAACGAAGCATTTGGTATCAAACAATTTCTCATTATTCAAAATGGTTGAAGCTATGTTCAGTGACGCATGTGTTTTGTGATTCATAATGGAATGAAGGAGATGTGGATGATCTTTATTGCAATTGAGTCTGTATGCATGCATTTGCAGTGATGTTCAAAACACAAATTACCGCCCACTTTTATGTTTAGCCTTTAAATTAACAATCCTGAATTCCAATACTGAAAAACGGTTGCCACCAATCTCTAGTGCGTTCCCTGCCACCTTTTTTGCATTGCAAGCACACTGCTCCCCTCCTCCCATCATCCCCCTCTTCGTGTAGTGCTTCGGCCTCTGCTCCCCTGGAATGGCAGAGGTTCCCTGATCCCCTTCATCTCCCTTCTCATCACAGCTGGCCCGCTCACACCGCTGTTTCCCGAGGTTGTGCTCAGCTCCCTGTGATCCCCTTCCCATTCACTGCTCCCCCTCATCCCCCCATCCCTTGCGGCTTTGCAATGGACTTATATGCCCGGTCCCCTTCACCGTGCAATGCTCCCCCATGTATCACCCAAAGAGTTCGCTCAACAAGGCAGTGCGGCTGTCATTCGGCGGGGCAATTATTGAAGCTAGCGCCTTGTGTTCAGTGACCCATGATGTTTTGTGCGATTCACAATGGTATGAGAGACATTTGTGGTGACCTCGGTGGGAACCATTTGGATTCCCATAGTGTATATAACATATGGGACACCGTATATGTGGTTTTGAAAGCCATTCTGTCTCATAACCATTATGCATTCGCTTCCAACGTGAAGCCACCAGTTCAAAGTTCTCCATTTGAAAAGGAGGATACCATTGCATTTGCAAGGCAGTGCACCATAAAACCGATGCTTCAGTATCATCGTCCCTTGTAGAGAGCAAATGACACTGTCTTGGACTAAAGCAAAAGTTTCTGGGCTCTCTGCCATTGTTGGGCAAATTTCAGATTTTGCTTTGGGGTTTATTTTCAGTTTTTGTTGCATGCTTATGCACCACTCGTACATGCAAGGGACGTGACCTTTCATAGTGCAAAACACGGACATGACCTTTCAGAACTTGCCCCTTCACACGCGACTTTTCACCAGTAATCCCCCGATCCCCCGATTCGAAACTTGCCGTCCCTCATCCCCTCACCCCGTGGTCCCTTCATCCCCCGTCGAGCTCCCGACATTCCCGCCATGATCCCCTCATCTCCCGGCCTGTTCCCCTAGTTCTTTGATCCTCTGTTGTCCCCACCCGTTCCCCTGCTTCCCCGATCTCTGCTAACCCCTTATACAATCCTTGTTTTCCCTCATCCCCCGACCGTCCTAACCTGATCCCCCTTGAACCCCTGATCCCCCCTGATCCCCCGATCCCCTGATCCGGCCCTGAACCTAAGCCCCCTGATGCCCTGATCCCCCTGAACCCCCCTCATCCCTGGTTGTCTGATCCACCTCAAGGATCCCCTCACCCCTTCATCCCCTTCACAGCATAGTGGACACCAAAGAAGGCACAAAGGGATTACAAAGAGGAGGACAAGCTTCATTTTTTTTTCGTGGGGAATGGAGATACAATAGCTACATCCTCAGCATCCGAGGCATGCACATGTGACAGTCTATGCTGGAAATCTGCATCATCCCAATTATCCACTATCCATCCACAAAGAAAACCCTGCTTTGATACTACATACTCACATGTAAACCAATCTGCTGTAAAAGTTGCCCCCCATTTTTTTGTGATTTTGGTCTCCAAGTATTTCTGTATGAAAGTCATTACAAAGTAGCCACACTCCCAGCCGCTTGGTTGTTGTGGCACCTCAGGTTCCAGCCACTCCCATGCCATTATTTCATTCCAAAGTACCGAGTCCGGTTCGGCTTTGTGCAGGTATGCTCTAAAAGTGCGAAGACGCGTTTCAAAGGCAAGTCGGCTATGGGATTTGAATGATGTCATGGAGTTCAGATGAACAAACTTGGACTTATCAAAAACCATCAAACTCCAATGGCCCCTACAGAATGCACATGTGTTTGAAGCCAGACACCACTAATGCTTTCCATTCTCCAAATCAAATCAAAGTCGGTCAAAGCTGCAAAATAGGAGGATTGAGGGACGTACCCAGAGCATAAGGGGATGAACCATGTCTGAACCTTATCTGGATCCTTCCCTAGGCACTTCTCAGTTACCCAATCATTTACAAGCCCTTTGGAAATCTTGTGAAGGTTGTCCTTCGATGATGCGTCCAAAGCCGTCCATATCAGTGTGTCCATCACAGCCCACCAGCAACGATTACTCTCCTCCAGGGAGAAAACAAGGCAGCCCTTGTCCTCTGGGAGCTTTTCCCTCAGTCTATTCTGGTTTCTGCATTGTACACAAGTTATCGTAGTCAGACAGGCAGGCAATTAACTGTTAAGGGTGTTTTCAAGCAACCAAATCATCCCCCTATCATGCGTGTAAGCCCTGCTGAATGTACTCACCATGAATTTGGTCCCCCCTTGGTCGTTGGAAGCCCTGGCCCACTTACTTAGTGACTTCTGGCCGATTTTTTGCCTTCCGTTTCTTCCCTGTTCTGGTGATAGCTTTACTTTCCCCCTTAGCTGCACGGTTCTCCTCCCTCCCCCGCATCGTCACCCGTATTTTTTGCGCACGCTTCGGCTCCCCTCATCCTTCGGGGGTCTTTGCTTCCCCTTGCCAATCCCCTCTCCGGTCTGCTCCCCCTTGCCCTTCATGCGTTCCTTCTCCTTCCCCTTATCCTTTGTTTCTTTCTGATCCACCTGCTCCATGCCCTACAGGTTCAATTGGCGTCTCGAAGTTTTTGCAGCAACCCTATGCCGTGTTCGACCTGCTACTGGGCCAGATGATGGTTTGCCGGAGGTCAAACCCATGTGCAGGGGGGTTGGAGCAGAAACCATAGGCGGCAGGTCCCGTGTGAATGTGGAGCCAGGGTGACCCCCAATTCAATATTCCAAGGATCTGTGGAAGCGATGGGAGCAGTACCAGGGGGCTGGAGTAAGCGCTCTGCTGTGGGGGAGACTAGACTATGATACGGGAGTGCACCTGGCTAAACTGACATGGGCGGAACAAACCCCTCCGTTGCCAATTCAGTGTTCCCTGCCAATGACTGGCGTTGAGGGGTCACCAACGTTGAAATAACCTCAACATGTGTCGTCGGCAGAGGACTGGAAACAGCTGCAAATCTGCTGGACTTGGTAGTTGGATCCACCATTCTTGGCACATCCTCCCTCTCCACGTGGGAAGTACACAGACTCGGGATGAGTTGAAAGAGGTGATTGGACAAGGGCAGAGAGTGAAGGACCACAGAGAGACACAGCAGCCCGCGACAGAGCATATATATGGAGGGGAGCAGGCATGACATCGGGAACAACGTTGGGGGATGACACCTCGGGTGATGGAGCACTGAGGGGGGGGACCAGAGGGAGTCACAGTAGCATGCGAGAGAGAGACAAATGTGGGGGAAGAAGAGTGGAAGTCAGGGGCAGACAGGGGGGGACCAGGGTCACACACGGATGCATGCTTCGTAGAAGATAGATCTGGGGGCGCAGACAAAACCTCGGGAGTAGAGGTGGGGGCTGCCAAGGCTAAAGGGAGACCAGAAAGGGAGGGAGCAGTGATACACACTAAAGCAGTACCAGATGAGGGGGGAGCACAAAAAGAAAACTCATGCGAGGAGGGAGATGAGTCCGATGGGATAGCATGCGGTGAGACGAGGGTAGACACTTCTGGGGGAGCAGATAATGGAAGAAGTGCAGAGGCGGGGGATCACATGGTTGGGGAGGAGTGGCAGAGAGGGCGGCAGACACGAGGGGGGGGGGGGGGCGGAGAGGAGGGTAGCACCTGGTGCGGGTTCACAGATTTGAAGGGGAGCAGCGGCGGGGACATCACATGATGGGGCAGCAAGACAGAGAGGATAGCAGAGAGAGGGGGCCGCTCCTTGGGAGCGATCAGAGATAGGAAGGGGAGAAGAGGCGGGGGCAACAGAGACAGCGAGGGCAGCGGATGATTCCCTTGGGGAGTCTAAAAGAAGACTGTGAGGCAGAACAGTATGAGAGGGGATGGGATTGACATCAACTTCCGCAATGGGTGTGTAGAAACCTGCCGTCGGAGATTCCACTTGAAAAGTCTCTGTATGTGGCGCTTGAAGGTCTTCAACCTATGAGGGTGTTGGCGACGCCATCTGCAATGCATGGTGGGACAACTGCGATGAATTGAAGGCGTCCACGTCGATGTGGGAAAGGTGAGGGGCATATGGTGACACTCGTCGGTCGTATAGTTCATGTCTTCTCGCCAACAACACCATGTTTGCTCGTAAGACCTCCTCCATGGCATTTTGAACTCCAACATCAGCTGCCTCAGCCTCACCTATCACAGAGACAAGCACTTGTATTTTAGCTTTGACCCCCGTGATCCCCTGATCACCCGATCCCTGACTGTAAAGTCTGCTCCCCCATTTATCTATTCCAATTCTGATCTTCACAATGACAGACTGTTGGAGAGGCAAAGCATGCACTTACTCAAAAGATGCACGTAGTGTCCCAAATCAATGTGCTCCCGCCTAAACAATAGATCCTCCCAGGCCCGCACTGCACGTCGTATCCCTTTGGCATCGTTGCCCTTGCACCACAAAACTTGGAAGTGGGCGGTTTCTGTTGCTGCAAATTCATGAAACGCTCAGGCACGCACCATGCGAAGAAATGCTCGGTAGGAGTCGACGATCTGCATTTTGTCCTGCATTGTACCATATCTAAGCTGACCCTCTGCCAGGAGCACTTTTTTCAACATAGTCTCCTGATTCTGAAAATTCCCAAACGTCCGCCAACCTCCATGCAAGAAGAGTCCAAATCCATGGTAGGGCAGTTTGTGAGCAGTCTGCGGTGCAAAAAGCATCATGATATGACTGGGGCAGATGTCATGTCTTAAATCGGCCAAAGGATATAAGTGTGAAACAAGGGGTCGAGGGTCCATGGTAGAAAAAACTTGGAGGGGAACAGGGACCAGAGGCAGTTGGGCTGGACATTGACGTTTCAGCCAGGTGACAATGGCATCAGATTCTTCGGCAGTTCTTAGGAGAGGGAATTCACGAAGCAGACGTCGAACGTCCTGCTCCTCCAGCAATAGTTCAACAATATCAAACTGGAGATCTACAGATGAGGGGGGAGCAACAGAGCGGGGAACGGTGCAAGGGGGACATGACATGGGGGGACCTGATATGGGCGAGCAGACCTGTTTGCAGCAGAGGGGGGGGGGGGGGGGGGGGGGGGGGGGGGGGGGGGGCAGGGGGGGGGGGAGGGGCTGAACAACATTCACCGGACAGGGGGGTGTTACGATAGAGTACTCTCATCTTTCCCACAAGGTAACTCTCAAAATCTTCCAACTCCAGCCCAATGGATAGAGCACAGGGGAATGCCGTCTTCGCAGGTGCTCCATGCCCGCACTGATTTCCGCAATTTTCTCCCGCGGAAGCATTGATCTGCAGGCAAAAATGCAAACACAGAATGAGCATTTACAAACCCGGGGACAATCCTGGGAAACTATTGGGGGGAGCAGATGGCCGGACACTCAAAAGGAGATTGGGGGGTGAAGCAAACTTGTTCTGTGAAGCCATCTGGCGGCGCTTTGCAAACCCTCCACTCAAATGCATCCCATAATCTTTCATCATTCTGGTCAGCAAAATTGGAAGGGAGAAATCCATGTTGCAGGAGTATAAATGTTCCAGCAGGAGTGATCGGGTGTGGTGTGTCATGGTCGATGTCCATGGCCCCATCCCCTGCAAGAGGCCCCGAGCTCCCAGGCTGCTCCCCCTCGTCCTGATGAGTCTGCTCCCCCACATCTGCGTGCCTTTCGCTGTTTTCCGGACTGGCCCCCCTGACTTTGAGACGGATCCCCCCATGTCCGATCCCCCCATTTCTGCTGCTGCTGGGCTGCTCATGGCTGTAGGGATACTTTTCTTTGGCTTTCTACTCGAAGTGACAGCGAGTTCAGGCCGCACTTTGGCTTGTCTCTCACGGGCGGAGGTTAAAGTAGTAACAATCTTAACCTTTTTTTGCCCCCTTCTTTGGTTTGGTGCGCTCAAAATCGGTGTCGGACCCACTACGGCTACTCCACTTGTGAGGGGCGGGCACTTGTGACGGTGCAGGCGCATCAGGCTTCCGTTTTCTCACTCCTTTGGGTTGCTGCTGCTGATCAGTAGGGGACACGTCGTCTCCTGGTATGCGCCGCGCTTCGGGGTTTGTACACCCTCTCAACCTCTCCACAAAATTAGTAACCTGCTTTGGGAACTCGGCAGCGGGCCAGGGTTTTA
This sequence comes from Takakia lepidozioides, assembly GCA_030704615.1. Classification (NCBI taxonomy): domain Eukaryota; kingdom Viridiplantae; phylum Streptophyta; class Takakiopsida; order Takakiales; family Takakiaceae; genus Takakia; species Takakia lepidozioides. The sequence goes on along the minus strand of CM060733.1, from coordinate 69,939,394 downwards.
GTGGCAACTAAACCTTGTCCCAACCATCCACCATGTTCAACCAACGACAACCCTCCCCATCAATGACATGCCTATTCAACACCTAACCTTATCCTTCATGGGCCGCCCACAAAACTTGCACTTATAGGGATTCCTTTGTTTTGCGCCATCACGAACTCTGAGGTCCGCCTCTGCCTCCACTATCATCTCCTCCCACTCAGTTGGCGTATACCAGAAAGGAACCTCGTCCCCTTTCTTAGGCTTGTGCCAAAAAACCAGCATACCATCCTCAGGGGGAACAACCTTAGGCCTAGTCTTCGCCATCAGCAACGAGCACACGACGCCGAAATACAGAAAATAAAAAGCAAGGAACAGAAGCCAAAGAAAACAAGGAAGAGCACACGGATTGCAACGAACAAAAGGAAAACACACAACATAGATAGCAAAGAGGATATGAGTAGAGCAGCTGAAAAACCACATCGAAGAGCCGCCACCGAAGAGCCGCTTCGTGAGGAAGACATGCCGCACGTGCAGTGTAGCTAGGGGAGCGGGCACATGGGGGAGTAGGGGATCAGTCGATGGACACGTGTCAACACACCCAAAAGTGGGGATCAGTGATGTCGACACGTGGGGAGATCTGGGCGGTCATAAGGGGGAGCAGGCATGGGGAGATGTGAAGGGGGAGCGAACCCCTAGCCCCTCCCAGAACATGGGGATCAAAGTAAGGGGACCAGACACGTGGGGGGATGTTAGTAGAGGGGAGCTGACATGTGCGGAGAGTACTGGATATGACTTGCATGGCAATTCTATGGTCAGGGAGGTGACACGTGGGCAGCGAAGACAGGGGGAGCGGCGGGGGGGACCAGACAGTGGGGGAGCAAAAACTCGGGAGGGATTGGATGTTTGGGGGTTTGCAAGTAACGGATTCAGGGAGGGAGACAACTCATGAGAGGAAGGGGACCCTAAACTGCAGGGGCAGGGAACATGAGAAGAGACCGTTGTGTAGGACGAGTAAAATACCATGCTAGGTCGAAAAGAAATCCCTATAAGTGCATGCATTATGAGCTGGCCGGTATACAACCATCTTGGACTCTCCAACCTCCATCAATCCTATTCAGCTGCTCCATACCCAACCAACCATGTTCGATTCTGCAACACAGATGTTCACATTTGAATCTAGCAAGGTAAGTAGTATGAAAAAACAAACATGAAGTTGAGGCTGAAAAACAACAAACAACAAACAAGAAAGAGGCAAATAAGAAAGAGGTTGTCAAGTTATATAAGCACAGTGTGAAAACAACTAGAATAAAGCTAGTTATTTGTATTTAACACTTGGATTTAGGTCAAGTGTTAAGTCAGGTGTCAAGTTTAGTTTGACACCTGAACCGCCTTATCTTCACGAGAGCGACAGTCGCGCAGCTCATCTCTCTCGAGTTGAGCCTGCGCGACTGAGCTCCTTCATGCGTTTAGATCTGAGTGTGCTTATGATGGGAGTGTAGGTTGTTGTGGGGTGGAGTCCCCATAGCTTGGGGTGCCCCTGGCTCGACTTCTATTTTAAAGAGTGATAGCGATATGCTAAGCTAGATGTGACGTTCCTGTTTTTAAGCACTATTATAATATAGCTTGGTTACGAGAGCCTGTAGGTAGACTGGCTATGTGTGCCTAGTGGAGCATAACAGGAAGGCAGGAACCACTCGAAGTGTTCTGTTCAAAACCAACAATATTCTCCTCCTGGGCAGGCACTGCAGCAGGCTGTCTGCCTTGTTCTGAAAGCGTGGGGGGCATGTCCTCATCAACAGTTGCAGCATAGGGATGGCTTCTGCCGCTGCCATGCTTGCTTTTCCCACCTCGGCAGATTGGAGGCTTGACGTAGTAGGAACAAAGCCTCAAGTGTTGCTTTCTGTGCTCTTTCATTGAAATCTTTAGTGCACCCACCAGCTGCGCGATACTATCACATGCAAGGAAACCGACCGCGGCAGCACTCGCTGGGCCCTTGAGGTGGTGGTGTGATCCCGTTAAGCTCAACCATGACAAGTGATGCTCTTGTCCCCAAGCTGCCATAGGTAGAAGGCTTAGCTATTTCTGCCACTGGGCAATGCCCTGAGCTTTCAAAATCCTCACCTTGAGTGATCTGGGGACTGGAGACTGGCCATGTCCGCTTGTTTGTCAACGTGAACCCAAATATCTTGCAGTCTTGCTCCACCTGCGGGCTGGGTGTGCAGACCTGCTGTAGCTCTGGCTGTTTGGGGCAAACACCTACTGACAAATAGTGTCCTTGCAGACCAAGCAAACCTCCGTCTGAGTTTGATTGATGGGCAGTGACCGCTCAGGCATTCCAACCACTTGACGAGATGAAGATGTTGATTCATTTGCTAATGTGAACCAACTAGGTAAAGAATCATGCAAGGAAGGTTGTTGCGAGGATCCAGTAAACGACTGCCACTGCAATTTGTTGCTTGATGGCTCTGTTACAATGTGACTACTGTAAGAAAGATTCAAACCTGCCAGGTTTATTTCAAGATCCTTCACAAGAAAGCTCTACCGTGCAGTATGGAGCAGCGCTGGCATGAGTTGATAACGCAGTTCGCAAGGGAGGGGCTGGCAAGCTGTGAATGCTGATATCTGCACTAGTCCCTAGGATGAATACAAAGTGCCTGGAGTGAAATGGATAGCTGGAGAGCTGCTCAGGCCCATACATTTGGGGAGTTAAGAGTCATATCATCTACATTGAGGGCGGAGGTCAGGCATCGGAAATGGACCACCTTGTGTGGAAGCTGATCGCAGGCATGATGGAGCGTGTGGAGAACAACCGAGTTGCACTCACTGTCAATACTGGTTGGGGTCGACTTGGGTGGTGATCGCAGGCATGATATGAACATGTGGAGGATGACAATGCCAGTCAAGCACAACGCTACACCAAGCGTGACCAGAGCACATGCTTGCGCCACAGTGAAAGTGGCATGATTGATCAGGTTCTGTTGACAACCAACGCTGATGGACTGCGGTTTGTGAAGATCAGGGTTAGGTCAATTTGAATACCTCAAATAGGAGATGCCCCCATGCCGCTGATGCCAAGGACGCGGTGATGCCCTGTGCTGTTGTTGTTCCCGCTCTCTCTCTCTCTCTCTCTCACGGAAGACTGCTGCTGTGGAGTGCGCTCGGAAATGGGCAGTGTGCTCACAGCGAGGGAATGGCCTCGGGAACCCGTAGATAACCAGGGAACAGGAACCAAGACAAGTATTTTTTTTTAAAAAAAATCGTTATTTGATCTAATTTCAATTAGATAGAGCCTGTTTGGCCATAACTTTGGCCTACCAAGGCCGTTGGACCCAAAACTTGCGCAGGGACCTACAGAAAGGGGAAATCTACCTATCTAGATTTGGTTTTTGTTTTTGGGACTCTGCTAAAAATCTATGGAATTTTTAGAATGTGAGTGTGTGCCATGAAAGATCCACAATCCTGTTTCTAGAACCTGTTCTGGTCTACATGAGAGATAAATCTGGGATGTACTCCTTGTATGGCTGGGGGAAACGAGGACGTAATTGAAGGGCAGGTCTCTTCTCTTAGCCTGTGCACCCAAGGGGACAAGATTTATGTTTCCCAAGGAACTCAGACTGATTTGAGTGGAGAACAGTTGGACGAGTTGATTGCATACTGGGAGTCAGACATTAGCAGTGGACAACAAACTGCTGTAGTTGGCGTTGAGGGCCTCAATATTGCTTTGGACAGTCAGAACCCTGTTGGAGCCAGCAGTTCTGCAGCTTTAGGTGGAATACCAAAGTGGGTGAAAGCTAGGCTTGGAACACAGCCAAAGCCCCGCCCCGGGAACCAAGGTGTTCAGCCACAAGGCCCGTGTGTATTGGAGTAGGAGCAGGAGCTACACAAGTTTGTGCAATCAGACAGCGTTGCAGCCGGACACACTCTCCACAAGGCAACCATGAGCGGGGGTTCATTAGCGAGGACAATTTTGTTATGTTTGAAGGAGATGTAGTCATTCGCAATGAGGACACCCGCAACCGTCCCAAAGCTTTCGAGTTGAGAGACTATCAGACCCTACCTTTGTTTTCTTTAGTGTTCAGTGAGCGGGAGATAGGGGAGTATTGCTTTGTTTCTACCAAGCAGAAAGAGGAGGAGGGTTGGTAAGAGCGAGCTACTGTAGCTTGGGACAAGGTTAGTGGCAGGTTTCTGGACATAGATATACCTCCTACACCTTACCATCATGCAGAGCGAGGCACTTTGAGAGAAGTCTGGCAATTGATAGCATAGATCAGGATTATCTTGCTTGGTCGGGCTTCTATTCTTCCCCTCCATCTCTGTACTATTTTCATTACCTTGTACTTGTAGTTGCCAAAGCCTCTCTTGGTGGAGGCCAGTCAGTCCGGGGTTTTGGGCTGGGATATTTTGCAGGTCAGCACTGCAGATGGATTTTGGTGTGGGGGTGTTGATGTTTTGATTTCTTGTGTTTGGATCCCCCCAAACACCTGCATGCTTAACTGTGCGCCATGTTGGTTTTGTGTGGGGGCTTGCTTTCATAGGGATTAGGCCGGATTTGATCACCGGTCAATCCTAGAGTATGTTGTCGGTGGTGAGGCTGGAGTGATGACCAGCAAGACCACAGTGTTTCTTCTATGATGAGACTGGGTTGATGACCAGCCAACCATAGGAGTTCTTGCGGTGGATGCAGGTGCAGGTGCCCTGAGCCACTGGGATATGACCCTTAAACTGCAACAGGTGCCTACCCGTGTCACTATTAGAATTAGTAATAGAGCCTTATAGTGTCACGTGGGGGAGGTGCACATTGTGAGTGTCATCACGGAGTTACCCAGGGGTTCTGAGGGGAGTACGGCTACAGGCAGTAGCAGTGAGAGTGGGTTCACCAGACGAGGTGTTTGTTTCAGACCACCTTCACCTCCATCCTCAACTAGTGCAGAGTCAGACACAGACTCGGAGGCTTCATCAACAGGTGTGCAGTTTCATTCGCCATTGTTGTGGGACGACATGGAGGAGATGTATGGAGCTACCAAGGGCCTCGTAGGTACTCTGGAACTGTGGGCACAATCGAGTTGGATGACTTTATCCAGGAGTTCGACAGCTGGTGTGATTTGCAGGAACTTCGCAGGCACCTGCTTCAAAGCTTCCCAATCAATTCCCTGCAACTCACTTTTGAAACCTGCCATTCCTCCCATCGCCCGTAGTTTTGGAATGACACTACAGATGTCTTATTCATCTGCTTCCACAACTACAGTACAAAGGACTGGAGTTGGAATTTCACTAATATCATCATTGGACGAATCCGAAAGCTCAACGATTGGAGTTGAGCACGTTTCTTCTTTTTTCACCACCACCTCCCTTTTGTCTTCAACGACTGAAGCAGCAGTCCCGGGCGTCACATATGATCCAAGGGACTTTCTCCGAGGCTCTCCAAGTACTCTGTATCTACCAGGGCGCACTCTCCACTGGCTCACTTGAGCCGTCTCATCACAATTTTGAAAAGAGTATTTCAACAACTTCCCGTCGAAATCGTACACCTCTTTCTCCAAGAAGATGGACCCATTCAAAAGTTCAAACCGGGTAGCCAGGACATGTTCCATCACAATCGCGAATCCATTGTCAAGTGCTTCTTTGGAGAAAGGCATTGGTTTGTCGTCAGAATAAAACTCTGCTTCGGAGGAAGCCATGTTACGTCCCCGAGCGGGGGGTTCTCTTTCCTCAGCTGCTCCTTTGCGAAATCAGATGATTCAGCTATGCAACACACTGGTTGCACATGAAATGAGGCGGAAGCACCGTTCCTTGAAGATTGTGCATATTATGATATTCCATCTAATCAATGTGGGACGGTTCCTGACAAGTCACCGTCAAATTAACGTATGTGACATGCAGTCTGTATTGTCTTCTGAGCAATGCTGACAGATAATCCATCTAGTTGTGGGGGTCTCCCCAAAACAATAAAGACCCGCCGACTTCCTTGAAGACAGCCTGAGGACCCCATGCAAGGATGATGGGAAGAGAATTGAAGTAATTACTTCATTTGTCAGGCCATGTCTATATCCAGTATGTCTGATCATGTGGATGGTTTCAAGATCATGCAATCCCTGGGCCCAGAACTCTCCACGTACACATATTCCGTTAAATCCTAAATAGGCCTCATGGCAAGTACTTCGAGAATTCTCATCCATGACGTCCAACGGTGATATTAATGAAGCCATCACAAAAAGACACATGTCAAATTTATGTTTGCACACGCCAAGAACCCAAAACAACCACGCAAAGGAACAGCTGTCCCAAATAGGTTACGTTATTTTCACTGTCACGTACGTTCAAGTATTGGACATGCAAGAGGGAATCGAACGGTTCCAGGGACACTTCCAAAACGAAGGGACCTCGGAAGAAAGCAAGTCTGTTCATCATTCTTGTTTCTTAGAGGAAGAGATGAAGTCAAGCTGGAGAGGGTTCCTTGTTCGGTTTGGAAGAGGAGGAAATCATTGTATTTTACATCGGTTAGAGAGAGGCTGAGATCAAGAGAGCAAATGACGAGGCGTCGCATGCAAGATGGTGCAGCGCTTAGGCAGCATGTGAACTTGGAGACAGATCAAGCAGAAGAGCATGTAGGAAGTGAGAGTGAGGTCGCCGCAGTCGCAGCGACGGCTGGAGCAGTGAGCGTAGGTAACCAAACAGTGCCAGCCGTACATCAGACAGAAATGGTGATCATTCAATATCCGCATAATACTGTTATCATTAGTCTTGATGTTTTCCATTCCATGTGGGATCAATACATTGTTTTTTCTTATGTTCAGACCGATGGAAAAAGGAAGAGGAAAGCTGCAGAGGGCGATCCGAGCGATGCAGCCACGAAGCCGAAGAAGGCGAAGGGATCCGTAAGTTCTCTCAAACGCACTTCTCCCTCTTTACTGATAGTCCCCCGATGTGAGAAAAGCGATGATCGGTGGCGATGATCGCTTTACAGAAGAATGTAGTTGGTGTCTTATTTCAGCAGATTCAGGAAGTCAGGCAGGCAGGAAAGAATATGTATCAAGGCAAAAGTGATGATCGGTGCCGACCATCACCTTCGCCATTGCTTTATTTAAGCAAAGAATGCGATGTTCATTGTGATTCAAGAGTGACAAGGAACTAAAGACGCATCTTGCAATGACGTCGAAGCGATGATCGTTACCGATCATCGCTTTGAGGTCCATTCCCTTCTTGTTCAGAACAGTTTAGAAATGGCGTGGTTGTTCAGGAAAGTGATGATCGGTACCGACCATCACATTCAGCTCCCATTGTTTGTGCATCCCTTGGCACTTAAATAGTGATGGTCGGTACCGATCATCACTTTCGGCAATGACTGCATGTTAACCCAAAATCATTTCTCGCACTGGAAGCCTTTGTACAACGAAATTCTTTAGGTGGAGAAATGTCCATTCAACTTCATATTTGGAATTGGAGAAACAGAAAAGTGATGGTCGGTGTCGACCATCGCCTACAAGTCCATTTCTATGCTCTATATCTCATACAATGAAATGCAGAATTCTTTGTGAAGTGATGATCAGTGCCGACCATCATCTCCAGACCTCATGGGTTGTGCTTCCCAAGGCAGTCTGATTGTGATGATCGGTACCGACCATCACTGTTTGAACGGTTTGGCAATACACCAGAATCCATAAAAGGAGACCAAGTACAGTGGGTGAAAGAAGGGATTCTGACTAAGAGTGATGATCAGTGCCGACCATCACACTCAGACGTCATGGGGTTCGCTTCCTAATGCAATCTGATTGTGATGATCGGTACCGATCATCACTTTTTGAACAGATTGGCAATGCACCAGAATCCAAGAGAGGACATCAAGTTCAATGTGTGATAGAGGGGATTCTGACTTATAGTGATGATCGGTGCCGACCATCACATTTAGACCTCATGGGTTGTGCTTCCCAAGGCAGTCTGATTGTGATGATCGGTACCGACCATCACTTTTTGAACAGATTGGCAATGCACCAGAATCCAAAAGAGGACATCAAGTTCAATGAGTGATAGAATGGGTTCTGACTTCTAGTGATGATCGGTGCCGACCATCACATTTAGACCTCATGGGTGTTTGCATCCCAATGATGTCGTGTGGTCATGTGCGGTACCGACCATCTCTTGCATCATCCTGATGGTCGCCGATCATCGCAGTCTAGTGAGAACGGAGTCAAGGTGCATTGGGAAACCAAGTAGGATTTCCATTCATTTGTTAGAAGACAAAGTGATGGTCGGTACCGATCGTCACTGTGTTAAAATGTCTGTTTTCCTGAACACCAGTTGAATGTTGCTGTTGTGGCGGTTTTGGGTATGCAGAAGAATGTAAAGTCCAAGCAGGCAGAAACAGATGCAAAGGGCTCTGGAGAAGGGGACGACTCCACAAAGAGTTCTGAGAACAGCGAAGACACTGACGAGCCTGAATTGCACTACCTTGACAAGGTGAAACAACTTATGTCATATCAAAAGGTAAATTCCCAGGAGGTTATTAGGGACATGATCGTCTCTGGAGGACGTCTTGAAATCCCTCTTTGCCGGATGATCTCCATGCCTGTTGTTCGTCCTCCACTTTCGCATGACATTACCAAGTTGGAAACAGATTTTGTGCACGGGTATAGAATGGGTGCACAAGTTTTTTACGTCTCACTGAAGGATACTAATGGTCACAGCACAAAAGTAAGCCCAGAGATTACGGACAACTGGGATGATTGCTGGAAGGATGTGAATGACGAGTTCGAAGACTCTCTGCTACTTGGACATAACACCTAGTAGTTCTGCAACCACATGTTCTATGTCTGGGACGGGAACCATCGCTTGCTAGCTTGGATGGGGTACAATGTGAAACACCATTCAAAAGACAAGGACAAGCATTGTGTTGTGGAGGCAATGGTTCTGGATCCTGGGAACGACATCGCCACACTTTAGACAGCTATGCATAACGTGAACAAGTAGGACTTCCTCACAAACCCATAGCCTTTCAAATTGCATGTTGTGCGCATTTCAAGTCCAAACGTTAAATATTTCTTACGTATGCAATGTGTATTCCCTGTTTGTAGATCGACAGAGAAATCACATGTTACTACGAGCTTGGTCCACACACTATTCCGCATTCAGAGAATTGGTTTGATGAAGCTTGATGAGTTCCGCATAGTGCTACATCCTGATGTCATCAAGAAGTGCGAAACAGGAAGATCTGCAGGGACCTGGTACTCGTTGACCCGAGATGCATTTTTGGAGTACATGTATGCGGTATGGCCCAAACCACTTCTTCCTATGTTATTACATACAAATTTGCAATTGTATGTTTGCTAATCCAATCGTTGATACTTGCAGCAAGAACTGGCAGAGGCCGCCGAGAGGGGGAAATCTGAGTACTACCGCACTACAGCAGAAGAGTTGAGGACTGCTAAAGGAGTTGGAACAGCCATAAAGAAGGAGTACGAGATAAGGAGAACGAAGCTGATGTCGGCCTTCCTGAAGCAATTGAGAATAGTGGATCCCGGACTTGGGGAGGAGTTCCTTCTCCAAATCAAATCCCACTACGACAAGCATGTACATCCAGAGATGCAACAGGAGAAATTGCACAGGATGGCTCTCTCTATGGTTGACAACTAGACAAAAGTGAGATGGCTTGAGATTTGGAACTCGGATCAGACGGTGAAGGATCTGAATCAGTTCCCAAAAAGCACAATCCAGCCTGGCACCAAGGTCGAGGGAATAAGTGATATTTGTTTTGATCAGTGGCTTCACAAGGCCACATTTTGGAGTCAGGTATTTGTGGATTCAAGTACCTGTTGTATATGAAATATCCTATAGCTTTGTCATGCGCAATTCTGATACATGTTCCCATTGCAGCTGGAGAAACGCCATTCTTGTCCTGGAGCAGAATTTGAAGGACTTGAATATTTCGATGGTCTCACCACCACAGATGACCTTGGAGGCGTACATTAGAAAGTGGAAAGGTCTCACGTGGCGGTACTGTTTCTTCCGAGAGTTCTCCAAGGATGGCAACATATCAAGTTGGAGGGGAGTGGGCGATGATGCGTGTTGTTTACAGGTGCAGTGCCATATGCCTATCCAGCACATTCTTTAAACTTTTGTCATGCCTCATTGAGAGAAGCTTTGAATTTCTTTTCTGCTACACATCAGTTTGGTGATGGTCGGTACCGATCATCACATCCACTGCTATGATATTCTCCAGTCAAACAGTTGTCACTGCTGATCATGTCTTTGTTTCCATCCTTAATCCTGCCTCTGTTATCATAGGCAGTCTGTTTCTGATGAATGAAGTGATGGTCGGTTCCGACCATCACATTTCCTATTTGTGCAGTCTACATAATCATAAGGATTTTCCAACCCATGTTGCATTCTCTCTCATGTGAAAGTGATGATCGCCACCGATCATCACTTTCTTCTGGTTTCTGATATCTTGTTTTGGGGGATGGTGTTATTTTGAGCCTCCGCAGGTACACTAAATATGTGTTGATGGAAGGAAAACATCTGAGTGGAATCCCAGATTACCTGGACATGTGGTCCGATCCTGCTAACGATCCCACCATGTACACAGCTAGTATCTTGAGGGACTGGAGTCCTGCCCACTTCAGGGACTGTGGGTGGTACCTCGACTGCCCTCCAGAGCACACGACATTTCAAGAGCAGCAAATGAAGTATATGATCAACCATGCGGAGATGATGGCACCTTTGAACGACAAAGAGTACCAGAGGAACATAGCTTCATTGGCCGCCAAAGAGCCAAACGCGCAGACAACTCCACAAAAAGGCAGGAAGGCGGGTCGAAAGGGGAAAGATCCAAGGCTCCGGAGGTAGTAGCCAAGTCACTTGGGAAGCCTAAGGACAAAGAGAAGGAGAAGGCTAAGGGGAAGGAGAAGGCGAAGGAGAAAGAGACGGAAAAGGATTTATTTTGTTCAATTTATATCCTATTCGGAACTCATTGAATTCCCTTGCCTCATTGCATTTGTTCCGGCAGAAAAAAAGGTGATTCAAACAATCTACTCGGATTCAAATGTCAATCTTCATGAATCCATCCCCTCAACCCCTCACACTCATGTCATATCCATTGTGCATTCATCTATTGTGTATTGATGCATCCTCCATTCAAGAATGTTTTCCACCATTCAACATCCATCCCACATTCATCCATTTGCTTGCATTGTTCCCACATATCCATATATTTCTCATCCACTCTACATTCATCCATCCTGCATTCAATTGTTGCTTTCAGGTGGGGATGACCACATCCTTTTATTATTTCGTCGAACTTGTTTCCGCGGTTGAGGGTGCTCTTCCGTGGAAATACAGTCTGCTTCTTAATTGGCGCGCGTTGACGTGGCTTTTAAGCTCGATGACGTGGAGTGAGCCCGGTGACATGGCGTTCGTTCAAGACGTCCACGCGCTCACGCGCTCACGCCACCAGGCTCACGCCGAGGCATCCATGCTCCCCACGGATCCCCTTCACAGTGAAAGATGCTATGCTCTCATGCTCCCAGGAGTCCACGCCGTCGATTCCACACACCTTGTGTTCATTCGTTCCGAAGGTCACATCACAAGAGACGATACGTTTGTCACCCATTTGGAGCATTGATTTTTTCTGAAATTTTGTTTGAATGCCAATGGCAAATTTGAGGTCAATATTGCCGCGCCGTGTTCCTCCAGCAGGGGCATCGGGCGTGTCCTCTTGATAGAAGAAAACACTCTGGGGTTGGGCCTCCTTCCACATCTTCAGACTGGTCCCCTCGTCCTTATGTCGCTTGAAAGTCTCACATGCCAGCTTGTCCATGATGTTTCTAATGTCATGCTCAAGCACAACATCATCACGACACCACTTCTCTCCATTGACCTTGCTGTCAAATACCTGTTGTTCATGTTGGGCCATGATTTCAGCAGGCGACAACCCAGCACGTATGCTATTAGTTATCCACATCTTAACCTCTTCACTAAGGTGAGGTGCGTGCGCGAAACGGGTGTTACTTGAAGTCGGGTCAATGTGGCCATGGCAGACCTTGTCACATCCATCAACATGGTTTTTGTTGTAGTATGTTATGACAGCAAGAGAAGGATCCAGGTAGCATCGTCCAATCCTAAACTGACAGAGGCAACCCCTCTTGATGGACTCTCCCTGAACGACTTTCTTCCGTCTCGGCCCTTTGTGGTTGTTGTAAGAAGGCGATGAAGCATCCAGCACACACCCTCTCCTGCCGTTCCTTCTCTTCAAAGAATTTTTATTGATAGGTATTACATTTGTGCGCTTGTCCTCAGGTCCATAAGAACAATGGAACCTGAACAATGATGAGAACTATGTCGGCGGAGTGGAATACTCGGAGCAAGAGAGCATAGCATTTTGACACAATAGAAGAGCAAACAATGCAAACAAGCAGCATGCCATTACAAAGAACACATAGAGACCATCCAGAAACCACAAAGGTGAAGGCGGACTTTATCACAACAGAGCAACTATTGGCCCTTGGAGCTAAGAGCTCGCCCTCCTCATGCTTTCCCTTTTTAGGCACCGTTCTGTTGAAGTGAGTGGGCGCCTCTGCCCTTTCTTCCTCCCCTCTCACAAAATCATCGATCCTGCTCCAAGGAATGACCGCAACATCCATATATACACGATGTCCACCTCCACTTGAAATAGTTGGAACATATAAGCGACCTGTGGTTGAAGGAACCATCCGGGGGGGATTTGCAATGTGCCACGCAGCTGTGATAGAAGAAATGACGTGCGCAACTCCGAAGATCCAGTCATGATGCCCGGCACCCCTGCAGGAACAGTACACATCTGCAGACCACACGCGTCCTGCAAAAATAGTACACAGCAGCAAACTACACGCGCAGCATACACGCGCGCAAAGAGGATCAAATTTGCGAGCAGCCGGAAACCCTAAATTTCAATACATCCACACCGTTCATGTGACAGACCAAAATGGCGGGGGACGTGCATGGCCATTGGATGGGGGAGGACGACATAGATGAACAGAATGATAGCCACGTGCAAACAGTCCTGACATTTGACACGTGGAAGGGGGGGAGCGGAAGGATGGGGGATCAGTCCAGGTGGTGTGGGGATCAACGGAGAGGGGACCGCCATGGGGAGGAATGATCACCTGTTCCGCCGTTGACGCGCGGGGGGGGGGGGGGGGGTCAAGGGTGGGAAGACACGTGGCATGGCGGCGGCGGGGGATCAACTAGAGGCGGGGGGGGGGGGCGCGTGGCTCGGGGGATTGGGTCGTGGATGGGACAAGGGGATCGATGGCTACGGAGACCACCACGTGGTGGTAGAAGAAGAGAGGGGGATCAATTCCAGGTTTGGACGGGGCATCAACCGAGGCGGGGGGGGGAGCGGCCCGGGGGATCGCCACCTGGATGGGAGGACGAGATCGAATGCCAGGGGACCGCGGATGACCCAGTTTTGAAGTTGGATGGATGCGCAGGGGATCCTCGGTTCTTGGGAGCACCACGTGGCGGCCGATGGCTGGAGGGGGACCAGTGACCAAATTGGATGGGGGGGGGGGACCCGGCGATGGCACGGGGGATCGCGCCCGATGGGATGAGGGGATCGACGGCAGGGGGAGCGCCACGTGGCGGTGGGCGTGCCATGGGGCCTTCATCCGGCCGTCGTCCATCCACTGTGCGGGAGGATGGCGGGGGATGAGGGGCGGAGGACCCAGAACATCCATTGTTTTGAGGTTGGATGGATGAGCAGGGGATCGACGGTTCGGGGGAGCAGCACGTGGCGGGCGATTAGGGGTGGGGGATCACTGCAGGTCCGGAGTGGGGATCAAGCCAGGTCGGGGGAGCGGGCGACGTGTCGGGGGATCGCGCGTGGGGATGGAAGAGGGATCGGCGGTGGGGGGAGCGCCACGTGCCGTCCGATGGGTGGAGGGGGATCAGCCACCGCATTGGACGGGGATCAACGGAGGGGGGGGGGGGGCGACGTGTCGGGAGATCGGGCCATCGATGGGAAGAGGGGATCGACGGCAGGGGGAGCGGGAGGATGGCGGGGGATGAGGGGCGGATGACACACAACATCCACTGTTTGTGAGGTCCGATGGATGCGCAGGGGATCGATGGTCCGGGGGAGCCGCACGTGGCGGGCGATTGGGGTTGGGGGATCACTCCCGGTCCGGAAGGGGGATCAAGGCGTGTCGGGGGGGGAGCGGCGACGTCTCGGGGGAGCGCGCCGTGGATGGGAGGAGGGGATCGACGACGGCGGGAGCGCCACGTGGCGATGGGGCGTCATGGGACCTTTAACCGGCCGTCATCCATTCAATTGAGGTTGGATGGATGGGGAGGGGATCGATGGTTCGGGGTAGCGCCACGTGGCTGGGGATGGGGGTGAGGGATCACTCCGACATTGGAAGGGGGATCAACCCAATGAGGGGATCCACAGCGGGGGGCCGCCATGTGGCTGGAGATCGGGGGTGGAGATGGGCGCCGCGCGGCAGCGGTGGGGCGGGGGTCAGGGGTCCCAGGCGGGCGGGGGCGGGGCAACGGGCGGAGGAGTGGGGATGATTTGACATGGGGCGTCCAGCTCGCCGACGAGGCTGCCGGAGCGGGGGTTCCCTGGCTGTACCTCGCGGCCGTACACGTCAGCTCACACAACAACAAAATCCACCCAGCCATAAACCCAAAAACCTGACTCCTTCTCGCTCGTGCAATTATTTCGACTGGATCTCTCCCTACGGAATCATCGTCCTCATCTACATCTTCACTATTCGTCTCCGACTCTTGGGCCTTATGTCGTCACCATTGTGCTGCAGGTGCCTCCACGTAACGGATTCAGATGCGTGTGGGTCATTCTTCGCGAAATTAAGAAAACTCGCCACAAAGAAAACCCTGGCTACCATTGTCTGATACCCAGACTGAGGCTTCAGAAGCTTTAACCTACAAAAGTCAGAGGATCAGCGATATTTTCCCCTATCATCCTGAATGTGGAGCCTCCAATGGAAGTTGAGGGCTGGTCCCATCCAGATATATCGACCAAGCCTTGCCTCCGCACGACCCTTGTGGATGCTTGTTGAGAGATGTGTCAAGAGCGTACAATAGAAGATTTTCTTTTCTCGGAATTATACTCTACATTAATCTTATAATCATTCAAGACTTTTGCTGTACCCAAATTATCGGAGAAGAAATGTCATATTATACATGACACGAACCCCGAGAAACACGTATCGCATGCATCCTGCAATCTGCCGCTTCCTTAATATCCAATTCTACGATGACGAGTTCAAGAATTGGCCCAATGTTATAAAAGAATCTTATGTCGATAGCCCTTTTCATCACTTGAATGGCTGGAGATGGAATGCATAGAGAATGCTTGCCTTGTTTTTTGCACTGTCTCCACGACAGACCAACGACCGTTGAAGCTTTTGGTGTTCAATTGCGTGATGATTGATGATTTGATGATTCATAAATGATTGATGTTGGTAAACATGACAACCCATACCATATGAAGTCGCCAAAAGGTTTATTGTTCAGAAACACACCGATGAGAATAAAAGTCAATCAGAATTTGAAATGGCTCATTTCTGTTGGGCTCATGGTGCAGAGGTTCATGTGGAAAGGTTCTCTTGGGAGCCCATTGGGATGGGTGACATAGTCATGACTGGAATTAATGAAGTGAAGTCCTTCATCAGCAGGTTGTTACAAATGTCAACATCTAATCATGATGAAGGAGCTCTGAAACACTTGTGTATGAAAGTGATTGAGCATGGTGAAACATTGTGTAATGATTTGCCTAGCCGTCATATTAACAGTAACAAGAGGAGAATTTTGCATGCCATCGTGGATAGAGTGCCACGAGAATGAAGGAGATGAACGTTTGCTCTGGAGCAAAAATTATCATTTTTTGGATACGTTGATGAGGGACCTCTCCGAAAGTACAATGGGTTCAATTTGATTGTTAGGGGCAGTCATTGTAATAATCTCTCCAGAAACAACCTCTTCGGAAACAACCAACAATTGCCCGTTGAGCTAACACCAAAATCCCATGAAAAGTCCTCCATTGAACTAACATTGTACGATTTTACCATTGAACCATTTTATTTTTTTCCATGAACTTATTGACTATTAGATATCCAATCATTGTCCGAGGAAAGCCCAAGAGTTGAAAAAAACACTTGAAAACAACACAATAAACTACCTTGCTTCGTATGTTGAAATAACCAATTTATTTTTTTCCATGAATTTATTGAGTATTAGATATCCTATCATTGTCCGAGGAAACCCCACTTCACGTGTGAAGAGTTGAAATAAATTTGAAAACAAACGAAAACTACCTTGCTTCATATATTGAAAAAACCATTTTTTTTCCATTAATTTATTTAGTAATATATCCATTCATTGTTCCAGGAAAGCTATTTTCCGGGAATTTCCAGGGACCAAAAGTACTTGAAAATCCATATCTCCCACCCCGCAGGTCCAAAAATCATGAGAAGCCGGTGCGTCCCTACTAGGTATACAGATATCCAATCATTGTCCGAGGAAAGCCCATTTCATGTGTAAAGGGTTGAAAAAAACACTTGAAATCAAACAAATTAACTATTGAAAAATTCCCCCTCGGTTAGCCTTACGGCCTCCCTGGTGGTTATTTCTTCCACCTTTTTGTAACTCTAATTTATTTAATTTGATTAAAAGGGCCATTGTCCCATTTCCATTTTTTTTAAAAAAATCAATTGAATTTTTCCATGAATTTATTTAGTAATATATCCAAATCATTGTTCCAAGAAGGCTCACTTTGCTATTTCTCACCAATTTCCAGCGTCCATGTGTGAACCAGTGTTGTACCAATATTGGTATATTGGTATATCAGACTAGTACTGGTAGTGAATTATGGACTAAATTTGAGACATGGCAGGCACTGGTATTACATTAATTTAACAATTTTAGATACTGGACTCGTATAAGTAAAAGGAATTGAGTATATTTTATGGTCTGGTTGGTCAAGGTATGGTCTGAAGGTCAATTCTTTTTCTCAGGTTATTGAATATTTTCTTCAATCTACTAAATATTTCATATACATACCTGGGCAATATTCATATATTCCCCCCATATGAGATGGGAAAAAACAAATATGATACCCTACTAATATCCACCCTACCCGGCCCCCTTACCCCAATACTAGGACCATACCAATATTGGGAAATGTGGGCCCTTGTGATACCAGAACTAGTCTGGTATCGTATTTTCGTGATACCAGTCCAACACTGGTGTGAACACTTGATTTTGCACCTAGGCTCTTGGACTATATAGTACGTGATCAATCATAGTGTGGACTGTGTCATTGAGCACATACTATACAGTCATCTTATATTCTAGAAAGTACCAAGTATATATATATAGTGGATGTAACCGTGTAATAGAGCAAATCATTGTTTGAGGAAAGCCCACTTTGCTATTTTTCACGAATTTCCAGCGACCATGTGTGAAGAGTTGAAAAAAACTCTTGAAAACAAACAAACAAACAACCTTGCTTCGTATATTGAGAAAACCAATTATTTCCAAGGCGTCGCATGCACGGACGTGGCCAAATTTGCAGTCCCTGGGTCGCATCAATGTGTTTTTTTCAAAATTTCAAAATATCAGGAGTGGCTACTGAGTTTTGCTGGAAATAGCCATATTTTCTGTTTATCTATTTTGGACAGAATCATCCTCATTTGTACTTTCGTCCATGTATATCATCCATATTAGACGAATTAATCATCCAAGATTTATATTTTTTTGGAGAGGTTTGGCGATTTCATCCATAAGAAAATAGGGAATTTACAACAGAATATTTGATTTTTTTTCTATGAGGTCGAAAAAGTGCAAAATTTCGCCAGATGGCAGAAATATAAACATTGGGTCGCACTGTGACGCCTGACGTGTCATTTTCAAAGCGGCGGAAATAACTTTTATTAATTTGATTAATAGGGCCTCTGTCCCCTTTCCTTTATTGAAAAAAAAAAAAAAAAAACGGAAACAAGAGTGACCCTGCGACGCTTTCGGCGTCGCAAAAATGGACTTGGCCAAAATGGTAGTCCCTGGGTCGCTCTGCGACGCCTGAGGCGTCGTTCCCATTGCGACGGTCTTGGCGTCGCAGTTAATCTGCGATGTTTTTTTTTTTTTTTTTTTTTTTTTCTAGACTGACCCGGCGTCGCAGAAATGGACTTGGCCAAAATGACATCGTTCTGCGACGCCCGAGTCGTGCTTCCCAAGCGACGGCAACGGCGTCGCAATAAAATAGCGACGCTTTTGCCCTCCAAGAGCAAACCTGCGACGCCCAGGGTGTCGCAGCCAGGGACTTGGCCAAATTGGTCAATTCCTCTGCCGCCTTGCGACGCTCTGGGCGTCGCAGCCAGGGACTTGGCCAAATTGGTCAATTCCTCTGTCGCCTTGCGACGCTCTGGGCGTCGCAAAAACCGCCGCGGTGGTTGCTTCCTAGCCTGACGACTTGTCTCCCCTCATTGTGGATCCAACTCCACCTCTGCACCTCGTGGCTCAGGAACTTGTGCAGCTCCTCGAGTCACGGCAGCAGCAGACTCCACCTGCACTAGTGGTAGTGCTGCCCTGCACATAGTGGTAGTGGTAGTGACACCCCTTACTAGTGGTAGTGGTGCCCCACACATAGTGGTAGTGGTAGTGGTAGTGGTACCTCTCATTAGTGGTATTGCTGCCCCGCACATAAATCCCATACCTCCCATGTCTTCTCCCTCAAAAGTAGGAGGTGGACCCTCAGGTCTTGGAGCTGGTGCCACCTGAGCTGTGGCCATAACAGCAAGTTTCTGCTCTAGCTGCTGAAGCTGGTTGACCATGCCTTGATCAACCCCCTGACCTCCATGTCCTTGGCCATGCTGAGCTTGCCCTTGGCCTGCACCTCGTGCCTGACCTCTCTGAGCTGCTCCACCTCGCCCCCGGCCACCATTGTTCCATTGGAACGCAACTCAGGATGCAAGTCATAGCATTGGGCTTCTCCATGCCCATACTTGGCACAATGCCCACACTGCAACTGTGCAAGTTGTGCCTGTGCTGGTCCTTTGCCTCCCTCTGGGCAATCCTTCTTGACATGAGATCCTCCACATGTCCAACATAGTACTACACCCACCTGTTGCTGGCCTGCAAATGAAGGGAGAGACCCATGTATCCGAGATCATCTATGTCCTTCCCTGGGCTTCACCTGAGCCCCCTTGTTGCCTTGAGCATGTTGGGGTAGTGGCTGGATAGGAGCACCACTACCCCATGGTGTTTCCATAGCAAATCCCACCATGACCACTCATTCCTCCACCATGTTGAGCTCTATCTGCTTTACCAGCAAAAACACATTTGCTAAGGTGGGTTGGGCCGCTTGTATGAGAGTTGTATCCCGCACCCTTCTCCTCAGCTCCTTGTCCAATATCCCATACTAGAATTGGATTGCCTGAGCTTCCGTAACCTCTTGGGTTACATTTATCAAGCGCCTCATGCGAGTGAAGGCCTCCCTCAAGTTCTCAGTAGGGTTCCGTTGGAACTCTTGCAAGCTTTGCAACTTCTCTGTCCTCACCCCTTGGTAGTTACTTCTCAACTCTTCGAAGAACTCCGCAATAGGGTTGAAGGCAGACACATGTACTGGTGCTGGTGCTGTGCGGCAATGGCTTGGGTGGACGTTGTAGCTCTTGTATCACTAGTCCCACTACTGCTTGTGAAAGCTGCCGGTGTGGTTGTTGCCCTTGTCCCTCTAGTGCCTCTAGTGATGGAGACATAGTTGGGTGACCAGTACATCCTCTATTCTTTGATCTCAACCTCATGCCCCCGCCTAAACTCATGGTAATCATCCATGGGCGGCCCCTCAAGGTGCTGAAATAGCCCCTTCCATGCCATAAAAGACGTAAACAGTTGTGGATTGCGCATTTGTTGCAAGTCACACCAACTATCAAATTCTTGGACAAAATCATCCAACTCGAACCAACCAGATCTTTGGGCAGACTGTAATACTTATGTTTGTCTCTTGCAGAAGTGCATCAAGATGATCCAGATTACCTATCATTCCCTGTGGAAGGACATGTACAAGAAATAGATGGTCAACTGGAAGCAGCAGTAGCAGCAGCACAATTGCACCTTCTTCAACACATTTCATCCTGTTTTTCCCTCTTATCAGGATCGGCCCTAAATTTTCATGTTGAATTCTGCAAGTTAGCTGGTTGAGTGAACCTTTGATAGTTTGGAGTGACTGACATGACACTGCCAATGTGACAACAGGAAAGTATCCAGAAACAGATAAAAACGACGAGAAGCTGTGGAATGAATACTTTTTTGACCCCAATCAATGGTGGGACAATCAAGGCAAGAAGGTGAATGCCTGTTGGATTATATAGAGAGTAGCAGATGCATTGAGCATAAGAACTAGTGTGATAAGTTGAGTTGGGTGTTTCCGAGAACAAATCTAGGCTATCATTGTCAGCTGCTAGCAGCAAGGCAAGGATGTATGCATGATTTGAGGATAGGTATGGATAGCTGAAGGAGCAGGGATAGAGTGTGGGTGCAGATCCATCCAAGAGGGCCTCAGTTTGCAGATTTAGCTTGATGTAAACAACTCATAATCATGTTTGATTGCAGATATATATGCTACCTGAGGCACCAGGGGCTTGTAGAGGGCAATGCCTACTTTTTAAAGTGGCAGTGGATGTAAATGAAGGGCGGCTGCGTATGCTCACAGAGGCTGCCCAACTCAGCAGGGCGTGGATGACATTGTCACTTCATGCCACTATGACCTTCGTGATTTTGCAGTGCCCACAAATCATTTGGTTAATCTTTGCTGATGTTTAGCCATGCTTGTTTCTTTCCAACCATCTATGGGAAGTTACAGACTGCCATGGTTTTGTCAGGTTTAGTCCACATACGGCAGTCTTCAAGACTTGAAGCCTAGAGAGCTTGTATGAATGTTCAAATTGAGGAATTTGGGATCTCTTGTTGACATTTGCGGTGGATCATTGCCACAAAATGGTTGTAAACAATACGTTTACAGAGTTTAATTATCGACTACATGGACGCATTTGTCACTATTGTCTTCCATTGAATTGATTTGCAAACTTGTGATAAGTGTTATGGAGTGAAATATATAGCTATAGTGAGAAACTCATAGATTGTGGACAGTTAGTATGTTTCACCCATGCAGGTGTGGTCAAACGGCTTCATGTTTAGCTCCCACTATTCAGTTAATGTGTAGTGAAATCTTTTCTTAATCATAGTGATGTGTTCTTTCCCTACACGTGCAACCCCCAAATTGTGACACGTGGAATCCTAGTCAAACTATTAAACTATAGATTCGCTGACAACAGTAGAATATATTCTTCATTGGTAGTGATTTACTTCCATATTTTTCACTATGTAGTGAACTCTAATACTACAGTGAAACCAAGTAGTGAGATTATTAACCACGAGTAGTTTCAATATTCACTATCGTTACCAAATCATGGGGAGATTATTCACTACACGTGGCTCTTATAGTGAGTTTTTTCACTATATGGGTAGTGAAATATTTTACTATCCATAACCCATCTATCTAGAATTGGTGGCCTCACCACAATAATTTTTTTTCATTGGCACATTCGACTGTCATTCCAACTTCACTGCATGCCTGAAACAACTTGCCCTTTGCGACTATCTGGTTTTTTTTGGTAAAAATGGTACTTTCGACTATTTTGGCAGTCCCGCATCCTGTTGTAGTTGTCGTGCGCATACATATCGCTACACAACTACATCGCTGTCCAAAACCACACAACACATGTGCACACCACACACTAGTATACCACTAGTCTACCACTAGTCCAGCCACTAGTCCAACCACTAGGCTACAACTAGTCAGTCACTAGGCTGCCACTACGCTGCCCACTATGGCAGTCACTAGTCCACACAATGATAAGAGAAGAAAACAAGCACAAGCTCATGCGAGCTCACAAAGCTGAAGCATAAACTCATGCATATATAACCTCATCACTCAAATACAAGTCAAGCCAAGTGCACCCCACGCCATGGGGAATCCACACTACGGCGCCATAGCTAGGCGCGGTGAGGCTCAACTCGAGAAAGATGAGCCTCCCGCGCTTGCCGTGAAGATAACCACTCCAGGGCCTAAATCTGCCTTGACCCCTGGATTGACACTTGGGCCAATCCCAAATGTCAATATGTAAAAGCTAGCTATTTCCTAGCTAGTTTCACACTAGTGGTAAAATAACTTGACAGCTGTCGTGCGCATACATATCGCTACACAACTACATCGCTGTCCAAAACCACACAACACATGTGCACACCACACACTAGTATACCACTAGTCTACCACTAGTCCAGCCACTAGTCCAACCACTAGGCTACAACTAGTCAGTCACTAGGCTGCCACTACGCTGCCCACTATGGCAGTCACTAGTCCACACAATCGCCCCCCTAGCTGGTGCTTAGGTCCCTCTAAGTCCAGGTAGCCACAAGATGTGATAGTGACCATAGCCTCACTAAGTCCTCCACCACTATCCCTACTACACTCAAACTCGATAGATCAAGAGGCCGGGTGCAAGAGTTGCCCCATCGTAGTCGCCGTCTTGCAACCTGTGAACTTGAGCTTGGGATCTCATGTATTGACTCCTATGAGCTTGGCCTCCCATGTCTTGTTAGCTGCCTCCAGTCATGTCCACTGCCACTATCCCAAGCAGTGTGGACACAACCAATCTCCGTCAGGAACCTTCTCAAGAGGTGGTGTCAAGCATCCCATATGCCAACCCCTTGAGCATCGATCACACACCAGCATGGTGGCTGCCCCTTTGGCAGACCCACAGAGCATGCACCTCAAACCTGCAGGTACCACTGCCAAGTTTGGGTCAACTCTGCATCGACATTGGGAAGGTGACATGGCGCACAATTACGCACATGGTCCTTCCAAGTCATGCCATCCCGACCCTCCAAGATCAGGACCCCTGAGGGCAACACCTCTCGAACCCTCAGAATAACACGCCCTGCAGTAACATCCAGAGTCGTAGGAGCAGTCTGCTGCAAATAAACATAGTCACCAGGCTAAACCTCCGAACCCCAGGACGATATCCTCCACCACGTATAGTGGCATACCTCAACGTATCACGGTGCTGTGCAATGGCAAGGTTCTCAAAAGCCATGGGCATGACTTTCTTGAACAACTCTGCACGCTGATCACATGCACGTACCCACACGTCCGGATCGTCAAGGTTAAGGACTTGAGCAGTGTCCCTACGAATGGCTGCAGGCAAATCCGGCTCTCGGCCAAAGAGAAGGAAATATGGTGAGAAGGCAAGTGATGCTTGTTTGCTGAACCTGTAGCCCATGGCTAACCAAGGAACCTGAAGATCCCAATCTCCTAGGTGTCCCTTCTGCAAGCCATACTTGCGCAACCCCTCTTCACCGTCTGAACAACTCTCTCTGCTAAGCCATCGGCCTCAGGATGATCCCGAGAAGTGGTGCGGTGGTCTATCAAGGCTTTATCACACAAAGCCTGAAACTCCCCCAAGAACTCTCTCCCTTGGTCCGTGAGTACCTCAGCTGGAGCACCAAATCGGCTAAGCACACGATCCAAGAATGCATACGCAGCCCCCTCACTAGCCTTGTCAGGCAATGGAACCAACTCAATCCACTTGGAGAAGTGCTCCACCATCACCAACACATATCTGTGGTGGCGCATAGTCAGTGGCAACGGTCCTGCGAAGTCAAGACTCCACCTGTAGCCCAATCCCATGATTGGTAAAGGATGCAACTGTGGTGTAGGGGCGTTGAATGAAGCACGCACCCTGTCACACACCATGCACCTAGCCACAACTGTTGCACCTCTGTATGCATACCACGCCACCAATACTGCCCCTGCAGTAAACTGTGAGTGCGTCGCACTCCAAAATGCCCCAACTCCTCATGGGCATGCCGCACTAACCGTGCACGCTGTGTGGGGTGAGGCACAATCCTCACCCGACCATCCTCCCACACTCGAAGTAGGTGTATCCCCTCCCACTTGAACCTCTTGGCTCGTTGCAGGATCCGATCCCTCTCCCTGGCAGTCACAATGGCTGCCGTGTCTCCCGTGCGGAGGTAGTCCAACACAGCCGAATCCTCATGTATATCTCTGGCACCACCTAGCTCATCACTAGCCTCAGGGTCCTCAGACACTCCGTCTACAGTCATCCCTGTTGTAGGTCCAATCTGACCTCCCGATGCCAAGATACACAAAAATGCAGATGCGTGCCATCCCGGCACCATCTCCTCGTCCGTCTCACCATGCCACCGAGCTCCAGTGTCATCCTGCTGGCTCATGCATGGATTGCGACTCAATCCATCCGCATCCCGATTGACCAAACCCGGTCGATGCACAACCTGAAAGTCATACTCCTGGAGTATAAGTGCCCACCGTGCAAGCTTCCCCGTAAGCTTGTCTGACTCCATCAACCACTTGAGTGGCTGGTGATCCGTGACAAGGGTGAAAAGATTGCCGTATAGATAGCACCTGAAGTGTGCCACGGCCCACACTGCAGCTAAGCACTCTCCCTCATATGAGCTGTACTTAGCCTCTGCAGCGTTGTTCGAGCGGCTAGCGTAAGCCACTACGAACTCTCTTCCCTCATCATCCACCTGTGTGAGCACCGCTCCAAGCCCCAGCAGCTCCAATCCGTATGCAGCTGAAAGGGACGCCCCCTGATAGGTCGTCTCAAGATAGGCGCCGAGGTCAACCTCGCCTTGAGCTCTTGAAAAGCTCGTTCCTGCTCATCTTCCCACTGCCACTCCTGGTCCACCTTGGTCAGCTTGGTTAGAGCCTTTGCAATGGTACTAAATCCCTTGACAAACCGTCTATAATAGTTTGCCAACCCCATGAAAGCTCGAACTCGGCTCACATCCGTGGGGCGTGGAATTTGTGCAATGGCCTACCTTAGTCTGCTGTACCCCCAATCCTCCAGGATATATCATGTGACCCATACTCAATCTGGTTGTGGAAAAACTTGCACTTCCCCGGATGCAACTTCAATCCGTGCGCTCTCAAGCGCTCCAATACCACCTGAAGGTGTCTCTCATGCTCCTCATCGTAACACTAAAGATGATGTCATCTATGTAGCACCGAGCAAAGTCCACCCCTGCTAGAATCCTATCCATGACTCTCTGAAACTCTGCAGGAGCATTCTTAAGCCCAAATGGTAAGAACCGCCACTGATATAGGCAATCCTTGCCGTGCTCATTGATCCCCCAGAATGCCGTCTTCTGCTTGTCCGCCTCCTTGATTGGCAACTGGTGATATCCGGATCGTAAATCCAAAGTGCTAAAGGCCTTAGCATGCCCGATGGCATCAAAGATCTCCTCTGGTGTTGGCATGGCATACTTATCGGACTTGGTCTGACGATTTACAGGCCGGTAATCACCGCACATACGTCTCTCCGTCCAATTGCCATAGACATCCTTCTTGGCTGGCATCACTGTGGCTGAAGCATACTCTCCACCAGAGAGCTCCACCAAACCTGCCTCCCAGAGATCTTGAGTCCTCATCTGAATCAAAGACCTCTCCATGTCACTGTATCTATAGGGTCTCCGAAAGATTGGCGTGTCAGTGGCCAACTCAATACGGATCTCTTGACCCTTCAGTGCTCCCAAGTCCTTCAAACTGAAGGCAAAGCAATTCCTGTAAGCCCTCAGGAACCGCCGTATACGTCGTCTCTCTCCTCCGGTGACAATGGGTCCAATGTCAGGCTCCCAATTGTCCTCCGTAACTACAACCTTAAGTCCAGTGGGCTTAGAGGTAGAGGACGCGTCCCGTGGTTGCTATGCTGCAACCTCTTGAGCAGTACTCCCTACCTGCTCAGTCAATGACAAGGCATCATCCTGCCCCATCATCTCATCCTTGAGGACCTCCTCAACCGAGAAGAATCCCCAACCTCATCCATCACAGCCGCCTTGGCTGCCAACTCCCTCTGAACCTCGAGCACCTCCCACGTGTGCCATGGATGCATGCACCCCGTGGTCCTCACATGCTCGCCCCCACTCACTGCCTGTACCGTCTCGGTAGGCAGAGAGACCATTGAGGGAAGTGTATTCCGCACTCTGCGTTGCTCAGCCAGAGCCAAGCTGATAATCCAGGTCAAGCAATTGAGATCCATTGCTTGCCCCAACACTTGACGACGTGATGCCTCAGAAAGAGACGACACCGCCGTGGTACCAGTGGTAAAACCCATTGCCCGCTCACGCTCGTCAGCATTAGGCTCCACTAACTGCTGCAACTGAGCATCCCACAGGAGGCCAGGTCCACTATCCCGGAAAGCATGCGATCCTGGGAAGCTGAGCAGTGTAGGTAATGCTGCTCGTGGTTGACCCACCTTGTTGACCACTGCCAAAGGCGAACGGTCATCGTGTCTCACACGTTGAGACTGCCTCCCTGTGTCCAGAATGTATCCACTGTGAGATGTGCTGGCCGCTGCACCCCATCAAATGCACGCTTGAGCAGTGCGGGTGGCATCAAGTTAGTCCACCATAGCCGTGGACGATGAGCCCGTGACCCCACTGTAGCTGCATCTAGCAACACTGCTGACCCAAGCCACGACCGGACTTGATGCACACTGGCCATCACCCTGGCCCGAGAATCGCCCATCAGTGGCACATTCTCCAAGATGTATGCTGGAGATACAGCTTGATGAAGCTGCAAGTGGCGCAAAACCCGCACCATCTCCCAAAACAGACCCGACCTCGAGTCTCGCAATCCATTGCCATGCCCGGCTGATGAATGCCCTTGGCAGGCCAACCTGCCACTACCAGATCAATGGAGCCAACCCGCTCCAAATCCTGCGCCCCCAGCAACGAAATGTCTGCTGGCAAGGCCTGCTGATATCCACGAATTGCAGACACCGACAACAACTCAGGGTACCGCTGCACCAACTGAGCAACATGGCGAAGTGAAACGCGTCGTGCAGTCTCATCCCTCTCCACATACAGGTAACGCCGAACTCGTACACCTGCCTGTAACACAGCAGCCAATCCGGTGCTGATCCGCCAAACAAGTCCAGAAGACAAATGCCTTCATCCGGATACTGCCACACAATAGGTGTGGTGTCCAATGGAGACAATTGAGGTGGTCCTGGTGCAATCCCCCACTCTCCTCCTCTCCTGACGGTACAAAAGCCTCCACCCAGGCTTGTTGCACCCGTCGATCAGCATCCCGCTGCAAATCCTTGCTCGTGCCCCACAATGGAGTCTGAGCAACCATGGTAGGCAACTCCGCCATACCATACATGTCATCCTGCTCTCCCGGAGGTGGTACATCCTCTGAATGAGCATTGCCCTCAAGCAACTCTCTAGGCCAACTCACTGCCGCTGTGAATGCTGCTAGTGTCGGCATCTTGCCTCGCTGGGCAACCGCAACTCCTCCTATGAACGTCACAGGGAGCTGCACACGCCGGCCCTCCCCTGACTGCCATGCAGGCCTATAGGAAGCTGACTCCTCCCAAAAATCCAGGGTGAAGCCCATGGGGTACAACACTGCCCCACCAACCAGGACATCGTATGAGACTGCGTCTGTCACAATGGCCTTGGCTCGCATCACTGAGCCATCTGTGATCCGGCCGTAGTCTGATAGCCAACTCACGCCGTGTCATGCCCCGAGCCTGCTCCGATCCTCCCAGAGACGTCTGTATCTGGAAAGGACAAGGCTCCATATCCGCCTCCGTGAGGCCCAAGCCTGCAATAGCAGCTCTGCCCAGCATCAATGGCTGAGCTCCCGAGTCCAACAAGACCGCAGTGGCCGGTACCTCTTGCCTGCCGGTCCACTCAAACAGAAAATGCCATCCTGGTTGTCTAACATGACAACTCCAGGTGTCACCATGGCGCGCTCAATGGCTGGCCTAGCTGGCAGCTCCATCAACCTGGCAGCTGCAGCTTGCCATGGCGCCGCCGTGGCAGTCTTGACCCTCAAATCCGAGGATCCCTCCGGCACTACACCTCCCACTATCTCCGCAGAAGATGAAGTAACCTCCCCACTCTCACAGAGTGTAGCTGCCAGCCTGAACACCTCAGCTGGTCTTACCCCGGCGTCGCAATCATGGTAGCCGAGAACAATGGAGCCTGGCACACAGATGTGGCCGCTCCTAGCAGCACACTAGCTGCCGTAGCCTTGGCAACACTAGGTAGTGGTGCTACCCGTGTAGCTCTCCCCAATGGCATAGTAACCTCCGCCTCGGTAACAGTCGGGCGAGAACTAGGTGCCATGGATGGCGTCGACACTGTCTCCGCCAATGTGAATGACTGAGGAAGCCTAGCCTGACGGCTTGCCTCCCCACGCTGTGGATCCAACTCCACCTCTGCACCTCGTGGCT
Source organism: Takakia lepidozioides (assembly GCA_030704615.1). Classification (NCBI taxonomy): domain Eukaryota; kingdom Viridiplantae; phylum Streptophyta; class Takakiopsida; order Takakiales; family Takakiaceae; genus Takakia; species Takakia lepidozioides. Next base: position 69,911,084 of record CM060733.1, on the reverse strand, counting down.
CAGGAACTCGTGCTGCTCCTCGAGTCACGGCTGCAGACTCCACCTGCACTAGTGGTAGTGCTGCTCCACACATGAATCCCATGCCTCCCATATCTCCTCCCTCAGGAGCAGGAGGTGGACCATCCGGCCTTAGAGCCGGTACCACCTGAGCTGTAGCCATGGCAGCGAGCCTCTGCTCTAGCTGCTGAAGCCGGTTGGCCATGCCTTGGTCAACACCCTGACCTCCGCGTCCTTGGCCACGTTGAGCTTGCCCTTGGCCTGCACCTCGTGGCTGGCCACCTCGTCCTCTCTGGGCTGCTCCACCTCGCCCCCGGCCACCATTGTTCCCTTGGAACTGGCCTGGGCGCAACTCAGGATGCAAACCATAACACTGGGCCTCTCCATGCCCGCTTGCCACAATGCCCACACTGCAACTGTGCAGGCTGTGCATGTGCCGGCCCTTTGCCTCCCTCTGGGCAATCCTTCTTGACATGGGGTCCTCCACATGTCCAGCACACCACATCCGCCCGTTGTTGGCCAGCAAATGAAGGGAGAGACCCCTGCATCTGAGGTCCTCTCTGCCCTTCCCTGAGCTTCACCTGAGCCCCCTTGTTGCCTTGAGCACGTTGAGGTAGTGGTTGGCTAGGAGCACCACTACCCCGTGGTGTCTCCTTAGCAAATCCCACCATGACCACTCGTTCCTCCACCATGTTGAGCTCTATCCGCTCTGCCAGCAAAAACACATTTGCTAAGGTGGGTTGGGCCGCTTGTAGGAGAGTTGCATCCCGCACCCTTCTCCTCAGCTCCTTGTCCAATATCCCATACCAGAATTGGACTGCCTGAGCTTCCGTAACCCCTTGGGTTACATTTATCAAGCGCCTCATGCGAGTGAAAGCCTCCCTCAAGCTCTCGGTCGGCTTCCGTTGGAACTCTTGCAAGCTCCGCAACTTCTCTGTCCTCACCCCTTGGTAGTTCCCTCTCAACTCTTCGAAGAACTCCACAACAGGGTTGAAGGCAGGCACGGGTGCTAGTGCTGGTGCGGTAGTGGCTTGGGTGGACGTCGTAGCTACTGTACCACCAGTCCCACTGCTGCTTGCTGAAGCTGCCGGTGCAGCGGCAGGTGTAGCCACTGCCCTCGTGGCTCTAGTGCCCCTAGTGATGGAGACATAGTCGGGTGACCAGTACATCCTCCACTCCTCGATCTCAACCTCATGCCCCCGCCTGAACTCATGGTAATCATCCATAGGCGGCCCCTCAAGGTGCTGAAACAGCCCTTTCCATGCCATGAAAGGCGTAAATAGTTGTGGATTGCGCATTTGCTGCAAATCACACCAACTATCAAACTCTTGGATAAAATCATCCAACTCGATGGTGCCCACCGCCCCAGAGTACCTTCGTGGCCCCTTGGTAGCTCCATACATCTCCTCCATTGTGTCCCACAACAATGGCAAAGAAACAACTTGCACCGCCGGTATGAGTCCTCCTGATTCACAATCCGAATCAGAACCTTCCGTAAGACACAGGAGGTGAAGGTGGCCTAAACCGCACACCTCGTCTCGTGTACCCACTAGTATCGCTAGTGCTCGAACCGGCACTGTCCCCAGCAACTAGTGGCACCTCCGTGTTGACACTCAACCGGTCATGAACATGTCCCTAACCCCCTCTCCACAAGGTAACCGGGTAGAGAACCTGTTGCGGCTTATGGTTTGGAATACTAAGTTCCTAACATAGCCTACACCTGAACTTGCATGACCATGGAATATCATGAAGATACTCCTCAAACCGCCCTCCACGAGCTTCAAAATTCGGCCTTCCAGACCACATGCCAGTCCTTAGTCCACCAGTGCCTCCACGAGTCAGCACAGGCCATCCACAGGTCAACACGGGCCACCACAGACAGCCCCTCACAGCCCGTCACAGCCCCAAAGGCCTCAGGCACGGCCTGTCACAGCCCCTCACAGCCCGTCACAGCCTCAAAGGCCTCAGGCACGGCCTGTCACAGCCCCTCACAGCCCGTCACAGCCCAAAGGCCATGGCACGGCCTGTCACAGCCCCTCACAGCCCGTCACAGCCTCAAAGGCCTCAGGCACGGCCTGTCACAGCCCCTCACAGCCCGTCACAGCCCCAAAGGCCTCAGGCACGGCCTGTCACAGCCCCTCACAGCCCGTCACAGCCTCAAAGGCCTCAGGCACGGCCTGTCACAGCCCTCACAGCCCGTCACAGCCTCAAAGGCCTCAGGCACGGCCTGTCACAGCCCCTCACAGCCCGTCACAGCCGCAAAGGCCTCAGGCACGGCCTGTCACAGCCCCTCACAGCCCATCACAGCCCCAAAGGCCATGGGCACAGCCTGTCACAGCCCATCACAGCCCCACAGGCCTCAGGGCACAGCCTGTCACAGCCCCGCACAGCCCCACAGGCATAGGGCACAGCCTGTCACAGCCCATCACAGCCCATCACAGCCTCAAAGGCCTCAGGCACGGCCTGTCACAGCCCCTCACAGCCCATCACAGCCCAAAGGCCATGGCACAGCCCGTCACAGCCCGTCACAGCTCGCCACAGCCTGACACAGCCCGTCACAGCTCGCCACAGCCTGTCACAGCCCCACACATGGCCGCTCTGGCAGTTTAGCCATTTCTCCAAGGGGTTTAGCCACGCCAAGCTAGGGTTTGTGTCTCTTGGACTCTAGGCTTCTTTCCACCGAGCTATGGTGGCTGTGAGGAAATCAGCAAGGTATCCTTGCTCTTTCGGCTCCCACACACCACCATAGTAGCCCTAAGCCATGAGGTGGTTGCCACAAACCAAGCCTTCTTTCTCACTTAGCCTACCCAAACACGCCACTAAACTCAATGGCAAACAACCAAGCCCTGCTGGTTCCCAGCCCTTGTGAGCACTCATTCAAGCACTCTCCTTGGCCATAGCATCTGTCTTAGAGCCTCTTCCAGCCCCCTACACCTGCTGCTTCAAGAGTTGCGCTCCCTTCAAGCTTGAAGTTGAAACCCCAACTCACATAGGCCCTACAAGTGCTTTTCTTTCACTCCAAGTGGAAACCAGCCCTAGACCTTCCGTTCTAGCTCTCTAAAGCTTGAAAACAAGAGCCTCAATGGGCTGAAGGCATGCTCCACACATGCCCCACTCTCACCATAAAAGAATCAGCTCCTTTGCTTCATTTCTTGCACCCACAAACCTGAAAATACAAGCTTCAGCATGCTGAAAGCATGCTCCACATGCCCTACAGGGAAACCAGCCCCTTCCTTCCTTTCTTGCACTCCCACACCTGAAAGTGCAAGCCTTCACCAGGCTGATAGCATGCTCCACACATGCATTGCCCTCACATAAGGGAAGTCAGCCCTTCCCTCTTCCTTGCTTGCCCTCCAAGCTTGAAGATGGAAGCTTCAATGAGCTGAATACATGCTCCACACATGCAACCTCTTCACACAAGAGATATCAGCCCCCTATCTTGGCTCCTTGGCTCCTTGATGCTCTCTAAGACAAGACTAAGCACTCCATAGCCTTTGCCAAGCTCCTGAAACCCTAAGGCTTACATTTCCAGCCACAAGACACTTCTCTTGTGGTGCAAGAGCTCTTCTTCCAAGCTCTGTAACCCTAGGTGCACATTCCATGGCCTTGCCGCACCTCTTAGCTCCTGTTCCAGCCCTGCTCTCGCCATGACAAGAGCCCTCTCAATGCTGAAGCTCGAGATTGAAACCCAATCTCACCATACTCCACAAAGTGCACTGATTTGCCCCAAGCCAAATCAGCCCTTTCGCTTGGTCTTGCAATCCTTCACACAATGACAGCTCGCATTCCCAAGTCCAGTTCTCAGCTTTGCCACCAAAGCCACTATAACCTGCTCTTGACTGGTCCTCTTCCAATCGTGCTTGCTCATGCATGTACACAATCTGAAACCATCAAGGTGCTCTGGAATTACCTACAGTATGGTGCTTTCATCTCTGAAGCTGAAGATCGAATGCCAAGGTTTACCACCTCGTAACCCACATCGCCTCCGCTTCTAACAACCAAGAGCTCCACGGTGCTCCTTGCATAACAACTTGGTTTCTCTCATTCTCAAGCAAAAACCACAAGTGCTACAACTAACTCGTATCTAGCACTCATAGATACGAGCTCATCTTTCTCGAGTGATAAAGAGGAAGAATACAAGCACAAGCTCATGCGAGCTCACAAAGCTGAAGCATAAACTCATGCATATATAACCTCATCACTCAAATACAAGTCAAGCCAAGTGCACCCCACGCCATGGGGAATCCACACTACGGCGCCATAGCTAGGCGCGGTGAGGCTCAACTCGAGAAAGATGAGCCTCCCGCGCTTGCCGTGAAGATAACCACTCCAGGGCCTAAATCTGCCTTGACCCCTGGATTGACACTTGGGCCAATCCCAAATGTCAATATGTAAAAGCTAGCTATTTCCTAGCTAGTTTCACACTAGTGGTAAAATAACTTGACATAGTGCTCGTAGAGGACGCAAATCTTCACACTCAGATTCTCAGTTCATCCATACATATGCACATCCGTCTCTCTCGTACACAAGGGTTACACTTTGAAAGTACACCGGCCGCCTTAGGTTTTGCGCCGATCCCTTTTATAATCCAAGGCCCATGATCTTATCACAATAGATTGGCATGCCCTGATTGGCTGCCTAGATTCTAGCCAAGTGCCCATCTAGATATGATGCCACCTCATCTGTTTTAGGGATAAGCTAGCTGTTGCCTAGTCTAATAATAGATTTGCCAACTTTATATCATCTAGCTTTTATGTAACGGTCATTCATTCTGGTAATCATCCAACCTCATTCATCCTGAAAGAGAATATCAACTTGGGAGGAGGAATCTAGCCATCACAATGTGGACAAATATAAACAGTTTAAAAGGGATTAAAAGGTACCATTTTCAATAAATTTCGAAGGGCCTCCATCACCTTTTCTGAAAAAAAAGAAAAAGAAAAAAGAAAGGATTAGGGCACCACATCCCACTTCCTCAAAACAATTGTAACAGCTCAATTAAAAAATTAACAAATGGATAGCCTTACAAGGAAGTCAAATGTGTAGAATCATATACATGGGGCCTATCTACAAAAATGTGCATGTCAATGCTCTCACGGTCAGTGGACTTACATATGATAGCATCAAACAGGTACACAAATGAATGCATGAATACAAGTAGGGGAGCTTCCTGGAGAGAATGTTTTCAGATGACAGACTGGTCTTGGCGAGGATGTGATTACAAAGAATAACAAAAGCATCACTTGCATTTCCCTTCGATGATAGACATGCTCTTGACAAGGGCCCCACCACCATAGTACTCCTCTACAACAGAGATGACATATGCCAAGTTGCACACGACATCCACATATGCGAATCCCAAAGACAATGCGAGTACAAAAATGATGGCTCCCACAAACTGTGCTGCAATAGCGGGAGAACTTGCTACAATGCCACAGCCCAAGAATATCAAGAGGCTGATAAAGGCAACTGCAAACGGCAGAAAGATTGAGCAAGACCAGCAGAAAGTCAGCTCCCACACCTCTTTTTTGACCTTCAGGAATAGCCCCTGCCACGATTTGGGACCTTTATTTTTAGGAGCCAGAAAGCCTCCAAGGACCCCCTTTAGCGCAGAAATAAACTTGCTAACCTTAGAGGCATATATCCCATATCATTTGCTGGGGACAAGGAAATTCGGGAGTATATATGGGCGCTCAACAGTGATCCGTCATACTTACCTTGGCGGAGTTTATCGGTGATTAGGTATGCCGATGGCTTAGAGCGGTCCCCTCACTTAGGTGCGGGCAGCTCTAGCGTCTCCTTGCGGGGGGCAGTGAGGGTTCACATCTGCGCGGCCCCCTCCCAATATCCAATCATCGCTCTTATGTATCCCAATTCATTTGGGGAGTTTGGGAAGGTCAGAAAACTGGACACGGTGGGAATAGCCAATCGCGTGGGGTCGCGGGAGGCCTGGAGAGGAAGGAAGTGGCTCGACTGGACGTGGACACCTAATGTACGCTTAGGCTAGCATAGAAATAGGATGGCGGGCCCTCCTTCTACTTCTAGAGCTTTCCAGAAGCAGGATGAGGCGGTGGGCCCCCTTCTAGAAGGCTCCACCATCGCCTTAAGAGAGTATATAAAGAGCGTAAGAGGTGTACATTTTACAAGATTTCTTCCGCCTCCCTTTGGTGGGCTCTGCAAGCAGAGCCCCTTTAGAAAATTAAAATCTGGAATCCGAACCATCTTCAAATAAATAGAAGTGCCACATTCAATTGTTCTCCACACTCGGTTCTGCTTCCGCAATGAAATTCCTCGGGAGCAGATCACTGGACTTGATGGCCGGCAAGTGTGGTTCTCCTCTCATCCTTCCAAGAAATGGTCCGCAATGAGTGTATGACGAGAAAGATGCACGGCTGCCGAGAGAAAGTGTCATGCAATGAGCAAAGCTCGTTTGTTGTGCATAGTGTAGGATCAAAGCTAGTTCACCCAGCAGTAGGTATGTCTGCCATGACTTGATTATCAACAGACGTCGGATAGCCAAGACATCTTGAAGGGTCTTGAATCACGTTGTCCAGATGACTTCACTTTTGCGAGGCCACTTAGAGGCTAGAGTCAGGGGAAAATCTCTTGACAACGTTTGGGTGTATGGGTTTGCTTTGGTGTGAGGCTTTCTATTTATGAATGGATACTCATTGGTTGATTTCCAAGGTCGAGGTCTTGCTGTTTTCTTTCGTCTTGTGGACATTTCAAGTCTTGGAAATGTTCGAGACTGCTGTTATATACTAATATGAAACCCAAGTTATACCGGCATGCTGGGGGGAAAGGATGTAGAACGCTCCGTGATGTGCGGTGAGGAGAGCTGGGACTTCGCCGTTTTTCGCAAATCCCTCGCTCACCGCCAACGAATGTTCGTCCTGGCCTCTCACCTTCTCCACTCCAAGCTCATCTTGGATGGTGTACATCCTCCATGGCTCTCTCATCTCCTTGGGGGGCGGGGGCAGCGAGAGCTACCGCCTAATTCATTAAACTCACGCCAGATACAATGAAGAGCGCCACATTAGCATCGAGCAAGCGTGGGAGAGACCATCAAATAGATAGAGAAATCAGAGAGACTGCTCTTACACACCCTCAGTGATAGCCACTCTTGGCGATGAGGGGGTAGTTAGTGATGAAGAAGGTACAATGAGAAGCCCTAGAGAGAGGGCAGTGGAAGGAAAAGGAGACGCAAGGGAGGCGCAGAGGATGATGCGCAACTCGAGGTATGGGGGAAGAGACTAGCCAAAACGGTTATAAGGGCCAACTTCCATGTCTCGGCCAAATCGGCCAAGTTATCCAAAGTTTGTCGATGTTGGTGGAGCATGGCCGACTGGTGGCATGGATGGTTGCTTTTATGTGCATAGGGTTCAAAAATAATCGGGCAATAGGTCTGCATCGCCGTCCAAGGTCCGGACCAATTGGAATAGGGTGGGTCCCGCGGGAGTCAAGAGAGATGAGCAGTAATGAGCAATGTGCACAAAGGTGACCTTCACAGCAGGTAGAAAAAATATGGTAACCTATTACAACAGGTGAAAAGCGATTACCGGCCATGAACTCCGGCGCCAAATTCCGGTGTTGCGCTCACCGATATCTGGGCGCCGGCTAAAATTAGCGCATGGAAGCAAGTCGTCATTTTTGTCATCTAGTGCCAACTTGGCCAACTCCCGATACATGGAGTCCCTGTCGCTCTCACCGCAAAACGCGGAGCGCTCCCAGCCATCATCCCGTTATTCTCAAAAATAAAGTTATACATGTCAAAATGGTACGCGGAAAAAATCTAGCAAAGATTTCTGCTGGCCGCTAACAAAGGAGGGGATTGGCTTCGGCACTTTCTCTGGTGCATTGCTAGAGTAGCAAAGGATCTGTGCTCGTTGCGTGGCTATAAAACAACTTGTTGTAGACTATGTTTACGGTTTTGGTTTTTCGATCCCCGTGTGTGTGGTGAAGTGGTTCGCCGAGGACTGGCGTCACGCAGTCGGAGGGAGATCGTTGGCTCCGGAGAGATATTGACACATAGCGCGACCCAGCGCCATATCCACTCGCCTGTTTTCTCTTTTACAGTCCTGCATGGTCTCTTGCAGGCTCAACCTTCACTCATTCAAATCTCACGTCCTCTCCATCCATAGCCAATTTTGACAAAGGAAAGACAAGATCTCATATCGCCTGTTTTCAGTACAAGGTTTAACCGCGCGATTCATTCACTTCTCTTTTCAAGCAAAACAGCATCCACCGTCACCTAATGTGAGAACCATATCATTTCACTTGTATAATGGACGGACGAAATACCTGTTCATGGTGATGGTCTTCGTCACTCCAGACGAAGAATCTGTCTCTCAACCTCCACCCGTTTGTCAGCCTGCTTTTTGCCTTTTTTGAATTCCGAGTGGGAGGCGGAAGACTAATCATACTCCCACAAGATTTAAGGTGGCGAATTTCTCTCGATCTCTGTTTTGGAAAACTAAGAAGGAGCAGGCACCAGCTGTGGTGTGATGACCTCCACCATCGCCACACGGTGCGTTCCAATATCTGTTTTTTCACCACGTCTTCCACGGATTCGTGGGGGCAGACCAGAATCTACAGAACTCCCACTGGGAACGAGGACTTTCAAATATGAAGGTGAATCGGCAATGTGGGGCAATGGTATGAAATGGCAAGACAGGGTCGGAGCAAGGACATTTCATGGAGCGACAGTGGAACTAAATTCAATGGGAGGCAATGTAAGATGGAAGGCCCGAGTGACAATGACAATGGTGGGCCCACAGTGTGGGAGCACACTCTTTTGTACACTGGCCGCCTGTGCGGCACTGGGCCAGGTTCCTTCCTTTCCCTGACCCTCATTCTTGTACCTATGGTGGATAGCTTGTTCCATTATAAATACAGCTCAACGCCGATTTTTCCGGATCTCTGTTTTTCACCGAAAATGCAGGTTCCCTGAGTTGCGTCGAGTAGTAGGAACTGCAATTTCACAGAAAATAGAGAGTTCCGAGCAACGGGAGTGTATTTCCAATGGTAGTCTGCTAGGTTCTGTGCAACAGACAGGTTTAGAGATGATGGAGGGAAACCAGCGCTGGGAGCCACCTTCATGCACGGTTTTGAATCTGAGCTCTGATTCTGTACACTTAACTCTAACTCACCTGACTAGTCCCAACATTCAATTCAGAAGAAAATTCCTGGGATATCCCCCAGGGATGGCACAAAGTGGTGACTATTATGAGGCATCTGCCTGGCTCTGCAAAGAACCAGCAAATTGTCTCCTCACATGAGTACCTTAAAATTCCAGTTGTCATGCTGCTGATGTATATCACAGCAAGATAGGATGGGGTAGGCTTTGTAAGTTAGTGACAGCTGGGACACAAGCACATTTGTCACAGTGGTGTCCCTGGCAGATATTTGGGGGCATTAGCGCAAGATGGAGTTGCCATAACACTCAAAGCCACCAATGTTCCGACTGCAAATTCCACATAGCAAGAATACAAAAGCTTCAGCAAAGACAACTGTTTGGAGGAGTAGAGCTGGGGCTGCTTCTTGTTGGTTAGACCATGGCTCACCATGTATAGATGCATTGGCCTTGTACTGGCAGGTCTTGGAGTCAAGAACTGAATGGGGAGGGCGCGTATCTGCACCTCTGCTTGCCATGGGCTCCGGATTGCTACTCTCAACATGCAACATTATTCCTGCCTCAGCACCTGCTTATGACTTGGTGTGTCGTAGATGCCTCCAGCTATGCACATACTAGGAAGTGCGCTCTTTGACTGATTGAAAGTGAAACCGTGCAAGATCTACTTTCTAGAAAGAGTGCTAAGCAAGGAGGGCACAGGCAGGTATTAGCGCTGGGGATGCCAATGGCTGTGGCACTGAGTCTCCTGGAGACGGATGTGATGCGTGCATTCACGGATGCGGGTTTGTGTTTCTGCTTGATCTCTTCTCCATCTGCCTCAGGCTGTCATGATTTGTGCAATGTGATTGGTTTTAGCATGGGCAATCACTGGGGTATGCATCGAAGGACAACGCTGGAGGGGGATGGTGGGATGGCAGCAAAGGTTGGCTGACAAAGAATGGTATGTTGCAGGCTCGACATTGAAGGCCTTTTGGTTTGGGGCCCTTGGGACAGTCATTGGAACACTGGTGGCCTTCACTCTGATTGGGCGTCATCTAGGTCCCTATGGCTGGAAGGTGTACATACCACCCCTCTCTACTGATATCATTGATTGCAGTCACACAGGTGCTCTCCAGAGACATGTACAGTCACACTCATAGATTTAGTGTTGGGACTCAGACTATCCGAGAGTAATATCTAATTTAGGACAATTCTGACGAAAGCAGACACACCAAGAAAGACCTTTGTATGCTTACAGTCCTAGGGAGGGGGTGGTGTAAACTGGTCTGCTGGCAAGTGTTATGTGGGTGGTTGGTCTTTTGGGTGACAGGACCTCAGCAGAGTCAGCAGGATGTGTGTTAGTAACTGAGAATTGAACAAATCCCATTTCCAGTATGTGGAGAGTAACCTCATTCCTTGGAAATGAATTTTCTTGTAGTTTGTCTGGATAATCACAGAGGGAGAGTTGATTCACTGTGCTGGTCGTGAAATTGACAGATTGCATCGTCTCTGTGTGCGAGCTATGTTGGAGGCTCCATCAATTATGCTGCAACAGCCCAGGTGGCCCCATCTTCCAATGCCTGCAATCTGTCCATAGTTGTTGTGATATGGACATCAGAACCACAGCAATGTGTCTAGTCATGTTGGTTATCAGCATGTCATTTATGTCAGTTTCAACAGCTGCACTCATCTTATAACATCTCCCATCCTTACCTGCTCAGAGGATCTAAGTGTCTTCCTTGACCTAGAGAAGTCAGTGGAGGAGATTGAGCCACCTAAGGGCAATCCCACATTGGGCACTCAGCTGCTGTACTAGAAAAATGCTCTGTAAACAATAAGTTAGCCTAGCTGGAAGAGAGTGGGCCTCTTTGATAGCAGCATCAGTGCAGTCTCTGCGGATCTTACAGCAGTGTTCTCGAGGCTCTAGACATTGCCAAAAGCCATGGCCCCTGGATATGAACCCTGAGGTGAACATGTTCATGCTATGGTTAACTCCTCTTTTGAGGACACGAGAATCAGAATAAAGTCAAGGGTGTGTCATAGCCAATGTTTTGCAGGAATGATGAATGAGTGCATGTTCTGTTTCTGTGAACGTTATGAAGTCCAATTCTTCTTTCTCTTTGTCTGCTTCTTTCTTCAATTTCTTTAATGCCCTCAGTGCTACTGTAAGCGACCTCTAAGCACTTGCTTTCTTGCTCTCCTGCAAGTGTTGCATCTTTCATTCCTGTGACATTCTGGGGACCAGGCTCCTGTCCTCTAGAGGGCCAGAGATCAGTTCCCAGGCCTATGCAAAGACCTAAAACTCCTCCAGTTTCCTCTAGTAATAGAAAATAGGGAACCAGTGAAAAATGGGCCACAGAGGGCACTAGCACAGAACTTTATATCTGATTTGGATGTCACAGGACAAGGGAAAAGATTAAAAGACCATATCTTCCCTGGGTATTAAGTGTAGTGTAGAGAATTGTGAAAAATGGGCGGGGACCTGGATTTGGCAAAGTTGTTTCAATGACATGAGGACTGGGCTATTGCATTTTGGGTGGATAGGCACTTGGCTTAAGTTCACCAAGCATGCTGGCAGCAGGCATGGCTGCAGATAATCTGGCCATGGCTGTGTATTTGGGCATCATCATGTCCATTCCAGATCATAATTCTGGCCAACAAGAGCTGGTTAATGAACCCTTTCCTGGAAGTGGAGGTAAGCTACACCACTACTCCATCAATGCAGGGAGGGTTTGGTATATCACAAATCAGGTCTACAGGTTTTGGAGACTAGGTAGCTCTAATGAGTTGTTTGTCTCTCAAATGGTCATGTTATTAAAAGTGCTTCAAAATTATGGGTATATATATATATATATATATATGTAAAATAATTGCTATTGAATTTTTTTGAGGGAGGGTTGAAGGTAAAATTGAATATTTGCATGTTCTTCTTTTGAAGAAATTAAGAATCGCTCTCCCTACTCATGTGTATTGCATGCTGACCATTCAAGAACAGACTTCTTAAGCCTTAAGTCGGAGCTTTTTTCAGCCCACTTATGCTGAGTTAGATTATCTCGCGCTCTCTCCATGGTTCTTTGTCGGATGTTTTCTATAATTTGAATCTAAAAGTGTCTTGGCCAAGTATTCTGGTGTTGACACAGAAACTCAGTATTATTGTCATGCAGTCAAATTTGCAGGTGGAGACAATATGTCGACAGAACAGGTAAACCCAACAGTGGAAACATTGTCAGTGTCTGTAGCGGCTGCAGCGGCAGCGTGCATGCTTGGGAATACACTTGCAGCTGCCCTCCCCACCCCGTTGGCAGGTGAGAATTCTTGAGGTCCAGTGTGTGAAGAGCTGATAGAGCGATGAGAGATGAAAAAAATGTGACCTCCATTACTAAAGGAATGGATAAAATCCAAGGCCCCATATCTCTAGCTGTGGGTAATGAGGTGAGCTGCAACACTGCTTGATTGGAGTGTAGAGTAAGGATTTTGTTGGTTGTAGTTCTATGTTCTTGACTGCATCAGCAGTCAGGTCATATTCTCATTGCAAGCCTGGACTTAACACAGTATTGCTGGCCAGTGCTTGATATGAAGGCTCCAATTACAGGGTTGGGGCTATGGAAGGCATGCAGGGTCCGGCTTGGCCATGATGGCACTTGTGGCATCATTATTTTCGACAGTAGCAGGATTTGTATCTGGTGATGGAGATGGCAGCAGAGGCATTCCCATGTTTGCTGGCTCTCAGTCTCTTGGAGGAGCTCTTATGCTTATCTTTTTCTGTGTGGTAAGCAGGCCATGTTAGTTATTCCTCTGGTGATTTGCAAGTTCTACAGTAAATATTGGGTGTACCTGATAAGAGTGACTACTTTGATCTGGTTCACTTGTCAGATGCCACAAATTAAGCGCAGATGAGCTTGAATCCACAGCAGTCCCAACATTCCAAACTGGGGTCAGTTCAGGGGAATGTTAAGTTGATGGCCGAGTTGCACTCCCCTTAACTGGAGTCTAGTTTAACTGGAGTTTGAGGTGGTAGTGTGACTCTCCTTAAGGACAAAGTCATGACTAGGATATGGGGTTTGGTGCAGGTGGGTGCATCAACAAGTGTGCAGGAAGCAGTGGCAGGGGGTTGGCCCCTTTTTGTTTTTATTCTCCTCCTTATCGTGGTATGTAGTCTCTCACTTTTCCAGTTTTGCAGCCAGTTGCAGCACTTGCTCTCTATGGATTCTGTATACAACTCAGATGTTTGTCTGGAAAGCAGTGAGCAAGTAGTGATGTGGGGTTGATGGAATGGCAGGTTCACCTGGTAGTCTCCTTATCACTGGGTTACTGGTCTCGACTTCCGATGCGCACGGTATAATAAGCACTTTCCACTCCTACAACTTCTATGGTGGCACCTGATAAAATAGCCTAGAAGAATCTGTACAAGAGACTGACTAAACACACACACATGCTAGGTGGTTTTTCCCTGGTTCCCTGGTACCCACGGTAGCAAAGTGAACCTTCAACATAGGAAGAGGACCACCTATTCTGTGTAAGCACCGAGGCAGGATCATAGACATATCCACTTCGCTTTATACTAACATGTAGGGTGGAGCTGCAGATTTTGGTAGCGTCAAATGCAAATATAGGAGGTCCTGCAACAGCAGCAGCAATGGCCAGTGCGCGGCGGTGGCCAGGACTGGTAAGTACTCTGCAACTCCAACTACTGACCACACAGTTCTGTTTCGAAGTTGGCAATCTGATATGAAAAAGCAGGTTGCTTCTCATCAAAGAGTCCCTGTATTGTATTTGCAATGAGTGTATTTTGTGAATGATTGGCAGGTTCGACCAGCATTGCTGGTGGGCACACTGGGCTACACAATCGGCACAGGGATTGGATGTTTAGTGGGTGTCAATGTGCTGCAAGCCATGTTTTAAGGCTTTTGTCTGGCACTTGGAGATGGGTGTTTCCAGACACTTGCTTACGAGATAGATGATGCCAGTAAAAGCCTGCTTCACTAAGGCAGGCGACTGGTCTGTTTGAAAGTGCTAACTCTCTTTGAGGTAGATCATGTGACTTCAGAGCAGAGCTTGGCTGGTCCAAATTTTTGAGGGCTTGAACCTTCATGTCTTGCACTGAAAAGTGCAGCAATCCTTTCACCTGGTTAGATCTGTCAAATCACAATGTCGCAAATTGACAGTAAGCATAAGTCACGGAAGACTTTATGAGCTAGTAGTGTATACCTGGTTTTAATGTACTATATGTCAATTACCTTTTCTTATCTCAGAAAAGAAATGGAGGTAGGTTTCAAGGCAATAGTGCTATCTGGCTTCTGATGTATGGAGGTCCTATGGCAAGTTTTTAGTAACAGCTGCTCCACTCTCGTCTTATCAGTCTCCAAGCTTTCTTTTCCTTCAAGTGCTCCCAGAAGTATTTCTGCACAAACCATCATTATGCATCAATGTTTGGCAGATATCATCAATTGACCCAGCAACAAACATATTCCAGCTCTGTGCAGACACTCAGATAATTATCATGGAATCGATACTTGGGTGACAGTGTCCCATCTCTATGCACCCCCTCCATGTACTCAGCAGCCAATGTTCAACATCAAAACAATTTTGCCGAATGAGGATAGTTGGTACACAGGAGGGCAGAAGGGTGATGTTTTGCACTCAACTTGATATTTTGTACCACACTCAGCAGTCCATTTGACCAGATGAAAAATCTGGATCAACTGCTTCAGACCTCTCCTTTTCTTGGATCAAAGAATAGATACCGCAGTACCTCAACAATCATCTGTCGAATATTTATCTTATTTTGAGAATTTTATTTCAACATATAGAATATTCCCAAAGATGCCTTATTATCATTCACAAAGTTATTTAATTTCACAAAATCAATTTCCAAAATTTTCAACAATCTTTGAAATATTATAATTTGTGTCGAAATTGCTAAAAGGTGGGACCACGGAGGACAACTGACATGATGAATTGCTGAAACTCATATGTAACCTGTTCGCACTCAAACTCGCCATGCACTGAAAGTATCGGGGAACTATCCCAAGGAATGTATAAATTTAGGCGTACCACGTGCAGATCGAACCAGTCACCAAAGCAGGATTTTGAGAAGGTCGAGTGATATGGATTTGCAAATGGCTTAGGCTGCGTGCGCAGGATTCTGAATATTGTTGTATAAAGAATTAGCAAGAGAGTTTGACTGATGACTGGTGGAAAAACAATAGATCACATCAAAGTGGACATATATATACTCTTCTTGGCACATCTGCAACAGGTAATCCCTCACTTATTTGACGACTGATAAGTTTGATATGATTAATTCCCTAGATCATCCAAATTATAGATTTCATTCGCCTACGCTGGTCGTGAATGGAAGACATCACACAGTGCGGCCAGACAGGAAGTGCAACGTCTCCGAGCTCCTCTTCCTTGGAATTAGGCAATACAGGACGACTCCCATTATCCCAGATCCTAGTAGCCATCTTCTCCCACACCAAGTACGAATCTTTCACCTCAAGGCTGTTTCTGTTCTTGGCAAACTCCACAATGTACGACGACTCATTGTAGCTCCGACAAGATTCCATCACACGCTGCGGATGCAATGGAATCCATCGCTAACAACCTTGCGCTGTTTCTTTGAGGAGGACTGTTTTCGTTAAGCCCCAGGGATCGCGGGCCGGGTCACACTGGCCCGGACCGGTGACGTGGAGATATTTGAAGTTTTGGTTCCCTCTATGGAATCAATCTTGGCATATTGCATCGACGTGGATGCATATGCCTCTTCTCATCCAATAACGACATTTTGCATCCAGACATGCGGCTCTGTATCCAGAGGATCCTATATATAACCGTTGAATAAACTATGGACCGATACTGGGACCATCGGTCTGAAGTTGTTCTTTCAGATGAAGAAACCGGGTGTTTTATACAGCGGGTACACTAGGCGTGGAACCGATGGATCATATCCTCGTGTTTTATACAGCGGATACACCAAGCGGGGGACCGATGGGCTGTAGGCATCGTCTTCCTCGCTCTTGGTAGTGTCGAGGGAGGAGGAGGGCGAGGCTTGGCGGGTGCGGCGATGGCGACGTCGAGCTCGCAGGTGATGTATGGCAATGTGCAGCCCCAGCCGCAGCCGCAGTATCAGTACTATGCCCCGCAGCCTGCCCCTCTTCTTGCGCCGCTTCCCGCGATGATGTATGCACAACCTCCGCCATTGCCCTATGAGCAGACCTACGAGCAGGCATACGAGCAGACTTACGAGCAGACTTACGATCAGACCATGGGTGGCCTGAAGCGCCCCTCTGATGAAGGTTAGCAGTGCTCAGTCTCTATCTCTTCGTCTTGATCTTTCCTTCTTATGTCACAGTGTCAATTACCTGGGATGCAACCGGGGGCTGCAAGTATTTCTTCATGCTGTATCCTGATACTCATTCCGGTGCTGTAGTGTCACCTTTGAACACACGTATAGTGTAAATCTGGGGCACGGGTAAAAGTTAGCCTATATTGTAGCAATTTGCAATCTGCTGCCTGATCGAAGCCCCAGAAAGTGCTGCTGGTGCTGAATCCCTCTGCGTATTTTTATCTTGGCATGGTTCTTTGTCTGATAGGGTTCCCAGTGATATGGGACACATTGTGGGGAAGTGTTATGGGAAGTTAATTTGGTGGGATGGCATCTGACCAAGGGTGTTTTTTTGCGGTTGCAAATGCACGCATACTGGATGGCTGCTACGTATATATGCTGTGTTGTGCGCCTCTATTCTACCTACCATCGGTACTCTGCCACTGCACTACTACGGTATCCTTATTATACTATCTAAACCTTTGCCTCTTCCTCCATATTTTCCCTTGTTTTTTTGGTGGCTGGTGTATCTTTTGGATGGGCTGGTACCCTCTTATATCACACACATGTGCTTTATTCCAATGCTTGCCTGTTGGTTGCAATTTATGGATTCTTGGTGGATGTTGGAATTATTAGTGTGGGGTGGCCCGGTCTTAGCTAAGCGACCGCGGCCGGACAGTGGGGGGATGTTGGGGCTATTTCCACAGAGACCTGGGGAGAAAGTGTGTGCCTACTACATGACCACACGGACCTGCAGCTTTGGGCCCACCTGCCGCTTCGACCACCCTGCCTGGGTGCCATTTGGGGGCATCCCAAATTGGAAGGAGGTATGTCTACTTGCTTGAGAATTGGCTCTCCTCATGCGCACATTGTTGGGGATAGCAGGTTGTGTGATTAGCACAGCTGCATTGTGTTATTTCAAGATGAAATGCGAGCATCAAAGTGTCTTGCAAAAGCTAACATGGCCTTACCGTCTTGGTCAGTCCATCTGGCATTCTGTGTCCCTGGAGTTATAGTGGTCTTGGGTGCATGCTGTGGTCTCACACATTTCAGCTTTTCTGTTTAAGTTTATTTAGTTGTAGCAGAGGGTGGCGCTTCCTCACTCTCGATTTGTTCTTTTTCTGCCATTCAAGGTGTTCTTTCAATTGCTTACTTTATGGCAAGTTCAGGAGTTATTTAATGGGTATGTAAGCATTAATATGGAGGGGTACAGGTCACAGCAGCCACTGGGGCTATAGTGGATGCAGCTTCTCTCCCTCAACGGCCAGGAGAGCCTGATTGTGCGGTCAGTCTTGTGCACCCTTTCACCTCTTCAGTGTCTGATTAGCATGCTCCAAGTTGCTTATCAGTGAAGGAGATTGCTGTAACAAACTGACAGCTAGGGGGGGAATGGTTGCAGTACTACATGAAAACAGGAGAGTGCAAATATGGGCTCAAATGCAGGTTCAATCATCCCAAGGACAGGGCTGAGGCCAGCAGCCAGGACGACGCTTCGCAGCAGGCAGCAGGGTCTGGCAAACCAGCTTCGCTGAACACAAAGGGCTTGCCTCTGAGACCTGTAGGTGATTTGTACCCTGGAGCCTGTGATGAATGCTGGACCGTCCATCCACTTGCAAGTGTAGAATCTCCTCTTTTCTTTGTCAAATAGTTAAGGATAAAAGAGCTTCAATTGTACTGTCATGGAAGAGACGGAAGGGAAGTGTGAACTGTAATGTATCTCTTGGCATGCATGCATCCGGGGAGGACTTCAAGTTGGAAGTGATTCTGAAATCTAAGTCTGCATACAGCTGGCTGGGATCCTGAAGAACATGATTGGACTGTGCAGGGTGAAGCTGATTGTGTGTACTATGGGAAGACGGGGAGGTGAGTTGAGTGCTTACCTCCTTGGCTATGTACACGTGGTATGTTTGCACCTTGCCTAGTAAAACATAACTTTGTCCTTCTTCCTTACCTTGGGTGAGCCACAGGATTTTGCCAGGCTTTAGAAGCAGATAGATGATGCCTCGTCTGACGGGCATCACTCAACATCAGGAATCAGGGACTGTGATGTGGAAGCTAAGCTGACTTGAGAGAGGGAAGGGTGGCGGGTACAGCTGTAAGTATGGAGCCACATGTCGCTACAACCATCCTGAAGTTAGCAGGGCAGGTGGGTCCTCCTCCTGGCTGTATTTGTCTGGATTCTTGAGTAAAAGGCAAGCACTAGTGAACAATCAAGTCATGGTTCATGCATTTACCCTTTTATTTCAGCAGGTGGCAGATCGGCACCTCTCTTTCCACCAGGTGTTGCACCAAGCCCGGCTACTTATGGACCCCCCATGGGATATCAAATGGTAAGTCGGGAGATTTTGTTACCGATTATGGAATCATTCCTTGTGGTAGTCAGTTTTGTCAGACAGGGTGGGTGTGCATGGTCCTTGTGCAGGTATGTACGTCATGAGATGAAACCAATGTAAGTCTACAATGGTTACTTCTTTGGCATGCAAGGTGCATGCATGCTTTGCTAGAATGTGATGCCATAAAAGAAGCTCCTTATGAGAAGTGTCAAATTGTGATCTGAACTAAATCTGTAGTGACTGGTCTATCACTTTTCCCTCATGCCCATTTCTACAAGATTATTTGTCTAATTTCAATCAGTATTCTTCATTGTCAAAAGTTTACATTTTTTGTACATCTTTAGTTCAGTGTCCCTTGGTATGGTGGCTTGCATATATGCATGTGGTGCTTTTGTAAGTAATAGTGTAATGTGATTGGTTCTGATGTCGGTAACATTGGTGAGTGGTTGCTAGGGTGCACCAGAATATGCATATACAGGAACCACCACGGTGGCATACCCGCAGCGGCCAGGCGAACCTGACTGTGGAGTAAGTTGATCTTGGTTGTTCTTACTTGTTGTGATCTATATGTCTGGAGCATGTCAAGTGCTGATGTAGTGCTGAAATGTGTCACTCGTGAGTTCTCTTTTCTTCATATTTCTATAAATCATAACCAGACCTGGAGGTACAACCTACAGAGATTCCAAGCTTGAATGCCCTACTTTGAAAGATCCTGAACATATTACACTTAGTAGCCCATGTCTTATATTAAAAGGCTCAATTTCATGCTGCTGGCTCAATTTTGCTGGACTTTGTGTGGAGCACTGTTGTGGGTTGATGATGGTCTTGCTTGGGCAGTTCTATTTGAAAACGGGAGAGTGCAGTTTTGGAGCAACGTGCAGATTTAATCACCCTCCCAACCGCGTGTCCACAGGTGTAGGCAAACCAATGCCGCCTCCTGGTGTTGTGAAGCTTACTCTTGCAGGTCTTCCCAGAAGAGTGGTAAGGGGTTGGATCACTTCTAAATGGTTGAACGTAACTTGGGAGACGTAGATGCAGACAGTTTTATGCCAGGCCTTCGTGTTTGGTTGCCAATGCACAGCTCTGATACTATACATGTTTGGTGGGTCAGCAGGGTGAGACAGCTTGTGCCTACTACATGAAGACAGGGGCGTGCAAATTTGGCTCTACTTGCAAATTTGATCATCCGCCCCCTGGGGAAGTTGCAGCCAAGGCAGTGGAGGCAGCTCGTAATGAAGCATCACCTGCTCTTGATAACAACATGCTGCTAGTCTCTTCTGGCTCAACGTTAGATAACCAAGCAATGGTAGCTCCGGGTAGTGCGGCTGCTGATGATTGTGACACATCATCGAGGCAACCATGAGCAAGTCTGTCATCCCTGCAAATGGTTGCAGCTCGCATCCGCATTCTTCAAGACTTTTGTTGGATACATAGAAGTGAGATGTCTGTTCTTAAAACACTTCGATGTCACAACCCCTCGTTTGTTCCATGAGGACCACTTATTGGCAAGCAGTAAGTGCTTGTCGTTTGTCTTGATGTCGGTCTGACCCTGTTCATCATATAAAAAAATCCATATTTTTGTTACCTTCCATAGCTTGTCTGGTGAGTGCCTGTCCACGTCTAGCCGTCTCGATCATGTAGTTACGAGAATCTCACATAAACATCAATGACATAAACATCAATCTCACGTAAACATCACAGATTGTTCGTGGTTGTTCAGAAAATTTGTTCTGGGGGGGTTGTGCTATTGAGGGCAATATTTTACCAGTACACGGTTGCTTCACCTTGTTGGCTGTTCATCATGCAGCATATGACCCCATTCTGACTTCCTGCAGGCAACTGCTATACTGTCTCTGGTGGATTGAAATATGTACGTTGGAGTACAGTTGCGAGTGCAATGTTTGTAGGCCAGTCTCACCAATTTGTCACAACAGTGTGCACTTCAAAAGGGCAATGGGATATTGGGAGATGGGGGGGCCTGAAAGAGCAAGGAGTGTGCAAGCCACTGAATGCTTGATCCCAAGTACAAGTTTATGACAATGTCACATGCCACAGTAGGATGCAGTGATAGATTGGAATAACATTCACCTCTAAGCAAAGCCATTGACCAGGACCAAGGATTTTGCAGCAGCATTATATCAGCCAAACTGTTTCAGTACCATGTAGTACTAATGTGTGGTAGAACCATTCATTGATTCAGACTTGTTGGAAAGAGAAAGAGAGAAAAAATTGAGGAATCAGGAACAGAAGCCCTAAAACCCCTGACTGCAGAGATTGTAGGATAAGAATGTTGGACCAATGGGGATGGGGCCAGCTACCTCTAGAAGATGGGCATAGTCGTTGTAGCTGGGGTGGCCGCAGGGTTGGAGATGGTGGCTCAGGTTGTTCCACAACCGCAAGGATTGGTTGATGGGAAGTGCTTCCCTGGCAAACTGCAAAGGAATTCGTCAGCCCTGCTGTCGTTTGGGTGTGTTTGCACCGTGAGAATGCGACACGTTCTGCAGAAGGTGAAGGGTGCGATTGCTAGCAGTTGTGAAGCGAATTTGAGTGCAGATGGAATAATAAGGCCTCATGTGAGTGGGTTTCCACACATGGCTCTGGGTCTCTCCAAATTTTCAAGCATTAGTCCATGTTGCGGTAGGTCAAATGGAGTTGGGTCCTTGGGCTTTGTCGCCTGGCAGAGAGCTCCTCCCTCGAGTTCTTGGGAATCCAGGAGATGGATTAGTTGCATAGTAGGTGGGTTACAGACTGGTGGCTTTGCGATTTTGAGCCATTCGAGGAATGTATTGCAAAACCTTGATGGAGGCAGAGGAAATGCGTTCGACTTGGGCTTGCAAGTCAACAGGTTCTGTTTGGGCACCCATCCGCCGCAGAAATTTGCTCGAAGGCGGAGGTATGTGGGTGACTGTTCTCGTTCTGCCTTATCAATAATACTTGTACTCTGTTTCGTTTGTGAGGGCTCTTGTCATGTATCATCTTCCTATCTTGTACATTTCTTTGTGTCTGAAGTGTTGGATTCGAAATCATGAGTTTGTTGTGTAAAGTGTGAGCGATAACGTTTCCATCAACTCTCGCTTCGTGGTACGGATTTTTCACTGCTATTAACGCTCACAGCGGCAAGTTTGGGGCTGATTTTCAGACTCTTCTGGGGCCAAAACCCCAGGGCTGGCTTCAGGAGTTTTATTGCACAGTTCCATCATGCCGACAAGAAGACATGCATAGCTTATATTCACAGTGAATCGGTCACTAAGTACTTCTTGTGTGCCTGGAGCTTGCATACAATTCGAATTCAAGCTTTTGTGGAGATGGTCAATTGCTGGTTGTGTGAACCTCACCTTGCGGATGAGAAAAGTGTCTTTTTCTGATTGTAGTTTGGTATGAGGGCTGACTAGAAAAGTCTTGTGAGCAGGGTTGCAAAGGAAGCAAGCAGCTGTCAAGCTTCTATTGATGTGAAGCAGGCAGAGGGTCAGTTGCGCAAGGGGCTTTTGTTTGAGTTTGACAAAGAGACAGGGAGGAGCCTGCTGGCCGTTGTGCAAAAGGCCGATGGGAGGAAAACCTGGATTGCTGCTGATCAGGTAGGATGGAACTCTTATTATTTTCTTCTGGTTTCATGCCACATACCATAATGGACACAGTTGTATAAAAATGGAATAGAATGGGACTACTTTTATGACGAGCTTTTGTATTATAGGCATCCTTGAGAACCATGCTATGAAATCAGATGACTTACAGGGTGTATGATGAGTAAGGGCATCACTACAAGGTCCCCATGATCAGGCTGTAGCATTCGCAACTCGGTCTTCTTTTCTCTGACGTTTCCTGGTCTGTTGCATACTTTCTCAGCATGGAAACACACATTCTGTGAGGCTACAGCAAGTCACATATGTCATTCCAGGTTTGGAGGATTTCAACACAGCAGATATCCCCAGTTTTGTAAACAAGGCTGAAAACTTAGAGGTATGCACTCAGCCCTTGTCAACCATTTTACATGTTTGGATGCAGTGGGAAAGTACAGAATGTACTCATAAGTCATGGTTGCTTTCGAAGTGCCTCCTTGGGCCAAGCTCTCCAGCCATGGCTTATATCCAAGAAGAGTGATTGGATGCCTTGGCCTCCTGCCCACGTGGATTGGTCCACATATTTAGAAGCAGTGAGAGACTCAGAATGTGTGGATTGATTGTAAGTGACTCTTTTGCTCTGACAGTCACACTGACTATCAACTCTCTACCTCATATAGAATGTACTCATAAGACGTTGTTTGCCGTAGCCTTGTGGCCATCGACCCCGCGCCCAGTTTGAGTGGAACACAAATGGACAGAACCTACCTTTGTCAGGGGCTGACGCCGGTAATAAGATTTACCTTGGAATAAACAATTGATCTGGGTTTTCCAGATATCCTCTAGAAATCCCTTTACACAAGCATCAACCTGCTGTGTGTGGTTTGCCCAATAACTCGGCCCCAAAAGGGCCTGGGCTTTTGGCTCAGCCTCGAGACTTTCAAAGTTGGTAAACAGAGGTACAGGCACAATTCTCTTGATAGATTGGAGGAGAGCGTCTCTCTGGTGAGAGAACCCCGGACAGTGAATCTGAAAATGAACGTCGTCTTCATGTTGCCCACACAACGGGCAACTGCACTCTCCCTTTCCTCTCTGCTTCTGTTTGCTGTTCAAAGGTAGGCTTCCCGCCGTGAGTTGAAATTTCAGTCTAGTGCCGAGAGTGGGTAGACCCGTGAGGTCATCCATGATGTCCTCCCCCATGTCACAGACTGGAAACAAGTTCAGGGAATCATCAGACAATTTCCTGGCAACAGACATGGCTTTGGACACTACAGCCTCTAAGTCAGATTTGTCCAGCAGGGTCAAGACTTGGGGCTAATATTCAGATCCTTGAGAATCTCTTCTACTCTCTTCCGCCAGGACTTAGCCTGTTTGACAGGGCGATCCTGTTTCCAAGATATAGAGTCGATTAACTTTGGATATCTGATGTTGGACATATGTTGCAGCTGACCCCACCATCTGACCTTGAATTCATCTCGTCGGGAGCTTAAGGAAGGGATGCCAAACTCACCCCGAACAGCCACATTGGCTGTTTTGGAGCATGCTGACACGCACTCCTTAAGCACCCCCACTTGAATGGATTCTGGAGACTTAGCCTGGTTGGAGTTATCTACCCCTATTGGAGATTCGTACTCCAACGCAGGTCTAATGATGCGCCAAAGCATGGTCATTTTGACCTCAGAGTTGATCCATCTGCAGTGGAAAAATTTAGTGAGACCCAGCGCTTTGCGCTTGCCAGTTTGAACAACTTTTTGAATATGTGCATCCCAATTACAGTTGGAGGAAACTCAACGCCGAGGTATGTGTAGGAAGGGAGGACCGGAATCGCTTGGTTTCCCCTCTGCCACTTGAGATCACCTCCTCCCTCCCCTCGGTTGTGGAATGTTACCACTGCACATTTACTGACGTTAGCCTGTAGCCCCCAAAGGTCAAAGTATCTCTTCGCGCAATCAATCAACTCCTGGAGATTGGAAGGAGTCTCCCCTATGCCTGCGAAGTCATCTGCAAACATAAGGGCTGGTATGGTGGCATCACCCATCCTTAACCCAAATCCCTCACTTTCCACATCCTCGAGGAGTTGATTGGTGAAAACATTGAAGAGCAGAGGGGAGAGGGTACATCCTTGAGCTACACCTTGGTCTATGTCAAAGAAGTTAGACTTCTGTCCATTAACAGTGACACAACTTTTGGTGTGAGCATACAAGTTATGGACCACTCTCCACATCTTTCCCTTGATCCCACATGACCAGAGTCAGAGCCATAGACCGTCTCTCCACACTGTCATAAGCCTTTTTGACATCCAAGAAAAGTACAAAAGTGGGTTTCCCTTCTTTTTTCCTTCCCTGAACAATCTGCCTTAGAGTGAAGATATGATCCACACAGCCCCTGTTTCGCCGAAAGCCAGCTTGGCCTTCGTGGAAACAACCTCTAGATTCCAGATCAACCTCGAGACGACTACTTATAACTCTGCAAAATATCTTGCCAACTGCATTGAGGAGCGTGATGCCTCGGTAGTTCCCCAGTTCTTCTCTGTCACCCTTCTTGTATAGATTGACAATGACCCCCTGTCGCCAGCGAAAGGGGATCATTTCAGTCCTCCAGATAAGGTTAAAGAGAAGTATAAGGGCCTCTATCATGGGATCGCCACCGGGCTTGATAAGCTCGTTGACTATGCCATCAGGTCCACCAGCTTTATACCCGTTTAAATGTTCAATTGCTTCCACAATCTCAGAAGAACTAATGGGAGCGTTGTAAGCCCTTGAAATATACTCCAATTCTTCAGGGCTGTCTTGAATCACAGGAACAGTTTTTCCAACTGTGTCCTTCTATTTTTCAGAGGACCCCTCACTGATAGACCTAGAAATTCTGCCAAGGGTACTGTAGTGGGTCTCAAGGGTTTTGACAATGTCAACCGTTGAAGTCACCACTGCACCCTTAGTAGTCCTCAGCGCTTGTACTTGCTGACAGTTTTTCGGCTTGTACAAACGTTGAAGGGCCAACCAGAATCTCTTGTCATTACCACCATGGTGGTTTCAGTTTATTTCACTGTATAGCTTGTCCCAGTATAATTTCTTCTGAGACCTTACAAGCTGATTGATATCTTTGCGGATCTGGTAGTGCCTAGCCCACAATTCTTTGTTGGTATTCAAATTGCAGCACGCTTTATAGAGGACTCATCTCTCAGCTATCTTGAGTTTAATCTCATTGGTCCACCAATTAACAGCGCTACTGCAGAAAATTAGTTTCCTCCCAATGATCTTGTCAGCCACAGAGGAGACGAAACTCTCCCAAGAATCCACTGCTCTTTCGACTTCATTTCTTGCATTGCCAGAGCAAGACTGAAGGGCTTGGAGCGAGTGGACAAAATGAGGGAGAGCTTCTTGCAAGGCCTGGACATACTCAGCCTTGACCTCTTCATTTTGGAATTTTTCTACGCGCCACTTCCGAATCGAACGTTTCACAGATCTCTTGGTGTTGTTTGATCTCAGTTCAAACCAGGAAGTGGTCAGAGGTACCAATATCAGTTCTGTCGATCAACACATTGGCACTCTGGGGAGTGTTGTTACTGATAAAAGGTAATGTATTGGTAGAATTCGCAGGCTATAAGTTTAAGCACAAGGACCAACCAGCCCAAGTGCCGAGTATGCTAGACAGAGCATACAACTGCCCGGAGGGGCTGCCCCCAAGTGGTAGGGGTCCGCTTGTTACCATTCAGAGATGACACTCCAGGGAGCTGCAGGGAATGGCCCGCGTAGGCATATAATAAAGAGGGAGAGGCCCCAAACTCTCCAACTAAATCCAGTGCACTGCCTTACCTGAAGCAAAGCGCTTCAGGTCAAAACAAACAAAGACACGGGGTCACAAGGCATTTAGTCACAGAGACATTTATGTACGCCCGTATCAAGTCCACCCAATGGCAATAGGCTTCCTAGAGGACAGGAAGAGTCTACCTCATATAGAAAAGGATACTTTGGATTATGTCAGGACAAACGTCTGATTTGCTTGGGGTTCTTGCATATCGCTCTTTTTATGTGGAAGGGTGCTATCGTCATCTTGTCTTCCTGGGTACACAGGATCCATCACTTCTTGAGTATGCATGGGAGGAGTTGCTGGAAGCACAGAAGGATGTGAATGCTGAGGAGCTTGCCAAGGTAAGGGGATCTGTACTGAAAGGATAACCGATGAGCTTTGTGAGTCATTGAAATGGTAAATTTCTTCGGTATTGTGAGTGTTTTTGCTGTAAGTGATGGCCAACATCAGGGAGAACTGTTGTACTGCTCTAGGCATCTCTCAGTTTAGACAGGTCATGTGATTACATGAGGCCTCTTTGTACAAACTACCTTTAAGATGTTGTTGTTTCATGTATTGGGTGCCCCACAGCAGCACATCAAACACTTGCTGTCACATTGGTGAATTCCACGGTCCAAAATGTTTGCCAAGAATCATTGCCTGTTGTTTCTATTAAATCGATGTCTCCAAGGTTGCGCTGGAATCTGGGAGCTTGTAGATTTTATACGGAGACAGCCCAGTGGAATGCTACACAGCGCATCGCTTGCTTGTGTCTCCTCAAGTATTCTTCCGCTGCAAACAGAAAGGACCTTTAGCAGTCTATGAGCCGAGATCATTTTCACAGGTATGCATGACTTAATACTTCTGGCCATATACGTAATAACTATAGTTGATCCTGTGTGGATCAGGTTTGGATTTGTTGTTGCATTGGTTTTGTAACTGCAGGAAAAGAGACGAAGTGATGAGTAAAAAGATTCCGAAGCGTCCTTGTGGTTATAGAACAGGCCCGATTAGGATCTAGGTAGAAGCAAATGCCGGAATAGCTGGTAAGGGGCTCCTGGGATGGGCAAAAAGGTGAGTGAGCTACGGCAGCAGCAACTAGTGGAGGAGGCTGCACATCAATGCTATCTGGAGTATATCAAGGAGTTGCGATCTGCCTGTCAGAAGCCATTTGGGGCAAAGCGTCCTCTGAGCTTTTGGGAGTCAAACGACATCTTCAGAGAACGCACTGAGGCCTTAAAGGCGTATGCTTTGGAAATCTGCAAGCTTCCACAGCAAAGGAAGTCTGCTGAGGAGGTCTGACTCTCAAACCCCTTTTATGGCTTAGACTTCAATTTCATGGCGTGAAGCTAGGGTGATTTCCACAGTGGGTTCCTTGTCAGAGAGTTAAGTATGTCACCATCAAAGTCCATCATTTGAATTCATCCTACCCCCGTTCAGACAGCCCCTCAGGCTACCATCCGGGGTCTGCTTCACAAGAGGGAATGACATCCAGATGAGTCTTTACCTCAGAGAGGCCCAGTGGGTTAGCTAGAAATCCCACCTCTTAAAACTTGGGGTTATTAGCTGGATTAGAAAATGTTTGGTCATTCTGGTTTGACTGTTCTTTCTCATTCTATAAACCCTCAATACTGAACCTATGGGCAGAATCCCTGTCATGTGGGACATTCTAAGGTCTTTCCTTGCTGGGTGGAATTTTCTGAGCGCGAGTCCTACCAGCTGGCAAAGAGCTGGCTGGAGGGGAAGATTGGTATGGGAAGGGCATTTGAAAGCAAAGAGAAATCAAAGGGTTTAAGAGTCCTGTAAAAGGCTTCTGATAGAGATTGCAGGACTCTTAAGTTCTAATTATTATTCTGGTGTTCAGAGCTTCTAATGGCCAGTTATGAAGTGGGTTTACATGTACTTGCACTTGTATATCTATTGATGATGTTCATGTTTGCATTTCAGGTATTAGAAGCTTTGGGGCTCTCAAAAAAATCACCAGTGGCTGTTGACTTGTTGACTCAAGTGGGCATACTTTGGGAGCATGCAAACCTGGAGCTGCTGAAGCTAGACATTCCAGTCGAGTTCCCCAGTGAAATGCTTGTCGCAGCTCAACAAGTGCAAGAAAAACCATGCCCTGATGCAAATTCGGTGATTAATTGCTAACTTCTACAGAGAGATCCTCTGCCTCTCCTGCTAACAGGATGCAATGTCTATGGTTACATGATCATGATCATCCCTCTCTCTCTCACTCTCTCTTCAATGTCAAGACAGTATTCATTTTCTGATACACTGTCCGGGGTTCTCTCACCAAAGAGACGCTCTCTTCAATTCTATCAAGGGAATTGTGCCTGTACCCCTGTTTACCAACTTTGAAAGTCTCGAGGCTGAGCCAAAAGCCCAGGCCCTCCTGAGGCCTAGTTTTTGGGCAAATCACACACAGCAGATTGATGCTTGTGTGAAGGGATTTCTAGAGGATATCTGGAAAACCCGGATTAATTCTTTATATGAAGGTAAGTCTTACTACCAACGTCAGCCCCTGACAGAGGTAGGTTCTATCCCTTTTGTTCCCGCTCAAACTGGGCGCGGGGTCAATGGCCACAAGGCTACGGCAAACAACGTCTTATGAGTACAATCTCTCTTCACTGTCAGTAAATGCGCAGTGGTGGCATTCAACGACCGGGGGGAAGGAGGAGGCGATCTCAAGTGGCAGTGGGGAAGCCAAGAGATCCCTGTTCTCCCCTCCTACACCTATCTTGGCGTTGAGTTTTCCTCCAACTGTAATTGGGAAGCACATATTCAAAGAGTGGTTCAATCTGTGGTTCAATCTGGCAAACGCAAAGTGCTGGGTCTCACTAAATTTTTCCACTGCAGAGGGATCAACTCTGAAGTAAAAAAAACCATGCTTTGCCGCGTTATCAGGCCGGCCTTGGAGTATGCATCTGCTGTATGGGTTGATAACTCCAACCAGGCTAAGTCTCTTGAATCCATCCAAGTCGGGGTGCTCAAGGAGTGCATGTCAGCATGCTCCAAAACAGCTAATGTGGCTGTTCGGGGTGGGTTTGGCATTCCTCCCTTAAGCTCCCGACGCGATGAATTCAAAATCAGATGGTGGGGTCAGCTGCAACGTATGGCTAATACCAGATATCCTAAGTTAATCGACTCTATATCTTGGAAGCAGGACCGCCCTGTCAAACAGGCTAAATCCTGGCGGAAAAGGGTAGAAGAGATTTTCAAGGATCTGAATCTTAGTCCACTAGCCATGACCCTGCTGGACAAGCTGAAGTTTCCGAAGCCATGTCTATTGCCAGGAAATTGTCTGAAGAAAATGAAGTTAGGCAGAAAACTTCCCTGAACCTGTTTCCAGTCTGTGACATGGGTGAGGCCATCATGGATGACCTCAAGGGTCTACCCACCCTCGGCACTAGACTGAAATTCAAACTCAGGGCGGGTAGCCTACCTTTGAACAACAAACAGTCGCAGAGAGGAAAGGGGGATTGTAAGTGCCCGTTGTGTGGGCAACCTGAAGACAATATTCACTTCCTGATTCATTGTCCTGGGTACTCGGACACCCTCTTCAATTCCATCAAGGAAATTGTGCCTGTACCTCTGTTTATCAACTTTGAAAATCTTGAGGCTGAGCCAAAAGCCCAGGCCCTTTTGGGGTCTAGCTATTGGGCAAATCACACACATCAGATTGATGCTTGTGTGAAGGGATTTCTGGAGGATATCTGGAAATCTCGGATCAACTGTTTATTCCAAGGTAAATCATACTACCGGCGTCAGCCCCTGACAAAGGTAGTTTCTGTCCCTTTATGTTCCGTTCAGACTGGGCGCGGGGTCAATGGCCACAAGGCTACGGCAAACAATGTCTTATGAGTACAATCTCTTCAATGGCCACATTATTTCAAGGTAAGTCTGACTACTGGCATCAGCCCCTGACAAAGGTAGGTTCTGTCCCTTTGTGTTCCGCTCAAACTGGGCGCGGGGTCAATGGCCACGAGGCTACGGCAAACAACATCTTATGAGTATATTCTCTCACTCTCTCTATATATATACACATATGTAGCGAGAGTGTGTGAGCAGCTAGTACCTATTCCCCATGTTTCCTCCAAACTGGGCGCGGGGTCTTTGGCCACAAGGCTACAGCAAACAAAGTCTTATGAGTACATTCTCTCTATAGGCATTTGTATGTGTGTGTCTGTGTATACAGAGAGGGATACATATCTATATATATGTATATGCACATCAGGGCTGTGGCCATGTGGTTTGGCACTGTTGCTGATCCTGTGTATTTGGTCTGGGCTACTGGGTCAACCGGCCACCTAACATGTGGGTACCTACCTGGGGGGTTCTTGAGTCCTTGGCGGAGGTTTGGGCAACCTTGTTGACATCATAATTTACGCTTGCTTCGGTAGGAGTCAACCTTTTGTGTAAATTGAGTAGTAGTTTCCAGAAGCTTGCAGAGGTCCCCACTTTCTTTTGTCAGGTGAGCCCTTTGGGCTTCTCGTGGACATGATACAGTTTCGTTCTTCCTTTCTCTTGGTTTGGATGTTATATATTTTCCTTCTTTTCTTTTTCTCTCTCTGTGACATGCTATGAAATTAGGAGCAGAGACCCCTGTCTCTTTAGAGACTCCTCGTTTTTGCTGAGGCCTTCGGCTTTAAGGACCAGAAGTACTTGTCAGGTGACCTGCACGAGGCACTTCATCTTTGAGTTGTTTGATGGTTTCTTCTTGCGACCTTTGAAAAGGAATAGGAGGCGTTAAACCGCTCTCCTTTGTCTCACAGTCCCTCCTCTGCCTCTTTGAATGTCCCTATCTGTCTGACTATCTCACTTCTCTCTGCTGTCTCTCTTGCCCTGCACACAGCCCAGAGTGACGGGCGGAAGCCTCCTGTGCCCTGCACATCCCCAAGCATGTCATTTCTGTGGTAGACACAGGCTGAAAAGTTAAAATCGATATTTCTGCAACTGGGCTGTTGAGTTTGCATGTGGACAAGTGCCTCTGTGAGCGACTTAATGGCAGTTGCAGTAAAATAAGTCTATACCAGCAGCTGAGCTGCAGGATAAGCTAAACCCTGGTCGGTGCGAACCCCACAAAAACTCCAGGAGAGTTAGTTTCCCATGGGGTCAATGGCCATAAGGCTATGGCAAGCCAACGTCCGCAGCATGAGTACATTCTCTACATGAGTTATCAGTCCCCATACTCTTGACTGCAAATGTTTATAAGTTGGTGTTTGGGCCATCTCTGTGTCCGGTTGGTGTGAAGTTTGTTCTGCCTCAAAAATTGTTCTGCCAATTGCAGGATGATCGAGTGGACCTAACTGCTCTGAAAGTTTACACCATTGATTCTGACGACACTGACGAGGTAAAGCTCGTCCTTTCTGGCGCTTGCAATATGTTCTGCTTTTGTGACAAGCACTACTACCTGCTAAAGTATTGTGAGGCAGGGTCAATAAAAAAGTTTTTGACTTGGGCTCATGGGGTCAGTGTATACAGTGTACTGTCTCAAGTTACTTCAGCTTTGAAGCATAATCAAACAACAGAATTCTATACTGCTCAACTTGAACCTCGGGGAACATAATAAGCTTACACTGAAAGTCATACAAATGATGATTCTGGTATATTTACTGATGGCATAGATAGATGATGGGCTAAGTGCGACAAAGCTGCCAGATGGTCGAATCAAGGTGTGGATCCATGTGGCAGATCCCACACGCTGGGTGCCGTCCAATCATCTTCTGAACAAGTGTGTCTTCCGTTCCACATGCCCTTCTTTCTCAGATGTAAGGGAAGCTGTATTTGGGACATAGAGTCTTACGCAAGTGACCAGTAGGAAGATCCTTGACAATCTGGAAGCATTTCGTTGATCTGATTGTGCCGTCTTTGCAATCTTCGATTGATCTAGGGGATGTGCCTAGTGGTTCTGGCAGGGAAGCAAAGCACCGTTCTACGTCAATTTATTTGCCCACGGGGACTATACCCATGTTTCCTATAGATTTGGCAGCTGGCTGCATGAGCTTGAGACAGGGCTATGACTGCTGCGCCGTCAGTGTGTCAGTCGTCTTTCATCCAGATGGCAGGTGAAAAACCTCTCTTCCCTGCCTCCCAGTCTACTTTGGAGGATGCAATGGAGTTCAGTGTCTACTTTTTGTCTGCATCTATCGTTTTTAGTTGCATTTCTCCTGGATAGTGCCAATTTTGTGTTGTGGTAGGATCCGCCATGCCCATTTAGTGTTAGTGTGGTGAGCATTTGGCTGTTTCGGTTATCCAAGTGGCCCTTCTTGTAAGTAAGATTCCTGCCCACTTGATTTGGTTAGAGTGTTAAAGCATGGCATGCATCAAAAGTATGGCAGAAGGAGAGGTGGTCTGCTCCACTATACGGCCCACATATAGGCTTTCATATGATAATGTAGCTGAGCTACTGTCAATGCGAGTGGAGGAGGAGGCCGATCTCTATCTGCTGGCTGAGGCTGCCAATCTACGCTATGAATGGCGCACAGCTCAGGTGGTTTTGACTGCTCTTGCATTACCACAACCTCCATATTCAAGTTTTCTTGAGCAGTTGAATTTTATCTTACAAAGAGTGTGAGCTGGCTGTGTAAATCTATTGGCAGTGAAAAGTTGCAATTAAGATTTCCAACGGGAATGCATACTTAGGTGGAGAAAGATTGGGAAAAGATTTGTGATTGTGTCCACTGGATAGACAGACAGAGAAGGAAAGAGAGAACCAAACTGTATGTAGTAAGAACCCCTGGGTCCTGGAAGACATCTTAGCATTGCTCACGGTGGATAGTGGGAGTCCAAACAAATTATGTCCTGCCTATAGACCAAGGACATTGTGAAATCTGATGCTGGCTGTTTATTCTGCACTTAAATCAATATAGTGAAAGCTGATGCTGATGGGGAGGTTATGTCTGACAGGGTGCAATTGATGCCTCAGCACCGGAGGCAAATGTGAAAGTGACGGATCTTGAGTCCTCCATGCCGTCCATATCCATGTCAGTGATGAACCAATCGAGCCCCGCGGTGCAGTTGGTTGCTGAAATGATGATTGCATGCGGCGAAGCGGTCTCGGCATTCGGCGAGCGGAAGATGTTGTCCTTGCCCTACAGGGGACAGTCTCCCAGGGATCTCCCAAAAGAAGAGCTGCTTTCTTTCCCCGAGGGGCCCTGCCGGGCAGTAGCTTCACGTCGGTTCTTGGGACGTGCTGACATGAGTTTCATGAAGCCTATAGCGCACGCTGCCCTGGGTGTGCCTGGCTACGTGCAGTTCACTTCTCCAATCCGTCGTTATAGCGATTTTTTGGCTCACTATCAGGCAAGCAGCACAGAACACCACCTCATGGATGTGCGTACATTTTTGCTGGTTCCATGCGAATGCCTATTGGGAGACTCCCACCATCTGCATCCTACATCTCAGCCCCATTGACAGTATTGCCTCCACTGCGGATGTCCTAGAAATCAGGACACAACTCAATGTTATAACGTTTTCTCACTACACGATATTACAGTTTGTGTGGCCTTTGTTGGTCTCTGGCAATCTTTCATGAGTTTTTGGAGCTGTTGTCAGCACTGGTCCAGCCCTTTCAGGGTTAAGAATGGGAAAGAGATAAAACTTGACAAATGCAACATAACACCTTAAGCCAATGAGTAATACTGCAGTGGCAGAGCAGGGCACATGCTTAACAATATGCAATTTTTCAGTAGGGCAGTAGACCATCCCTCATTCAGATTTTTCTCAGTTTTAACATGATATGCCTTTTTGTTACATGATAGGTGAAGGCTGTGCTGCGTGGTGAGAACCCTCCCTTTTCAAGTGCTTATGTGGAGGCAGTAATGGCAGTGGTCAATCTACAGAGTAGACAATGTCGGAAGCTGCAGTTATCTAGCACACGCTACTGGGCACTTGAATTTTTACGCCGTCAGCCACAGGGCACATGCTACCAGGCCCTGGTGCTTCGTTTTCTGAAAGAGAGAGAGCCGGTGGTGCTCATTCTGGAGGTATGGCAGGACATGCCCTGTCCTTCCAGATAGCCAAGGACTATTTCATTGGGGTGAATGGAGTGTTGATTTATTGAGTCCTCAAGCACATAGTCATGGTCACAACTGCCTTGTCTGCATACTTTTTTACGGGTCTCAAAATAGTCTATTTTTGTAGGCTGACGTTGGGATTGTAATTTGGTGTGGCTGCTGGTTGTAGTTGGGAATCCAAGCAGCTGCTACTATCTCGAGAAGAGCAGAGATCGGCATGGAAATAGTGGTGACAGTGGACATTGCTCAACCCCGCAAGGACATCCTTCAACTCAGGGAGGTGCTCCCAGCGTATGTGTTGACTGTCTGACCACGGAACCATTGCACATATTCTGTAACAGTTTCAATCTCTGATACACACACTCATGATACACACTCTGTGATACACACACATGTGCTGGCTCCTTTCCTCGTGGAGATAGTAAGTTTTGAGGTCATTACCTTTCGCCCTCAAGGTTCCATCAGCGATAAAATGACCTTTTAACTCATCCACAAGAGGCTTGGACAAGGTGCGATGATTGCACAGTGTGAAAACATTGTGCATCAGTACTGGAAAACTGCTCCATCTCAATTTCGTGCCAGTTGGACAATTTGTGCGACAGTATCAATTACAGAGATATGGCTGATTGCACCAACAATTACTCACTTCTTTGCCCTGAGGTATCTGGCTTGCTTTCTGGTGTATTATTTTTTGCTGCGAAGTTATTCATCTGTATGCGGAATGCACTCAGCAGTATGTTCCATCCTACCTCTAGCCAGCATTTTTCTTACGTTGGTAGGATGTAGTGGAGTGTTGTTCTTGTTCTGCCAGTATATAAACATGCAGTGAGGTACTTGTTGGGTTTATGATCCAATGAGGACATCAGAAGGTTCATTTACCATCGTTAGCAGGCATAAATCTCGGCAACAGGTACTGCAGGGAATTGCAAATGAGAGGATGGATGGGGCCACGTCAACATTTCAAGTTGTTAACTGGCCTATGTTTAATTGGGTGAATTCGAAAAGCAAAGGCTGCACGCCGGATTGGGTATGGGTCCTCTTTGAATGACTGCTTGTTTGTCCCTGTGTGGCTGGGCAGGAAGACAGTTGAAGTTGTGCAACTCGTGCTGAAATCGTGCTTGGATCGAAACATGACAGCCAACAATGGACATTCAATTTGACATCATATGAAGGGTTTACCACCCACCAATCCACCAGCAAGTTCCTTATGTTTTAGCTTGAACCATAATCACCATGTCTAGATTTCTGTCGGGTTCGGTGATGGCTTTCCTGAAGAAATCTTCGTAATTGTTGCAAGATGTCAGTGACATCCAACCTAATTCTGAAATATCTGTGAGCAAATTGTATCATATCCGTTCAAATAACAGGGAAAAGTGAGAACAATATCTCCTCATTTTCCAAGTTACCTTGTCCACCTTTTATGGTGGTGTGGGATGGTCAAATCTGGGTTGTCTTCACTATGACAGGTGGAAGCAACATTTTGTTATGGAATGAAAACTGTATGTACTGTACGACTCTGTAAACATGATGGTATGGTTTCAATATCAAAGGGCATGTGCACTCATCAATGAGTAGCTAAAGTGCAAGTAGACGGTTTAGGTGGGGGGATGTGGTTTGGGGGCACATTATGAAGTCTGGAGTAAGGGAATATCTCCTTATCTTTCTTCATGTAGTGGATATGTAATTCACCTAACTACCGAACTGTCTCCTACTGATGAACTGACACTTCCAAAGATCTACAAAGGAGGTACCCCAATGAGGCAAGTTCTCTGTGTATTTCAAATGATCCTGATTTACCATTTAGGAAATTGGATAGGGATTGTGAAATTTTTGGGGCCTGAAAAAATCATAAATTCCTCCCAAAACAATTCCGATCTTGACATCATACTGTGAAACTCTGAGAAAGGTTATGCAGGTAGCAGTCGGATGTAGTTAGAAACATATTTCAGTGGTTCATTTCCATAGATGAAAGACTGCAGTAAGTATGGCCAAAAAGGTAACCTTGGGTCATGAATCTGCAGAATCTCTAGGGTTGAACCAGTGCCCATGTAATGTTCATTTATGTATGCGAGCTTTAGGGATGCAACAAGATCTTGCATCAGAATGGCATCGAAGTTTGTCTTATTGTCATCATATACAACACACCTGCAATGGGATCAAACTGTTTCGGAGTGTAGATGTACAGTAGGACGGATGCAGTAAATCTATTCTGCGTCCTCAAACCCTTTTGGATCAGGTAGATAAGAGACTTGGGTCATGGATCCGAGAATCACATCACGTTCCGCTTATATACCTCCACACTTGTGAGGAAGCTTAAGATCTTAATGGATCTGGTTGACATCAAATTGTTGGATAACTGGTTGCTTAAGCCTGATAGTGTTGCACAAGTACCTCTTTAGAATCGGTGGGTACCCCTGCCTGGCACGTTGGGCCAAGGTGTTCATTAGGCGAGGGGTGTGACCCGCCCTTTGTTCAGAGGGGTTATTGGTGCCACAAACAGAGATATTGGAGGTTGAGAAGGGGCAGCCCAATCTCTATGGTTTCCCTTGCATGGACTTCATGCAAATTGTAGTGACAAAGTTTCCAATTGAACACGCAAACTTTTCAACGCAATGTTTTGAGGAAAACATTATTTTCATTTGTTTCATATTTTAAAAAAAAACTTCTACATGCCCAAAATCTCCCTTTGCTGACATTTTGGAAAAATGATATCACAAATACCTATAAAAATCCAGAAAACATATCAAAACAAAAATTGACCGCTCCATGCTACACCACCTTAGGTGACACCCAAGCTTTGTGTACTTAGACTGACTAACGATTCCATGAAGAGGTAAATATTCCAAAACATTTACAGATTTTACTCCTTTTGCAATTTGTAATCTTCTAAAATTCAGAAACTCTAGAGTGGCCTTATCTGGAGGCCACTAGAAGAAAGGGGCTGCATAGCAGTGTTTTTTTTTTTTTTTTTCATTTTTCCAAAATCGCCTTAGGGGGGCATATATGAATTCTACCCTGTGCCCATGTGGCAAGAATAATGAGTTGGCAGGGTTAAAATAGTTAGACTGTTAGGTTCATAATATAAACCTGCACCTGTACCTTCATCCACCGCAAGTACTCTTATGGTCTGTTGTCATCAACCCAGCCTCACCATAGAAGAAACAACGGTGGTCTTGCTGGTCATCACTCCAACCTCACCACCAACAACATACCCTAGGATTGGCCGGTGATCAAATCCGGACCAACCTATGAAAACAAGCGCCCACACAAAGCTAACATGGCGCACAGTCAAGCATGTAGGTGTGGAGACCCATCCAAACACAAGGAAATCAAAACAGTGACTCCCCCACACCAAAAACACTCCAGAGTGTCGCTCCTGCAAGACACCTCAGCCCAACATGATCCCACTTGTCATTCCATTTTTTAAGCAAGGGTTTGGGTTGAAGGAGAGCCCTATACGCTTTCTTAGTAGAATATGCGAAGATAGACTGGAGAGAACCTTCAAATTCCCATTGCCATTTCGGCTGGGTCAAGTTGGAGCTCACCCAGAGGTAGCCCTCCAGTCCAAGCAAAAGAGTTACCTCTCAACCATGGAACAATGGATTTCCCTGCCGGGAGGGAGGGGTTGAAATCCTTGAATTTAGAGGACCAGTGGCAGATGCGTGCTGGAGAGGCCAGCCCAGCCCAGCTTGGAAGGTGACAGTCCCCGAGGAAACTAAAGAGAGGAAACCCGAAAACAAATCAGCCCGAAAAGCGTACCCAACGATAGCTGGCAAATCCACCTCCGAATGTAGAAAATATGAGAGGTTAGGGAGGGTGTAGTCACCCACGCGGCGAGGGGGCCCTTCCCCAAGCCACCTATCATTAATAATAATAGGTATTATTGCATTAGTTTTCGTCAGCGGGAGCAGTGGATATCAAATTGTTCACACTTGTGTGCCATTTTCGTTGACAGACATGGTGGCAAAGTGTTGTACTAGAAGCCGTAGAAAGAACCGTTGAAAATACTTGGTCAAACCCACCTTAACCTCCTGCCACATCAGGTGTGAGATGTTTTTCTTAACATGACCACTTAAGTTCACACCTGGTGCAAAGGACTAGGTTAACCTAACACCAGGGGGGGGGGGGGGACTCGGGTTCTTTTCACACCAAAATGTGTGAGAAGAGCCGTTAAAAAAACCTTATTCTCTAGCAGTGGACCTACAGTTTGGGAGATCTCCATGTCATTGCCCACTTTGCTATTTTTGCAATCTCCCTTGTCGAGGCTTCATATATTGATGTATCCACTTTGCTATTTTTCACGAATTTTCAGTGACCAAAAGTACTTGAAATTCCAAATCTCCCACCTGAAGGGCATATCATTGCTCCAGGAAAGCCCACTTTGCTATTTTTCCCGAATTTCCAGTGACCCAAAGCACTTGAAATTCCACATCTCCCACACTGCAGGTCCAAAAATCATGAGACCAAGCCGGTGGACCCCTCCTCCTCGAGGGCTCTCCAACGGCACCAAGCACTGGGGCTGGGCCCGCGGTTTGGGAGATCTCAACGACGCTACAAACAAACAAAACAAAACAAACGTCTCGCTTTATATATTGATTGGTATACCCTGTCCCATCCATTCATTTTTTTCAAAGAATACCTATGTCGTAACCAGGATCGGAAGAGGGCTCAAAACATGGTACCCGACCAACACTGGTCCCAACACATTAAGTGGCCAATTCACCAAATGACCGCATTTTATAGCTAGGTTGGCCCCAATGGGTGACATCACCTATGTGGTTTTCAACCCACAAACATTTGTATGGCAACATCCTATGGATGCTATAGTAATAATCTATTGGAATGTTTTTGACAATTGACATTTAGCCTAGTAAGGGCTCAAACCGCCTCACTAGTGGTTCTAGGTTTAAACCAGTGTTGGACTGGTATCGTATTTTGAACACACCAGGTTGGTACTGGTATATCGGCCTCCGGCCAATTGTGATACCAGGGAGGTAATGGTATTGGCAAAAATCTGAGATTTGGATACCATGGTGGTATCATTAATACCTGATTGGTGTGGTGTTTTACGGGTATCAATAACAAGAGTTTTAAAAATCGAAACCAGGTATTATCAATACTGGTCTGGTATAAAAAAAACTCATGATGTGTTAATATTGAAATGCCCACTTCACATATAAATGTATAAAAGTATGCTTCTCATTGATTTTATTCCTCAAAGTATTCCTCAAGTTCCTCAAAGTATTGATACCTAGGTTTTCCTCACAAATATGGATATGGTACTGGTATCAGGTACCAGATTTTCAACCACCTACCAGACTGGTAGGGTATCGTCCACAATATTAGGAAGCAGATACCAGGCCAATACGGGTATATGCTAGGTAGTGGCCTGAGCTGATACCAGACTGGTCTGGTACTTCATACCAATATACATACCAATATTGATACCAGTTTCTTATCGGTATACCAGTCCAACATTGGTTTAAACAGCATGTTGGATGTCATAAAGGTGTTCACCTTCCCACCGGAAGGCAATAGTTCTTCCAGATCAAGTGACAGTTGCTTGCGTCGGCAACAAATTCACATTTTAAAATTTCTCATAGTTTTCAACGGTTCCATCTCATCACATCTTTCTATCTTTTCAAAATTGCACATAGGGAACAAGAAATTGCATCATTACCCAACACCCATAATCAAGCATCCATAGTGGTTAGGCCACAAAATTGTCTTACAAATGTCGGCATAAATTCTTGCACTTGAGTTAAATAATACAAGTTTACTTGATTTTTCTTATTTTCTCTTTTTTCCGTCTTTTTTCCATTACACACTATGCCTTATTTCCATTCTGGCCTTAGTTTGCAACAGTGTTTTTTTTCTGTGGTGAAAAATTGCCAGATTTTGACCTGAAAATTGGGTCAGCTACTTGTACAAAGGAATTATGGGGGGTAAAATCCAATTTTTTTGCCAAAAAGCACCAATAGTTGAATATTAGGAGCCCTGATTTAATGCGGACCCATTAAAACGTGTCACATGTTATATATATAGCCCCTGACCCTGTTGTTCTCCTATTGAACTATAAAAAAGCAAGGAAGACCAGGGCTGTTGGTTGTCCAGTATTTGAGGTCCTTTGTTCGGCCACCCTCTGGCAAACTTGGAAAGCCCAGTTGGGCATTGGACAATCAAAATTCTTTTCCAACAAAGAGCCTTATCTTGGTCTTCAATGACCTCACCATTGCTGCTAAACTTGCCTGGGCGAAATTGTGTGCAGAGTACGACAAGCACCCAGAACGTGGTCCAGCCCTCCTTGCCACCTACATACAATCTTGGGGAATCGGGGGCTACCAAGAGAATTAAGTTGAGAAGAGCTGGCTTTTCAGTGGTACGATCATCAACCTCATGGCATTTTTACTGATTGGAATGCCCTAAAGACAACCTTTCTGACTCAATTCAAGCCCTTGGGTTTTACCGATTGGTTGCGTGAGCAATTGACCAAGCTCCATATGGTAGAAGGAGAGTCAGTCGGCTCCTTTGCAGGACGATTGGACTTTTATCACACAACCAAGGTTTGGTTGGCAGGGCAAGGTTTGGCATTTTGCCTACGTGGTAGCGGTTAACTTATCCTGGACATATCTGTCACCCGCCGTAGCCCACCACCACCTCAGTTATGTCCGATAGACCGGGAGGCTTGACCGGCTACGGGGTGTAGCGGGACGCCAGAATCCCTCGACGTGCTACCCGTCCTTTTTAAAAAAAAATCAACAGGGGGATTGTAGCCCTGGAAAATTTATTTGAAAGGTAAGGAAAAAATAACCTTACAATCGCCATGAAGGCTGAGTAAAGAGGATCCACTCCGAGCTAGAGAAACAGTAAGGGAAAGGGACAGCACAAAATAAGAAAACTGCAACATAGCACCAAGCTTATAAATCCATAAGCTACAGCCATTGCAAAACTACACAAAGGAAGAAGAGGCAAAGAAAGAGGAACAAGAGGCAGTAAAAAAAGCATAGGCCTACACCTAGCAACTAATCTAAGAAGCCTGAAACTAATCACTGCCCCTTTTATGCTTTGGAGCCTCAAAAGAGAGCTGGGCTTTAGATTTGTTCTTTCTAATACTACGCTTGTGTTTCCAGTTGACCTCCGAGTTTCCGCCCTCCAATGGAGCTAATGGAGCTTCCAACAGGTAGGGAGGGAGTCTTCCCAAGCGATCCGAGAGTCCCGGGGAAGTCACTTCCAAAAATTTCCAACCGACGTGCAAAAAAATATAGGGTGCAATGTATTCAGAAAAGATAAAAATTAGAAAACATTTAAAAGTAATAAAGGGTACATTATATTGTGATCAGGGAATTTAAATTAATATAGGGTCTAAAATAATGACTTAAAAATTTATTATAGGGCTGAGATAATACCTAATGAAAAATTCCAAAAATATATACATGTTCTTAGGGGAAGGATATAGATATTTGTATGTAGCTTACTACTACCTGGCAGCCGCATCATCGTGAGATCAAACCTCTTTTACGTTCATTTCATTTTCTTTTTCCGCCTTATGCACTAAGTTCACTCCCCCCGCTGCGCACAGAGAAGGAAGGCAGGGAGCAGGTGGGGGATATCGCGACAGCCTATTGATCTCCCAAATAGACCAACCACACCAGTTATGTTGTTATTAAACTACTTCTCAAAATCTTGAGAACAATTTAAATTCAAATATGATCATACCGACAACAAGTGGATAGATGTAGACTCAATTATTAGTTCAGTCACCATGACTTTCGATAGAGCGCAAAACATTTATACTTTGAATGCTGATGATGCGAATGCTTTAAATGAATTTATTTCAACCAAATAATAAATTCATTTGTCTTGTAAGAAAAAATTTCTTTTATTGTATGATTAACCCTTAACTTCCTACAGATAGAGTTTTTTTTCCCTTCAATTTTCCTACCCCTGGACACTATAACCAAGTTATCCACCTATCATAGTACATCCAAAAATATGAACCTTATAAATCAGTGGTTACCTACCATATACATCCATATACCAAATTGCAAAAACATTCACCATAAAAATTTCAAGATTATAGTATTTTGGTGGGGGTTGTTTTCTTTTTGGGAATTTGAGAAACCTGCAATATCAAGTTTGACCAAGCAATTGCAGTATGGGGTTGATTTTTTTCTGGGCCCACCGCACCCATAGCCATATCTTATTCCAAGATATCCAAGAATGCACAAAATTTCATGCCAAATGATGCTACATGCTCCTTTGTATGTATTCTTTGGGGGGTTCAGATATGTTCCAGAACATGGAATTTCTAACATTGTCAAAAAGTGTCACCGAGATTTTTTTTCTATCCGATCGGTGAGAGAATGAGTTCCTATGATCCTCATCATAATGTTAATTTTTTTTGGGAATCCAATGGTGAATTTCTCAAAAGTTGAGGCCTAAGTGGGGCCAAGTGTTTTGGAGCTGGCTGTTGCATGCACTAATAGAAAGTTGCCACGTAGGTAGTCAACCCTGCCTAGCCCCTCTCCTTATCTAACCCCAGCGTTTTTGCAAAAATCTGCGGGTTAGGGTTTCACTCCAAATGCATTCATTTCCACTTGTGGGTGGGGACTATCTTGTCAGCAAATTTATTGCTTCAGGAATAGTTTAATTTCAATAAAATCTCAGCAAGATATGGGCATTTTTCTTACGGGTCAAGACCCGATTCAGGTCGCATAGGAAGTTAAGGGTTAATATAGGGTGTCTAATAAAAAATTATAATTAAAATAATAGCATGCCAAAAATTCGCCATATTACAAAATTATGTAATTATAGGGTACTAAAAAATACCCAAAGTAAAAGTAATACCCCCCTACAAAATACCCATTTATCTCACGTGCTCTATACAAGTGATAGGGAGTGACTTCCCCGGGCCGAGAGTCTGAGATCCTTCTGCAAAAGATGTATCCATGTCCCTATGATTTGTCGAAGTCGGCAAGCAGCTGATCTCTCTTGGAG
The DNA here is from genome assembly GCA_030704615.1 of Takakia lepidozioides. Taxonomy (NCBI): domain Eukaryota; kingdom Viridiplantae; phylum Streptophyta; class Takakiopsida; order Takakiales; family Takakiaceae; genus Takakia; species Takakia lepidozioides. The sequence continues at coordinate 69,867,957 of CM060733.1, read as the reverse complement.
CCGCTACACCTTGGAAGAGCTGAAATCAATACAAACCACGCTTTACGAGCCTCAGACATCAGGTTTGAGTGAGCCCAGTAGAGAACCCTCTGCAAACATGGCCTCACCCCCTGAAAAACCACTTCACACCTCATCTTCCATATGTTCCAAAGAATGATACCTCTGATAGACTCCCAAATTGGACAAGAGTAGAAAATGGATCCCTCTTTAATATTCAGCAGCATAACAGAACGAGAGAAGCATAGATTGGTAGACCAATTGGAGTAGAGGGAGAGGGCCTTATCCCAAACTGCCCTCGCAAAAGGACAAAGAACCAGACAGTGCTCCAAATCCTCCGGAGCATGAATATTGCAGGAACCACATTCCGATGGAGAGTTAGAGAACAGTGCCGCAACTGGCAGGATTCTATTCACAACCTTCCATAGAAAAGTTGCTAACTTAGTGGCCCTATGCTTCTTCCAAATGTCAACCCCGAACCGCTTTCCAAGTAACTGGGTGACTAGGGATGTGCTCCCATTTTCTGGTCCATTTGCTATCTAGGTCTCTCTTTGGCATCAACAGCTTATAGCCCAACTTCACGGAGTAATTGAAGAAGGGACCACGCTTCTTATTCAACCAAAACCATTCGCCAGGGTCAATCTGCAGCAACTATAAGGGAGTAGAAAGGAACCAGCAAAATGAACAATTATAGTGAGGGAGTTCAAGGGGAGGGGGGATAGGATTGGGCATTCCGGAAAGCAAGCAGATTACTCTTATCTCAAAATAATCTGAAGTGGCTGAAATACTCAACATAACTGGGGAAGAAAGCATACCCATTTTATTGACAGTGAAGCCAGTACCACTTATGAGATTATTACTGCTGCTAGTAACATATCTTGAAAAGTTCGCTCTTGCTCATCTTCCCACTGTCACTCCTGGTCTACCTTGGTCAATTTGGTTAGAGCCTTTGCAATAGTACTAAATCCCTTGACAAACTGTCTATAGTAGTTTCCAACCCCATGAAAGCTCGAACTCGGCTCACATCTGTGTGGCGTGGAATCTGTGGCCTCTACCTTAGTCTGCTGCACCCCCAATCCTCCCGGATATATTATGTGGCCCAGATACTCAATCTGGTTGTGGAAGAACTTGCACTTCTCTGATGACTTGCTCTAAACGTTGGGTTGAATGGGCAGATGCAGGTCTGGCTCACCTCCTGCATTTTTGGGATGATGCTTCAGACTCTATGATTACAACTGACTGTGCTGCTCAGATGTTATCTAGCAGACGAGTGGCCATGGGTTGGAATACTGTGGTTGAAGATCTTTCTAGTAGCTGGATTTCTTTGCTCGCTGAACCGCACCTCAAAAAGATTCCTGGCTGGTTTGGTTACAATGTTGACTCCAATCCTAGAGCCACAACAAGGGTTGTAAACGCAGTGCTAAGGCCTTAACAATAATTTTGTAGGAAGAGTTTATTTTTTATAAACCAAAGTAATTACCCCCTGAGAGAGCTGGGAGGGCAAAATCCCTTTAAGTAAAATATCATTGGCCAAGGCAAGAAAGTCTCACCAAGCACCTCCCAAAGGGCAGTAAAGAACTCCACGGGAAGACCATCCGGACCAGGCATCTTCAACAAACTCAAGGCCTTCGCTGCTTGCAACAGCTCCTTGGAAGAGAATGGAGCAGATAATTGAGACTGATCATTAGAGGAAAGCAAAGCAGGGAAAGAAAGAAGGACCTCAGTTCTGCAAGCAGCTACCTGGGAATTCTCCACAGTCTTAGAGAACAGATTGGCAAAGTGCACAGCTGCAGCAAACAGCCATCTCTTTGGGCCTAATAGGGTTGTACCATTGCAATCAGTTATTGAGTGAAGATGGGTAGCCTCCGTTTTTTGTTTAGCCTTGTGAAAGAAATACCCAGTCATTTTCTCACCTTTCAAGGACCAGTTTACACCTGCTCGGATGCGAGTGAAGTTTTCTGTCTCAGCAGATAAAGCTGCCAGGATTCTTTTAGCAGTGAGATAGGACTCCATCGTCACATAACCTAAAAGGCCTTTCTCAATCGACTTTGACAATGAACCAAAGCATCTAGTCAGGGACTTGAGTCTACGCGACCTTTCCAGGGCAATGGAATGGGAGAGAGACTGCGCCAGCCTTCTGGTGGCTTGAATCTTATGCAGGAAGGTAACCGTCGGAAAAAGAAAACCACAACCAGAGGAAGACCATTCATTCTTGAGCTGTATGTCCCTTTCTCTAGTTACATAAAGAACCTGTGCGGTTCTATTGCACCTGGGCAAGGACTAGGTAGCTTGGACTAGGTATCGTCGAGGGATTCCTGGTGTCCCGCTACACCCCGTAGCCGGTCTCGCCTCCACGGCTACCTAGTCCTTGCCCAGGTGCAATAGAACCGCACAGGTTCTTTATGTAACTAGAGAAATATAGGGCCCACCCCCGAAAGGGGGCAGTAGCCGTAAGGTGAAGTGGCTCTTAGTTACGTCGGCCTTGGCCGGCGTCTTCTGTCTCTCTCTCTCTCTCTCTCTAACTAGAGAAAGGGCCGGATAAGGCCCATTCTGCCCTTTGCGTGGCCATAAGGCAGAATGGGCCCTACCCAGCCTGGCGTTAAAAGCTTGTGGAGTATTCTCGTCGCTACGTGGCGCAATCTCATTGGGCGTGAAATATCCCATATCGATTGCCCATCTTCAGAACCCCGTGGAGGCTATAAACCGGGGTGAACTGCAAGGGAATGATGGGTGGGGTCAAGGCTGATGACACGTACTGAACCTGGGTTGTTGCACAATCTGCCACCCTGGGTGCATAATCGGCCATCCCAGCCGATTCAGCATGCCGAATCGGCAGTACACCCTGGGTGGCTGATTCAGCCTGAGAATTAGTCTGAAAAGGCGGCAGAATACTCCACACCTGATTTTAACTGTATCACCATCATCGTTTTCTGGACGATGAGAAGCTTTCAACTTCACTCGATTTCAGCACTTCGGAAGTCTATCAACTATGAAGGTGGCAACAATCTTGTACATTAGTGATGAGAGATTGTCACGAGAGATTCCAATTCATGAAATGAGCCATTTCATCCTATCATACCACCAACCTCTCCTCCCGGCATCAATCCTGCTCTCGATGAATCCTGTTGTGCATCCATATCTTCAGCATTCAATATCTTTGCAAAAAAACAAAGAGGTGCCATACAAATTAAAGAGCAAACACTGTGCTCAGATCCGATCATGAGCCAAGAATAGATTAGTGTACAAATATAATCCCACATTCAAACTTGCGGTTTGGGCATCGTTCTCGTTCACGTTCACATTCACATGCTCCGTCTGGAAACCAACGGCCAACTTCGAGGAGGGCGATTACAGCGTTAGGGGTCGACATGGAAAGAGGTCCTCGAGGCTTTTAGGGTTTAAAGATTGAGAGGGTGCGAGAATCTAACCCAAGCGCATGGGCATCTCTTTTGAGGACAGCTGCAACTGCGGATCTCCTTCAAATGCCAAGTTTCAAGGACGTATGTGAAACAAGGTTATCGGATCTATGCTTGGTCCTAGCAGCGCCTCCCGGGGAGTGCAGTCAGAGCTGCTGCAAAGGTCTTCCCCTCACCGTTCTCTAGCCAGGACGCGTCCAGCCCGTGTTCTCTGCGTCCTTCGATTGCCTACCAAAATTGCAGGGACGCTCATGTGTGTGGGTTATCTTGAGGCAGACAGTGTGCAGGAGGAGGGTGAGAATGGCAGGGGTCGGACAAGCAATGGAAGGTGGCCCCCCAGGCACAGAGATGACGAGTATAAGTTTTAGAGATCAGCTGTGGCTGAGTGTATATCCACTGGACCGTAACCTTGTGTTTGACTACTTTGCACTCTCACCCTTCTACGATAGATCCTGTTCCAATGAGAAATTGCGAATGGAGTCCATCCACCCCCTTGACCTCGCACATCTGTCGTGAGTTCTCCTCCCTATTCTGTTTGAGGTTTTTGGCTGTGTACATTGCATTTGTGAGAAGCTGACGCGTAATTCTGTCACAACGTCCGTCTTTCTCACAGGAGAATGTTAAACGTGAGATGGTGTGCAGGAAGAAGACTGGCATGGAGTACATATTGCAGGAAGCGCAGGAGCCACACCTCTTCGTTATTCGCAAGCAGAAACGTGATGGCCCTGAGAAAGTGACGGGAATCGCTGCCTATTATGTCCTAGATGGCTCAATCTACCAGGCCCCTCAACTTTACAATGTCATCGGCTCGCGTGTTGTACGTTCATAAACCCTTTGTGTAAGCAGTGCTGTTATTGCCGCGCAGGATATTTGCGATGCGCTATTAGGAACGTCATTCTGTTTGGAATTCTGTCTGAGAGACTCACAGTGCTTGAGAGAGCAATTGTCTGTGGAGATGCAAAGACTGCACCTAGGGGAACCCCCCCCCCCCCCCCCCCCCACACGCTGGTGTATGGTGGAGGGACGAATGAGCCAGACGAACATGTGTATCCTTCAAGTCTGTCCTGGGCACCTTATCTTTTTTGTTTGGCATCATGGGGTGTTGCAGGTAAGATCACTGTATCATATTTCCAATGCATTTTCACAGGCTGCCACAAAGCTCGAGAAAATTGGTTATGGTGAGCATACCTTATTACACAGTGGTTTACTTGCTTGGTTTTCTACACCTTGGGATCAAAATTCAATTACTGTTGAGCACTTGAGAGCGATGACGATGCAGAAGTAGTTCTCCTTTGATATAATTACTCCTGATGCTAACAGCGTATATATCAACGACTTTGCTGTGATAGCAGGTACTAACTTGAAAGCTTATAGTTTCCACGAAGTTTAGGAGTATCACGATGGCTGACTGAGGGCGGGGGTGGCTTGGCAGATACTGATAATGATATTGGAAACCTGGAGGCAAGGTTGCATCTGATAACTCTGGAAAGAAATCAGCTGACAAGTTGGTTGATGTGAAGGAAGTGCGCATTGATTCAATATTGGCTGGCCTCATGCGGAAGGTAATCTATTAAACCTCCTATTGTAGCTCAACATAATCAACTGAATGAATGACACTCATCCTCTTAGGGCATTCACATCAAGTCACTCATTGGTCTGCAGTCTCAAAGGAATGGTGGAACCTATACTGGACAACCATTGCATTGTGTGTGCAACAGGGGAACTTATAGAGTCTGATAGAAGTAAGTGTCTTCTACTGCACTATTAATGTACTGACACATCTGTTTTAGTCCCCAATGATATTCTTCTTGACTCATCTCCATCAGGACTCCATTATTTCAATGACCAAAAGCATCAAATTAATCTGGAGAGGAATACATTAGGATGGTGACACCGATACTGTGGTGGTATTGATTGTGGGTTCAGTTACCTCCAGCACCTCCTCCTCCTCTCTGCCAATCATAGTGCCGAGTGTAGCCCCAGGGGCAGATGGCAGCCAGGCACCAGCAGATCTGGCTGTTGAAGTGGAACCGACAACAGGAGGCAAACAACCTTCCAACACTGAGCAAGGTGCTCTGAAGAGACCAAAGCTCGAGAGGTAGTAATAGCTGTTTGCAGCTTTGAGGGAGGGTACATTGAATCATCATTAATGTAGCAGCAAAGAGCTGTACTGGGGGCTCAACCCAGTAATGTTCTTGGTCACCTGTGTTGTGCATCAGGCTGTTCAATAGGGACCGTAGGGACTTCGGCACCTAACTACCATGCACATTTCATGTGACAAGCATGCAGCAGTTGTACGTATCAGTATCCATGCATCATGTTCTCAATGCTCTCTCAAATCATCTCCATCCTACATCTTCTCACAGTTTCCTCAGGCTGACTTGAGTACAGTGTGATGCAGTAGAGTCAGTGCCTGTCTTGGATGCTAGCTACCCACTTGGAGACACTCCAGTTCCAGGCAGACCAGTGGCGTCCACCCTGTAACTTGATGGTAATCTTGGCTGCCTTGGGGGAAGCTCTAGTCACTTTCCACACACAAGTTCACACACTTGCTGCTACCATGGCTTCATGTGGTTGACCCAAGCTGTCATTGAGCAAGTGATATGATCCTGCCTTTGTGTATCACGTTTGCCAAATCCATGAACGGAAAGAAGAAATAACACATGAATGAGTTACTGAAGTTGCTTAGAGTCTGGTAAAGTAGTTACGAGGTGGATGATTCAATTTCATTCAAGAGCAAACACAAAGCTAGAGTAGACTTTGCTCGAACAGTAGCACTCGGAGCATTTGCTGTCATCCTTACCAGTGCGCCTGTCACCTGATGCATGCCAGCAAAAGTCATTAGAAAGTAGTAAAGGATTTGTGACCTCCGCCCTCACCCCAGACAAGTCTTTTGTATGATGATAGGTTCCTACCAAGGAACCTACATAGGGGGATACATTTGATACTATGAACTTCAGTGAGCTCCAGAAGATATGAAGGCACTTGAATACCTTGAATATCTTAATATCCATGCATGCTTTAACCTCCCGTGTAGGGGCATAATTTTGTGCAAAGCATTTGGTGCAGTTGATGGGAGTTCCAGGAAGACTGAAGACCTCATGATGGCTATGCATTGACAGCATCTAGCTGAAAGATCACACTGTATTGCCAGTGGTCCACGGTGTCCCTTGCAGGCTCTGGATGATCTTTAGATGCATTTGAAGATACCATAACTTTACATCAGCCTACCAAGTAATGACAACATAACTGCCACTTCATTATACTTGTTGAATGCAAACAAGGTATGCCAGATACCTGTGGCAGGTAAAGTGCCAAGGGTTTTGTGTCATGTAATTCAGACAGGAGGCATCCTGAAAAGTAGGCTGCATTTGCTTGAATTAAGGGCCAGGGGCTCTCAAATGCCTGCACCATGCCACCCAAAAACAACAGATCCAATGAGTGTGACCATATTTTGAAGGCACTTAATCAACTAAGAGCACATCTGTTGCTCTTTGCTTAATATCTTGCACAATCTACACTTTCCTTTCGTCCAGATCCCCAACTTGCCTGAATTGTTGATGTGATATAGGTGTCAGCACGCTCACGGAATTGTAGCACAAGATGCCTTGCAAAATCTTTGAGGAACTTATCGTACTCCAGTCTGCACAGAGTCCCATAATTCATTGTAAAGACGATTACTACCACAACAATGACAAAAACGTGAATTCAAGTCTCTGGTTATCTGTCTGTCATAAGCTGCAACTGCTTACTTATTGTCAGAGTCAAATGTCCGAAAGTTGACCATCGCCCTCATATCTTGAGCATGGAGCAAAGGAGAAATCCTCCTTAAGGTGTTCTGCATAACAAATTCAAAGCAGGTCATCAAGCTGTCCTTCATATAGCAAAGAGATTTAACCTCCAACACCCTATTGTGGAATCACAAGGCCAGCAGTCTTTCCTTTCTCTAAAGTATGAAGCAACTTTGCTGAGCTCGGTACATATGTATCAAAGATGAGTGTCACATGTACAGTTCTCATCACTTTGGTATATAAAGACAGAAAAACCCAAGATTACAGGAACTGAGTATCAGAAAAGCTGGGTGCACCTTGCAAGCCTTGCAGACTGAAGGTGCTTCATCATTGGCGTGAAACACCAAACGTGGCAATGTTGTATGGATCTAGTACCACATAGCACATGACACCCACCATGATTCCATACATCTCAGACAAGCATTATTGACACTAACATATTGAGTGTGATGCCAAGCAAAGCACAATGAAGAGAATGGAATCTCAGCTTTCCCTGAAGTAACAGAGCAGAGAATTTGACTGCAAATGTAAGCAGTGCTTCTGTAGGATTGCTCCATTTCATATTTGAGGTAGAACAGGCTTAAATGTGAGCATCAACAACAGCAAGGTTTCCGTGTAGACTAACCTGTTCCATAAAAGCCTCAAGCTGCACACCTGTAGCAAACCTGCTGAGAGATCCTAAAGCTGCAAATGCTGCTGCTCGTATGTTCTCCTTTTGGCGAGTCTGCTAAATCAGCACCAGAAAACATGTGAAACTTCACGCAAGCTGTACAAATGCAAGTCTGCAGACAAAATAGAAAGATGGTAAACTATTGATCTTGATTCAGGGTTTTTATTAGTCATTTGAAAAATCACCATTTCTCCTTTCTGGTAATCTGGCAGGGAAACAGTTGAATAAATTTCAAAGAGATGCACATGAACAGTGTCATATACATGAGAATTCTACAAATGAAAGAGTAGTCCTGCAGGTAACACCCATGCCTGGAGAGAACGCAGTCGTACACACAAATTCAGTAACATAGGAGCCACAACCTCATCAGGTACCACTTCGAGAACCTGAAAGTCAGAGTCACATTAGACCTGTATCAAGTGAGCAACAACTAAATTCAAACCATCCTATTTAGAAAACAATGTTCAAAGTTCTCAGAATGACTAAAACTGCAGCTTCAAACTTTAGTGACTTACCGTTGCTAGCCCCTGTACAGCTGCAAATGCAACTTCCTCCTCTGTGTCCTCTATTAGTGCCACAATTACACTCAGCACTTGAGATGCATACTTTGCCAATCCTTTCTGGGGAGCCTGCAGAAAAAGAGAAGACCAGCTCTCAACATTGCAGTATAGGCTTGATGCTAGGACTCCAAGATAGCCAATAATCACAGATAAAATGACATGGATTGTAATGAGAATCCAGGTAAAACATCCACAGACTTATGGACAGCGCCCTAAACAGGCTTCAATCCCAGCTGAAGAGCAAACTTGGGTGCATAGATTAGTGCACCTGAACCAGGCCTTTTACACACAAGCGCCGGACTGTAGCAGATTCATCACCAATGTGTGCACTCAGAGCCCCCACCAGCTGTTCTAGAAGGACATCTGCGCCTTCACTGCAGGTTCAAAGAGAGCGCTGTTTATTGACTACTTTCCTCAATTCCTAACCATCATATTGCACTTTGGTGAAGAAAGACAGCTGTTCAAGGACACCCACAGTACCTATGCTGGACATATTGAGATAGAGCTGCAGCAGCGGCCGCACGCTGGAGGACATGCCTCCTCTTCAAAGCTGGCCACAGCAACATGCAAATGTCGTTCATCTGCATACTCCACAACACACTGTCTGAACAGACCGGTCTTGTTCAAATTGTGACTACAGTAAAGCACTCATTCATCTCTAATGAATGCAGAGTTCAATAATCATGGAGCTACCTCTTGTGGTCTTGACCTTGCCGAACAGGAAACAATCTCTTCAACAGCTTCTGTCCAGCGGTCCCCGCTCAGCCGCTGCTCACCATCTGTTGCCAACACCTGCAGAATCGAATACAGGTAAACTCCAACAACTGGAAAGCAGACACTTTCCAACTACTCTAGTTCTTGATGCACTCCCTTAACTGAAGAGTGGATGTGGGAGCAAAGCTTGGGAATCCACTATGGTAACTTCAGAAGTCAGCAGCAATGCTCAGTTACAATTAGCAAATTGAGATCTCTCAGGGGTCTAGAAACTATCTGCCCTGGTACTTGGGAGGTAGGAAGACCTCCTTCACTGCCATGTGAACCGAAGGACATCATCATTCTGAATTTCATCTTCACTGCATAAGTTTGGACGGGCATACTTAAGTGCTGTATACCAATTCCATTATGTGAGAGCACATGCCTACCTTGGAGCACACTCCCACAACGTCAGCATTGACATTGAGTCATCAAAATAATAGAGTACAAATTATTTGGTTCTTTTATCATTAATTGCAAACCACATAGTCAACCAGTTGAATTTGCATGCAATAATCTATCACGCAATACCCACCTGTATTCTAGATTGACCTACTGAATAATTGTGCACCGCTTCAAGAGGCCTTCATACATATAAAAGGAGAAGTGCTCACTAATGATGCCGCACACTGCTCGAATACACATGATGCTTCCACAAGCTCCTCAAACCAAAGCTAGTTTACATCTTTGACTCCTAACGGCTACTTTCTGCAAAGCAAGGTTTGTCTTCGTGCAATCCTCACCTTGCTCATGTCTTCATCACCCACACACTCGCAGAAAGCTTGAAAGGTTGGAACAATATCTCTGTGCAATCCAAAGTCCAAGAAGCCAGAACGTGATTAGAAATACCTGCTGCCCTGTGCTGAACATCGTATCATTCGTAAATAAATTGTATAGATGAGGCAAGATGGAAGATGGACGACGGAAGATGCAGTATCTACTCTTCTGACAAACCGGAAATGGACATAACACTGGCAAAGGAGAGACACATATGCCAAAACTGTATACCGAAGTGGTTGCGTGTCAAGTCGGACAATCCCATGGCAGCTCCCAATCCGCAACAACAAAGCACATAGGACTGGTGCATAGCGTTGCTCCACTGCTAGTCTGGCTACATTTCCACTTCTGTACAGAGGCCATGAACCAATCAGGACCCATCCCACCTTTCCCAAAAGTCAGGGACCAACCCTGGATGCCATTGGTGAGTTGGCGACATGAGAGACATCCACAAATGTGACTTTCTGAAAACTATCCTTTCCATTGACACTTCAATCATCTCCTTATGTTGCTAAGCATTAAATCTGGAACTTTATTTAGGGTCAGTGAGCTAAGTTTATCCTCCTTCAAACAAAACCTGATGCGACAATATGTTCCAGAATCTACTATTCGTCAATGATGACATGTGTTTCATCAGTTGTCACGGAACAATGCCACACAAATGGTAATGACATACCTGAAGATAGTTCCAAGGGTGAGGGTGGCTGCCTGCTGTTGGTTCAAAATGTGGGACGGAGATGAGCGCGCAGTGGAGTCAGCAGTATCAACATCATCATCACTGTAGACAGGTACCTGGTCGAGGATACGGACCATATGCTCCAGAAAGGGGAGTGACAATACCTCATTGTGTGCAATGGCCTGCCCACTCAAACCCAAAGTTCATTTTTCCATCATATCATACAGCACCGAAGCAGGTCTATAGAATTGCAAGTCTAGAGACAAAGGAATTGCAGATGTTAGAAATCTTTTTGTGTCCCATGGAATGTGTGACACATTCCAAAGTGCATAGGAGCTCACTGGTAAATACATGAAGCAACCAAATATTACAGCTTGAAGTTGACATTTGTTTTCTTTGACAATTGTGGAATTCAGTTGAACCTAACCACAAGGAAGTGACAACATCAATTCTACACCCAAAAGAGTGTATAGAATATCTTCAAGCAGGCATTTGGCTTTCCATCGGTTTTTTCGCCTCAATGTCACTTCACAGATTTAACCTTATGCAATAGGGGTTAGAGTGTTTAAATTTCCCTATGCTGTGAAGAATTGTGGCTTTCAGTAAGACCTCACCACAGGAAACAATGTGAATGTTAGGTCCAAGCGAGTATTTAGGGTATCAGCTTTCTAAGCAGGCATCTGTCACTCCTGTGTTTTGCCGTTCAATGCTGATTGACAAGTATAACCTTATGCAAGCCCAGTTTAAAGATCTGCTCAGGAGGAATTAGCAAACACACCAAAAATGCTTCTTGGACTGGCCAGCCTCCTCTGTGCTTTGACCCATTTTTTGAGACCTTTACTGCATCAGCCAGTACTTCATCGAACACCACTCTTGCTTGTGCATGTTCTGCAAGACAGCACATCTTGACACCACAAATGAAGCCTTAAAACGAGGGAAAGGTGGTTAAGCCCAGCAAACTCTAGGCACCAATACCATGGATTACAATGTAGTGTAAACCAACCCACCTACAAAGGTCCTATCCTGAGATGGAATGTGAAAACCATTAACTGCTGGTCGATAGAAAAAAAATTGGTTAATTTGACTCTCCTCCCTGCATCTATTATATATGTCGCCTTATGCCGGATGAAATTCCCAAGGATTTTTCTCTTTGCATCTCTGAGATGATTTCAGAGTCACTAATTTATCTCCCAATCAAGAGAAGGCAAAGAGGTGCATACAGCTGCTAGCACTAGATCACATATTGCTTTATCACCTACAGATGCTGCAGAAGCAAACAAAGCCTGCGTGATCCTGCAATTCACCCCCACCCTTGCTTTAGCATGCTTCCAGCAACACAAAGATAACCGTCATAGCATGTTTACATGAGAGGTAGAGAGCCTGGAGTTTACTCCAAAAAAATTACAATGGGCACCCCTTTCGCAAGGGGTAACTGGACTATCTCTGGTAGTCGACTATGGGAAGTAGTTGACTACTGTTATTGTTCGACCATAGCTTGCAAGGCTTCCGGTGAGTTTGTAGACCTATATTAAGAGCAACTTTAGAGCACAACACAATGTCTGGCAAGAGCCCAGGCCCACCATCAATTATTAAGGTCAACTCTACTGTAAACACAAATGAGGGTCGACCACAGAGTTGGACGGATTCTGGTGACCTCTGTAGTCAATCAACTACTAGTGTAAACAAGATACCAGAGGAAACATTTTAAAACTGAAAGCAGAATGCACAAAGACTTCCTTACCTAGACACATCTCCCTCACGCAGCTCACTTCCTCGTTTGACAGTGAGTTCAGTGAAAGCAATGATGGATCCTCGTGCAGATTGAGAAACCTTGTCACAAATGGCCGCACGGCACCCTCTTAGGGCTGCAACCAGCTATACCTCCCATCCCCACAGAAAACCAAGGAATAAGTCAGCTGCAGAGCTGATCAACATATCAACCAATGATGCCAGCACAAAAGTAGGACATTTAAACCCATGCTCTTGCACATATGCTACACATTTAGACATTATTGTCAATTCTGATTACCTCCTCCGTTGTTAGCAGACATCCAACAGACTCCAAAACACTGCGCAACACATTCCCCTCCGCACCAGGTGCCGCCTGTCAGAGAACATGCAAATCTGTAATGAGCCAAACAGCTTGTTGCAGAAGTAAGACATAAGTTTATTGTAGTAGGCATGTTTGGTAGCAGGAAAGCTACAGAAAGCAGTAAGAAATAAGCTGAGGGCTGCTACTAGGGAGGCCAGGCATGGCAGATTAAGGTTTTCGAAGGCCAAGAAACAGGCAGGAGGTGGCCTAGACAGGTTAGAAACCATTCTTAGTGTCGTGTAGTCTAACAAGAGAGGAGCCTCTTACCCAGTTGGTAACTGCAATGAGTTCCTCCAAAGACGACAAGGCAGCATAGGAAGCCTGTCGATTCTCAGAAGCTTCCGACCCAACCGACTTCGGCAGCAGCAATGAGATACTGAAGAACATATCCAACACCTGCTTACACATCTTACCAACTTTAACTCCAGGCACACAGGAAAGCTACTGCTTTATTCGATTTGCCCCTCAAATGTAGGGAGACCTTGAATTCACAATGGCTTGAACAGTGCACAAAAGTGAAATTTCTGTAGTATGAAGGAGAAATTCATCTGTAGCTAAAAATGCATTCAAGGGGGCCTATACCTGGGTGGAGACCTTTCTTATTTCTGAAGATATATCAGCACAGCGGGGAAGATAAGTCATTGTTCTCTCCCCTAACTTCAAAGCTTCACGTGGTGGCAAGAGAGGGGGAGCTGTTTGAAACAAAAGATTGATAAATTCGTCAGCTTAAACTAAGAACCCATTGCAAAAATAATGACAATGAATTTGATTTTACTACAATACTCAAACGACAATTCAGACAAATATGGGAGCTTACAGGAGGTTTTCTGCTATGGCACATACCCTCATCTGGCCTTGCCCCATTGTGTCATGCTTGGAAGGATACCCAACCCTTAATTGATTGCAAATAAACAATTAAAAGAACAAGTAGTCTCTTGTAAGGTAGGGATGTTTGATAAAACAAGAAAGACGCAAACGTGAAGGGATAGTTCAAAACAGGCACAAGACATGTATCACGTATGTCTCGTAGGCAATTTGATTCCACAGCTGTGCTTGTACCTCTTTTCTTATTTCATGGTACATTTTACCCTTTCCAAAAGAAAGAAATAGATGTAGAAGTTACACCACTTGAACTCCTAGTCCCCGCAGTTTGTTGTAACACCCTCTTCTCCAATTTGATGGACATGCAAGTGTAGTATGTCACAATGACCCGGGAAGTTGTACTGGGGGCCGGGGGGGGGGAAATGGTGGGTCTTCCAGTTCCTTAGGAGCAGCTAGAATTGAATACCTGCAGAGCTGCTCTGACCTCGATCTGCAGTTGAGCGAAGGTGCATGCAATTGCCAGTGCAATTGAAGGGGCAGCTACCGGCTGTGCAAAGAGCTCGAAACTGCTTCAAAAGTGCCAGCACTGTACAGCAAGCCCTCTGCCTTTGGTACACTATTGATGAAGTTACAAACTGATCCAGGTTCTTCAGCAAGTGCTGCAGCTGGTCTGCCCTACTCTTTCCATCTTCTCCACTGCAATGCACAAACACTGCCACTCATCACAATAAACATGGAACTGGCACCCCTCACAGGAAATTGTAATTTGACATCAGGCTAGCTAGCCAAGTGTATCGTTCTGCAAGCATCACATCATAAAACACACTCAGAGGCGGAACTAACATGCTCACAAGCCAATGGTTCCATAGCCTCTCCATTTCTTAGACAATAAATAACCCCAAAATAAGAACTAAAACCGTACCTGGTCAGCAGGATTGCACACAGCAAAGTTGTTAAGTTGGAAAGTAGTGAATCAGCAACAGCAACTGATTCAGCTGGCAAAGTGAAGAAACACAAGGTAGCCTGGCAAGGACAAACAGGTCCTCAGTATGGTGTAAGGTCTTACAGATCCAGCTACATGCTTCTGTTAAATAAGAGGCCAGAGTTGTCTTTGCACTGAGGATCAAAGAGCTGCATCATGCATTTTTGGAATTTTTCTTACCAACTTCATTCCTCCACATTACTGCCTAAGACGGTGCATAAGAAAACCCACGTGAGTAGCTCCTGGTACCCAGCAACATCCCTTGCAACATGACTAGAGTCAATTTCATAGAAGGGTGGAGACAAATGCTTCTACAGCAAAGGCAGCTTTGGGAGGAGAAAAGTACTTGAAGGACATGGTCTCTGGTCACCATTGTCAACTTGGGCTCAACTGACACCAATGTTGTGCATGCATTTAAAGCAAGTTCCTGTGCAAGTCAGAAATCCAAATTTTTGGAATAAATCTAAACCATCACAGTAATAGAAGCACTCATACATGGCAAGAACTCTTTGACCAGGATAGCTAGCATGTTTGCATTGGCATTATAATTCAGAATCATAGGGTCCATACCTGTGTATGTAGGAACTCTACATCCAAAGACTTAGAGTCCTTGCTTGCCATTAAAGCCATGACGTAGTCCAGCATGGTATCTCTTTTCTTCAATGGGAAAAATGCTCCATTGGCTGCAGCCTTGATCACTGCCTGCCCTGAAATTTTTATGAAGAGCACTCCACAGGTTAACAATTTGTGACACTTCCATAGCACGTAAAAGTTATAAAAAGAACTTAGAAAAACACATCCAAACCTAGAAGATTGATGGCAGTGATAACCGCCTGTTTAGCTGCTGCAGCCTTCACATTAAGAAGTCCCGAGAGCATGTTGGTCCCCTGCAGACAAACATGAGCAAGTAATTTCCTTAACAACCTGACACAAATTTTTTAGTAATCTTCCCCTTCAGGCCTAAGGCCAAAGGAAAGATCAACTCACTCTGTAAAGTTGAGATGTCCCTTGATCCCAAAAATAATTCTTTCTGAGAAGCTCAAGGCTTATATTCATCCACTAAGTTCATGAATCCCTGTATTCACCATAACGTTTCTTTCAAGGGCAGGTGCCCAAACCAATTTCCTTTGAAGCTACTTTCAACATTTAATAGAAGCATGGACAGAACCTGAGCACTGCAGCTATCCCAATTCCAGCATGTTTGAAATCCATGCACCAGATCCAACATAGACCTATCTTCTCCTTGAAAAGTAAGGTGGTGAGCTTTACAAAGTTACCCATTCAAGAAACAGGGTTCCGAAACCTGCTATGAAGCACTTTACTAACCACAAGTGTTTCAATCCGGGCTTCTATTGCCGTTGATGGGGCATATGATGCAGTGTACCCATACATCAAGGCTAATGCAGCACACACGTCATCTACCTCCGAGGTATTCTGCTGCTCCAAGAACACGGCTAGTATTCTGCTAAACGAGGCATGACAAGTCATCAGAGTTTCTCCATCTGAGAATCAAATGAGAGAGCACAGAGACAGCAAGTACAGAAAGTGGCAGGAGTCAGGCATCAGACTTCAATCAGCCAATTCACTGAGGAATATGCACCTGCGAAATCCCTTTAGGCTTTGATTCTCCAACACTCTTCTCAGCTTTTCCAGCACTGTATCAAGATGTGAGGCTGCAACCTGAAGATACCACAGTGTTAACTTGGGGAACACCAGCAACAAGAAATTAAGAATGGCTCTCGGCTCTTAGTACAACCACATCTTTTACACATGAACTAAATAGAGCATTTGTAAATGTACTGGTACATAAAGAGAAGGATGTGACCACTAAGGCTTGTACCAGGCCCATGCCCTTGGCAAGACCAAGTCGGTTTGTCTCATCTGCAACATTGGCACGCTTATACATGATAGTGATCTTCTGTTGAACGTAAATCCTCTCATCAACCTTCTGCAATAGCATGCCCAGGCATCTGCCAGCCACTTCATTGTGTTAGGCAATTATAGTCAGCACTTTAATCATGAGTGTCCAATCCATCTATCTTCCAAGGAGGGAGGGGAAAAACGCTAGATTGGAATAACAAACTACAGAAGCGATTGCATTTCTGAGCTCCACCACAACCCTATACAAAGTAAATGAAGTTCAAAGGGTAACAAAGTTGGGTGCATTCCAGAAAGAACACCAGGCTAACCAATGAGAACAGACAGACAACCAAGACAATCTGAAATTGGAATAGCAGGCCTAGGAAGTCAACAAGGAACAACCCCATTTCATGGCAAGGAAATGAAACACCCAAAACCCATTCAATCACAGCTTCCAAGACAGTCTGACTGATTCAGCAATCAGAGAAGCACACAGTGGTGAAACTTATGTCCCTTGGGCACTTTGGGACGTAATAATTTTCTTTCATTCTGTCCGCCTATGCCCCACTTGGGCTGGGAACAACAGGGAAATAGAAAGAACATTGCTTCTGTCACTGTCCTTTCTACTATTGAGATCCGTGGGAGATCCAATTGTATATTCCGTGATACCCAATCTCCCTTCAGCAGTAGTTGCTTTTTGGGCTGCTTGTGGAGGGCCCCTCTCTCTTTCTTGTTTCTTTCTTCCTCCTGTCCCATACACTGAGTTATAAAGTACCACTTCATTTTATTTCATTTCTCTTGGTCCATAAGCTCTTTGAGCTTTCCGTGGACATTATAGAGTACCATTTTATTTCATTTCTCTTCTTCTCTTTTCAATATTTGAAAAGAATATGCTGATTAGTTAGATCTTGGTGTTAGAAACAACCACACCTGTGTAAAAATGCCGAATGCTGATGGTCTCCAACATAGAGATCATAATGCCTTGAGAAAGCACTCCCAAGAGATAGTGTCCAATCTGGACTTTGGATCACATCTAGGGACTCTGACAGCAGCTGCAGTGCAATGCTTCTTACAGGATTAACCAGTGACATTTAAAGGTCAAAAGCACACATCAGACATTTTCTTCAAATAATACTGCTGGCAAAAATCATTTCCCCAAGCCTCAAAAAAACTAATAAATACTTCATCCACAAGTAGGGAATAATCATTTGTCAAGGAGTGTTTAACATTCAAATTATGCCACAAGTTAGGTCCTTCCTTCATGCTTACATGAAGAATCATGTCCTCCCAGGCTGTCTCCTGCCAGGAATCCCCTTTCATATCATCAGAGTCATTGACGTAGGCCTTCAATTTGGGAATCTACAGCTTGACATAAGATCCAGACACGACTGGTCAGTTGCATCAGAATCACCAGTTTTCTTTCTAAACCTTTGTCACTCATCACCCCTCCAAAGTCCAAATGCCCCCAAAGCACAAATAAATCTCCGGGCAGGTTTTGCAAGAGTTCTGTTACACAAAGCAATGACCACAACAGGGCAGTTAATGCAGAGGAGAGTCTCACATCACACCAGGAAAATTTTCATATCAAAGGCAGATCCAAGTCTCTTCTTCTTTTCTTAGCTAGAACTTGACAACAGGAACCCATACAGACCTCATCTTCCCACAGAAGCACAACAGCTTTTGGAAACAGTGGACCTAAATAGAAGAGAACCTGCAACATCATGCCAGATCTTGTTAAGAAACACGGAATCCATCACCCATAGTCATCATACGATCGAGTATTTGATTTTAACAACACTACATAACCAGAAAAATTACATTTGAAGTCAGAGGGATGAAACACCAACCGTCAGTATTCGTGATGCAAGCTGCTCTCTTGCCCTGGGATCTTTTAAAAGCACGAGTAAGCGGGCAAGAAGCTCCTGGAGTGTGAATGCACTGTAAGTTAGAACTCTAAATTCTTCCCTATGATTCTGGAGTACTTTGCCTAACAGAACAAGAAAAACAATCACACACTCCACTTTGACAAGAAAGAACAATACAATATTAACAACAGACACAGGAGTGTGGGGTATATTTTAGAGTAGACAAACTCTTCCATACATAGGACTCTTGGAGCACACCTCAGGCTGTGGAATGTCTGGACACACAGTATAGTCTACAGATACTGTCTCCCAACGTGCAAGTTTTCGTCTCGATAACTCTGATATGCACTTGCAAACCTGGAACCTCTTACAACAAGTCACATTCACATCAACATGGCCAGCCTGTAAATTAAGCATTATACAAGGAGCACATAAGGATTTCCTGCCATTGCATAACATACCTCAACCCAGCACATTAACCAGCATCAAAATACAAGCTGCACAGCATCAATTCATAATGAAGATGAGCTAAATGTACCGTGGCCACAGCCCCTGTATACTGCACTGGGATGAGCATCTTCAGTAGAAATGGCCAGAGAATAGTCTGCACTAACCATCACTGCTTCATTTAGCATGACAAACATCCAAAGCTAAATTTAGAAAACATTCTTCTACGGTATGCATCAAAAGAAGTCAATCAGAACTGTACTGTAATCAGTACTGTGATGGCCATTTTCACCAAATCACCAATCATTTCAGTGAATTGTAGTCAGGGTACAATGACTTGACTTATTCAATAAATCAGAGGCAACAGTCTTAATTTTGGAATATTCACACTGACCAAAGACAGAGGGAGCACCAAACATGGAAACATTCACTGTACACGATACAAGAATGAGGCAATGTGTAGGGGCATAGTATTCAACTCAGCTACAAAGCACAGCAAGTTTGGGGCCCGTGGATTGGTATTGCTAAGTGTCAAGAGTGTAGCAGTTACTGACGTACAATGAACTTGACATTATACTATGATACGATATGATACGATACTATATGATAATATACTACACTATACTATATGATACTACACTATGTAGATCAGACAAGAAGCATCTGATATTCAGATGACCACTAATCCTTAACTGCAAGACAGTCCTTGACAACCAATGAGTATAGAAGATACAACTGACCTTTCTGATTGAACCTCTGCTCTGACACTTGAAGAATGGAAGTAAGTGAATTACCTCTGTTTCTGAAACTGTCCCTGCCAGTAGCAGCAAGCTCTTTTCACAAACTGCCCGCAATTCCGATGGAGACACAGCCCCTAGATTCAGCTGCCAGTGAACTAAAGGACCTTCAGACAACAATTCTTGAGATATAGAGAACTCTACGGCACAAAAAGGGAACTCTGGTAGACATCCATGCTGGACAAACTCCATGCAGCTATGTACTTCTCAGCTATGCATGCCTTCTGCAGTAAGAAAACTTGTGGCATGAAGAAATATAAACCTTCAGGTACTTGTTTCTCATAAGGGTTTCTGGTAACTTGATCCTAGATTACCTCATTCTTACTTGCAAATGCTGATTCGATACCTTCGGCTTTCTGAACGGCTGCTTTTTCACCTCTAACTTTCTTAACTTCGGCATCAGAAATTGCACACTGCTGTACCAAAAACTCCACAAACGCTTCTCCAGTATCCTTCTCAATAAAGCCATTTGATGCCATGGACAAAATCAACTGGCATAACGCACCATAGCAGAGACAACAAAACCAGACAGCTCTTTAGAGAAACAGTCACGGCCTGATCCTTCACTAACCTTTTGAACTGACGGTTCTCGAGTACACACTTCCTTGCTTCAAAATACCTCATCAAAGATAAAAGTAGCCTAGATCCCTTTTGTGGAGAGAACTGAACCACAGACATAAACATCACACTGTATTTATCCTTTGAATGATTTCCCTAACCAACTAAAAACCAGAATCGCTTCTTTTCTTCACTTCCAGTGGACGTTCGAAAATTCCTTCTTTTGTTTGGTTTCTGAGTCTGAATAGTCAAAATATACAGTCACCTCAGCCACAGCTTTTCGGGTAGTCAAATCCTGCTCTTGAAGGAGATCATTTACAGCTTTGGCAAGCTCAACATTCCTTGAAATCCAAGGCTCTGCCAACCTTACAGTAGCCAACATGTGCCAACACTACCAGATCAATTTGCAGCACACACCTATGATACTAATCCCAAAAGAGAGAGATTGTACTCATAAGACGTTGTTTGCCGTAGCCTTGTGGCCATTGACCCCGCGCCCAGTTTGAGCGGGAATCCCAAAAGAGAGAGAGAGAGAGAGAGCGAGAGGAAGACCCCTGCCTAAGCAGTAACTTAGGGTGTCACTTCACCCAAAAGGGCTACTGCCTTCCGTTTGGAAGGTGGACACCTTCTAACGGCCGTAACCGGGGCAAGAGGGTTGCCCAAACTGCCCCAAGGACTGAAAAACCCTCAGGTACCACACATTGAGTGACCGCTTGACCCAGCTGGGTTGGCTACAATGGGTGACATCCAACATACACCTATGTGGCTTTGAACACACGACCACTTGCAAGGCAGCCTTGTGCCCTAACCAGTGGGCCATCTGTTGGATGCTACTCTCCAAAAACTATAAAGACTACAAGTCAGAGATGCCATCTAATACCTTGTTAGTAGATGCTTCAAAACGGTGAAGGTGCCCAGCCGAACAGGATCTTCTCTGGCCCCTAAACGCTAAACATACAACAACTGGAAGTCAGGAGTCTGCTGTTTCATACATTGCCTACTCCTTGTGAAGACCCCACCCATGGCTTCAGCGCAAGAGTGGTCCTTTTCTTTCGAACTCCAACAGTCAAAGAGGGCTACACTTTTGAATGGTACAGTGCCAAGTCCTTCTGGCCCCACAAAAGCACTCTACTTCAAAGGACATGGGCATGCAGTAGAGAACTTCTCCAACGGAGTAGAACAAGGCAAGAAGAGGAGACATACATGCAAGAGGTACGTCAACATATCATCCGGGTAAACCATTCCAATGGTAACAAAGCAACGTAACACCTCATTGAAATTCTGCAAAGTCACAGAAAGACCATAGAAATTGTAAATCCATGCATACATTGACAGCTATTAGACATCGAAAAACAGAGGAGGAAGTACAGGACCAAAAGAATCTTCCAAAGATACTTCCAAAAATCAAACCCTCATAAGGAAGCAGTACATCCTAATACTTGCCTGAAACACATTCAAAGATAAAGAATGTACTGCCTCTTTCTAGAAACATCCCTGAACTGATGAAAAGCAAAAGAATTAAGCAGCATGCTGCAATTTCCACTCAATGTTCATGTGCTGTGTTCCAAAGACCAACAAATGTAGCAAAGATTCTGACAACATGGATAAGGAGGCAAAGTCTTTGCCTTACTTATGATGATAGACTGATGGGGTAGCTATCATACAAAATTTTATATGCTAGCCATGCACCATTGTGCCAGACATACATCTTCACCTAAACTGCAATGAGACCAGACTCACAACTTTCTCATCTGCACAGACCGTATTACCATTTTGTTCCCATTCTCAAGCATGAAAGGTACTCCCAAAATCATAATCCCCAAGTGCAACCACCGGCATTGCATTGGTGAATTAAGTTAAAGGAGAATGCCCAGTTAAATGCCCCACAACTATATTTAAGGGTTGATATTTAGCAATCTTGCTCAAGAACTTACTGTTATCAACATGACTTAGCATTGTCAATGACGTTACCTTCAAATAAGAGCTGAGCTTAAGTTCACCTCCTTTGCTTGCAGACAAGTATGCCATTGGAAGCAGGGCATTCAAGACAGAATTGAGAGCCTGGAGCAAAATATATCAGTACCCGCAACACTATTGGCTCGTTATGCATATCAGCTGCTGCAGTGTTAGGTGTCCCTGTTAAGTGCGATATAAGAGGCCTAAACCAGGGTGGTCTTTTTTCCCATGCAGCAAACTTGAAGATCTCCTTAGCCACATCTAGCGAAGAGAATAAAAAGCTCCCTCAAAGTTCATAGCTACTACCTAAGTTACATCATCCAGTAGCTCAAGTTAAACTTGAGGTGCTTAATGCACTAATGGGAGAAAGAAGCTTACCAGAAAATCCACAAATGTCAAACCGCCATCGGTTATTAGAACAGCAGTGAGAACCATCTGTAGGCTGTGTGTAGCTGGCAGTTGATCCTCCCTCTCTTTCTTGTATCTGCCATTAGCTTGCCCCAGGTAGTGTCAGTGGCACTATCTTGTCACTATCTAGATAGTGCCTAACATCATAATCAAGAAGACCTCACCAGTCCCAACTAAATAAGGCAAAGGTGTGACAAACTCACACTGTCAGTATGGCTGGAAGAAGCCTCGGCAGGGCACATTTCAGCTGTTGTTTGCTGATCAGGCTGACCAACTGTCCCAATGCCTCTGCTGTTGCCAAGCGTACCTGCTTTCCATGATTGAGCCTATATGTCAGATTCACAGTCTTTTAAAATTTACTTTCTTTCTTTCTTTTGTCGTGCATACAGAGGGAGTTTCAGGTGGTTGGGCCTCCCGGTCCACAAAATACAGCTGTCCCACTTCAAGTCTGATGAGCCTAAGCTGGACAAAATACGGTTCATTATAAAAACAGTTGCTCACAGTTTAGTTTCAGCCCACCTTAGGATCGCGGGAAGCCACCCAGGAGTCCAGGAATAGATCAAATGCTGAATGGAGCAAGGCTCTTCACAACCCCACACATTTCGTATAAAATAACAGAAGCAGCCACAAGTCAGAAAGCTATTGTGTTTGTGAAAAACTAGGAACTGAACTGTATATATTGGAAAATCAACAGAAGCACAATACATGTTTTCCCCTCCTCCCCCTTGGACTTAGTCCCTTAAGAAGCTTCCATGAAGAGAAGTCTGCAGACTCTTACAGATTACAGGAGGGATCCCTTGAAGACTGGTGCTGCGCCTAGGACTATTGAGGGACACGAACAATTAGATCCGCTACATATCCTGTCATGACCTGGGCCATATGACAGAAGGATGAAGTAGTTGCCAGATACTCACTGCATGTCGGCACCCAGCGGTGAAGTTGATACAGAATCTTCTTGAAATTGGAAGATAGCTTTACACCAGGAAGTGATAGCTACGAAGGCACACAAAAAGGCAAGGTTTGATTATCCTTTGTGATATCAGTGGACATTGAGATATTGAAGACTGATAATTGGCAGAAACATTACCTCAACAAAGTGAAGTTACATTTATATAGTTTCAATCAGCAGGTATCATTGCAGCAATTTCTGGCAGCTCTCTGAAGTAAATTGAAACAGGTGACACAAGCAGACCAACTGGTGAATGTTGCCCAAAATTATGCAATCTAAACTACTTGCAGCAGACCTTCATGAAGTCATTCAACACTATATCAACAATAAGACATCTAGCAGCCCCCAGTAGAAACTCACCATTTCCTTATGCCCTCCTCTTTAAGTGTTTATAACGACCTAAAATAAGCAACACATGTCACAGAACAACCTGCACATTCCAATCATCATCACCAATCTATCTAGCAAACTTAAAGCAGAACTCACCATTTGCATATGCCCTCCTCTGGAAGTCCTTGACACCACCCATGATAGGTAGCACACGTGACAGAACGATCTTCAACCGGGGGGAAAACTCCACAGCTTTCATCCCACAACCAACCTCAACCATTTTAGCAAAGAACCAGATGTATGCAAAACATTCATATAAGATATCCTCATAACACACACGAGCACCGAGTGTGCACAAGAACGGAGCCCACAACATGTCTTCTCACCTGCAAAACACATGAGCACATAAGAAAGGTTTGATGGCTCCATACAGCAAACACTAGCTTGCAAAGCCAGGTTGAGCTGATAAACAGACCATAGGACGATGCAAATTCCGTCAGAGTTTGGACCAAGACTATAGCAGGTACTGCACCTCCAGCCAGTTCATGGAATACTTCATCCATTACCTGCCAAACAACACCCCCAAACTATATTGATCACCACAATCGTGCAGTACAAAAGCAGCCATGGTTTCTGAACCATCAAAACAATTTTCACATTTTTGCTGTACACAATACTAGGAATATGCTCGTACTCTTGAGTTCACCTCAATTTGAGCTGAGCCAGCATGAAGAACTATGTCGTCATCTTGAAAGATGAAAGAAAGAGAAACTTGGTGCAACTTGCTGTTGCACAGGATGTTGGTTGTGCAGGCAGCAAGGTTCTGAGAGCCATACCATATCTGGCAGACGAGACGCGAGTGCAACAAGAAGACTTGAAGCAGCACGCTGCCAGTCAGCACTAACTTCCTGCAGAACAAACCCCCCTCAGACACTTTGGAGACACTTTGGAGAATCTGTAGACATGGCGTCATTGCTGCTTTCAGCAGTCCATAAAAGGGTTCATTACTTTAGGCATCCATTCACAACATGCAGGTAACAGCACTGCACCATCCCTGCCAATCCAACTTATCCATCAAATCATTAGGTCCAATAGGCATTGCTATTAGAAGGCCAGAGACCACAGTAGATTGGCAGCAGGTCAGGTGAAGCAACAAAAATAGGGCTTAGGCTCAACAGCTTAGACCATCCCCACTAAACATACTGAGCTTGGAAGTACTTCACATACCTTGTTCAATGACAACTCAACCATTGCAAGCTTTGCAATTTTACACATGAAACCCGGATCTACTTCTTCTTCGGCCATTTTGAGGACAGTGTAGGCCATGATGTGAAGCAGGCCAGCACGATGGTTGGCCGTTTGACCAGCCCGCTATCATCCAAAAAATGCCAGCCTTAGAATGCTGCGCTGTAACTGGCTGCCTACCTTTGTATTGGAAAAGGTATCCTTGATTGTTTCAAAGGCCAAAACAATCACAAAAAATTGTCGACATTATTGGGAACTTAAGTTCTACCTCACTTCAACCTAACATTGAACATTGAACATTGAACATCGAACATTACTGTCGATAGTCAACTGATAATGTGCTTATTCCACAAACTACGATATTGTACAATGAAGTGGATTGTGCAGGCCCTACCCCCTTCCCAGAAAACTTCTGAATATGCCAAACAGCACAGGTGGATGTGAGACTGGTATACACAGGCACTTTCAAATTGAACTCTTTCAGGAGAAGTATCTAACACAAAACTACTTCAGACTGAAAGAAAGAAACTTTATAACATCCACCCAGGACCAGGAGGGCCTTTGAATCACCAATCCTTCTTTGAAAGCACATTTTCTGAGTGAGGAGAGGACCTTTACCCTTTTGCCACCTGGAAGGCTTGCAGCACAGCACTCCAGTACAGTTGCAGCATTTCTGAGTCAAATCACAAGTACCAAGTTACACCTGGGGAGTTGCTAACCGAAATAAAAACCTAAACCTAGACAAGGGGGAAGAACACTGTGCTTTAGCAAATGCCCAGCATATAAAGTCCTGATCGAAATAGAGAACCAGACCAACTTCGTTAGAAATCCTAAGGAACAATTTCGAGTTAATCAATGCAAACAGCCTGAGAAGAGCAGCACATACTGCCCAGCATTCTCCTGTATAGCAGCTGCAGCAGCCTCTTGGACAGTCGGTGAGCTGTCTCCCGTTGCTCCAACCAGCACTCGAATGACCGCTACAGAGCATTATGCTCACAACTCTTCAGGATCAGTATCAATTGCAGGCTTGATTACCTTTCATAGATTATCAACTCGCGAAACGAGGTGGAGATATTCTGAATTTACAGAATTTCAAGAAGGGTCCAATCCAATGGATGAGCTTTACATTCACAAACGTGACAACAGGTAGCAGTGCAAATCTCAGGTATCGCAGGATGCACTGAAAGAAACTGCCTGTATTACGAAGCATCCAATGGACCAATTTATCTATTGGCAAAATTTTGAAATCTGTAAGCTGTGACACGATTTGGGTCGTTTCTGGAACATCCTCCCCCATACACCAACTCGTCCAATTCTTTGCCTCCAATCCGCTCTTACAACGCCGCAAAATATTGTAGTACAGAACATCAATGGATCCCAGAGAGGGAAGAGGAGGTAGGGAGTACCCACCCATTCGAGGCGACACTGAGGCCGCCATTGCACACTAGTAAGTAAGATCTTGAGATCAACCATGCAGCATCGCAATCAATTTGACCTTCAGCACCACAACCATATTATTTGCAAAATTGCATCCACCATGAATGCAATCACTTCCGTGACTAGTCCTTTTCATCTATCGCGCCTGTAGAACTAAACATAGTTTTCGGGAATACAGCTCTTATGATTTCAGAGGGGACTACCTAATCCTCCTAACGATCCACGAAGTTCTCTTCAACTTTCCGAAATCGTCAGGATGTCGAGCTGGTTGGTAACATTTCACGGATGGATGGCGCCAAGTGGGCGGATGAATAGATGACCCCCCCAAACTAATACCGTGATCAGTTGTCAAATCTGACTGCCATGCTCTCGCAAATTGGTGTGCCATGGAAGCCGTTATCCATCGTTCGGATATCTCGGTAAACAATCCAGGGCTCCGATCCCACATTAGAGAGACGAATAGAGGGTGTCTGGAATCTCCTTGCTGATGATTAAAGGCCGACAGTTCTGTGTAGAGGTGGCGGGATTTGAGAGTCCGCCAGGTGGGTTGCATTGCATGTGACACATGATGAAAATTCTTCTACACATTCGAGTCTCGTCAATGCCCAAGTAAGGTGGGAACCCAATTCTAGGTGGTTTGATGGGAACCCAATTGGGTGTGGTCGCGAGATTATATGCACTGCAAGTGTCCAGAACCAAAATTTGAAGATTGCGCTTGTGTGTGTTACCGAGTTCAGCGACCGCAGAAGACCGTCATGGGTGGGTCTCCTCGAGCTCGTCACGTTTCTTCGTGTTTGATTGCGAGATGGAGCTTCATGCAATCCAGGCTTGCTCCTTCAGACATCCAAGAACCAGTGTTAAATCAATTCCCGGTGCTCTTTCCGCAGTCTGAGTCCCTGTGTCCCCTATCTACACTTCTTCACAATTGGAGCTATCTTGGAGGTAGGAAAAGTTCGTACCGCACTCGTGGGATCTCGTTTGGAACCAGGCCAAGCGGAATTGCAAGGGCAAATTGTGGTGTGCAGAGACACATGGTTGCCGCCGTATCAGTGTCCCAATCGGAGATGTATAATGCGCATTCCTGGCGAATGCGAAGATTTAGCTCAGAGAGCAGAAGTGAAGAGCCGAGGGATGCAATGGAGTTCGATGTTGTAATTGTGGGTGCAGGCCCGGCCGGTTTGGGGGCAGCAATTAGACTAAAGCAACTGTGCATAGAGAAGGGCACTGATCTGTCTGTGTGCGTGGTTGAGAAGGGTGCTGAAGTTGGTCAGCGCTCTGCCCCTCTCTTGTACGGTGCTTAGTTGTACAATCTGGATGACAGCCAGGCTAGCTTTGGATGACCAATTTGTACTTTTGCAGCACAGAATGGATAGCAAGTTGGTTGGGGCGTAATGACAGTAGGTTGCTTCCTTGCCTCACTGTCTATTGCCATGATCAATGTTGTTCATCGTGCAACAGAGATTTATACAGAACCTCGGCGCCTGACTGTTCCTGTATATGTGGCAGGTGCACACATACTTTCGGGAAATGTGTTTGAACCACGGGCACTCAGTGAGCTCTTTCCAGATTGGAAGGATCAAGGCGTATGTCCTCAGTCCATACTTATGAAAACTGGGCAAGAGAGGTAGATGGCTTGGGGAGTGACTGTCTTCCGTTCATGATGTTATTCAGCTGGAAATGGAGTGATTGCTGATGAGTGCTAATCAATTGAGACACATCGTTGATGAGGATTGGTTGAAGGATATCAATTGGATCTTTTGACACAGGCTCCACTGCGCGTGCCAGTTGTGGAAGACAAGTTTTGGATGTTATTTGAGAAACATGCACTGCCACTCCCATCTCCCTTCAACAACAATAGTAACTTTGTTATTAGGTCAGCTTCTACTCTCCTACTCCGGCTTGAGTGCAATGTTTTTGCCTTCTCCACATATTCAACTTTGTGGAAATTATGCTGCTACTTAATAGTGTTCCTATGTAGAACAGGTATTGAAGTGTACAGAGAGACGGGGAAGAGACAGTTGCATGCAGGAAACTAGCATACTAAAGTCTTCCACCATGATTCAGTGGGCCACCAAATCTCAGGAGGCTTGGTAAATCCTAAACCCTCGATTGGAACAAACACTTGTGCTTAACCACAGAGACAAAGGCAAGGGGTATTATTCTATGTGAGAGCCAGCTATTTGGCAATGCTTGTTGAAGCCTTCCATAACCATGTGCTATGCTTTGAATAGCTTGAGTGAGCTGGTGCGGTGGCTAGGAGGGAAAGCAGAGGAACTTGGGGTTGAAATTTACCCAGGTTTTGCAGCGAGTGAGGTAACCCCCTTTTCTTTTGTTCACCATTCTGTGGGTTATTGTATTGGCAGAATTGATTTGCACCAAATTTGAGGGGTCTCCGCACTGTTCATTTCCAAGAAGTTCTATTGTGGGATGGTAGGATAGCTGCAGGTGGAGCTGAATAAGGTGCTTATGCAGGTTTTGTACGAGGGTGAGCAAGTGGTGGGCGTTGCTACTAATGATATGGGCATTGCGAAGGATAGGACCAAAAAGTCCAATTTTCAACGTGGCATTGAGTTGAAAGGTATTGTTGCTGTGACAAGGGAGTGATCCTTGTGTTTGTGAGCCATGAGTGCATTTGCTGACAGCTTTTGGAGATCCTTCCAGTGGCATGCACATGAAACCCTTAGATGGAGTGGTGACTTCGGCAACAAGGGGCTGAAGTGGGTCATGCCGTGTGTTCCCTGCAGAACCACAGTGCACTAAAGTGTCCCTCCCAAATTGTTCCTGGTGTTCAGCCTTTTGTTCTGACAAAACTAGCTTTCAGCATATAGTAGTGAGATTGGATTGCGTTCAGTGTATGCATTTAAATCCTCCTAGCATCCGTTTGCTCCCAGTTGTGTGCAAACAGTTTGAGTGTTTAACAATGGGGCTGTTTCTGATGCAAACTTTGCAGGACGACTTACT
The DNA here is from genome assembly GCA_030704615.1 of Takakia lepidozioides. Lineage (NCBI taxonomy): Eukaryota > Viridiplantae > Streptophyta > Takakiopsida > Takakiales > Takakiaceae > Takakia > Takakia lepidozioides. Next base: position 69,838,608 of record CM060733.1, on the reverse strand, counting down.
CTCCTTGCTGAAGGCTGCAGAGGCTCTCTTTCTGAAGTAAGTCTCTCACTGCTCCATAAAATTTAAGACCTCCTGGGGGGTTTGTCTTTGCTAAAGTCTTTTTCGCTCATTGCAAGGGTCCTAAGGGTTGTAAGGGAACTTGGTAAGTTCTAAACATCCAACAAATGGGCATCACTGCTACTGGACCTGGCTTTGCACAGACAATCATAAAAAAGTTTCAACTGCGGGAGCAATCAGGCGCTCAACATCAGACATACGCACTCGGTGTGAAGGAGGTCTGTTTTACCTTCCCTTGTCCAGATGTAATTCTTTCTGTTGTAAACAGGGGTTTGCAGATGGTGGGACATTGTAAACTGTCCTCCAACGAGCGTGTACTTATCCAGTAATTGCGCTGAACTGTCTTTGCTTGATTGGTCAATGTGATTTGTGATTGATAGCTTGAGGATGAAACTGAGTATCTTGTTCAAAACACCATGAGAAAAGCGTGACAGCAGGCATCTGTTTCATAAGGAGAATTTGGTTGGTACTTTCCTGTAGTTGGAAGTCATATGGAGGGGAAGGCTGTGGAGAGATAAGCCTGAAAAACAACATGGCATGCTTGTGGTGTTCAGGTATGGGAGGTGGCGGAGAGCAAACATCAACCAGGCTATGTGCTGCACACTGTAGGCTGGCCTCTTGACCCTAAGACATATGGTGGCTCTTTTGTGTACCACATGGACAACCGGCAGGTAGGCTATTTCCTGGAACCATTTTTGGGCTCTGTAATGGGTTCTAAACTTTGCCATCTCTACACTAGCAATTGCTATTTGACTGATAAGGGAGTCAGATTTAAGTCAACATAACAGCAACACATGGTTCTGGTTGTGCAGGTTGCCATTGGACTGGTGGTTGCTCTTGACTACAAAAATCCTTATCTTAGCCCGTATGAGGAGTATCAGGCATGGAGTTGCAAACCTGTAGTCCACCATATGCACGCTAGAGACAGGTTGTGGTTCTAAGATATAGCAATAAATGTCATGGAATTCTCTCTCCAATTGCAACAATTATTCTTCAGCTGGATGGTAGTTGGAAACGGTACTACTTACTTCTCTTTGTGATGGTTTGATGTCATCTTCTTCCCAATGTTACTGCCACATTCTTGATAAGTAACTTGTCATCAGCAGATGTTGTTTATGACCAAAAGGTAGAAGCAGGGGGTTATACTCCACACTCCTGATAATTGAATTGATGGTGGTCTAGGAAAACGAGTTAGCTTATCAGGCCAGGGAGCAGTGTTTAAAACCTCAAATTAATTTTTCACTTTATTCACGGGGGTCTGGGATGGTAATGCTATGATGGGAGGGCAGAAGTTTAAACTGCATCCTTCAATAATGCCGTTGCTTGAGGGTGGAAAGGTGGTGCAATACGGTGCTCGAACATTGAATGAGGGTGGAGTCCAAGTACTACTACTTTTCTTGCCAAAATGTGACACTAACTCTTTAGAAGATGTGTGGCTGCATAGGGAGTTGGTTTTGGTCAAGTTTCCTCTGCCACGCTTCTTTGAGGAAGACATCTCATGTACATGTCTGTTATCTGCTGGATCTAATAAAATTGTATTCGATGGAGTTCTAATCCTTCATACCATTTTTCCTAACCTATTTCAGTAGCCTGCTCATGTGCTCTTGGGATGGCAGTCCATTCCGAAGACGGTGTTCCCTGGAGGAGCATTGATAGGGTGCACTGCTGGCTTCATCAATGTTCCCAAAATCAAAGGCTCCCATACTGCCATGAAGACAGGTTGTGCAATCACCTCAAGTATTTAGATAGCATCATAGTGAAATTTCTTCCATGAGATTGGGAGAGGACTAAGCAGATGAATGGGAGAAAAGGCAGAGATTGAAACATGGTCTGCTAAGACCAAGCTGACTCTCCCAAGAATGGCGAGCTCGCAAGAATGTTGGGATCATCTGTCTGTCTGCTGGTATCTATCTGCATATAGTAATGTATTTAAAACTTATGGCCTGCTATCCGTTGGGGGTTAGAGAGGGGTGCATACCGCATTCTCCTGAGCTGAAGCCACAGGTGATACTTGCCACATGGCCTGTATGGGAAATATGGAGGGCAGTCCAAAGTGAAGTTTACGATTGACTTGCCCCTGGGAAGCATAATACAAGGGGATGAGCTCTTGATGGCCACACTCAGCATGAAGCCCTTCTACTGTAGGCAATTCTAGTATGCAAGTGCCAGTAATGCTGCGTGGTCTTACCTTTAATTGCTGCAGAGCTGCGAAGTCAAACGTCAAAAGAGGAAAGTACTGTGAGAAAAGCAGAATCATGGCTACATCTTGACATCAGAGAGACAGCAGTGGAGAGGTTACTAGCAAGTTTTTTCCTGTACTAGTCAATGCAGAAAGAAGTGAAGAAATCGGAAGGGCGTGTTGCAGGAATGCTAGCAGCAGAGGCAGCATTTGATGCACTGCACAGCAATGAGCAGCCGAGCATGGATGCTTATTGGCCAGCACTGCAGCGCTCATGGGTGTGGGAGGAACTGCACGCCTGTCGGAATGTCCGCCCTGTTCGTACACTGCCCCTCCCCTCAAATTTATCTTATAAGCAAGTACAATGTTCAAGCTTTCTGGCACGACATTATGCAGGTTTTGCCTCATCAAATTGTGTAGGATAATTGACTATCCCTCAGTTCAAGGATAAATGATCTGTTCCCCTGCCCTTGTACTTTTTTCCTTTGTTCTATGAGTACAAGTTTGAGATGAGTGCGAGTCCAGGTCAGGTCAGCCGAACAACGGCACTTCCAGAAGCTTAACAAGAGCATTTGACCTGGTTGACACAGGGTTTCCATTATGGATTGCTGCCCGGCATGGCACATGCTGCTTTGGAACAGTAAGGCCATGCTTTCTGCTTTTAGATTGCAAAAGGGAACTTGCCTGGATTAGAATATTAACTGTCACGCTTCAGACTAGATGTCAGGTCATCGCTCTTTTAATGGTGTTGAATATCTGTAACAGCTCCTTGTATTTCTCCACCTGCATCCTTTTGGCTACTCTTATATAATTCTCTTGTTACTATTCTCTTCCACTGGCTTCTGTTTGACATGTGGGCATCACATGTATGGGGACAGTTATGTGACCAAGGGAAGGCTACCCTACACTCTGCGCCATGGACAGCCTGACAACGAATGCCTTGAGGTGAACCATTTGTTAACTCATGGTTGTCTTATTTTTTGGCTTAGATGAGTTTGAAGGGTTGTCCTCCACAGTCGATGCTTGCTAGAGGGACTCATTTCTGGAGTAAATCACAACACGCTATCTTCCTCCCTCTCCTGCCTGGAAGTCTAGGATGTGTGTCGCGTTAGTGCATGCAGTTAAATTGCTGTGTGGGAAATAATCTTCTAGTTAACCAAACTATGTGTCACACCTTCATAGTCATAGATAGGTGGCTGTGAAAACAGCTGTTACCAAGGCAGAAGATTACATGAACAGTTGGATCTCTGTTCCGAGTGGGAGATGCTCTCTGATTGTGTGATGTGGGTTGGTTGACACTTCACACCATGACTGGTTCGCTTGACATTCTTGTTAGAAGGTTGACGCCTGCCCAAGCGTAATTATGGTGTCTCTTCACCTCGAAGGGCTACTGCCTCCCATTGGGAAGGTGGACAACGGCCATAACTGGGACAACACAGTTGCCCAAACCTCCCTGACTTACTCGAAAGTCCTCAGGTACCCACCCAGGACCCCCACTTTTATAGCTGGGTTGGCCATAATGGGTGACATCTAACACGAACTTATGTGGCTTTGAACCTACGACCACTTGTAAGGGGTCATGTACCCTAACCACTTGGCCATGTTTTTGATGCTGACATTCTTTGATATAGCTCACTGCATAGTGGAGCCTCTATGCAGTGCCAAAAGGAAAAGCCTTTATTGGTCCTCTACGAGCAGTTAGCAGGTTTGTGTTCTCCAGATTTTTTGAAGGTAAATTTATTAGCTAGCAGCTGGTGCCAAAGCCTCAAGATACATATAATGCTGACTGAGTGGGTTGGGATGGTTGTGCAGCCTGCAGTGAAACACAAGCCTATCCGGTATCCAAAATCAGATGGCGTCATCACCTTCGATTTACTTACATCTCTATATAGGCCTGCACTTCTTCCTCTGTGGTTGCATTTGCCCAAGATGTCGATTGATTGTCCACTAGAGTCTATCATCATGCCCTGTCACCTTTTGTTGCATGCGCCCCCACGAAAACAGGAAAACCAGGGTATGGGACTCTAGAGCTTTAATTAGGGACTTGCGCAGGGCAACAACATGATACTGATGCTGGCGTGGATTAATCTGGATGCAGGAGTAGTACGAACCATGAGCATGATCAGCCACCACATTTGCAACTCCTCGATGCTCAAGTTCCAGAAGCTGTTAACTTGCCCAAATTTGCAGCTCCTGAGTCGCGCTATTGTCCTGCCCGCGTCTATGAGTACACTCCTCAAAACCATTTACTGTCCCCTCACATGGTTATGGTGTATTTGCATGTCTCACTTTGCCTTGTGTACCATTTTTTGGTCTATTGCATCGGTGTGGAGCATATGGTTGATAGACATAGATGAGCTGGGTAAAGCTTGGATAGAGTAACTTCATCAGGTTTGAGCCTACTCATGCTTTGATTGAGCAGGTACGTAGCAGATGAGGACAAGCTCAAACTTAACATCAATGCCCAAAATTGCCTCCATTGCAAGGTAAGTCGTATTTTGTTTTTCACCCTTGCCTGAAATCTCGTCATCTTCTGTAGTAGGTCTAGCCATACTAAAGCTCACATTGTGTGGGCAGGCCTGTGATATAAAGGATCCCTTGCAAAACATCAAGTGGACCGTGCCTGAAGGAGGTGGAGGCCCTGGTTATTCCATCATGTGAGATGAGATTAGGCTTTAAGGCTAGACCCTGGGGATTGTTTCTTGATGATTTGAGGTCCTATTTTCAGTTGACTTCAAACACAGATTCTTTTTTAAAAGTATTAGCATCATTGAATAAATGCTCAGCTTTGCCAGCCTGTCCTACTCATTTCTGTCTAATATTTCCCTCTCCAAGGCACCAAGGGTTTAGGCGCAGACAGATGTTTGACCTTCCAGAATTCATTTGGAGGACAAACAGTGTAAGAAGTAAATTTATGAATGAAGCCTATTATGAGAATACTTTCCAGACACGATTACTCTATTCAACTATTGAAGACACAAATTGGGCTCTCTCTAGGCGCAAAGAGAGGATGACATCCAACAACAGTTGAAGACAATTTCAACCTTGGAAAATATTCAACGGACTTGGCTCAACTATCACAAAAGCCACATGCAATTCTAACCAGCTCACTAGAACAAGATGAGCACAAGATAACACAAAATTGAATCTGATACAACCACTTGCGGCCAATCTTTAATGGGTTCTGAATGGCAAGAGCCAGTATTTCGCACTCAAACAGCAGGTCAATTCTTTGAATGTTTCAAATCTGATCAACATCTGTGATAAACCTTCTGAAAATCCCCCTTGTTTTGAACCACCAAATTACCTAGTTTCAGTTGGAGTATGTGACAGTAGGACAAGGTTGAGGGAGGCAATATGTAGTTTTACGGAAGGCGGGGAATCTTTGTTCTTTTAATAGAGGTTGCATCTGTCCAAACCTGACTGACTCATTACATCTCGGAACTGGATAGATGTGATATGCAGTTCCTTGCACATAAACTGAAGGATTGGCATAACACACCCCATTCGCCCAACACTTGCAAGGTCCTCTGGCCAGGAAAATGAGTCCCAAATGAGGTGAGGATATGGAGGTTTGCCAGTGACTCACCAAAGCATTCTATGTGCCTTATATGCTGGTTTGATTATTGATGGGCTTTTTGTTGGTCCAAACCCATGGCTATGATTTCCAAAGCTAAGTGATGAAAACTGTAGCAGTTGCTCACATGATACTGACCCCAAATCATGTCTGTAGTTCAAATTTGTGTGTTCACCTTAGTCTTGTAGCCAGAGGTACCATATTTATTAGCAATCGTGCAGAGAGGAAGGAAAGGAAAGGAACTTCATAACATCCACAGAAAGCTCGGAGAGCCTATGGGGCAACTTGAAAAGAATAAACAGGTCAGAAAAGAAACCAGGTCCTCTGAAAGCCCGAAGGCCTAAAAGACTGAAAGTTCCAAAAGCATTCTTAGATCAATGCCTCAAGCAGAAGAAAGGAAGAAAGAAAGAAACATGGAGGATCATTTCTGATGGTTTCTGAACTGTCATTACATTTCTGGAACATGCCATGCACTTCTATCAACTATGGGGAAAGCTCCACTGCTTTATCACTGCTACACAAAGTTCAGAGGCACGTACCAGGAACTCGAGCAAGGCTCTGACAGAGCCTTAGCAGCATATTACTGTTCATCTTACACCCGTCCTCCAACAGGCTGCGTGAGAGAAGACAACCTTAGCAGTATGCCTACCCCTTTGTTTCTATCGAAGATACACAAGCCCATACGTACAGCCACATACACCAGCCCTAAAGTTGAGCTACAGTGTGAAATAAGAAAAATGAGACACAATTCCGATGAAGGCAAACTTGTGATGGGCTCAAGAGAAGCTTACTTTTTTAAGAAATAAATAAGAACATCCATTAAAGGATCGGCCATCCTCTGATGATTGGTGAACGTACACACGCGCTCATAGAACCTGTTGATACTCTCTACCTCTGACTCGTACTCAATCTCCTTCCGTGGCATATGCATCACATGCCTCTCCTCTGCCTCCTTCCTTATGTTGGCAAACAAGTGCAAGTCATTGACCATCCACAATAACAGTGTTTCCTGTGCAACAAACTTCATTTGCATGTCTATGTATCATATCTACCTGCTCCACAGCTTGTGCTCTCTTTCAGTCTAAATGTGATTTAAGGCCTTCCTATCATATCTTTCACCCTGCAATTGATGCTTCATTGAGACATGTTGATAATAAGTCAAGTCAATCTTGAGCACACACCCTACCATATGTAGGTCGTATTGGGGCTTTGGCGGCCCCCAGAGCGGTGCAGCTGTCCCATCATCTTGTCAGCCACCTGCCATGGTACACTTCCAGTGCTCAACTACCCTCTTCTCCCACGAGTGCTCCTTACCCCAGGTGTGCAAAACCAGTGATTGAGAGGATGCCTTGCCAGACTCTAGGCGTGATGAGTCACCCTAAAACACAGTACAGTTTTGCATATTTAACAGTCAACCCACCAACCACTGGCACATTCTATAGCTTCCAAGGATAAGGCTTAACCCTACATGGAGTCCATCATCTAACAGCATGAAGCATACACCCCAAGTAGATAATGACACAAACTTTAAAAGGGAGACCTATAGTGGTTGGCTCCCTTTCCTCCTTTAAGGATGATTCTGGTAACAAACACACAACAAATAGCAGCCGAGGTTGAAAGACATTCAGCCCAACAAGAGGAGGTGTGTACTTCAGCAGAGAATGGAGAGGACGCTCGCCAATGTTCACGACGGTCTGACCGTGCAATCAGCTTCAAATGTAAATCGTGTTCCAGGCTCTTGCGCAATGTCAAAATTTTCTTCTTCCACCCAAATACCTGTACCCGTGTAGTCAGTTAGACTTCTTTGTGGTAGAGTGAGAACTGAGGCAAAGGACAATCCTACTTGGCCCTTTGCCCCATGATTCATAACAGTTTCCATCATGAGAGCCCTTCAATCCTTTCCAGAGTGCCACAAAAGAAGGTGGTGTAAGACAGGGGAGGAGACAGGTGGCTCCTGTGCAACAGAGAGTCATCATGGTCCTGGACATCCGTCAATTCTTTCTAGTTGCCATACTCATAAATACCAACAACAAGACCTTCTGGCCAAGAAGAGAAGCGAAGATGTTTTAGCAGCAGAAATCCCTCCAAAATAGGTTGCTACATGACGATCATGTGCAATTCTGGGAGGGACAATGCAATGACTAATTTCAGAAAGGCATAGTTTAGGACCAATAATTATGGTAAAGAGGTGCAGGGACTTACAAGGGAGTCATCGCGGGGGGGGGGAGTTTTTGGGGTTAGCGTAACCCGCCCTTCCTGCATGCGTGATCACAACAATGGAAGGCTGCATTCAGCTCTCACGTCTATCCCATTCAGACTAACAACCTATCCTCCACCTAAAATCTTATGTATGACTAAATGCACACCTCCTGGGAAATTGAGGCTTGCAGGCCAGTAATATCTGCAAACTGCCATTCATGCATCCCTTACAAATCGACAGAGAGAGATTTTGGTGTGAGATTACACACCTTAGACCCTTTGTGAACCTCGGAAGACTTTGCAGAAACTGTTAGCGACACTTTGTCTGACTCTTCCTCTTTTATTGTAGGTAACGGCGACTCCCCCTGTCATCCACTTTCGTTCCCACCATCAAACCATCATCCAGCAAAGCCCTCCACAATGTGCTGCTTATCATGTTTCCTGAACATTCCACATGCAATAGTAGGGCGCATGTGTAGATGTGCAACACTAGGGTACCATTAGGGTCGATGTACTTGTACTCATCTAAATGTGGGAGAGAGACAATGAAGAGCAAAGCAGAGAATCGTACTGGCTTTGTCGGAGAGGGAGACTGTATGCTGCACACATCACACACACCAAAACACAGTGTGAATCTTCTTTCTGCAACCACACTGATTCCACTTCCCTAGAAATTCAAATAGCTCACACATTGATGTTTTGGGGGCTTCTGCATTGTCCCTCTCCGGTTTCCAGAGGCTTCTGTGGGTATGTGTACTTCCCTTAACTCCACCCAGCATGGTATCCTGGAAATAACTGCCATTGAAGGGGCCTTCAGTATACCCAGGAACCAAGATTGCCATGGCTGCACTTGGACACTAGGGCATCATACCCTGATAACTGAAATCTCACACCTCACAATGGGATGGTTAACTGCCTACAGGACTTTCAGTTGCAAAGAGAAGACAAGTCAAGATTAGCACCAAATTTAATGATGTTGACCTATCGGTTCTATCTTCCAGATTCAGTTCTCTTTCAAAATTCTGTCTGGTGGGTCAAGAGACCATGGCTCACCATGGCAAGCTTCAGCATCACTAATCTGGAGCCAGCATCGATATCCATAAAATAGAAACAACCAGTAACCCATCATGGCCATTCACAAGGGCTTAAGAGCTAGATTACCTCTCCCCTATAAAAGGGATTTGTTCTCCACTAGGACCAAGGATGAAGTTTTCACCTGTGCAAATCACAAGTTCAACATTTAAAGAGCTTCGTTGAGTACCCTCCAAATAAAGAATTGTTGCACTGCTATGAGCCACAAGTTGCAAATTTGAGAAGGTTGATGCTGGCAATTGTCATACCTTCGACAGGTACCACGGTCAGCGTTCTTGGAGGTGATTCCATCATACTTACTGCATACTCTTCTGGAAATGTACCCCCCTTCTGCATGTGGGAGTCAGTTCCAAAAGGATGATATAAAATATCGCCGACGCCAACCCCTGGACTATACAGTGCCCATGTGGCTACTCTAACAACTAAAGGAAAAATTGCTGGATCCTACATTGCAAGAGGGGAACAGGTTAATGCAAACACATGTGAGAACAGGCAAAGCATTGGACTGGTGACCTCACCTTTATAGTCTTCTTGATGATATCAGAAACTAAAATCTGTGGTCGTGGGAACCTGACATGCTCTGAATCTGTCTCCAAACATCAACCTCCCCTCCATTTTAGGACAATGTGTTTATACATTTTCACCTCCCATGTTGATCGTTTTCTGTGGTACAAGCCATGAAGCATCTTCACATGCCCATAAGTGCCAGAAGAGGCATTGTGGACTCCTCTCTTGATCCTCTTCCCAACTTAGTATGTGAAACTGCCCACAGCATATCACGATCCTTCATAGATAAACTTATAATTGGGGATGGGATGCAACTTGAAGGCAATACAGTGGACGGTTATCAGCCTTTACCATGCAAATCCATGAGACCCATTTTCACAAGCATGCGTGTCATATTAGAGCTGGCCCTGGCATATCGCAGGACAATGTCCCGCTTGCATTTAAACTGTGGGACCTTCTCCTCTGTATAACCATCTGCTTGTAGCCTCTTCTCAGAAGTGGGCTCTGGGAAAAACTGAAATGAGGCCTTGTCTGATTCATCATCCTCATGGTGTCCAATCTCAGGCAACGGACAATCCTTGGCTATAGTAACACATGGCACGCCCAGGCACTCATAGGGCTTTCCCAACTGAGCCCAAACTCCCTCCTGTGCTCTGCAAACACAAACTCCATTCAAAAGCTTCCCGAGGCACCTCAAGCGCGCACAGGTCTGATCATCTTGCCCTTAACTACTTTGAGATGAAAGCACACTATCTGTCCTTCATGTTTGCCTCAAAGAAGAGCACACGACCGCGCAAAGGGGAGATGGGAAGCTTAATTTAAACATGATGCTGATTGACCATCAGACAAGTATGATGATTGGAGACTCTGGTTTTGTACAAAGACCTGTTCTGGTAATAGGCCGTCTTGCTGATAATTTCACGAGCTACCACTTCCACTTTACTTGCCATAACTGTCTCTTCAGATATACGACGATGGTCCTCCGTACTTTCTGGAATCTAACCAATTAACATTGAGGTCCTTAGAAAGTTAGGTACAGTAGTGCAGCAACTTGTCATCAGTATGTAGTGTCAAAACATAGCACCTGTGATTTTGTGTTGATGCAATCTCTCGCTTTGTCTAGTCCGACGTTTCACCACATCTCCCTATTCACTATTATCCAAATTAGTGGTCCACAATCAATAAAATAAATTCATAAGCTCAGAGATTTTCTTAATCCCTTCTGCTCATCAATTTGCCTCCCCCACCTTCCCCAATTACCTGGGCCCTCTCAGATTGCTCCCTCACAGACCCAGATCCTCCCCCACTTCTCTTTGCATCATCTTTGCTGGGTGTCAGATCCATGCCGCAGGATTTCATGACTGTGTGGCTAATTTGTACATGTTCTCTGAGATAGCCTGTTCCACCAGGGAAGGATTGTACCGCAAACACATTTTCAAAGAGCTGGTTGCTGGTGAAGGCCTTCATCTGCACCTTGCGCTCCCGCATGCGCCTCTTAATCTTCCTCAACAGTGGACTTTGCTGTGCATTGGGGCTTGCCTTCCACCCCTTTGGTTCGACAGTCTCCGCGCCCTTGAATATCCGCGGGCTCAGCTTCATCCCCGCAATTATCTAAGAAGGGAGCAACCATGTCAGCCTGCATGTTCACTGTTGCAACTTCACCATCACAAGAAAAGTGGAATTTCATGGTCATTAGGTGTATATTTGGATGAGAGACAAGGCAGAAAAACTATCAGTAGTGCAGATCATTTCTTTCTTGCTTTAAAGTATGCAATTGACTCTGTCAAGCATTAACAAAGTGTAAACATTCTGTTTGTAGTCTAGCAATCGCTAGTGGGTTTCACATAAGAAAAGAGGGGATGTAGACACATACGCTGCTGATCGTATGATTTTGCTTACGCTTTCGTTCCACGGTGCGTGGCGAAGGCGGATCATACAAGCCTAGCTCGCTTCTCACATCGCTCCATGTTTTGAATCTCATGCCTTTCTTCTTTGTTGACTCTTTTGATGGCTCTTTCTGTTCCAGTGGCTCAGCTATGGTGACCATTTGCTTAAGCTTGTTTGCCATCTTGGAACCAAAACTCGTCCCGTCTTTCCGTGTGACTGTTAAGAGCTTTTATAGCTCTCTCTCTCTCTCTCTCTCTCTCTCCGCACGAATTCCTGCCCGAAACAGTTTTTCTTCATGAGTATCGTGTCTCTCAAAGTCGCCGAATTGGAAATGGCAAACAGATAGTCATCTCCATCTCTCTAGTTATTACGTCATGACCTGTGCAGTGCAGGATTCAACCATGGAGCACATACCGACTCCTCTCAATTGCCGTTATCTTAACGTCCTAGTCCCTGCATGCGACAATGTGAAAATGAGAGATAGACTAAATCTATAGTTGAAAACTGTGGCTAACTGCAACACCAGTCGCGCCAATCACCCCACCAATACCGCATGGATTTTTTCGCCAGCCTTCAACCGTGCCATATAGGTAGGTACCCACATGTTTGCAGAGAAAGACCAAAAAAAAGGAAAGAGGGCAGATGGAGCATCTGCGGTTTCGGGCAAGGAAGGTATAAAATCCCATTGAGCACATTTTAGTTTTGGTCTGGAGGAGCATGCAATCCTAACAACCAAAGCAGCATGTCCTGGAGATTAGCTCATCTTGAAAGCGTTTGGAGGCCTCCTCTTACAAATCAAATCTGCTAGAAGTGCTGTGCCAGCTCAAACATCTCTATCTTAGCAGGTCAATGCATCTGCATTTTGCCTTGCATGGGTTTAAATGTGCAGGCCATACCTCTATGGGTTTTACCGCATTCCAAGGGTGAAGTGCAACCAAATCCATACCTGACCTGGCCTGCACGTAGAGACGCCACAAGCTTCCTTGCAAGAGAGGAATTTTCAACTGATGTGCAAATCATGGGCCCCATCCTGCACTGCCGCACTGCACCAGCCATGCCTTGAACTCACTTATTTCCCTTTAACTACTCTAATAATATCCATGATTATAAGTAGTAGTTAGGCACTAGCCTAACAGACGTTAGCAGTGCGGTGCGGCCGGGGCCTAACAACGCTTTGAGCGCCCCTTTTGTGGATTTTTCAGACCTTGTAATATTGCCTTCACCTCAGATCTTCGATGGGTCCATCCGTCCGTGCGCCACTGTGGTGAAGATGACCACTAACACCCTGGCGCAATGTACTCGCTTACTCTTACGAGATATCTTGTTGGTTAGCCAATTACTAGTATAGGGTGTGACGACTACCCAAAAATCTACAAAACACCCTTCGACTTGCGCCTCCTTCTGCCTTCGTATATGAAGGTCTGATTTTGGCTCCTTATTTCGCCGTGGAGGTCAGGACCCATTTTTTTCTCTGATTGGCCTCTGTATAGCAAATCCATACTTTGAATATACTCTCTCTCTCTCTCTATCTCTCACACATGGATTTTCAGTTGAGGCCGCTGAGTAAGATAGGGCCACCAGTTAGCAATGCAGTATGGGTAGAATCTGGCAAAATCGTGTGGAGAATGCCAGCTTGGACGCAACTTTCCACTCACTCTCTTCCGCTTAAATTTCACAAGACTAGCTGCCCAGGTATCTGTTTTTCCATCCCCTGCCACGTTCTATTACTCTCTGCAACAACTTCCCATGTTATGATGGCTTGAGTGCGAGTGCGGCCGTCTGTAGGCTGTGGTCCTTTGTTGGGTCACTTGGATGCTAACTGCATCAAACTGCTATCCTGTAAGACGATTACTCCGTGAGCATGTAATTACCCTGCGTGTTCATGTTGCTGCTTTGTCACGGCAGGCTATGATTCCGCAATAATAAGACGCAGGTAATGAAATTAAGATAGAGAAGATGCACTTCCTGTCTCTCTGCATTTGCAATCTCTGTAAGTGGGTGCATTTAAAAGAAATGAAATCAAAGGCACTTAGGTTGGGAAGAATTTCATGGACCACAAAGCTAAGCGCTAGTTGAACCTGGTTGTTACTCATCTTCTACAAATCAGTAAGGTATAAGCAGTACCTTGTTGGTTTCTCACTTAGGGTACAGTGGTGAACCTTCAGGTCAGAGCTGGCTCCTTGCCTTCAAATAGTAAATTTTACAGTAAAGAGCTTTCATCTTAAGACTGTTACTGCACACCTCTTGGTTGCCATCCTCTACGCTCTGGCCAAAGACGCAACCCTCTCTGAAACTCATATCTGAGGTCAATTCCTAGAATCAATTTGTGCTTTGGCATAGCCTCTTAAAAAGAATCTCTGGAAGGCAAGAAATACTTTTGTTTGCAAAGGTAGAGCCCACCATGGGACCAAGACTTTAGCAATAGTTGTCTCACTGTCTCTTATTAAAGACGTTTGTGCACTGATTTTTGGGGGTGTTTCTTCTTGTTAATTGTTTGTTACATGCTCTTTCCCATAATCACTTTGGGTTTCCTGTTGAAGTGATAAAAGTGTGTCTCTTTCTTCCACTGTTCAGCCTGAGTGCAAATGTCAAGACCGCTATTTTACAGGGTGGGGAATGGGTGAAGGTAGGCAAAGTTATGAAGCCACAAAGACATTTGATGTAAGAGCAGCCTGTGCACTCACCAAAGTCAGTGCACCAGTTCTGCAAGGGCCTGAGAATCTGGAGAGGGAGCCCCACAAATACTTTGACCAAGTGGTGATTGTTGTGCGTTCTGGGGATGGTGGCCATGGAGCAGCGCTTAGCACGCCACGACCCACCATGCCTGGAAAGGTAGACAGTAGAAAACAAAGCACGGCTCCCAAGAAGAAGCCAACAGGGGCATACCGAAGAGGGTCAGATGGCACATTGATTCTCCCCATGGGTGGTCATGGTGGTGATATCATTCTGGTGGCCAACGAAAGTGCTGACACTCTGTTGCCACTGCACCGTCAGAAGCGCCATAGTGCCAAGCGTGGAGCCAATGTGGATGCCATGGGTCGTCTCTCTCCCACAATGCGCGATGGCATCTCTGCTCCTGCCTTACGGGTACCTGTGCCTGTCGGTGAGCTTCTTCTTTAATCAAGTCAACTCCTTTTTGTGGCTTCAATCGTGACAATGCAAAGGATAGGCCTGCTGTTGTCTGCGTGCCAATCAACCTGGGATATGGGTAATGTGGGGGCAGGCACAGTGGTGAAAAGGAAAAGAGGAGGCAAGTTTCTAGCAGATCTGGCTCGACCTGGTGATGAAGTCTTAGTTGCCCGAGGCGGGCGTGGAGGGGTAGGCTTTGTTCCCTCTCTATGTCAAGCTTATACACACATTGTAAGGTTGAGACAGTTTTTCTAGTCCATTATATGGGGGTAGATAGCTTGTCTACGTGCTCCATCTCACCTTGATTAGATCTCTCACAGCACAAACGTAAAATTGAAATTGACTTGTAGATAGCCTTATCCGATAGAGCCCACCTCCGAAAAGGGGCATGACCCACAAGGGGAAGAGGCTCTTATTACGCTGGCTTAGGTCGGAGTCATGTCTCTCTCTAGGTGGATTGAAAACTGCCATTTATGTATTGGAGAACTTGGATCCTTCAGTATGGCTGCGGTGACTATCTGGAACAGCTTCTGGCGATTGTTCTGCCACACATGGTGAGGTTGATAGTCTGAGACCTTGTGATTGACAGCACAATGCTAAGACTGCACTCTGTGTGTTGCGCAACTTTAGGTTTTAACTTGGACTAGAGTTTGGGTTATATTGTAATGTCTGTGTGGAGTTGTTACTCTGTACTTTCATGTAAGGTCTTACGTTTCAGAAGCATGGAGGAGAAGTGATGAAATCAGTAGGATGGAAGGTGTTTATCTCAACTGAAGTACTAATTTATATGATGTAGCTGCATGTGTCTAGCCTGCCTGTAGTCATTTCTGAGAACCACTTTGGGTACATGCTGGCAGACAAACATAGCTAGTTGTAGACTGGTTAAATATGCCAGCTGTTCTTGTTCTGCTTACTTTTGGTGAATTGGAAGCTGTGAAGGATAAGACAGCATGTAGAGCAACTCCAGACAAGAACTTTGACTCTGTAGGTTTTGTATGGTATGTATAACATCTGAACAGGTGGTTTGTGCAGATAAGTGTAGTTGAGATACCAAAGAGTAACAAGAGTCACCTTAGGCCTGTCAATGCACCCACCATAACGGACCCAGATGACAAGGTACCTTGCCCCTCCTTAGCACTGCTGTAATCCATCGCTCCCTTGCATTAACGGTTTGCTCTTGTGGGTATTGAGAGCAATGAGCACCATTGAAAAGTTGGTTTTCAGGCATTGATTCCACTGTAAGATTGACATATAAGGGGTGGTGCAGGTGTTGACATTCGGAGCTCCAGGCGAAGAGGTTGCTTTGGAATTGACATTGCGGGTGGTGGCAGATGTGGGCCTTGTGGTCTGTCTCTTTCTCTCTCTTTGGCCACAAGGCTACGGCAAACAACGTCTTATGAGTACATTCTTTCTCTCTCTTCCTCATGGATGACCTCAAGGGTCTACCCACTCTCGGCACTAGACTGAAATTTAAACTCAGGGCAGGAAGCCTACCTTTGAACAGCAAACAGAAGCAGAGAGGAAAGGGAGAGTGCAATTGCCCGTTGTGTGGGCAACCTGAAGACAATATTCATTTTCTGAATATTCTCACCAGAGAGATGCTCTCTTCAAATCTATCAAGGGAATTGTGCCTTGTACCTCTGTTTACCAACTTCGAAAGTCTCGAGGCTGAGGCAAAAGCCCAGGCCCTTTTGGGGTCTAGTTATTGGGCAAACCACACACAGCAGGTTGATGCTTGTGTAATGGGATTTCTAGAGGATATCTGGAAAACCCGGATCAATTGTTTAGACTTACTAGACCCTGACAAAGGTAGGTTCTGTCCCTTTGTGTTCCGCTCAAACTGGGCGCGGGGTCAATGGCCACAAGGCTATGGCAAACAACGTCTTATGAGTGCATTCTCTTTCTCAGGGTGGCCTCAAGGCTACGGCAAACAACTTCTTAGGAGTATATTCTCTTTCTCAGGGCCGGCTACTATTGCCAATTTAGAGACAGCCAATCCCTGACAGAGGTTTTCCATTATAAGAATCAGAGATGCCTCGCAGCATGTCTACATGAGGCTCTCCAACTTCAAGAATCTCTCAAAGTTGACTTGTAGTTTACTGGTTGTGGTGGCTGGTTGTTGGGGAGTGGGGCACTTCTCTTGTTTCCCGAGTTTTTCTCTTGCGTGGAAACTTTTGAACTTACTTTTCCAATTTATGTTTAATTTTGAGAGAGCAGCTTCCTACTCTCAAATGGGATATGCTGTTGGAAATATGTGCATCGGGTCTGGATTTCAGGGACTTCCAAATGCAGGAAAGTCATCATTGCTTGCGGCAGTGACATTAGCAAAGCCCAACATAGCTGATTATCCCTTCACCACACTCATGCCAAATTTGGGGTGCATTGAGGGTGACCCTGGGAAATATGATGGAGGGTTTTCATCAGGCCCAACTATGGCAGATCTTCCAGGACTTATAAAGGGTGCTCATCTTGGTAAGGTATGTCGGCAGATTTTTCCCTCTGGCTGTACCATTTATACAACCAACCCTGTAGATACTCATTTTAGCCTCAGTTAACCCACCAGCAGCTCCAAAAGACGTAGTATGCTGCAGTTCCTATGCCGTCAAGGAAATATCATAGCTTACTGTCGCAAGAAACTGCCAATAATCTCTCTCTCTCTCTCTCTCTCTCTCTCTCTCTCTCTCTCTCTCTCTCTCTCTCTCAGCGTCACAATGCTACAGCAAACGTCTTACGAGTACATTCTCTCTCTGTCTCTCTCTCTCTCTTAAAGATCTGAGCTGGAGAGCCTGGTTGTTGGTTGACAGGGTTTAGGGCGGATGTTCCTACGTCATCTGCGAAGGACAAGACTGTTGGTGCATGTAGTGGATGTGTCAGCTGCAGATCCTGTGCAAGACTACTCCATTCTGCGTGAAGTACGCTATCATGTCTTTCATCACACAAAATTTCTTTTATTTCCAGGATAACCGTGAAGGACATACATGTCAGCTTTGTGTTGGTCTGATGTGTTATATGGACGTCATTCTGGAGACTTGGGTGTTCATTGCAGGAGCTGCATCTGTACAATCCAGAATATGTAATGCGGCCCCACATTGTTGTTCTAAATAAGCTTGATTTACCTCAGGTGTGTCTCCTTCCCTGCCTCTTCTCTATGAAGTACCATTTCTCCTCTCTCTCTCTCCCACACACACACAAACCCTGGTGGGTGCGAACCCCACAAAAGGCTTCGGGAGGGTCAATTCCCCACGGGGTCAATGGCCGTAAGGCTATGGCAAGCCAACATTCGCAGGGAATGGCATGAGTACATTCTCTCTACTACAGCAAACAGCGTCTTATGAGTACATTCTCTCTCTCTGCAATTGAATAGATCGATCATAACCAGCTTATCGTGGCAAGACTAGTAGCAACTATGGCTCTGTTCAATGTCATATCAAACTTTAACAGTGTAAGGTGCTTAATGCAGGCAAAGGAAAGATTTGAGGCAATTCAAGAGAAGATCCTGAGCATGTGTATTGACCCAGAAGAGTCTGCTGCCCGAGCAAAGGCTGGAGCAACTAGTGATGTTGAAGGGAGCTTGGCTGCAGGAGATGTTGCAGTGAAATGCATCCCACAAGGGTTGGATTCTGCCATGGCAAACACTGCGATCAGCGAAGTTGACACCAGACTAGCTCATCAGCAGGACAGGGAGAGGAATGTTCAGGACTTTCCCCGCGCAGTAGCTGTTATTGGCATCAGCGCCCTGTAAGTTAGTGTGCATATGTTCCCTTCTCCCATCCTCACTTAGGCTTTGTCCTTGTCTTTGTCTCCACTGTCTCTTAAGTCCCAACTACTCAACAACAGGCATGGACATTTGGCAAGGCAATGAATATCAAAGTTGATGCTGATTGATGACGTGGTTGTACAGGCAAGGGGAAGGCGTGGAGAATCTACTCAAACAAATCAGGTCAAGTCTTGAGAAAGAGCAAGGGAGTCCCAGGAAAGAAAGTAGGAAACAACAGCATGCAGATAGGCCCAAGCTGTATGTTGCCCCTCAGTGGCAACTTTAACTAAGTGTTTTTAACTCAAACCTTGTATTTGAACGGTCTGGAGGAAATTTTTAGAAATCATAAACTAAATTCCACTAATTCTAAAATGTGTCTATGACTTTTAGTCACAATGGATTTTTTTTCACTGCTTGAGGAGGGTAGCTTGAACGGTGCTAGGAAATTTGGATGAATACTGCCCTTTTTACCAAGGACCTAAACCTCTCAAGATATCTTCAAGTTAACATACCTCAGTTGAAGTGATTCTGTGCAATTCTGACCACTATTTTCAGGTCGTCCAATGAGCCATTACTGGAATATTTCTTCCAAGAATTGTTTTCCTAGGCAATGAGCGATCATTTGTAGAATAATTCAACAATTAGTGCATACATCTCATATACCTTTTGTGAATATCAACCATCCCTATTGATCAAAATTTAGTTTATCATCAGTGATCTAAGATCAAATACGTACTCTACTGGCTTTTTGTAGCTTCTAATGTTCTATTATCATTGTACTGTACATGAATCTTCAGGCCAATCTTTAACCCTTAAGGGCCCGCCGTTGGGCAAATTTCACCCCTAAAAAAACTAACCTCTAGTTAGTTAACTGAGGCTACACACCTACCCTGATACATCCCAAAAAATGAACCTGGGCCAAGTTACTTTCCTGCCCACATGCCTGCAAATTACCTACTCCAATAGAGGTTCCCGGCGACTGTTGAAGGGCCACGCAGAGTTTCAACCTCCATTTCGAAGGGAAGTTGGTCGCTAGGTCCTGCAACAGCACCCGCGGCGGGTGCCAGGAAGCGGGTAGGCTTCTTGTCATGGCGGGTGGACAGGTGGGTAGTCCACTGCGGGCATGCATATGGCAATTTGATGGCTAAACATGTGCCAATGATATCTCGCCACGCAGATAATCAACTCTGCGTGGCCCCTCCCCATGCTCCAATATTATGACCCCGATGATTTCTAGAAAATCTACAGGTCAGAGAATTTATTAGAATGTACCGCTTTCAATCTGAGAAGGTGAGCTATGTTGCCAGAATATTAATTGTAGTTGAAACCATTGAAAAATATTAAGATCTGCAAAAAAGTAGAGAAAAAAATCTCCTCCCTCAAAACCTGAATCGGGTCTCTTGGGCCCTTAAGGGTTAAAGAATGTGTGTGCAGTGCTATCAATCTTGTGGGTACTAATCCTATCCTTCTCTCTCTTATTCCTCCTCCATAACATATTCAATTTCTGGAACATGCCCTCTATGCTCCTATCAATTCCTTCTTCCACTCTACAGAGTTACATGACCCTTTTGAAGGTGTGCAGTACTTCCATCTATCTAGCATATTGTTCACTTCCGGTAACCATTTGATCTGACATACAATAAGAGGGTACAATAGCAGCCATTACTAGGAGAGGCTCTCCCACACCAGCGAAAAATCTTTACCCACAGCCAGATTGAGCCCAGAAAATTGTAGTGACGCCACACTTGCATCAAATGTGGTGCTCACAGGTGGAAGTGCAGGGTGCCCGTTGATGACAACGAGGGTGGGCTCTGCACTGGCACCAAGAACTATGACTGTTTGCACGACCCAACCCTCCTGAAGAGCATAATCGCCACTGACAACTCCTGATGTCAAGGTACACCTGCTGGCTGATTTCTTTGCATGAAACCTGAGAAACGTAGACCTCCCATTTTGCACTTTCATTTCGATATCATCACCATTGTCCAAGAACAGTTTCCCTCTGGCATACCCTGAGGAGTCCTCACTTGAAAATGCAACCAGCAAGGTGAACGGAGTCTTGCGAACAGAGGCTGAAGTCAAGGCACTGTCTTGCATCGGCACGATCAAGCCCTCATGAACATGAACATTAACCGCATCAAGTGGAGCTGCAAGAGTTTCATAGGATCCAGCACTAACCACCTTGGAGAAATCAAACATGTTATACCAAGTACCCTTTGGGAAGTAGGTGTTCACTGATGTCACACCAGCCGAAACCACTGGGGACACCATAATGCCATTTCCAAGGAGGAACTGGGAGCTGACGTGAAGAGTGGTGGTGTCTTCTGGAAAGGCAAAAAATAGTGGCCTGGCAATTGGAGAGCCTTTCTTGTGGGCTTCAAACATGAGAGTGTAGAAATAAGGCAAAAGTCGGTAGCGTAGGCCCAATGCCTTCCTTGCAGAGACCGCAACAGTCTCCCAGCGATAGAGCTCTTGCCCTATGGTGGTGAATTCAGTGTGGTCTCTGGCAAAGGGATAAAAGGCTCCCAATTGAATCCAGCGGTTGCACAGTTCTTCAGTGGTGTTGCCACTGAAACCACATATGTCAGCCCCAACCATGGGCACCCCAAACATGCCTGAGTTAAGGACGCTCACAATTGAGTACTCCAGATCCTGAAAGGTTGCGCCATTGTCCCCCGTCCAGTGCGCGGCATGTGCTCCTGATCCTAAAAACGTAGACCGAGAGAGAATGAACGGTCTCTTCTTCTGCACTGTCTTCAAAGCTTTGTTGGTGGCTATGCTCTCCGACAGACCATACAAATTGTGGGCATTGTACTCCAGCACACCATTGTAGTGCTTTACAGTCATTGCAACCCCCTTTTGACCAAGGCTCTCATACGTCCCCGCATGATCAATCTTGTAGGGAGGGTCATCCCACGACGTGGAAGTAGTGGCGCATTTCAGATAGCACTCGTTGTCATTCCTGTAGACAGTGCCATCGAAGGTGCAGGAAGTCCCACTGCAGAAGTTGGACACTTCGTTCATGTCAATCCACAGACCATCAAATGGCACCTTCTCATAGAAATCTGATATCTCCCTGGTCCACCATGATTGTGCCTTGGGATTTAAAAAATCAGGAAAATAGACTGGGCCAGGCCAGACCTGTGCTAGGTAGTTTTCTCCACGTTGACTCTTAAGGAAAATATCATCCTTCAGACCCCGCTCAAAGGTGCTGTAGTTCTTGTAGGCAGTACTGATTCCTGGAGACAAAAAGACACACATGTAAGATTGACCATTTTTCACTGTCAATCTGGTGACATTTTCCCAAGCTTCAAAATTTTAGCAGTCTGCATACCCACGCGTCACTGTATGGCAAAGGTGTGAGAGAGTCAAGCAGGTCCCCAACTCCTCACTACTTGCTTGACAAGGAAGGTGAAGACAAGGCGAATTGCCTTGCCAAAAGTCACGTTCTGAACTTGGGCCCACCAGGCCAAAAAAACAGCATGAAAGAATACAGCAAGCCAGAAGGGAAGCCACTGAACAGCACGAGAAGGGTGTGTTTGTCTTCGTCATCAGCCACAAAGCCCGGCACTATAGAACCAAGGAGACCCATGTGTACTTGGCAGCCCATCACTGTCCTGAAATTTCTGCACTAAGGGATAATGACTTCATCTGGAAATCACAGTCTGAGATACTGCAGTCAAGTTCAGTAGGCTTCTGATGTCCTCCTCCTCCATCCACAATTTCACAGAACAGAGCACTGGCAGAGGGAAAGAAAAGACACAGGAATATCAGTGACGGCCTCCACAGTAGCATTTCTTTTAGGGTCTTCCTCGGCAGGAAGAGGCTGGAGTGACAGGTTTGGAAACTGAGCCTTACCAGGATCAAGGATCAAGACATACTTTTGACCATTGGCATGAACGTCCTCAACAAATGATCGCAGCTCATTTTCCGGGTAGTTAACAGGGTCAAGTGTGAAGTCCTTGTATGCATCCATGTAGTCAATGTCGTTCCAAATGGTATCCAGTGGAATGTTAGCCTTCTTGTAGTTATCCACCACATACTTCAGGTTTGAAACATTCCTGTACCCCCACCGACACTGGTGGAACCCTGCAAAAGCCATTTTTACAGTAAATTACGTTAGTCCTAAATTTGCCATAGGCATACCAAAAGAGGATCCACGTGTGCTACAGCCTATAGCATGAATCTATCTTCCCAGTCCTTGGGGAAGCCATAAGGCTTCTGAAAGGTTTAAAGGTTCTTGTACAAACTGTAAAATTTCAGCTTCAGAGTACTATGCAGATGCAATCTCCCTCCACCTAGCAGAGACAAACAGGATTGCACAGCAGTCAAGTGACTCTCACTGCGTTTCCAATGTAATTACACCAGACAAAAAAAAATTACAAAGAGCAATGTGCACGCACCAAATGACCAGTATGGCATGGGAGCAGGTCGTCCCACCAGTTGAGTATACTGATTAACAACTTCAAGAGGGGAAGGACCCGCCAAAAAGTAGAAATCAAACACCCCACCAATCGCTCGATATGTAAGAGAGTCCTCCGCATAATCTATGTCCATGCCATTACTGTTCAGAAGCATCACCCCATGGGTAAGACCACCCTGGCGAACATCGATATAATAAGGGTAGGCTCCATACAAATCAATGTCAAGGTTGGTTGCTCCGATGTCAGTTGCCCAGAGAGTGTAAGTCCGGCCCTTGGTGAGTGCAAGACCATCCGGTCTTGTACTCTCACCCAACCCAAAAAGCTCTGCAGTCTTTGGAAGCTGGGTGGATATCTCCAAGTACTGATCTTTAAACACCATGCCATTGAATGAGGTCGACTGTAATGCATCACTACCAGTGGTCACAATCGGTGTGGAGTTAAAGAGAACCTCCCCATTGGACAGCCGGGTGATTGCAAAACCAAATGGGTTCGTGGTGTATGTAAAATCCAGAAGCTGACCCTCATCCATAAATGCTTGCTCTACCAGCCGGCTATGGTGCTGGCGACCAGCGCTCTCAGTGGTGCGCAGTGACAGTGGCTCAGGCCGCGGGATCAGGGTCTGAGGCACCTCCCATCTTGTATCTGAATGGTCCGAGATGTGCACATGCACTCGGCCCCCACCCTCGAACCTGTCCCCGCACTCCCCCATCCTTCAAATGTCAAACTCCTGAGATGAGAACTGAATGGCAACTACGATTGTCACCCCAGAAACTGCACGTATGTGATGGGCAATAATCGTCAATCATAGACATGCTAAACTAACAGGAAAACAAACCGACGACAATGACCATATGTTAGTAAAACTGGACACCGACACCCTGGAGGTCATGGGAATGAGAGCCCGCTTGAAAGTAGGGAGCTCCAATAGGAGAAATGTAGAGAGTAAGCAAGAATAAGCTCCCAAAAAACAATGAGGAGAAAAAGCAGAGCACCTGACAATCATGCGAAGAGGATTGATGTCCGGTCCGTAAGTGTTAGTGTGTTCGATCACCTCAAGATTGGCCACGAACCCTTGTCCGTCGGGAAATTCGTTGATGGAGGTAACGAGATGGCCTTTTCCCAGAGAAAGCGCTCCGGCCATGGTCGCCAACGAGCAGAGCATCACCATGACAGCCAGCAGGCGTTGTCCCTTCACCCATTGTGTGCAGCAGATGTAACTCCCCATGCAGAAGCACTGGGATCCTGTCAATTCGCTGGACCACTAGCCTCGTCGAGCGTTTTTCAGATGAAAAGGAAGACCCCAAGTTGTCAGCTGCTCACTGCTCTCAAGCCCATCAAATTGCGCAAATTTTCCGTAGAGCACTAGAAGGCAAAACAAAGTACACAAATGCTACCATCAGTCTCCGATACTTCAAAGTTTGTACCTCCCGAACCTGCTAAGCGAAAGATTATATCACAACAAACAGGCGCCCCACTTGAATTTTGAAGCCTGACCACGCATTTTCTACGCACAAACCTTGTCAATGGAGATCACAGCCAGCACATTGACCGTCTTGCCCACCTCATTGAAGTTTCAAAGACTGGGCCAGAGGACTCACGAGGTTGGAAGACTACCAGGATACAAGATGAGTTAAAAATACGAAAGATTTGGTGGGTCTGGAAAAAGAATCCAGGGAAGTGAGAGGGAGAATAATTGGAAGCATTCCAGATGGAACTACATGTGGAGTTGTCAAATAGGATATACCATGAAGGCCTGGCCTACACGAAAAACTGACAAGGGACAATCGTGCAAGACCGAGGCTGACTGCATACGTGTGGGCAAGAAAACTCCAATGTGGGCCCACGTACATCTAGCCGAACCCTTTCAGCAACTGCTTGACAAAATCGCAATTTGGATAACTCATGAGCACCGGTAATCGCTTTCAGTTATCCAGTTCTTAATTTAGAACGGATTCATTTTAGGATTAGCCCGTATGCCTCCCTGCGATTTGCAGCACGGATCGGCTGCGGTGCTCGCCTTTGACGATCTATATGTTATCTGCCTGCCAACTTGTCTGTGGTGCCATGATTCTTGCTGGGATGCTGTCTGAAAGTTTTCGTCTGTACATGCTGGGTGTGGTCAGGAGAGCCGTGATGGATAAGGCTGCAGAAGGCCGGTCAAATGAGCATGCGCCAGCTCTCATCCCTTGCAGATGGCTGCCCGCCCGGCGGGCCAGAGAGATGCGCAGCGGCAACGCAAAAGAGCGCGGTACGCTACCCACGATTGTTCGGAGAGGGGTTAACGGACCTGCGGCGTTGCTCACATTGTTTCCGTGGGAGCTTCTTGGGTGAAATCCTTGTTGTGGATAGAGTCTGATGCTGCAACGGGGTGGCCCCATGAGAGCAGGCCGTGATGGATTGGTAAGGTTGCGGGGGTCCAATGAGGAACTCTTTTTCTTTTTTTTCTTTTTTTTCTTTTTTTTTTTAAAGGGAAACACCTGGGAGCGACAGCTCACAAATCAGGCCCCTTTGTAGTGAGAGGAGAAAATAACCTCTTTCATTTATGCGCCATGGAGGCGAATGAGTGGGACACCGCCCAGGAACCCGTACCACACCCGTCATCTGGGTGGCACTCACTGCACTTAACCAACTGAGCTACTAACTGCTCTTAATAGTCGTATGGCTGTTTTTTCCCCTGATTCAGGTATGATATTTTTAGCAATAATTGTCTCCATATGCAGGTGTCTCCATATACGTCGGATGAAAACCCGTTTTGGATGAAACATTGGATGACAAATAGCCATATCGACATATTGAGTAAGATAATGTCCATCCGTCGAAGCAATCTCAAATAATACTCGTAGCAGACTCGCTGCTCCCACAGCTCGCCTGCAGCTCGGATTATTCTCGATAATGCTCCTCCACATTGACATTATCTAATACATAACGTGTTCGGCAAGAGATCAAGTCCGGTACTTCATTGGAGTGCGTACTGGAAAGGGATTACTCGTGTAGATCTGTACTAATCCAATTGGATTGTCGACACACACTTGTTGTAATTTGTTGGATTGGATTGCCTTAGCATTTGTGCACGGTACATAGTCAAACACATGGATTGTCCGTAGCTGCGTTATGTTGGATTGGCTCTAGAGGTTGCAAAGTTGCTTCATAAACTTGCAAATTTCTCCACATTTTCTGCCGCTTGTTGGGCTCAGCTCAATGACTAAGGTAAGGGCAGCCTGTTTGAACTGGAAGGTCCAATATCTCAAATCATTATTGTTTTTCTTTCTCTATGTCGATCAATGTTGGCATGACATCTTTTCTGATGTGGAAACACGTTATTCATTAAGCTCACGCAGTCCGGAGAGAGTATGCAAGGATAGAAAAGAGGTTCGAAGTAGACTGGTGTAAGTTATAAAAAAATGGACATCCAAACAACAATGGAGCACAATAATATCTGGTGTGGGTGGGGAGCATCAACGGAGTGGGACCCAATACAACTTACATGGCCAGTAATGATCCTCAATCGATGACGGCTTAGGGCCCTGCCCCACCTGCAGTTAGGCACCCAATAGTTAGTGTCATTTAAGCTAACTATTGGGTTTAGGTGCCCCACTTACAGTTATACTAACTGGCACTCATAATAGTTAGTGCATCTCACTAACTGAGATAGAGTAGTTTGGTGTAAAAGTTAACGGGTCTGAAATAGGTTCTTTAAGCTAACAGGTGCACACGTCCTTGCCACGGTGGCTTGCCATGTCGCGGCCCTTTGCCTTGAGGGCAGGGGGTCGGGACACATGAGGGGCTGCCCCTG
Source organism: Takakia lepidozioides (assembly GCA_030704615.1). NCBI lineage: Eukaryota > Viridiplantae > Streptophyta > Takakiopsida > Takakiales > Takakiaceae > Takakia > Takakia lepidozioides. Next base: position 69,812,007 of record CM060733.1, on the reverse strand, counting down.
TGGTGGGGGCAGCGGCAGCGATAGGTATGGGGGGCTGAAGCACCCTTGAGTGCCCAAGGCACTCAAGGAGGCAGAGGCGCTCACTAGGTGGAGCCCCGCACACTGGGTTGCGGTGGGGGTGGCTCCACAAGGGGTGGTGGTAGCTTAGCGGAACTTAGTGGGGGTGGCATAGGACTCACCATGGGGGCGGAGACCTCGTGGTGGGAGTCGTGGGGAGTCTTGGGATTCATCACGGTCCATAGGGGCCGTGGTGAGTAAGCCAAGACTCACCGCGACTCATCACCGGGAGTCGAGGGTTTTCGTGGTGGTTCGCCGTACCTCTTACAAGGTATGTCCAACACACTCGCAATGTTTGAAAGCAATCAAAGATCATTTGAACATTGTGAAACCCCCGCGGACAGCTACAGAAGTATATATAGGGAGTAGTAACCCCGAGAACGGTGCAAGCCCGTTGGTGACCAAAAACTAGTGAGTAAGCGAGCGAGCCGGAAAACGACCAAAGAGTGGGGAGCTGTTTCGGACTGCCAACTACCAAAGGGAATTCCCGCTGGTTTCAAATCGGTGGAGGGTTCTTTGGGAGTTCAAAGGGGGACCGTTATGCCCCGGTGAGCAGCCGAAGCTCCAAGTTGGTCCGGCGGCCAGGTTGGGAGTTAGGCGCGCGCATCAAGCTAGCAACTATGACCTGAAGGGGAGCTTACCGAAGTGAGGTGCGCGACACTTGGTATCAGAGCTTAGAGTTCAGTACGTGATCGTCCTTGGGATTGGCCTCATCATGGGGTCGGGCAAGCCAAAGCGAAAGCGGAACGGCCCAAAAGATGATGATCCTGGTGAGCCCGATGGGGGCGACGTGTCACCGAGGCGGCCGTATGAGGAAGCGATGCATGTCTCCGAAAACGAGGGCGCTCAAGAGCGGGAGGAATCTGAGGAGTCGGAGCCCGAGGAATCCCTGAGAGCTCCGACCGACCAACAGATGCCTCCCATGCCGGCAGCCTTTTGGGAAGGTTGTTGGCGCAATTTGGCGGGACGTTGAAAAACGTGTTGAAGGCGGCTAATGTCACTTCCACTAAGGCAAAATTTAAGATGAAGCCTAAGGAACCCGGCACCTTCGAGGACGTCCGAAATCGGAAGGCACTCAACACCTGGCTCCTGGAGCTAGAGCTTCTTCCGGCGGCCAAGTTGAGTGACGAGGACCGGGTGGAAGTGGCTCCCACCTATTTGAGGGGCTATGCTCAACAATGGTGGCAGAAATGCCTTCACGACCGAGGTCCAAGCCCGGAAACCTTGAATTGGAGTGGGTTCAAGGAATTGATGAAAAAGCAGTTTGTGCCCCTCAACGCGTCCTGGCTTGCCCGGACAAGATGAGGAATTTGAAGCAAACAGATGACATTCGGGGATATGTCCAGGCTTTCAATGTGCTGTTGCTCGAAGTCACGGACATGGCAGAACCAGAAATGGTCTTCAACTTTGTGGCGGGACTGGCCACATGGGCTAGGCGGAAGTTGGAGGAGAAGCCACCTAAGACTTTGAACGAGGCAATTGAGAGGGCTGAATGTTTCTCGGATGTCCCTAGGGGTGAAAGACAAGGCCGTACGAAGCTAAACCACAAGAAGACCCGGCGGAAAGGTGACGCCTTCCGACCGGAAAAGAAGTGGGATAGGCCACGCGGCGACAATGGCATGTGGAAATCGCGGGGAGGGCCTTCACAAGTCAAGGCGGCACTCGGTGCTTCAAAAGGAAAAGCGGGTGGAGCGGCCTATGGCGGACAGAAGGCGACCTTTGATGGAGTGTGTTTCAATTGCGGGGAGCCCGGGCACATGGCCAAGAAGTGCACGAAGCCCCGGCAATTGAATTTGACTCGGGCGACCACAGAGCTGTCGGAAGATACCATCAGTCGCTTGGTGGAAGCGGTGGTCGCCAGGACTTGCAAGGTAGGCAAATTTTCTTGTGAACTGTATCAGGAAACTGGCGCCTTACGTAAAGGGAGTCAGTTATTGTTCGTGGATGGGATAACATCCGGAACTAACGTGTCATTGTTGGTGGATACAGGAGCGTCGCACTCCTTCATGACACCGGCAACGGCACAAAAGCTAGGACTCCCGACAAGTGACGTGGGGGCCTCTATTGAGGTGCGTTCTGCCAAAGGAGAACCGCAATTGGCGACGAGGTTGGCGTTCGATGTCCCTCTTCAACTGGGGAAATGGGAAAGATGTGAGAACTTCACCATTTGCGAGATCGATGGAGTGGATCTCATTTTGGGGATGGTCCACCACACAATCTAAGCACACAATCCTAGAGAGCTATACCACAATCGGATAATGAAAGTGAACATAATGGAAACCCTCCACTCATGAATCCACTCAATCACATAAACTAAGTCAAGCCAATGGCACCCTTGTTAAGGGAATCCACCCTACAAAGCCCTCACCACACTCCCTCTCAATACCTAGAGCTATGGAGGTAAGAGAGACTCATGGAGGCTCAACTACAAGAAGATGAGTCTTCTCCATCCTCACAAGGGGAAAACCTATCCCCATGTCCCAAGTGAGGCTCGACACCTCTGTTGGCATGTGAGACCAAATGAAGTCCCAACACACAAAATATAAATATAAATATCTAAAATGTCCACTAAAACCATGACAGCTGTCGTGCACCTAAGCATCATGCCACAACATACATCGCTGTCCAACCACACTTCCTAGCATATAGTCCTAGAAAGCCACGCCACAATCGCCCCCCTAGCTGGTGATTAGGTCCCTCTAACACCGGATAGCTTGCAAGTATCCACTCCAATAAGATCATCGTTTGGTCTTCAATCGCACAAGTCCCAACACCTGAAGTCGATAGATCAAGAAACGTAGCCCCATCGTTACTCGCCTTCATACAATCCATGATCTTCAGTTGAATATCCATGGCATTGAAGCCCCACTAGCTAGACCTTGGGTCACTTGTCCGCCTCACCATTGTCATGCCCACTACCTCTGTCCAAGGCATCGTGGAAAAACCATTCTCCGATAGGAACCTCCTTAAGTGGCGGTGTCAAGTATCCCATGTGCCACCCCCTTGAGCATTTGTCACACACCAACATGGTTGCGGCGCCACCAGCATGCCCACATAGCATGCAACGCAACCCTGCAGGTACCACTGCAAGGTTAGGATCTATCCTCCCATCCACATGTGGAAGGTGACATGGCGCACAATTGCACACATAGTCCTTCCATACCATGCCATCTCGACCCTCCAGAATCAACTCTCTTGAAGGCAACACCTCCCAGACCCTTAGAATCACACTACCTGCTGTGACATCCAAGGTCGTAGGCGCTGTCTGCTGTAGATACACATAGTCCCCAGGATGGAAACGCCGAACACTTGGCCGATATCCCCCTCCACGTATAGTGGCGTACCTCAATGTGTCTTGGCAATAGCAAGGTTCTCAAAAGCCATAGGCATGACTCTCTTGAACAACTCTGCCCGTTGGGCACATGCTTGTGTCCACACATCCGGATCATCAAGGTTGAGGACTACTGCAGTCTTCCTGCGAATAGTTGCAGGCAAATCTGGCTCTCGGCCGAAGAGAAGAAAGTAAGGTGAGAAGGAGGTAAGTGAAGCTTGTTTGCTGAACCTATAGCCCATAGCTAGCCAAGGCAGCTGAAGGTCCCAATCTCCTAGGTGTCCCTTCTGCAAACCGTACTTGCGCAAACCTCTCTTGACTGTCTGAACAACTCTCTCCGCCAAGCCATCAGCCTCGGGATGATCCCGAGAAGTAGTGCGGTGATCTATCAAGCCTTGCTCACACAAAGCCTGAAACTCCCCCAAGAACTCTCTCCCCTGGTCCGTAAGTACCTCGGCTGGAGCACCAAATTGGCTAAGCACTCGATCTAAGAATGCATACACAGACCTCTCATTTGCCTTGTCAGGCAATGCCACCAGTTCAATCCATTTGGAGAAATGTTCCACCATCACCAGCACATACTTGTTATGGCGAATCGTCAGTAGCAATGGGCCTGCGAAGTCAAGACTCCAACGATAGCCCAAACCCATAATGGGTAAAGGATGCAATTGTGGAGTAGGTGCATTGAAAGAAGCCCGCACTCTATCACACACCATGCACCTTGCCACTAACTGTTGCACATCCATGTGCATGCCCCGCCACCAATACTGTCCTTGCAGCAAACTATGAGTGCACCGCACCCCAAAATGTCCCAACTCCTCATGGGCATGGTGTATCAATCGCGCTCGCTGTGTTGGATGAGGCACAATCCTCACTCATCCATCCTCCCATACTTGGAGTAGGTGAGTCCCCTCCCACTTGAACCTCTTGGCTCGTTGTAGGATCCGATCTCTCTCCTTAGCAGTCACACCGGCTGCTGTCTCTCTAGTACGGAGATAGGGCAACATTGCTGCATCTTCATGTATATCCTTAGCACCACCAAGCTCCTCACTGATCTCTGGATCATCATGCACACTATTTCTGTGACCAATCACATGGGATGGACCAGCTTGAGCTCCCATTGCTAGAATGCATAAAAAGGCAGATGCGTGCCATCCTGGCACCATCTCCTTGTCCGTTTTACCATGCCAACGAGCTCCTATATCATCAAGCTCACTTGTGCATGGATTGCGACTGAATCCATCCGCATCCCGGTTGACTATTCCGGCTCGATGCACCACCTGGAAGTCGTACTCTTGAAGCATAAGTGCCCACCGTGCAAGCTTCCCTGTAAGCTTGTCTGACTCCATCAACCACTTCAATGGTTGGTGATCCGTGACAAGAGTGAAGAGATTGCCATAGAGGTAGCATCTGAAATGTGCCACTGCCCATACTGCAGCCAGACACTCCCCTTCATAGGAATTATACTTCGCCTCGGCATCATTATTCGAGCAGCTAGCATATGCCACTACAAACTCTCTTCCCTCATCATCCACCTATGTGAGCACTGCTCCAATCCCCAGCATACTCCAATCCGTATGTAGCTGGAAAGGCCGCCCCCGAATAGGCCGCCTCAGAATAGGTGCAGAAGTCAATTGAGCCTTGAGTTCCTCAAAGGCTTCCTCCTGCTCCTCCTCCCACGGCCACTCCTGACCCACCTTGGTCAACTTGGTAAGAGCCTTTGCAATGCTGCTAAATCCCTTAACAAACCATCGATAGTAGTTTGTCAATCCCATGAAAGCACCAACTCTGCTCACATCCATAGGGCGTGGAATGCATGCAATGGCCTCCACCTTTGTCTGTTGAGCACCCAATCCTCCAGGGTATATCATGTGGCCCAGATACTCAATCTGATTGTGGAAGAACTTGCACTTTCGGGGTGCAGTTTCAACCCGTGCGTTCTCAAGCGCTCAAACACCATCTGAAGGTGTCTCTTATGCTCCTCAATCGTAGCACTAAAGATGATGATGTCATCAATGTAGCACCGGATGAAGTCTAGCCCGCAAGAATCCTATCCATGATCCTCTAAAACTCTGCAGGAGCATTCTTCAACCCAAACGGTAGGAACTGCCATTGGTACAAACAATCCTTCCCATTTTGGTCAATCCCCCATAATGCCGTCTTTTGCTTGTCAGCCTCTTTGATTGGCAACTGGTGGTAACCGGATCGCAAGTCCAATGTGCTAAACACCTTTGCATGCCCAATGGCATCAAAGATCTCCTCTGGAGTTGGCATGACATATCTATCGGACTTAGTCTGACGGTTCACAGGATGATAGTCCCCACACATCCTTCTTTCTGTCCAATTGCCATAGATATCATTCTTAGCTGGCATCACCGTTGCCGAGGCATACTCCCCGCCTGACAACTCCACCAATCCAGCTTCGAACAACTCCATAGTCCGTGACTGGATCAATGACCTCTCCATGTCACTATACCGGTAGGGCCTTCAAAAGATTGGCGTGTCACTTGCCAAATCAATACGAATCTCCTGACCCTTCAAACTCCCCAAATCCTTCAAACCGAAGGCAAAGCAATTTCTATAAACCCTTAGAAATCACTGGATCCTCCGTCTCTCTCCTCCGGTGACTGTAGGTCCAACATCTGGTTCCCAATTGTCCTCTGTGACTGCAACCTTGGGTACACCAGGCTTGGAGGTAGGAGACGAATCCTTTGGTTGCTAGATAGCAACCTCTTGGGCCTTGTCCGCCCACTCTGACTGTGGCGTAGCCTCCACTTGCTCCGCCATAGCTACCTTGAGAACATCCTTTGAACAAGAAACATTCTCAACCTCTTCAAAAACCTTAGCCACCTTGTCCTCCAGCTTATCCTCAGTGTATGGCTCTCCCCACTCCTCATACTGCTGCTTGAGAGATCCAATGACTCTCTCTCTTTGCGCATCTCATCCCACATTTGCCATGGGTGTTTGCACCCCATGATCCTGTGCTCACCCCCACTCACTGCCTCCATCGTCCCGGTTGGCAGAGAAGGTGCAATATCCAATGGGAGAGCGGAAGTAGCCACCAATGCTTGCAATCTCCGTTGCTCAGCCATACACAAGCCAATGACCCATGTCAAGCAATTGAGATCCATTGCCTGACCCAACACTTGGCGTCGTGATGTCTCTGACAGAGCTGGCACAGCTGTAGTGCCCGTGGCAAATCCCATTGCCCGCTCTCGCTCATCCGCATTGGGCTCCACCAATTGTTGTAGCACACTGTCCCAAATCAACCCAGGACCATTGTCTCAAAAAGCATGAGACGAGGGAAAGCTCATGAGCGTAGACAAGGCTGCACGTGGCTGCCCCCACTCGATTGACCACTGCCAAAGGTGGATGATCATCATGTTGCACTCTCTGTGGTTGTCTCCCTTGGTCCAAAATGCCCTCAACCGTGAGGTTGGGTGGCCGTTGAATGGAATCATAGGCTCTCTTGAGCAACTCTGGTGGTGCAAGATTGATCCACCACAACCTAGGCCTATGTGCCCGTGAACCCACTGCAGCTGCATCCAACAATACAGCTGGTCCAATCCATGACCGGATCTGATGCACATTGGCCATAACCCTGGCCCGAGAATCCCCCATGAGAGGAATATTCTCCAGGATGTAAGCTGGAGGTTGCACTTGCCTCACCTGCAAGTCACAAAATACTCGCAACATCTCCCAAAACAAATGCGATCGTGCATCATGCAAGCCATTCCCATGACCTGCGGGAGAGTGTCCTTGGCAAGGCCATCCAGCTATCACCAAGTCAATGGCACCATGCCGGTCCAAATCATCTGCCCCCAGCAAGGTAATGTCTGCTGGCAAGGCCTTTTGATACCCTTGAATTGCTGAGAGAGACAACAACTCAGGATACTAATGTGTGAGCAAGGCAACATGGCGCATGGAAACATGCCGAGCAATCTCATCCTTCTCCACATACAAGTACTTGCGTACTTTGATTCCTGCTTGCAACACTCCTGCAAGCCCAGTGCTCATGCCTCCAAACAAGTCTAGCAAACAAATGTCTGAGTCAGGTTGTTGCCAGATAATAGGCAATGTGTCTAATGGAGCTAATTGAGGAGGTCCCGGTGATGTAACTGAACTCCCCTCACCTACCGATGGAAAGGCCTCCTGCCATGCTTGCTGTACACACTGGCTTGTCACTTGCTCCAAATCCCCAACTGCATTCTACAGTGAGTTATGCACAGGAATATGAGGAAGCAACTCAGCCTTGTATGCCAATTGCTTGTCCTCATCAGATGGTGGCCTATCATCTGCATGGCTATTGCCCTCCAAGAGCTCACCACCCCAAGCCTCCATCCCTAAGAATGCAGCCAATGTGGGCATCATGTTCCTATGATCCACCACTACATTCCCAATAAACCGCACTGGGAGCAGTGCACGTCGACCATCCCCTGATTGCCATTCCGGCCTGTAGGATGTCGTTTCCTCCCAAAAGTCCAAAGTAAAGCCCATGGGGTACAACACAGCCCCACCAACAAGCACATCATAGGACATCGCGTCCATAACAATGGCTTTAGCTCTCATGACTGAGCCGTCCGTAGGATGATCCGGCTACAATCGAATGAAGAGCTCATGGCGTGTAATCCCTCGCGCCTTCTCTGAACCACCCAAAGATGTTTGAATTTGGAAAAGACAAGGCTCCAAATCCGCCTCTGTAAAGCCCAAGCCTGCAATTGCTGCTCTCCCCCACATCAATGGCTGTGCTCCCGAGTCCAACAAGACCCGTAGTGGCCTATACCTCCTCCTGGCTGGGCCACCTAACTGAAACATACCATCCTGATTGTCCACCAGGACTACCCCAGGAGTCACCATACTACGCTCAATGGCTGGTCTAGCTGGTAACTCATGTAACCTTGCAGCTGCTGCTTGCCATGGTGCAGCTGTGGCTGTCTTCACCCTTGAGTCCAGGGCACCCATGCACTACACATTATCCGCTATCCCTGCAGATAGTGCCGATGCATCACCACTCTCACAGAGTCTAGCTGCTAGTCTGAACACAACAGTTGGCCGAATCCCCGAATTTGCAATTGTCATTGCAGAAAACAATGAAGCTTGGCAAACCGCCGTAGCCCGCCCCAACAATGTACTGGCTGCAACTTATTTTACAGCACCACCCACTGGCATTTCCCGAGCCACATCATTTCTCCCCAATGGTATTTGTGGCTCTACCTCTGACATACTTAGGCGAGCGGGTGCCATTGATGGCATAGGTGGCACTATCTCAGCCAATGTAAAGGACTATGGAAGCCTTGTCTGACGACTCGCTTCCCCTCTTTGTGGATCAAAATCCACATCCGCTCTTCTTGGCTCAGGAGCACGCGTTGTTGCTCGAGTGACAGCAGCAACAGAGTCCAATACATGCAATGGCCCTGCAAGTGCGGCTCCACACATGAAGCCCATACCAATCTAGTCTTCCCTAGGCATATGAGGTTGTGCAGGTGGGGCTTGAACCTCAAGCCTTGGAGCTGGCGCAACATGAGTAGTGGCCATGGCAGCAAGATGTTGCTCTAGCTGGGCAAGTCTATCCACCATGCCTTGGTCATGACCTTGACCCTGACCCTGTGCTCCTTGGTTTTGGTTACGACCTCCACCCCGACCTCTGTCTCCTCTACCTCTCTGGACTACATTGTCTCGTCCTCGGCCACCATTGTTCCCTTGGAACTGGTCTGGCCGTAGCTCAGGATGCAAGCCATAACAATGGGCCTCATCATGCCCATACTTTCCACAATGCCCACGCTGTAGTTGTATAGGCTATACCTGTGCCGACCCTTTGCCTCTCTCCGGGCAATCCTTCTTGACATGGGGTCCTCCACAATCCCAACAAGTTACACCCGACTGTTGTTGGCCTGAGAATGAAGGAAGAGACCTCTGCATCTGAGATCCTCTCTGTCCTTCCCTCGACTTTACCTGAGCCTCCTTGTTGCTTTGAACACGTTGGGATAGTGGTTGTTCACTACAACAAATTGCGGCTTTTACGTCTCTGTGTTATGACTGCAAATGCAGTCATGGAAGCCATTTACGACTTCCTGACTCTGCAGACGTAAAGACCTAGTCAGTTGTGATATGGCAGATATGACTCTCCAGGCTGGCTGTCACGTGGCGCCAGAGCAGCTGTGGGGGTAGTCATACACGCTGGGTTTACTGAATGACTGAACGGACAGTGTAGTCCATGTCAGCGGCTGTGCAAGAGTGGCACGTGCTCGATGCAGGAAATGACACGTGGCAGAGTGTTTAGCTCTCCATGACTGCGAACTATGACTACGGGTGTGCTAATCCGGTTGCAACACGTGGCGCGTTGCAGTTTTTACGCGTGGTCCATCAGCAGATTGACATGTGTCATGATGGGTGTTTTTTTGGGGTGTATTGCTATTTTTTTACATATTTGTATTTATGCCACGTGGTGTACTATTGGAGAGTGAAAATAGATGTAGTCATTATTATGACTATGATAGCAGTCATGTACATGTCTATTACAACAATGAAATATAATATATAATACAAAGAGAACAAGGCAGCAAGACATAACTGCAACAAGCTGAGCAAAACCAAGAGATTGCATACCATCTCTATTTACCAATCTATTTATCATTATTATTTTTGTTGCGATCTAATACATTAAATAGTCGCATGTTCTCATGTGAATTATTTTGTCTAACTATAACACTTTGAAAAGTGTTCATCCAGAATCTTCTAACTACTCATGTATTCCATCAATCTGCAACCCATCAAAAACGGCTTGCATGGCTTTAAGAATTACTACAGTTCAAGGACAAGTTTGTTTGCCAGTAGATGCACCAACCAATATTGCATTGTGAGACACTCACTCGCTATACTCCAAAGTGTCCAGGGAAGGTCACTGAGCAACCTGCCAAGGCGAAACAATTAAGAGAATTATCTAATACCTATAAAAAAACCAATGCCAGTGTTGTTTATGGTAACTTCTATCTCATGTCCTAAACAAACCAAAGCAAAAAGGTTGGTGTGTATTGGCGAAGTTCAGGATACTTCACAAAGAAACATGCATAAAAAGGAAACCCAGGATGATAGGAAGTCACTCACGTTTATACAAAGACATCTTGCCCATTGCCCAGCACCCTGCGTCACCCACACTCTATCTCTATTCCTTCAGCACACAAATCAAGCATTCCTCCTTGCAAGCATGACAATGACAGCCTACATTTGGGAGGAACACCCACTCAGCGTAGCACCTAGTTCCTATGCTGAATTGCATCTGCTACTCTGAAATGTGCAGGCATTCACTTTCTGCCCCGGTTGACCCATCAGTGACTGGGCTCAGAAGTATTCATTCCACAGCTTCTCTCTCTTACCTATTTTTGACACTTTCCTGTTGTCACAACAGTATCATGTCAAAGTCACTCCAAACTAGATCACAACCAGCTAACTTGCAGAATTGACATGTAAAGGGAGGCCTTCTGATAAGAGGGAAAAACAGGGTGAAATGTTTTGAAGATATGCCTTCATTAGCATCCTGATTTTATCACTTGTGCCGCTGCTCCCAGTTGACCATCTACCCTGCAGGTTTCTTGTAGCTATGATCCACAGGGAATCACAGGTAATCTTGTGCTTGAAATCTGGCCTTCTTGGATGAATCTGGACCCACACGAAATCCCCCTCCTTCAGCATCCATGCCTCTGCACAAATCATGCATACATCCTCGCCTTGCTGCTAGCAGCTGACAATGACAGCCTAGAATTGTCAAAGCAAACACTACAGGAAAACAGGGTGAAATATGTTGAAGAAGGTACCTTCATCCTTTTCTCCATCATTTGCTTCAGGTGTCCAAGCCCATCCCGCGCTCTCCGCTCTGCACACCCTTCAAGCATCGCATTCCACGACACCACATCTAGTTCAGCCATAGTGTTGAACACTCCCTTGGCATCCTCAATGCTCCCACATTAGCATACATGGCCACCAGAGCCATGTTCAGGATGACATCTGGTACAATTGCAGATTTGATGATGTCACCAGGGATCTCTTTGCCATTTTCCAGGGCTGCAGACGCACTGCAAAACGCACACAAACGTTATGTCGGCGGCCTTCACCCTTCCCCCCCATCATTTTCTCAAAGGTTGGAGCGGCCTCCATCCCGCACCCCAGCTGTGCATACCCAGCAAGCATCGCACTCCACGACACCACATCTCGTTCAACCACAGTGTTGAACACTCCCTTTGCATCCTCAATGCACCCACAATTGGCGTACATGTCCACCAGGGCAGGGGCAGTGTTCAAAAGGACATGTGGTAATTTGACAGGCATTCACCTCCTGACTTGGCTATTCCCAACCCATCCTGCCATTGGCAAGAGATTCCACAGAAACTGATAGTTGTCTGTTTGACTGTATAACTATGTATCTCTTGCTTTCTTACAGCTTGTACTGTGACACGCGTAATGCTCTTGTTGTGTTGAATCATTTCACGCCTTCAGGTTTCAGAACAAACATTACCGTCTTTCTTTATCAGACATGTGCACCAAGACAGAATCTCACCAAAAGATTGTTGGTGTTCAACAGTACCATACATGAAGATAACTAGCACCAAAATGGCATATGAAGCTTATTCTGCTCTCCACTGGTATTAACTTGCACCAGGACTTTCAATGGCTGTCTTCCAGTCCACCCACGGCCCGCTGTAAATGGCTTGCAACCTACAGATTTTCAAGAGAGCTGATTACCATGAAAATTTCAAAATTGGCTTTACAAACCTAATAATTCAAGCATAATCAGCATTCAAGCTAAGGAAGCTTTACAACCATCGTGTTGCGAGTAAAGCCTTGGCAATGTCACCAGGAAATCCCTGGCTGCATGGATGACACTGAAATAATGGAGCTTGAAATCCGGCCCTCTTTGGGCCCACACTCTATCCCTGCTCCTTCAGCTATCTATGCATACATCCTTGCCTTCCTGCTAGCAGCTGACAATGACAGCCTAGAATTGTCCAGCAAACACCCCCAACCCTACTTATCAACGAGCAATGAGCTAACTTACAAAATTCAATATGCATCTCAGGGCGTCTGATGAGAGGGCAAAACATGCTGAAATAGGTCGAAGAAGAAGGTGCCCTCACCACACTGTCCTTGACCTTGTGTCATGACCCATGGAGGATTTGACCTTGTGTGTGATGCTTGTGTCTGTAGTCAGGTAATGTCGGATTGGTCAATGAGAACCTGCACCACGGTGCAGCTGTGCAGACAGACTTTGAAACACGGTCTGCTAAGACCAAGCTGACTCTCCCAAGAACCTTGTAAACATCAGGAAGAATATCAAATCATGGTACTAACAGGAGCCAACAACCCACATTTGCAGGATGGACAAAATTCTGCACATCGTACATTAAAAAAAAAACCACACCTTGCGATTGCGGTCGCACCCTCGTGAAGGATCTTAAAAAAACTCATGCCAGCTCTGCTCCATGATTCAAATTCAGGGCCGAGTCTGATGAGAGGGCAAAATAGGCTGAAATAGGTCGAAGAAGAAGGTGCCCTCACCACATTGTCCTCGACCTTGTGTCATGACCCATGGAGGATTTGACTGAACATGAACCCAAGATGACCTCTAGTGTGTGCTGCTTGTGTCTGTAGTTAGGTAATGTCGGATTGGTCAGTGAGAACCACCACGGTGCAGCTGAGTGGGCAGAGATTGAAACACGGCCTACTAAGACCAAGCTAACTCTCCCAAGAACCTTGTAAACATCAGGAAGAATACCAAATCATGGTACTAACAGGAGAGCCAACCCACATTTGCAGGATGGACAAACTTCTTCACATCGTACATTAAGAAAAAGCCACACCTTGCGATTGCGGTTGTCCCACCATCGTGAAGGATCTTTTAGAAACTCATGCCAGCTCTGCTCCGTGCTGTAAAATCAGGGCCGAGCGGGTAGAGATTGAAACACGGCCTGCTAAGACGAAGCTGACTCTCCCAAGAACGGCGGGCTCCCAGCCGAAACCTCCTCGCACACATACCCTAGCGTTTCTAGGGTTGTTTGCTCCAGATGCGAAGGTTGATCCAACTGCGGGCCTCCCATGCATGTTTGCCCTCTCTCCCGCTCGCTCGCTCTAAGTCCCAACCCTCTCTCTCTCTCCCTCCGCTCGCTCTAAGTCTGTTCACGCTACTGTGATGGGCAACTTTTTAAGTTTTTTAACCTTTTTGTAAACCCTAAAAGCCCCTTTTTGATTTTTGATTTTTGATTTTTTTTTTTTTTTTTTTCCTTAAAGGAAACCACAAGCCCTTGAGGAGGGGGAAAATTCACCCGCCTTCATTTATGGGCCATAAGACCTACAGGACGATCAACGTCAAGACATACCGTCTCGAACAATCCCACACACGGGATAAGGGCAGCGGGTTTGAACCCCAAACCAGAAGGGCGACACACTGTGCACTTACCAGCCGATGTGATTTTTTTTAAATCTTTGTTTTTTTTGGGTTTTTTAATTCATTCTAGTGGTAAGAGTCTCCGTTTTTTAAGATATAAATACTCATATATTATATATATATAACCAGAAAAGCATGTGTCGACACGTGTAGTCATGTAGTTATTCATCCATGTGATGATCTGGCATAATGCATTAGAGTGAGAGTCATGAAGTCATATGTCTGTCTTGCAATATGCACACGTCATTCTAGTGTAGCCATGACCGTGACTGGTAGTCATATCTGCCATGCCAATATTCGTGGTCAAACATGTTTGACCTGTGTTGCGCAGAGTCCGAAGCCATGCAGTCGCATATACGCCTTCTCCAGACCTGCATTATGACTTCAAAAGCATTTTACGACTGCAAATGGCATTTCTGCCACAAATCTGTCATGACTGCGCACCCATGGGAGTCATAAAAGCCGCAATCTGTTGTAGTGGTTGTTGGCTAGGAGCTCCACTTCGTTGTGTCTCCTTGCCAAACCCCACCATGACCACTCGCTCCTCCACCATATTGAGCTCTATCTGCTCTGCCAGCAAAAACAAAGTTGCTAAAGTGGGTTGGTCCACTTATAGGAGAGTTGCATCCCGCACCCTTCTCTTCAGCTCCTTGTCCAGGATCCCATACCAGAACTGGACTGCCTGAGTTAGGTGACCAATACTCTCGTCACTCGTCAATATCTACCGCATGTCCCCGCCTAAATTCATGGTAATCATCCATGGGCGCCCCTCAAGGTGCTGGAATAGCCCCTTCCACGCCATAAAAGGCGTAAACAGTTGTGGATTGCGTATTTGCTGCAAATCACACCAACTATCAAACTCCTGTATGAAATCATCAAGCTCGATGGTGCCCACAGCTCTAGAGTACCGACGTGGCCCCTTGGTAGCTCCATACATTTCCTCCATCGTATCCCACAATAATGGCACGGAAATGGCTTGCACCCTCAGCGAGAATCCTTCTAACTCTGAGTCTGAACCTTCCTCAGAAGAAACTGAAGGTGAAGGTGGCCTAAACCGCACACCTCGTCTTGTATACCCACTAGTATCGCTAGTGCTCGTACCGGCACTCTCCTCAGCAACTGGTGGCACCTCCGTGATGAAAACTCACAACCACACATGTGGTAAACCTATCTCTAATCCCTCTTTCCACAAGGTAACCAGGTTTAGAACCTGCTGCAGCTTATGGCTTAGACTACTAGGTTCATAACATAAACTTGCACTTGCACCTACATCCACCGCAAACACTCATATGGTTTGCTGGTCATCAACCCAACCTCACCATAAGAGAACAATGATGGTCTGTGGTCATCACCCCAGCCTCACCACCGACAGCACGCTCTAGGATTGACCGGTGATCAAATCCGGACCAACCTCATATGAAAACAAGCGCCCACACAAAACTAACATGACGCACAGTCAGCATGCAGGTGTGGAGGGGATCCAAGCACAAGAAAATCAAAACAGTAACTCTCCCACACCAAAAACACTCCACAGTGTCGCTCCTGTAAGACACCCCAGCCCAAACCCGGACTGACTCTTGCCTCCACCTACGGAAAGGTTTTGGCCTACAGAGAGGGTGAAAGACTACAAGGAAGAGAGACTAAAGCAATTCCTATCACAGCATGCTCTCATCCCACTACCCTATCTCCACACTCTTTTGCTTAAGCAATAGACAAGACCTTTCAAGAATCTCTCAAATAACTCTCTAAGATCCCTCAAGATGTCTCTCAAACAATCTCACTAAGACTCCCAAAGCTTGGACAATGGTACTCCAAACAGTACACCAAGGCCCCAAGAGCCTGCCAAATCTTGGCCCTCAAGGACCCCAACTAGTCCTTCAACAAGTCGCCAAAGACTCAAGCTCGCCAAATATCAGCCTCCAAGGACCCCAAACAGCCCTCCAAACAGCCCTCCAAAGGCTCCAAAAACTTATCAAATATTGGCCTTCAAAGACCCCAAATGGTCCTCCACATAGCCTTCCAAAGGCTCCAAAAACTTGCCAAAACTTGGCCTTCAAAGACCCCAAATGGTCCTCCACATAGCCTTCCAATGCTCCCAAAACTTGCCAAAACTTGGCTTTCAAGGACCGCAAATAGGCCTCCAAATAGTCATCCAAATACCTCTTCAAGAGCTCTTCAAAGTGCCTTACAAAAGCTCCTCAGAGTGTCTTCCAAAAGCTCCCCAAAGGACCCCAAAGATCCCCCAAACAATCCTCCAAAATGCCCTTGAAAATCCTCCAAAAGCCCTATATTGTCTTTATATGTCACTATGTTCCTAGCCTATAGTGACCGTTCCCACACTTTGGTGACTGTTCCTATGCACCTAGGGTTTCATGTGCATCCCAAGCTAAGGTTTGTGCATTCCAAGCTAGGGTTTGGGCTTCCTTGAGCTTCATGCTTGCTCTCCTCAAGCATCCATGACTTCTATGAGATACCAAGGCAAACTACCTTGATCTTTTTCACCTCAAGCCACAACCAAGCTTGATTCCATCTCACCTAGCAATGCATTTGCCACACAACAAGCTTCACTTCTATTTGGAGCTCAAGAATCAAGATTTTTACCTTGTTATGGTTTTGTTTGTGATTAGTTAGAAATAGTTATTTCTAACTAATTAGGACATTATACATTTATATTTGTATTTTGTTGGCATTGGGACTTCATTTGGTTCCATGTGCCAAGTGAGATGGCGAACCTCACTTGGGACGTGGAGAGGTTATCTCCACGTGAGACGTAGGCAGGCTCGTCTTCTTCTAGTCGAGTCTCCCGAGGCCTCTCTCACCGCCATAGCTCTAGTTCTTGAGATGGAGAGTGGGTGAGGTCTGTATGGTGGAGTCCTTCAGCAAAGGTGCCATTGGCTTGACTTATATAACGTGATAGAGTGGTTTCTCCTATTTTCACCATTTCCGTATCACTAGAAGAAGACCTGTTTACATCTATGAGTGCAAGGTGTTAGCATAGTTAGCACTTGTGTGTGGAAGATAGCTTGATAGATAGTACTTAAGTTACAAGGTGTTGCAGGGTTTGCAAAAATAAAGCCTTGTGGTGTTTATGTACAAGAGGAGGTCTTCAAGGAGAGCCCCATTGAAAAGTTTGAGAGCTTGTGAAGAAGCTTTTGTTCTGCAAGTGTTGCAGGATTTGAGGAGTTCAAGAAGAGCTCGGGTGTTAAGGAAACAAGCGGTGTATGTGTGGAGCATGGTTTCAGCTTGTGGGAGTCTTCAACTTCAAGCTTAGGAGAGCTATGAGTGGAGGCAGACATCTGATTTCTCTTTAGGGCAGAATAGTGTATTTATAGAGCATGTTTTGAGTTGGGGTTTCAATCCCAAGCTTGGGAAGAGCATGTCTATGGAAGTGGCAAGTGCAGGGTTGGATTAGGAGCTTTAAGAGGTGCACTATGGCGATGGAAGGAAGCACTATGAGTGCATGCGATGGCTAGAAGAGGGTATGCCATAGAAAGCTCAATAGCTTGTTCTATATTTGTTTCAATAAGTTCTATAGAGAAAGAGAGCTTGTTGTGTGGCAAATAGCTTGCTCAGGGAGTTAGAGGCACTCTTGGTGGTCTAATGATGCTCAAGAAACCAAGAACAACACCTCTGGTTGCTCCATAGAAGCCATAGCTCGTTGCAGCAATCGCAGAGGCAAAGCGGCGCAAACCCTAGCTTGGAAACGCGTGGGAACGAGTGAGAACGCTTGGGAACTCCTTGGGAACTCGTGGGAACGCATAAGAACGCGTGGGAACATTGCCCCAGAGTTGGGAGCACCACCATTGTTCAATCGGATGAACTATGGAGCCAGTGGATGAAAATTGGCGCTCTTGGATGAGAATCGGTTGCAGTGGATGAAACTTCGCCAGAGGATGAAATCTCGTCAGCGGATGAACTATCGCGCTATCGGATGAAAAATCACGGCGACGGATGAAACTGCGCCAGCGGATGAAATCGTGGCAGCGGATGAACTATCGCGCTATCGGATGAAAAATTGCGGCGACGGATGAAACTGCGCCAGTGGATGAAATCGGACCTGCGGATGAGAAATCGCGGTTTTGGATGAAATTTGGTCAGTGACGGATGAAAAATCGACTGACTATGGATATTTTTGGAGCCTTATGGGTATTGGGGCCTGCTTGAGGACTGTTTGGGGTCTATTGAGGCCAATATTTTGCAGGTATTGGGGCCTGCTTGAGGACTATTTGGAGTCTATTGAAGCCAATATCTTGCAGGTTTGTGGAGCCTGCTTGGGGCTGTTTGAAGGACTATTTGAGGTCCTTCGAGGCCAATGTTTTGCAGGCCTGTGGAGCCTTGTGAGGGCTGGTTGGAGGACGATTGGAGGTCCTTGGAGGCCCATATTGGGCAGACTTATGGAACTTTCTAAGAGCTCTTTGGGGGACTATTGGAGGTCCTTCGAGGCCAATACTTGGCAGATTTGAGGAGCTTCTTAAGGGCTGTTGGAGGACTGTTGGAGGTCCTTGGAGGCCAATACTTGGCAGATTTGTGGAGCTTCTTAAGGGCTGTTTGGAGGACTATTGGAGGTCATTGGAGGCCATATTGGGCAGGCTTGTGGAGCCATTGTGAGGGCTGGTTGGAGACCTTGGAGGCCACTATTGGCGGGCGCCTAGGGCCTTTGGGTGGACTGTTTAGAGTCCAAGTTTGCGAACTTCTTAAACCTCGGTGGGTCTATGTGAGGGGCTGATTGAGGGCATATTTCAGAAGTTCATGGCAATAATTTGAGGGCTCTTGAGAGTTATTTGAGAGGTTCTTTAAGGATAGCCTTGTTTATTGCTCAAGCAAGAGTGAGTGTGAAGATAGGGGGAGTAATGAGATAAGAGCATTCTGGGCTTAGAGATTGCTTTAGCTTCTCTTCTCTATAGTCTTCCATCATTCTTGTAGGCCAAAGCTTTTCCGTAAGCGGAGGCAGAGCTAGTTTGGATAGAGACTTGGCCATCTTGTAGGTTTATTGAAGCCGCAAGGAAATCGATGGATTTAAGCTGTGGGAGGTGTTGTTGTTTGAGTTTCCTGTGTTTGGATCTCCCTCCCACACATGCATGTTTGACTGTGCGTCATGCTAGTTTGGTTTGGGCGCTTGCTTTTATAGGTGGTTGTGCCAGAAATATTGTGGCGGCCAATCCAAGAGCGTGCTGTCGGTGGTGAGGCTGGGGTGATGACCAACAGACCATCATTGTTTCTCTTATGGTGAGGCTGGGTTGACGACCAGCAGACCATAGGAGTGCCTGCGGTGGATGCAGGTGCAGGTGCAGGTGCAGGTGCAGGTGCAGGTGCAGGTTCAGAATAGGAACCTAGTATTCCAAACCATAAGCCGCAACAGGTTCTCTACCCGGTTATCTCGTGGAAAGGGGGATTAAAGACAAGTTGATAGCCGGTTTGAGTGTGAGTTTTCATCACGGAGGTGCCACCAGTTGCTGAGGAGAGTGCCGGTACGAGCACCAGCGATACTAATAGGTATACAAGACGAGGTGTGCGGTTTAGGCCACCTTCACCTTCAGTGTCTTCTGAGGAAGGTTCAGACTCAGAGTTAGGAGGATTCTCGCCGAGGGTGCAAGCCATTTCCGTGCCATTGTTGTGGGATACGATGGAGGAAAAGTATGGAGCTACCAAGGGGCCACGTCGGTACTCGGGAGCTGTGGGCATTATCGAGCTTGATGATTTCATACATGAGTTTAATAGTTGGTGTGATTTGCAGCAGATGCACAATCCACAACTATTTACGTCTTTTATGGCGTGGAAGGGGCTGTTTCAGCACCTTGAGGGGCCGCCTATGGATGACTACCATGAGTTTAGGCGGGGAAATGAAGTGGAGATTGAGGAGTGACAACAATATTGGTCACCTGACTATGTCTCCATCACTAGAGGCACAAGGGCAGTGGCGATACCAGCAGCTACACCAACATCCCCAACTGCAAGCACTAGTAGTGGGACAAATAAAGATGGAGCTGGGAAATCCACTCAAGCTTGCGCCAGCTCCAAGGCTTGAGGTTCAAGCCCCACCTGCACTACTTCCTATGCCTAAGGAAGACCAGATTGGTATGGGCTTCATGTGTGGAGCCGCACTTGCAGGGCCATTGCATGTATTGGACTCTGCTGCTGCTGTCACTCGAGTAGCAACGCGTGCTCCTGAGCCAAGAGGAGCGGATGTGGATTTTGATCCACAAAGGGGGGAAGTGAGTCGTCAGACAAGGCTTCCACAGTCCTTTACATTGGCTGAGACAGTGTCATCTACGCCATCAATGGCACCCGCTCGCCCAAGTGTGTTAGAGGTAGAGCCACGAGTACCAGTGGAGAGAGTTGGTGTGGCTCGAGAAATGCCAGTGGGTGGTGCTGCAAGGGGAATTGGCTCTGATCATTCAAGCCTTAAGAAAATCAAGATTAGGGCTTGGCTGGCCCCCTCCAGCAAGCTCAATCTATTATCTTTCTTTGGGAACATAAGCTCAACCAGCACAAAATTTCTCCTCTAAACGATCAACTCTGGCCTTTCTCCTCTGCTCTCTGGAAACCCTCTTCTGAAGGCTCTAAAGGAGGCACCGCCATCCTTTTGGCCCCCTCACTCAGTCAATACCTTATCAAAGATGAGGTCTGGGAACCTGGTCGTGTTCAATTTTGCTCCCTTTCTCTCCCAAATGATCTAGAGCCAATAGGATTTATTAACATTTACGCTCCTAACGTAGCAGCCGCCCGCTCAACCCTATGGGTCAAGATAAATGAACGCATGACAGCAGAGACCTCCATTCACCAATGGGTCCTTGCAGGGGACTTTAACATGGTAGAAAATGATAGAGATAGATTTGGTAGCTCTTCCCCTCACCTCAATATCGAAGAAGAGGCCGCTTGACAGGCCTTATTGCAAACCCATAGCCTTTCAGAACTTGCAGGACCCCCCCAGAACACTTCCTCAATCTACCCTCTTTTCACCTAGACCAATAATCGACAGCTTGCAGATCTTTCTATGGCTCGACTAGATAGGATTTACCTTTCTCTTTCCCTCACGAATGGAGCAGTTCTTTCGCCCCAGGAACCTATTGCACAGGGTTTTGATCATGCAGTGGTAGTAGCAACGCTTGTCATGCCCTTTGCTCAAAAGAGAGGCAGGGGCATATACAGGCTCAACTCCTCTCACCTTTCAAATTCCTCTTTCAAATCCTCTCTGGAGAAAGAATGGCTCAACTCTGGAAACCACTTATCCTGCCCTATTCTCAAGTTTTAGGCAAAGCTATCTGCCTCTAGCAAAACCAGTCAAGATCTTAGTAGAGAGATCTCCTCTGCCCTTAAAAAGCGTCTTCAAGCCCCAAGTAAATGCCTCAGTGTCTGTAAAAAGAGTATAGAAAACAACACCTGTGATGAACATACCTTTCAAACTTACCTTGAAGCCCGTATGAATCTTGGAAAGTTCCAGCTCCTTCAAGAACAAAAAAATGCAAATGCAGGCAGGTGTCAACTGGTCAGCAAAGGGGGAAAAGATGTACAAGTATTTTTTCCAAAAAATGAAACAGAGACGAGCTCTCCAAAATATCTCGGAGCTCTATACTGATCCCCACGGAACAAAATCCTCAATCCCCAAAGACCTTTGCAATACAACCTTCTCCCACTTCAGCTAGCTCTTTCAAAAAGATCACCCTGACCCTCTGGCCTTTTCACGTTTAGCTCGATGCCTGCAAGCCATTCCACTGAAAGTTAAACCCTCTGATACTCCTCCTCTGGAGGCGGTGTTTACGCCTAAGGAACTGGGGGCTGCCCTAAAGCAAATGAGCAACAATAAAGCCCCGGGTATTGATGGGATGCCTATAGAATTCTACAAAGCTCTCTGACCCAAAATATCCATTGATTTTTGCGACATGGCAAATGAGATCAAAGTCAAGGGAGCTATGCCTTCCATAATGTCCCAAGGTGTCATATCTCTCATGTTCAAGAAAGGGGATAGGGCAGACATCAACAACTATAGACCCATCACGTTGCTTAATGTCTCCTATAAGATCATAGCTAAGGCCCTCGCACTGAGAATACAACCCCTGCTACCCTACCTTATCAGAACAAGTCAAGCAGGATTCATTAAAGGGCGATATATTCTGGACAATGTCCTCTTAGCTCAAGAGGCCTCATCCTATGCAAAAGCATCTAATCAAGCCCTAGCCCTTTGGCTATTGGACTTTGAGAAAGCTTTCGATAGGGTAGACTGGGACTTTCTGCTATTAGTCTTGACAAAGATAGGTCTACCTCCAGGATTTTGTAAATGGGTCCAGATTCCTCCTTCTCAATGCTTCCAGTTGGGTTATCATCAACGGGCATGTCACTAAATCCTTCTGCTTGCAGAGATCTGTAAGACAGGGCTGCCCTTTGGCACCCTTCCTATTTCTTTTTGTGGCAGATGCACTCGGCTACCTCCTTAATGAAAACCTGTTAATCAAAGGCCTGAAGTTGCACAACCCAAAATCGCAGATGTGGATCCAAGCTAAAGACTTGATGTTTGAGGATGACACATTCCTCCTTCTAGAAGCACACCCCTCAACCCTCAAAGCTATTGAGATGACCCTTCTGCACTTTTGTAATGTGTCTGGCTTCAGAGTGAATTGGTCCAAGACCAAGGCTCTACTAGTGGGGGACTCGTCCAAATCTGCAATCGGCATTCAACCTACCTGGGGAAGTGGTCTAGGCCTTGTGTGGCTTAAAGATGGGGAAACAATGACTTTATTGGGCCACACCTTTGGAAATAATATCTCCGGTGATCAACGAATGGAAGCCACCCTAACCAAGCTTAAGCAAAAATTGGGATACTGGGGATCTAGGTACCTGTCCATCATAGGCCGAGCCCTTGTGGCCAACCAAGTTCTCCTGGCTGGAATCTGGTATTTTGCATCAACCTGGGGGCCAAATCCCAAGTTCATCTAGGAAGGCAAGAAATGCATAAGGAACTTCATATGGGGGGCTCAAGCTGCCTCCCAGAACAAAAGACCCCATGTGTCTTGGCATCAGATTTGCCAGCCAAAAAAACAGGGTGGCCTTGGAGTGCTTGATCCAGGAACCCAGATTCAGGCTCTGCTGGGTAAATGGCTCCCTCGTTTTGTGGGCCCTGAAGGGGATGGTGGAAACTGCTGGTCTCCAACAATATTTCAGCCAGTTCTCCCTTCACGGCTGTCTCATGGGCCCCCTCCACTCGCTGGATCTCTCAAGGTTTTAGACACAAAACCTTGGGGTCTCCCCTATGGGCCTCTATCTGGGGTTCTTGGAACAAATTCAGGCCCTTTCTCATTAAATAGACGCCAAAAACCTTCCAAGAGACCCTTAGACAACACTTGTTCCTCAACTCGGCAAAACCCTCTGGGGAAGAGAAAAATCAAGCAAAAAGATGGATTGCATGGGATGTTAGAGGCATCTCCCAAATCAGGGATCTTTGGCATAGTACTTCCACAATCCCTCCAGACTACCCTGGGAGCTCACATATTGAGGTCTGGCATTAACACAATAATCCGACAAGTCCCAGACACCTGGAAAATCATTCTCAGGGCTGGGGAGCTCCCTGTCTGCCCTGGTCAATGGATTATCTTCCGAGCTCAGCAGATTATCATAGTCTACATCTCTGACTCTCAAGGCACTCTGCTCAAAGGGTATGGATCCCAACCTGACCCCTTCTCTGGTGCTCTTTCCCTTGCCTCAGCGGATAAGCTTTCCTTCCCTACAGCATGGCCAAACCTGCTCATATCTGCCATTGGTCTGCCCCCTCAAAGGACTTCAACCCGTTGCACCCTCCAACTATTCAAATACTCTTTTGGCTTGCCAAAGAGACATTTGCCTGGATAGGTGGACAGGAGATCCAAAAACTACAGCTAGATCCCGCTGAATGGCTTTGGAAATTTGAAGGGAACTTACGGGGGAAGCCACAAGCCTTCTTCTCTTATTCTGCAAAGAAAGCCTATAGAGCTCTCCTCAAGACAGCTCCATTACAGGCAACATGGAACGCCAGATGGAGTCATGCTAACTTCAGGCAGGAGAACTAGGGATGCATATGGAAAATAGTTTGGGATAAGACAAAACCAGCAAAAGTTAGTGCCTTCCTTTGGCAGATAGCTAATAGGGTTTTGAAGGTTGGTCAATTCTTGAGCTTTCAGGATGCTTTATTGTGCACCTGCTGCTCTATTGATACCATTGAAACCCTGGAGCATTGCTTGCTTCATTGCATAGGTCCTAGGGCAGTATGGCCTTGGTTATTGCCTTCTACCGCCCTTGGGGGACCCCTTCATCTGGACCACTCTCTTTGCTAGTCAATTACAACCAGGCTGACAAAGCTGTCAAGTTAAATTAAACACAGTGTGAAACTAACTAGAATAAATCTAGTTATTTGTATTTAACACTTGGAATTAATTCGATGTCAAGATCTAAACTTGACATCTGGAAGATCTTATCTTCACTCTCGTCGGTCGTGCGCTCATCTCTCTCGAGTTGAGCTTTCACGACCGCGAGCTCTCTGTGTGCGAGTGTGCGAGTGTGTGAGTGCACTGATGAGAGTAGGATGTTGTGGGGTGGAGTCCCCATAGCTCGGGGTGCCCCTGGCTCGACCTATTTTAATGAGTGATTTTATTTTATTTTGTTTTTTTGAGAACAGGATTTATTGCCTTGATTAATTTTATTCATAACTTATTGAGAGGAAAAAAAATAAAACCCCGATTAAGCCATAAGGCACACACATCGTGATTAGTGTAATGAGAGCCATACATCCACCAATTGGGATTTTGAAGAACCAAGTACTGGGACAGATCCCAAGAGAGAAGACCACTTTAATGTAGGCAAGCCTACACAGACTGATGGTCCCTAAACGAACCGACCCTTTGACCTTACATTAGCAATATCGCGAATGATAGAACGTAGATTTTTGTCATTGACCTTTCCTAAAGTAGAAAGGTTTAAGAGTAATTAAGTCTCGAGGCCTTGGATGAAGTCTTGAGGTGTTTCCAGTTGACATCTCGCTCAAACTCCGGCGAAAGAGTGGAGGGGGACTCGAAGGTCACGCCACGCTGGTGGAGGGAGCTTGGTCCAGAGCATTTGTCTTGCGAGGGGGAGTGGCAGATGATTCCGGCAAGGCCCCATGTACTTCAGAAAGCTGCGTGGATATTATCTGCGTTCTTGGAATCCCGAGTGATTGTATTTTGTGTTTGTGTGTCATGACGGCGTGAGTTTAGTTTTCAATCACTTGAGAGATCTGCTTGTGTTTTTCAGTGCAAGACATGAGTGTTAGTTAGCACTGGCATTTTGTTTACTTTTAAGAATATAAAGCAAGATACCATGTTTTGAGAGATGGTACTCAAATGAGTTGCGATGCATATATGCTGCTACGGTGTTCGATCTGTAGGAGATGTTACTTAGTATATTCTACAGGGTTCGTAGGTAAGTGGCATTGGCAGTCTTTTCAAGTGGGACGGTAGCTCCAGCAAAGGTGAGGAAACAGAGGCATAAAGGAGTAAGCAACAATATCGAGTTGTTCATCATCGCTTGAAGAATGCGGCCCAGCAAAACCGATATGTCTTTTACGGTATAGTTGTGGAAATATGACGATATGATGATATGACCAGCGGTTATACTGAAGCCTGTTTGAAAGACCTTTGATTCAAAGGTGGTGGCTATAGTTGGTGCGACTGAGCACTCATCCCCACAGGCCGACTCGGTCTCAACTCACTTGGCCAGAAGTGTGAAGCTGTAGAGACTTGGCAGAAGTTGTGTGAGCTTCCGGCTACTTGGCAGCCCCAGCGATATAAGCTGCCAGGGAAGATGAACGAGTGGCAAGATGTGAAATCTGATCCTTCGACACGTTGGCTACCACCCAAGATAGATGTACCTAATGATAATTTGTGTGAACGTGAAGGGGAGACGGTGAATGGGTGGTTGAACAGTTGGCAAATGCCCAGATGTGATGATTCTCCCATCTCTTGCAACTCCAATATCAGTGGAGAGGCCTTTGGCAGCAACGACATGTACATGTATGACCTGAGAGACTATGCCGGTATTTCCAGAGCATCTATGTGACGGTCCTGTGCTGTTTCGTAATATACTTGGTGATTCCAAACTCTACATGTGATGGTGTTCTCCAACTTTCAGAGAGGGAATCAGTGACATCGGCCATCCTTCTGCTAGTGCCTAAAAAGGCTGAAGCACTAGTGACTTACTGCTCGCATTCAAAGGCCACCGGCGGGCCAGTGTTAAGCGCATTCCAGGTACGGGCCTGAGAGAGAGCTGAAGAATTGGTCGGCTCAAATTGCCGATCTGCCAGGTCTTTACAACGGACACACTCTCTAGCCGATGTCGAAGGGCTTTAGCGTGACATTACATTCAGTGTAACTCCCCAAGGTATAGCCATGTCCGTCCTGTTGGTGTTGGAGAGAGCAGCTCTGTGCCAACGGTAGGCCAAATACCTGAGTGGTTGAGAGCTTGGGGACACAGCCAAAGACAACTCCAGGGACCAAGGTGTTCAGTCACAAGGAAGTGTTGTATTGGAGCAAGGGAGGGGGAGCTGCACATGTGCGTGCAATCAGATGTCAATGCCAATCTCACTCTGCACGAGACAACTACACACGGGGATTCATACCAGCCGGGCACTTTGTGTTGCTGGAGGGTGATGCAGTCCTTCGCAATGAGGACACCCGCAACAATCTCAAAGCTTTTGAGCTGAGAGATCACCAAACTCTGCCTTTGTTCTCTTTGATATTCAGTGAACAAAAGATAGAGAAGTATTGCTTTGTCTCTACCTGGCAGAGAGAAGAGGAGGGCTCGTTAGAGAGGGCTACTGTAGCTTGGGATAAGGTTAGTGGCAGGTTTCTGGACATAGATATACCTCCTACACCTTACCATCTTGCAGAGCGAGGAACTTTGAGAGAAGTCTGGTAGTTGATAGCATAGATCAGGATTAGATCTTGCTTGGTCGGGCCTCTATTCTTCCCCTCCGTCTCTTTACTATTTTCATTACTTTGTAGCTATAGTTGCCAAGGCCTACACAGGCGGAGGCTACATAGTCAGTCCGGGTTTTTGGGCTGGGGTATTAAGCCGCCGCACCTGATTTTCTTTTCGGAGCACCGAGTGCCGCCTTGACGTGCGAAGGCCCTCCCTTCGATTTCCATATGCCATTGTCGCCGCGTGGCCTATCCCACTTCTTTTCTGGTCGGAAGGAGTCACCCTCCCGCCGGACCTTCTTGTGGTTCAGCTCCGTACGGCCCTGTCTTTCGTCCCTAGGGACATCCGAGAAGCATTCAGCCCTTTCAATTGCCTTGTTCAAAGTCTTTGGTGGCCTCTCCTCCAATTTGGGCTGGCCCATGGGGCCAGTCCTGCCACAAAGTTGAAGACCATTTCTGGTTCCGCCATATCCGCGACTTCGAGCAATAGCACATTGAAAGCCTGAACATATCCCCGAATGTCATCCGTTGCTTCAAGTTCCTCATCTTGTCCCGGACGAGCCGGGACGCGTTGAGGGGCACAAATTGTCTTTTCATAAGTTCCTTGAACCCACTCCAGCTCAAGGTTTCGGCCTTTGGTCATGAAGGCGCTTCTGCCACCATTGTTGAGCATAGCCCTCAAATAGGTGGGAGCCACTTCCACCCAATCCTCATCACTCAACTTGGCCGCCCGGAAGTACTGCTCTAGCTCCAAGAGCCACGTGTTGAGTGTCTTCCAATTTCGGACGCCCTCGAATCCTTAGGCTTCACCTTAAACTTCGCCTTGGTGGAAGTGGCATTAGCCGCCCTCATCACGTCTTTTAGCATCCCGCCAAACTGCGCCAGCAACCCCTCCCAAAAGGCTGCTGGCATGGGAGACATCTGTTGGTCTGGCGGAGCCTTTGGGAAGTCCCCGGGCTCCGAATCCCCAAATTCCTCCCACTCTCAAGCGGCCTCGCTTTCAGAAGCATAAATCGCCTCTTCCATTTGCCGCTTCGGTGACACGTTGCCCCCACCGGGCTCACTGGGATCATCGTCTTTCGGGCCGTTCCGCTTTCGCTTTGTCCTGCCCGACCCCATGGTGAGGCCAATCTCAAGGACGATCGCGTACTAAACTCTAAGATCTGATACCAAGTGTCGCGCACCTCACTTCGGTAAACTCCCCTTCAAGTCATAGTTACTCGCTTTGATGCGCGCGCCTAACTCCCAAACTAGCCACCGGGCCAACTCGGAGCTTCGGCTGCTCACTGGGGCATAACGGTCCTCCTTGCGCCTCCAAAAGACCCTCCACCACTTTGGGCCTAGTGGAATTTCCCTTTGGTAGATGGCAGTCCGGAATAGCTCCCTACACATTAGTCGCTTTCCGGCTCGCGCGCTTACTCACTAGCTTTTGGTCACCAACGGGCTTATACCGTTCTCGGGGTTACTACTCCCTATATATACTTCTGTAGGTGTCCGCGGGGGTTCCACAAGTAGCCAAGTCCAAATGTGGTGCACCACCACTTAGACCCTCGACTGTCCCTGTGATGAGCCGCGGTGAGTCTTGGGCCACCCACCACGGCCCCAATGGACCGTGGTGAGTCCCAAGACTCCCCACGACTCCCACCACAAGGCCTCAGCCTCATGGTGAGTCCTGTGCCACCCCACTATGACTCCCTACGCTACCACCACCCCCACACGGAGCCCCCCCACCGCAACCCGGTTGCCGCTTTATCCGCGTTTGGCTGGTCGGTGAACTCGTGGCTCCTCCGGGCATGCGTTATCTTTGATTTATGGCCATTGTAGTCCCAAGAGTTCTGGGCCCAAAAACTGCGAATATGAGGCCAAATTCCCAGTTTGGGGCGGAGAATTGGCTGTCCCAGTAGGTATGGCACCAGAAGACTCCGGCGCCATGTTTCCAGGTTGGTCCCGTGGGTGGCTACCCCCGAGATTGGTGAAATGGCGTCGAATTTGCAGTTTCGATGGAAGCCACCCCAGGGACTTAGCCATTTGTAGGCCCCGAAACTGGAAATTTGGCGCCATTTTTCCAGCTTGGGGCCCAAAATGGCTGTCCAATGAGAAGCTGGCCCCGATACGGGAAAAATGGCGCCGAATTTTCCAGTTTTGTTGCCATCCACCCTGGGGACTTCAACATTTCTTGGCCCCAGAACTAAAAATTCGGCGGCATTTGTCAAAGTTGGGTCCAAAAATGGCTAAGTCCCAGAAGGGGCTGGCTCCGATACGGGAAAAATGGCGCCAAATTTCCAGTTTCGGTGCCATCCACCCTGGGGACTTAGCCATTTCTTGGCCCTGGAACTGGAAATTCGGCGCCATTTTTCCAAGTTTCCAAAAATGGCGAAGTCCCAGAAGGGGCTGGCTCCTATACTGGAAAAATAGCGCCATATTTCCAGTTTCGGTGCCAGCCACCCCGGGGATTTAGCCATTTCCGGGCCAAGGAACTGGAAATTCGGCGCCATTTTTCCAGGTTGGGTCCCAAAGTGGCTAAGTCCCAAGAGGGGCTGCCTCGTCTACTGGAAAAATGGCGCCGAATTTCCAGTTTCGTTGCCCGGCACCCCAAGGACTTAGCCATTTCTGGGCCGCTGCACTGGATATTCGGTGCCATTTTTCCAGTTTCCGAGCCAGCTGCTCAAGGGACTTGGCCATTTTGGCCCCCAAGCTGGAAAAATGGCGCCGAATTTCCAGTACCGCCATAAATGGCTGTCCCGGGAGTAGCGCCCCCCCCCCCCCTGCATGGAAATTCGGCGCCATTTTTACAGTTTCGGGCCGAAATGGGAACCTCACTCCCGGGAGAAAGGTCTTGTTGGGCCAAAACGGAAACCTCATTCTCTGTGGGTTTCTTGAATGCAGGTACTGCAAGTTCTCCCTGTTGGAGAAAGGTCATCTTGCCTTCGAGCCGCCCTTTTTCCTCGCATGGCGTAACCCTGGCGCTGACTCCATGTACACTGACGTTATGGTGAAGGAGTGGCATCTAGAGCATTTGCACGACTGCCCTTGGTATGTGGACCTTCCACCTGGCTCGCTCGACGTGTCGGAGTTTCAATTGAAGCTGGATGCTGAGGCCCGCCGAAACCGAGCTCCGCTGCCTCTGCTGGGTCCAAAGGAAGTGAAAGCGCTTGCCAAGTCTAGGAAAGCGCCTGAGCTTGCTCAGGCAGGTATCCAGGAGAAGTTGAATGAGAAGAAAAAGGGGGCGAAGAAAAAGACACGGAAACAGGGGAATGCAGCAACCCTAAAGAAACAGAAAACCAGTGGGGCACGAGAGGAGGCGCAGGAGGGGGCCAAGGGGAGTGACTCGGATGACGACTTTGTGCAAGGCCTTGCCCTTGCTACTGCTGCTACCAAGTCACCGGTAGTCTGGGGTTCCGAAGTCAAACCGGAGTGGACACCGAAGAGTGCCACCCCGGTCCTCCTCAAAAAATAGTTCTGCATCACACGCAGGGGTTGCGAACAGAGGGCAAGAATGTAAGTTATGAATCTATTGCCTTCACTTCATATCGTGGTGTATCTAAACTTTAGCTTGGAGTTGATTCATCTTTTCTTTGATGTGCAGACATTGGTGTTTGATGCACATTATTTTGTGAAGAGAGGGTCTACGTTCAAATTCCGCAGCGACGGTCGTCTTGTTGATGCCGCTGTGGACCTTGTTACGTACGATATCCTCTACAACTATGTGCCCAACGACAGTATGCCGAAGGACACAGAGACAGGCCTACCGTGGTGGTACAGCCGGACCCAGAGCCCTGCTTTCATCCAAACCCTCATGGAGACGTGCTCCAATGTCCAAAGGCGGATTCTTGACCTCACATATGGCACGGGTAAGCCTTCACATCCACATTATGTTCCGTGGCCCGATTACAATTGTGTGCCGCATCGAGCTAACCTCCCGTTTTGTCCCTCAGGTGCTTCAATGTGGGCTGGGATATCGTCCGACAGGCATGTCTTCGCCTTCGAGGCAGAAACTGCCCTCCACAACTCCACTCTTGCAGCGGTTGAACGTCTGCCAAAAGAGGAAGAGATGAGGAATAATCCGATAAGGAACAGGGGGAGGAAGAAGTTGGGATTGAAGCCGTGGAGCCCCCGGTTTACGAGTGAGTGGTTGCATTGTAAATTGCCTCCTGATTTCGTGAGGCACCTCCCTTCGCTCTCTTGTTTCATTGAAAGACCCTTCTGCTTCTGCTGGTATTGACATTCTTCAAGTGGATTTGTTCTTACTGTAGGATGCCAAATACTGCAGGAGGGACGTCTTCACCGCAGTTCATTGGCAGGAGGAACGTGTTTTTTTTTGCCAGGGGCGATTTCATATCGAGTCCTGAAAGGGACTACATCCTTCCTACTTATGCTTCCCAGCTTGATTCGGTGTCCATTAGGAGGTCTTCCGAACCTAGTCGTGTACAGTAGATTTTAGACGAGACAAGCCCAAGGAAAAAGAAGATGAGGGAGGAGGCAGCAACTATTAGAGCTCGCGAGGCTCGTAGATTTGTCTTGGATTCTGCTAAGGAAAGTGGGGGAGAAGAGGTAGAAGATTCCCAGGAGGTGAGGTGGACAGTCCCCCAAGGAGAGGACGGTATTTTTTAGAGGCATAGTGGAACTGATCCATCTCAGAGCTCAGAGGATGAGGGGGATGAGGAGGAAGGTGGGGCAAGTTCCTCGGAGGGTGTAGGAGAGTAGTGCCCATTCCGACTATGACAGTTATGACACACTTGTATAGATGTAGCTTGCCACCAAATTTGCAAATATAAAATGTTGCATTTCATTGCTATGACGAATGCAGTGGTGCCACATTCCAACTTCATATGACCCTATTTCCGTGCCTCATACCCCTATTTCCGTGGACACACAATGGTCCGCTCATGCTTTTTTTCTTTCCGCTCATGCTCATGCCGCTCATGAAATAGCAGCCCCCCTGTCTCTATTGGGTGGGGGGCTCTTGCTTCCAGATACATAGGATCCTTTGGGTCACACTGTTTCTTATCCATCCTCGGGGTCGGACTTATTTGGAGCAGGTCACTTGTCTGTGTTCCCTTTCCTTTGGATGTTGTTGCCATACTAGTGCCATACTGGGGGGTGTGGTATCATTTATCCTCCAGGTTGGATTTATGGGTGGAGATGGAACATTTTTTTCCCCCAGCCCTGGAGACCGTTTTTTTTTTTCTGTCGGGCAATCAACTTTAGTGTGCCCAAGTTTACCACAATTGAAATAGGCAGATGAAGCGGATTCGTCTATCATTCTGATGGAGAAGTAGTTCCCTTCCTCGTCTATAGGGAGATAAAGTCTAGAAGAGTTGTCTCATCTAGCATCACGAGGACCATTCTGGCAAAGCCATTTTCATTTAGTCTTGATGCGATGGTGGCCGACTTCCATGCTGGATTTTGTGTGATTTTTTCTCTGCAAAGGAGGGGGTCAAAAACCCCCAAGCATCCCAGGTAGGATCCGAAATGATTGGCTATGTCTGGCAAGTTGACAAGACATTGGTTGGGTATAAATGGAAGTGAGACAATTTTGGGGCCCATAGTTTTCCGTTTCTGTGGCCCATTTTTGCAGACCATGGGAAAATATTCAAATTGAAACCTTGCACGTGAGGGTTGAACTGAAGAGCTTGGGAGGCTGCTTCCTGCGTTTCAAAAACAACGGAGAAGTATCCCCTACCTTTGGCGTGGCAGAATTGCTGTTTCAGTTCCCTTGTTCATCCCAAGTATCTGATTGCCCAGTCCCTTACAAAAGCTCTGCCGACTTTTTTACCCGGAAAATGCACTAGGATGCCGCTCTCTTCCATGCTGGAGACTCGTTTGTTGAGGTCTGCAATGTCCATCGGTATGAGTGGGTAGTCCCCCCCATAAAGCTTCCTGCGTGGCTGCGAAGCCCTCCATTGTATCTTCTTCCTCCGTAGATTTGTGAAGCTTGTTTGTATGGGGTTGTTGCGTTGCAGGTAGGAATCCAGGTGCGACAGCTTGGAGACTAGCTGGGTGTGGAATTTGCGCTGGATGTTGGTACTATTGCATGCGCAGCTTCGTTCCCACTGATCGTCTGAGCTTGATGGCCTTGGCGTGTATTGTGCTCGTGGAGGCCCCCTTTG
This sequence comes from Takakia lepidozioides, assembly GCA_030704615.1. Classification (NCBI taxonomy): domain Eukaryota; kingdom Viridiplantae; phylum Streptophyta; class Takakiopsida; order Takakiales; family Takakiaceae; genus Takakia; species Takakia lepidozioides. Next base: position 69,779,157 of record CM060733.1, on the reverse strand, counting down.
GGGTCCTTGGCTATGGTTCCAGTTCTGTCCGCAGGGCCGGAATTGGGAGTTGTTGAGAGGATTCATATCGAGTAAGCGAGCTGAGAACGTCAGAAGCAAGAATAGCGGGAAGCTCCCCGCCGAGAAGGAGTTCAATAGGATTGGCAGCGAGATTAGTGAGAGTTCAGAGGTGGGGGGAAAGAAAAGGATAGGAGGTAGAGGCATAAGAGGGCGCGAGAGTTAGGCCGCAGGAGCTGTTAGAGTATTTGCTTCCGTCAGAGGTGAAATGACAATGGGCCGACCCGTAAAGAGTGGCAATAGAGACCGAGTGAGAGGTCATAAACTTTGGCGGGTGTTAGATCTATGAGGCCGACCTCCCTATTGAATGAGTGGTTAGTGTACTGATAGTGGGAAGGGGATGAAGTAGAGATGAATTTTAGAACAGTGATGGAGAAAAACTGTGAAATGAACTTGAAATGCTTAGAAGATGAAAGGCGACTCAATCTTCTTTTTTTGGTATTGTGGCTTTGTCACTAAGTAAAAAAAGGAGACATAGTTACATGTAAGGGATGGTGTGGGCTTGTAAGGAGCTAGCGATTGAGAGAGGCGAAGAGACCGTTGGGCTCCCTCTCACCGCAAAATGCGGAGCTCGCTCGCCTCACATCGCGCCTTCCAAAACTATCAATAGTACCGAGTATTACTAATCTCAGAGTTGATCACACATTATTCAAAAGAACCATTAATATTTAGTTACCTCCCTGGAGGTAATTAAATATGTGAAGCTTGATAAAACCTCATAGTCGTTCTTCATATGAGCTCGAGGACAGGCTACTATTTTCTACAATGAAAGCTTGGAGCAACCTGAACGAAGGTTGTTTAAGGCGGTAATTCGGTTTCCCAATTCAACCATGTGAACGTTGGGTTTTACTCTTGCACCGTCCTCCCTCCTTTCCTCTCTTTCTCTCATCCAGAGAGACGTAAAACAAACAATTTCAATCTCTCTCATCCAGACTCTCACTCCCTAGGTCTGACACAGTTACTCACAAATACCCGTCTACAACTTCATCGATAGTCAAGCCAGATGTGGGAATAATGTAGTTGCTACTTTGTGAACCTGGGCATGGTGGGAAGCGAGGGACCGTCGCTCCGAGGCTGTAATGCTGCCGGAGTTGATCCTCGTAGCAGACCTTCAGAGTTGTCCCGGAGGTGTATGGAATCTTGACTTCACTTTCAGCACCATCGTCTCCTTGACAGGGTGCATGAGCAGGCAAGGAGACTGGGCTGAGAGGGGGAAGAAGGAAGAATGCAGTGTTGCTGCATCCGTTGGACGGAAGCGACTCCATGGTGTAAAAGCTACGATTATGTGCAAGCCTGCGCCATTTTTCTCCTCTATGTGCAGGTCTCTCCTCTCCGCGTCTCTTTGTCGCTCTCACCATGTCCTCATATCTCGCACCAAGTGGCTGAAATACCATTAGTACGAGTAGAAGTTGGGGTAATACGATGATGCGAAGATTTATTTTGTCAGATCAAATTTGTTTTAGGTCAGTCTTGAGGATTACCTATACTGTTGTCATTTACAACTCCGCTTTGGGCCTTCTCTTTACGTCGCTCAATTTGGCTTAGCAACAGGGACATGTAGTAAAATGGAGTTGCTTTCCAGCCTGAATTATACTTCAGAGGCATCGTGTTCTCTGGTTTCTTTGTAGTTTGAACTGACGAAGTCCATGTGGTTGTGATGTGACAGGTGGTATGTGCATTGATTGGATCCCTGGGGGCGCTGTACAATGGCGTTGTGTTGATGAACCTGGCACTGGCCTTGTTTGCATTGGTGGCCATTGAGAGCGGGAGCCAAACGCTAGGTCGCGCATATGCTGGTCTCCTGGCCTGCGCCCTCATCCTGGACATTATTTGGTTCATCCTCTTCACCTCTGAGATAAGGTATCCACTGCAAATGAGGTCAAAATTGAAGTCTGGGGTGTCTTTGTGAGAGGTATTAACACCAGTGTAACAATCTATGGAGAACTGTCATCCACCGAGCAGAATTTTGAGGTAATTTTGCTGTGGCGACTCTCACTTCGAGAAGAGTCACATTTAAAGTGCCTACTAATGCTTCTGGGGGACTCACAGCTTTTTGGGATATATGATGGTGGTTTACAGTGGTAGGGATGCCTAGTTGTGCACCTGAAAGTTCAGGTCTACATGCCCTTCGATTCGGTGTTTTCTGCTGAAGACGAGCATCAATTCAAAATATTTGGGCTCTAAGCATCACTAATCATCCGATCAGACCCTCTTATGATCCGAACCCTACATGTGTGGAGCGTTTTTAGCTGACCTTGGCATTGTTGTTTGATTGATGGCCTCCTTATCCTCAAATGAAGCACCTCTCACCTCATTCAACATGCGAGCGTATGAAGTCAATGAATCCCAAGTTGAATTGGTTGAAACCTACCATGCAACGTGATAGTGTAGGCTTTTCTCCTACTGAACCTCATGATTTGGACCGCAGGCACATTTCAAAGGACTCGCAGCTGGGAAACTTTGGGACTTTCTCTGTGAAGCTCATGTTCTGGATGCAAGTGGCAGGGTGTGCACTACGCTTCATGTCTTCCGTTTTGTGGATTCAGATGTACCGGCTGGGTGCAGCAGCTGACACAGCCTCCCTGTATCACCCTGTGGATTTTGAAGGCAGGATTGGCAATCTTGGGATTTTTACACCAGACTGTCCCACGCCCGCAAGTGTTCGCCAATCGTCTAACAGTGACGAAGTGCTTGGGGGATCAATTTATGACCCAGCAGCTTATTCTTCCCTATTTCAGTACACTCATGAGCCTTACTTCAGCATTGAGGTAAGATTTTCCTTAACTTCCGGTCAGAAGCGCATGTTGGATTCTGAATAGTGATGAAAATGGTAAGGCCTGCTTGAAGTAGCCTTGTGGGCATAAGGCTCCCTGCTGATCTGAACTGTTGAAAGAGAGAGAGAGGTAGAATCTGACCCATCAATGAGCAGTCCTAAACTTTCCCCATAATATTTTACTCAGTCAATGTGTTTTGAGGTTTTTGCTCCATTTCTGCAATTAGGGGTTGATTCTATACTAGGCAGATGTATTACACCATTCTCTTAGCCCCAGTTTCTTATTCCCGTATGAATTCCCATAATGCACACAGACTCCTCCAAAAGAAGCAGGAGCATCTGATGGATTGAATATGCAACATCTGTACCTGCCTCCCAAGGTTCATTCCCTGGTAAGCCATTGCCCTTTTTTATTGCAACTTTTCTTCCAGGTTTTATGTGTACTATCAATCTTACATCAATTGGTAAAAGCTTATTGTGGAACTTCCTTGTGACTAGTAGGAGCAAAACTTGGAGTCACCATTGTGTTGGTGAATCTTCATGAATGCCTAGCTGAATACATGTCAGTGCAAGCACATTTCCTGTGGGAGAGAAAGGATACGAAATGCCTTGTTGCCTTGGCCTGCTGCAATGATGGCCACAGACATGTTGTTGTACATACTTCTGGCTACGTGCCACTCTGAAATCCCAGGATGACATCACAGGTCATTTGGCATTGTACATCTCCTTCTCAGTGCAAATTCTCTCCAGTTGTCCGGTTTCTTCCCCATCAGTCTCCTGCTTGGTTTTTGTGGTTGATGTTCATGTCTGGAGATCCTGGAGCATTTCTGGTCCAGCATGGTTTTATTCGTGATACCCAGCATTGTTCAGCTGGAAGTGCCTTATCTCAGGCTCAATGCAGCTTTGACCAAAATATCTGACTGGAAGAAAGTTCCCTGGTGAATGAGGAATGTTAACATGAACCATGGTTCTGTTCAAAGTGGAAGATTCATGCTTTGTCCGTTCGTCAATGGGCTAGATCTCCTCCATGGGCTGTTTGAAGTAACACTGTTGACAAAGTCAATGTCCAATTGTAACATACCAATTCCAGGGATGGCATCATGTTAGCAATGGCCAAAATTTATGAAGGTTGATGTGTGATGTTTGACTGCAGAGCTTTAATGATGAGGAAGCACCTGGACCACAGCCAGCACCAGAGCCCCCTCCTGACTGCAAACCACCTTGACTCAAATCTGACCACCTATATAGGCTTTTGCCATAGAAAGATAAATCTATATATTAATGCAACATTTTGGTGCAGCCTGTTAGGATGAGTTGAATTTCATATCCTTGTGGCCCCTTCCACCAGCCTTGATGCCATTTTATTGGCCACGCCAATTGTGAATGTAGCTCATCGTGTTTACCCTACCCTTCTTCGCTTGTAGCTTGCCTTGCCAAGCTAGAGTGGATGAGAGCTGCTCTAAATTGAGCAATGTGGAAGTGGGCACACCAGGTAGTCATCTGCCTGTCCGAGGAACTAGTGTTATGAAGTCTAGGTGCAACTCGGACTCAATGATATAAAGGGCCTTTCCCCAATTAGGTGGCAGGTTGCATGTTAGATACAGTCTGTTAGAAACCTACCTCTGTGCAGTAAGTTATCCCAGGAGAAAACAATAAAGTTTGTCCAATTGGTGGGCATAGTGGTGAGAATATGACCCATAGGTGGGTACTCCATTACCATAAGGAGAGACCCTCTTTGGCACCTATTTTTGTTCAGTTCCAATGACTCTCAAATCTGCAAAGCTACCACTGCTGTTAGAGAATCTTAGGGCTCATTTTGATGACCAGAGTCAGCTATGTTGTGCCATGTGATCCACCAAGACTGGTTAAATTAGTTACAAGACAATGGGAACATGAAATCAAATATGACCGAATTGCAGATTTTTTACTTCTTCCTAATGGCGTTTTCAAGAAATTGGCTTCAATTCAACCCAGTTCTTCGTTTTGGATGGTCAATAATATTCCACAGTCACATTGACCTGCATTGTGCAGCAGCCTACTGGTAGTAATGGCATAGCCTACTAATCCTGCTCATGAATGATCTTCAATCCCTGCTCTGGTGCATGAACACTACATGGAGAACACAAAATGGCAATATCTGGCTCTGCGGTGCAGATATCACTGAATTCCCCAGCTGGTATGTGGAAGGGGGTGAAGGCAGCAGTGCTAGCCAACCTGCAGCTCTTCTAGACAGGAGGCCCAAAAGAGACTGCATTGCTTATGCTGCATACAACTCACAGCCTTGACAATCAAGTATATGGTATCTTGTGTGGTTCCAAGGTCCTTCTGTGAGGAGCATCCATAATCTTTGACATTTGCACAAGGCTGCGAGAGCCTTTGAGCTCATGTGAGTTGTTACTGACCTCCCAGATGCAAATAAAATTTTCTTCTTGTGAACCAGACTTCATAGGGCATGCTTCAAATTAGTCCCTTCCATATCAGTCCCGCTTGAGCTCCATATTTTCTCTCCGAGTTCCATCTTTGTTCACCACCACGATTTCCACACCATCACCCTGTATACGACACAAAAATGGCAACCAACCAACAACTCTGACAAAATACCATGTCAACTATTGTTCAGCTAAAAAGGTAACATTTCATTCTTTCCACTATCACTTACCATGTAGATGTTGCGCTCTGCAGCTGAGGCAAAAGTGTCCTTGATCACGTCAACTGCTTCTGCCTCTGTCAAGGACGTCGATGATTGCTGCCATCAAAAGGAAAATGGCCATATGTCTTTAGTAAATTCAATCACATGGAAAGACATGCACAGCCACTGCTACAACATACACCTCTATCCTTCGATTTACACTCCACCCTATCAACGCAGCAACAGTCAACTATAAGCCAACTGTTACATTACAAAAAGCCAGAAAAAGCAAGACAACAGCAATAACCTGCAAAGTCACAGAATTGGACTTCGAAACAGATAACATCAATACCTGCCTTGTGCATGACGAGACCCTCGGATATTTTCTAACAAGTGATTTGCATGATTAATTCAAGGCATATCCTTTGTGGCAGAAGAAGAGGGTTGGCATACTTGAGTTGATTATCAAGGACTGGCATATTGAGCTACATGCCTGCACCTTGAGAGTTGTAGCTGGCTCGCTCAAATGAGCCCACTGCATCATAGGTGTACACATACCCTTTCCCTGCTTGCCCACAACAAACTTTTCTCAGCTGCAATCAGAAACAGGCTTCACACCCAACTGTTATATGATTTTCTTGCTGTACACTGCGAGGAAATTTCCACTTCAGTACTTTCCAGCCTACAAAATCAGTTTCAAGTAGAATATCCAGAGCTCTCTCATAGAAGATCTGGCTTAAACCGTGAATGTTTCAGGCCTTTGTGAAAACCAAATTTTGCACACCAAACCTGTGAGTCAACCATCAGGGCCCCACATCATCATCTGCAAAAACATGAAAGTCACATTTCCTTGTCTGTCCTATGGCAATGCCTCATCAGGATGAGAATATTGAAAACATTTAGGGAAGCAAAGAGGGCGTAGCATGTGCACCTTCGCTATCCAAGCCATCAAGCACATTAAATGCATAATAGGGGAAGAAGCGCTTGTAGTATAAGGTGTTGGATAACATTTGTGCCATTGCTGGGCAGCTCATTTGCTTGCTATGCTGGAGCTGGTAGACCTGTACTCATGCAGTAAGAGCAATTCTTAGTTCTCTGTCTCCACCCAAGCCCTTTCCATCTCTCTTCAAGGGAAGACATGCTTAGGCATGTGTTCCTCACCTGCAGCAATCAACTCATGTTCTCCAATGCTATATCTACAATTTTCAACGAGAGCAACCCTTCTGAAGAGCTTGGAATCCTGATGAGGCCAATACTGATTTATGGAATCTGCGGCAATAGTTCAATGTCGCTGAACAAATGCTTCTGAAAATTCATCCAGACAATCTAGAACAAATTCTGTCACAGTTTCCTTTGAAATCTACAAAGAGCACAGGTTGTGACTGCACTAGGATCAACATATCTCCATATTCACAAGTAAGGTTAGCCAAAAAAGAAGTACTCAGTACATCTGATCTAAGGTCAGAGGGATTTACAGTCAATGAGAACTGATATTGTTCAGATAAGCCTTGGACCAAGTTGATTCATAACCAGATTTTGTTCTCTCATTTGCACTCCAAAGTTGAGTTATCTTCAACATCATGCACTCTTCATAGAGAGTTATGCAAAAGTGACCCTAGAAATACACTTATTTTTTTTCCATTTTTTTTTTGTCCCATTTTTTTGCATGGATGTAGTGGTGCAAAGCTTGATGTCACATAACAAAATAGAGCTAAAAATAAAATCATTACGCCCCTCAAAACCCCAATCATATATTTTATAAATGCAAATATTTATTTTAAATTCACTTAAATTCGATTTAATTCAAAATTGGTGCAAGGGTGAGTGCGTTATTGGGGAGGCAATTTTTTTTTTAAAAATAAAATAAAAATTTAAAGCACATGTAGGAAAAAATGAAGCTTGAGCCACATCCGTTTGTTGGGTGCAATGGCATGAGAGGATTTTATTTCACATTAATAAACAAAAATTGGTTGATAGGGTGAATGCGTCATTGGGGGGGGGGGGAAATGATTTTGTTTGGGTTTGAAACTTTGCATGCGTGTACGTTGCGCACATACATGTAATTATTGAATGACATATTTGATGCACACACACATTGAAGGTTGTTGTTTGCATTTCGCTTATAATGAAGTGTATGGTTGCAAGGACACATTATAATATATGTCCATATGTTCATTTGTTCGTATCAGGACTTTGTCCATCCCTTCCCGGTCTTTTCTCTTGGCACCCCATCCGAAAACAACCCAAGTACATCAGGCGGGAGCCGTGGGCGAGACGTCGCCCCCACGGTACCGGACGATGATGACGATGACAGTGATAGTGACAGTGACAACAACAATGAGCATGGAATTAACTAGGAGGATGTGCAAGCCATGGAGGATCTCTTAATGCATCATGTGGGCGCTGATGCATCCCATGAAGAGGGAACCCGGCCAATCGATGATTCTGAAATGGCCCCCTCAAATGACATGGAGAGGGAGGCGAGAACTCCCTTGTACGAAGGGACGAGAGTGAGTCGACTTTCAACAATCTTACTGTTGCTCAATCTTCAAATTCGATTTGGCATAACATCATGGCCACATTGTCCCTGTCTATCCAATCCTCTGGCTCCTCGGCATCCTCTCTTCTCTCATTACCATTGACAATCTCGAGTAATTTCTTGGCTCTCAACATAACTACCATCTGGAACTTCCAAAGTTGGAAGTTATCTCCTGAGAACTTGTCTATGTTACCAAGGTCCTTGAGATCATTTCTAGTACTCATGATGCACAAATAAAGATGAAAGAGAATATAGTTACAGTGAACCAAGAGTGCTACCAGACGTACGAACGCATGAATTATGCAGCGACAACACTACAGTGGGTCCATAACCTATTGTAAAATACTACAGCACTTGGAACACGAGTTAACGGGAATCACTGTCACACAGGGAAGCGAGAGCTTTTACTGATCTGCCAGAGCATGCAAGCTTTTGTGCACAACTGCATGTGTTACACAAGCATTAGTGGGACTACATATACTATCAGATGCCAGAGACAAAGGCTAGATTGAACTTAAGCTAGAAACTCAATCAAGAGAGTGGCAATCCTATTTGTCCATGCATGGAGTGGTCAAGAGAAGCGGTCAAGGCCGTTTCACTGACCGCAGTCTATCTTAGCCCGTAGGTCTAGTCTACGTCGGCACTGATCCCACTCCAACAATGCATGGACCTGTTATTCAGCCCGCAACAGCAGGAACTCACGAAAGTCTTTAAACTCTGTGTTATTGGCATAAATATGCGCAGTTCAGGTAGAAGGGGGACGATGGAATGGAGATGCCGGTTTGGCCCTGTTGAAGAGGCCCGCAAAATGTATGGGTGAATGCAATAACACTACTCTTCTCAAGGCGTATGCCAGTCTAGGAGCCCTGATAAAAGGCAAGAACAAAGTGGGATTGCTGCCAGATATTGTGAAGAAGAATTCCCTTGTTGACATGTACGCCATTGGATGTCGTCGCATGGGACTCGAGGTGAAGAGACTTTCAAAATCTATAGGCAAGTAACGGGACGGGTTATACATATGATCGTATTGATTGGCTCAATGCGTGTGCAAGGCTAGCAGCGGCTAAGTGGATCCATAACAAGGGAATTCCCAACTTGGAGAATGCCCTTGTTGACAGTATGTCCCAAATGAAGAGAAGGAATGGGAGAACTTGAATGAGAATGCACGTCACATGAGAACAGGGAGGTTTGAAGCCAGAAAATATCCTGAAGTATCTTGATATCTCTCCTTGCTGCATGCAGCCACTCGGGCCTATTGGCTGAAGGTCGTCACCAGTCACTAGGAGTCCATGAGCCGAGATCATGGCTACTACCTACAGTGGAGTATTTCATGTGCATGGTCGACCTTCTTGGCCTTGCAGGGTGTCTGCGAGACGCACAGAACTTGAGAAAAAACCATCTGAACCGGATATTGTTGCATTGAGAAGCCTTGCTTGGTGCCTGCAGAATCCATGCTAACGCGAGTTGGATCCACAGGATCCTGCATCAATAGTGCTGCTATCAAATACTCATGGCAAAGGTGAGAAAGATGAGGGAGCATAGAGTATGTAGATGCAGGAAACAGCTGCATCGAGGTCCGCAACAGGTGAACATGCGTTTAGTAGTCAAAGATAAATTGCACGGTGACCCACGCCAAATCGAGGAGACTCTCTCGGCAGACGATGGAGGAAGGGTATGTGCCTGACACACTGCTGCGTCTACCATGATGCAATTCAGGAGGAGCTACAGGAATTCTTCTGCCATAGTTTTTGGGCTAACCAGCACAGTCGCTGATTAGCAAGAATCTCCTGGTGTGTGATGACTGCCACATTGCACCAACTTCATTCAGAATGCTACTCTTCTTTGTGGCACCAACAGCTAACACTAGTGTGACACTGGCACATATGGCATAGAAAAGAGTCTTTTCAAACAGCATCCATGCCCATGCCTGTAATTTTGCAAAACTAAAGCCCCACCAGTGTCCTAGAAAATCGGCATGAGGTCGCACAACCACACATGGGTACCAAAGACAGATGGGTAATAAGACCCAAAACCACACAGGGACAGGCACATAGAAACTCGGGGTACCGGCCAGAGCACACACTCAGGATGTTCTGCCTACACAGATAAACCCAATGAGAATTTCCTGTCAAACTTACATCACATTCAGAACATTAACTTATCAGTTTCCCTGATTTGAGTTACAGAAAAAAAAATGATCTAGAGATGCCCAGATTTCCCCGAGTGGGTCCATTTCTACCACTTGCCCCTTTCCACTCTGAACTGTACAAGCACACACCACTGTGGCTAAGCTGCGAGGAGGCCTAACTCTAAGGTCCCTTCTAAAGTGAGGAACACAGTGATACTATGGACAAAGGCTGATAATTCAGTGGTTTCTGTTTTATTCAAAAGAGGTGTGGACGTACTGTAAAGTCATTAGAAAAGAGACCCAACAGAGCTTGCCTTTTGGCATATGCCACATGGAGTCCCCCAACATAACCCCCTGCTCTTTTTCCCACCCCAACCCCAACCCCTCTCGAATGTACACATGGATTCTACAATGAGCACTATGCTTGAACCATTCCCAACAAAGGGATACTAAGAAGACAATGAACGTACAGTCGGCTGAGATCCTTCACCATGCAAGGACCCCAAAGAGTAGTCCCTACACACTAGAGGCACCAACCAACCTCCTTGAAGCCTAGAGAGGGTTTCAGTAGAACACGCATTGTTACGCCATAGGCAAAAGTGGCAACTCAATCAACCAGCATACACCCCGACTCAACCTAGAAATCATTTGCTGAAGAACAAACGTCGTCTTTAATCGCCTCCGGTGCACCGGGCCTACCAACAGTGGGACATCAGTACCTTTTCACTGCCAGTAAGAAATACTTTTGTTACATATCCCTTCAGACAACAAGGCCCCCCCCCCCACCCCCCACCCCTCCCTTCCCCTCTTTCCCATTTACAATCTTCCTGTGAAATATGCAGCTGTGAGCATCCGTATCTCTTCACACAAGCAAAAGCAAGCAAAGGGCACACCTGCAATTAAATATCTTCCTGCAAGTGCTGAGTGACCTCGTTCTGACTATCCAAGGGCATGTATTGTGCCATGATTGCCCTTATCTCTGAATCCATGTATGACTGCCACCCCAATCATCAAAAGTATCAGTGTCCATTAGAAAGGCTGACCACAATAAGTACCAACAGTGCAATTCTAGGAGGACACAAGCCTTTACCTCCCACATTTGCTATCCTTTCTCAGTTATGTGGTCAACAATTTCAATGCTTCTGCATTCAACCTGGTGAAGCCATTTCCACAGGTGCAGACAGGCAGTGAGCTGTGAAAACAGACCAGGTCTCCATGAGAACTACACATTGACCACATATAAAACCACAATCAGCCAGCCTTCATACATACCCGGAGCCTGTACTTGTAGACTATGTAGGCACCAACTCCAACCACAGCTATGCCGGCAAGCACAATGAGTGACACAGTCCACCCAACCCTTGACTGTGAACTCTTCTTGCCTGCAGAAAGGGCAAACAACATACAAAAGATGATTAGTACTCCTAAAGAATATGTCCAACTAAGCTCAACTAATTGGAGAAAATTGTACATGATTGTTAGACAAATTTTCTAGCACAGGGAAGGAGGGCTTAGCCAGCAGCAGCAAGATCCTGAGATCCTACTTGTCCTAATCGATCACATTTGTGGCCAGGAAACCCACTAGCAGAAGATAATGATTGTTGGTCCCTCTAAAGCAGGTTGCCTGTCTGCTCATAGCCCAGAAAGCCCATTTCACAGGACATTGAGCCCCTGCGAGCAATAGCTTAAGCCCATTATTCTCAAACAAGCCCCAAATAGCACAACCAAAGCGAAGGGGATGAGGACTTACTGATGCACGTGTCATGTTCATGGATATAGAGAAGGCCGCCTGAGCATTGGCAATCATAACTGCCCCACGTATTTTTGCAGGTGCATTCGGGACACTGACACTTCGTTTTCATTTTGCACTCATCAATATCTGCACAAAGGAGAATATATCAGCATGAGACCTCGTAAACTCCGAATTAACATTGAGGTAACCAGAGATGAAATGAAAAAGTTACATCCAAGGGAAAGAAAAGCTTTTGAAGATGAACACAAACGCTCGAGGAAAACAAATCAAGGTAAGAAACATAGAAGAAACAATAAAAGGAGGAAGGAAACCGGAAAGAATGCTGTCTCATAACTTAGAGAGTCAACCTAAGAGATTGAAACAGTTCAACTATATCATGTACAACAGTGACCACCTGTTATAACTTCCCACACCAACTTCACAAAGGAGTAGTTATTTGCACGTCAAATGATATGGATATGCAATCACAATGGATATTGTAATTGATCAACAAGGCAGACAACCAGGCAAATGTAAGAGACTTTTTGAGGAACCCACAAAGCTACACATCAAGACTTGACAATGAACTCTTATCGGAAAGGGGACAACCAGATGAAGCTGTCTGTAGCTTCTCTCATTATCATCTAATTGATAACTTCCCCAAGAATGACTTGGCAACCTTAGGGGGACTATGCACCATGGTTGCAATAGGCCTATACTAGCATAGTTGCCATGCACTAGTATAGGCCCTTACTAGCTGTTCCTGTATAGCCTATCATTAAATAGAGAGTCAAATCCACAGGAAAGGCAAATGCCAACTCCAACCTTGATTGATGCAAAGTATCAACAGTTGGTGCTTATCAAGCAATATTGACCACTTGATTAACAGAGCTCAAATCAGGGCTCTTGCTCAAGTGTTACTCAGGACTCCACTGAAATGCCTATCAACACAAGGGGTCAAACATACCAAGACATTCAGAGATGCCATCGCCCGTAAAACCCTCTGGACAACGGCACCCTTTGATCAGTGTATCCTGCATGAAGTTATCAAACATCCACTCAGCAATAATGTTACAAAAACATTACAAAAAATAAGAACATGCCACCAACCAAATCATGTTTTTATAAGAGGAAACATGCCACAGTTACTGCTGACAATACATACAAAATGATCGCAAAATACCAAGCAGGCGGAGGACACCAAGCCCAAGCGAGTTTCTTGCCAGCAACCGCCATTGTCGATCTTGCACCGGCCCGATCCTGAAGCTGTTTGCATGCAATTACCATAGTCAAAACCCAATACCCTACCACAGCATCTCTACTCATTAAGGTCATATTTTGGTAACACCAATGCAGCAACTGCCAAAAGCCTTGTGACAGGACGCTTGCAGAAAGCTAAGCTACTGTCAGCATGAAGAATCAGCCTGCCAGCACTTCAACTAGGTAGAAGCTACATAGCTTGTAGATTTTAAAACAGTTCTTAACATTTCCATACACATGAGGCACTGCATGGAAGAGCACCATTGCGGATTGAAGATGGCATGAAGGTAGTAAGCTACCACCCAAAATCTGTCGCATAACAAGAAGATCTGATTGTGTACTTCAGAAGCAAACAGTGTGAGCTGATTGTTATGGGCTGAACACCAGTTAACGACAGTAACAACAGGTTCAGAAGTACAAACAGACCTGAAAATCAAGAGGATGAAAAGAAATCAAGAAACCTAAAAACTAGAATGTACTCATGAGACATTGTTTGCCGTAGCCTTGTGGCCCTAGACCCCGAGCCCAGTTTTGGCAGAACAAAGAGTTAGATTGTACTCATTAGACGTTGTTTGCCGTAGCCTTGTGGCCATTGACCCCGCGCCCAGTTTGAGCGGAAACAAAAGGGACAGAACCTACCTCTGTCAGGGGCTGACGTTGGTAGTAAGACTTACCTTCATATATAGAATTAATCCGGGTTTTCCAGATATCCTCTAGAAATCCCTTCACACAAGCATCAATCTGCTGTGTGTGATTTGCTGGGCTTTTGGCTCAGCCTCGAGACTTTCAAAGTTGGTAAACAGAGGTACAGGCACAATTCCCTTGATAGATTTGAAGAGAGCGTCTCTTTGGTGAGAGAACCCCGGACAGTGTATCAGAAAATGAGTACTGTCTTCAGATTGCCCACACAACGGGCAATTGCACTCTCCCTTTCCTCTCTGCTTCTGTTTGCTGTTCAAAGGTAAGCTTCCTGCCCTGAGTTTAAATTTCAGTCTAGTGCCGAGAGTGGGTAGACCCTTGAGGTCATCCAAGATGTCCTCCCCCATGTCACTGACTGGAAACAAGTTCAGGGAAGTTTTCTGCCTGACTTCATTTTCATCAGACAATCTCATGGCAACAGACATGGCTTTGGACACTACAGCCTCTAAGTCAGATTTATCCAGCAGGGTCCAGGTCCTTGAGAATCTCTTCTACTCTCTTCTGCCAGGACTTAGCCTGTTTGACAGGGCAGTCCTGTTTCCAAGATATAGAGTCGATTAACTTAGGATATCTGGTGTTGGACATATGTTGCAGCTGACCCCACCATCTGACCTTGAATTCATCTCGTCGGGAGCTTAAGGACGGAATGCCAAACTCACCCCGAACAGCCACATTGGCTGTTTTGGAACAAAGAGTTAGAGAGGGATAGAGAGACACACCTTCACAACTAGTATAACCATCTCCCTCGAGCTGCACACCTTGAACGAGAGGACATTGACAGACACGGCCGCGGAAAGTGTCCTGTGCAGAGAAGCAACAAGACAATTTACAACTGCAGATGCAACAGGAATTGTGGCAGCATTTTACATTCAGATAGTTCAAAGCCACTACAAACATCCACACAAGAGCTGAGCTGGAATTCATTAAAACTTAGGGCGCACAATGCAGACTAGAGGAGGACTATACCAAGCAGGCAGTAATATTGGTTTTTTCGTTCTGCCAGCAACCTCCGTTGTTGTCCAGACATTCATTTGTCTCCACTCCTACAATCAAAACACTTTTAGATTGGGCTAAATCATCATATAAGGGTTATCGCAATCTGTGCCATGATGTAGTGTCTCAGAGCTTATGTTAACCTCAATAGTCATTATGGCCTTAGATATACAGGTGCATTCAAGTGAAACTCCAGTGGGTCAACTATTTTTTCTGCTACTGCATTGTCACTTGAGTGGCCCCAAGTGGCTGTATTTCATGGGCTACAAGTTACTTTTGTACTCATTACATTCTCCTAGATTGACACTAACAAACTCTGCGTGAAGGTGACAAGCAGTCTCTTCAACCAAGATTGAAACAGAAAGAGAGAGAGCTGGGATGCTCACAAATCAAAGTTAGAGGCAATCAAACATGACCTGGGCAGGTAAACAAACATTGGAGAGGAAAATTATTCTTATCAATTGGCATAGCACTCTCAGCTGTAAGGCACTGTTACTTTGCAGAAGGCTCAAATGACCTCGAGGAAATAAACTCGTGTCAAAGTCAAAGGCATCTTCCTAGTGTCAACCATGAAGTATCCTAGATTGAAATGTTTGAAATGGGAACCATTACCTTCACTCAGACAAACTGAAGGCTCTGTGGTCTCCTTATATCCAGAACAAATTGCCTTCAGCACTGCTCCCTTGTCTAGCTTCCCTGCGACAAGGGATAGACACATTGCCAGGGTGTGCTTAGGTTTCATTTTTTTTCCCCATGCAGCTATTCTATCCTAGCAGCTCTGCAGTGAGTCAATGCCTCTCAACTCGTTCAGTATGGTAGGCATAGAGTCCCAGCTCATGCTTCGGAGGCAGCCAGCCTTTGCACTGCAGTTTTGAATAAAATTGAACAGCCAAATAGAGATTGACAACAGCCTAGAAGTTGGAAATGAAATTTATGAGCAAGCAGTGGGAAGATGTTCCTACTAAGCTACGGATTATTATGCATAATAATCTACCAACCATTAAGGCCACCTTACAGCCACTGCTTGAGGGCCGCAACTTCATTCCATTTTTGTTACCCTAATCGAGTGGGACGTCTGTGAAAAACCCACCACCCACCTCGGAACTGCCTGTTGTTAATGATGAGCGTTGGGAGAATGGTGACATCACCACGTGAGCCTGATCCAACCTGTTGCAGACCCACTTAGCCATTAGCTCCGAGATGTGAAAGTGATTGAAGTAACACTCAACTTTCCATACCCTGCTGCTGCAAACCTAGAGACCTTCCCAACTTTCAACAATTATCATCTTTAGCTACCATTGACAACGACTTCTACATTCCGGATCCAACAGAGGTCGGGGACACAACACCATTCACAAATTTCCAACTGCCAACGATAATCTTCAGACCAACCTGTGCATCTTGCTCTCCTTTCAGAATATGATGTTCTTCGTCTGTATCGGGATTTCCCATACATGTGCGAACATCGTTGACATCCAAAGCTGCAATGAATAGCAGGTAAATAACTGGTTACTTGCTCTCAAATAAAAGCCTACAAATTATAGTCCAATGTACTTCCAATACCTTCATTAAATGCAACTTCTCGGGCAGCCTCCCATCTTCCCTAAAATCCTTCAAGTAAGCCTAACCAAGAGTATGATTTCAAATGCTAGCCAATAAATCGGCACACATCTCTGTAAACGAACTGCTGTCAACTGTCCCAGGTTCCCATAGCAACCTCGAGCTCAGTCTCATGTACCCTGGTGGGCAGAGACCCCACAACCCAGAAGGATTCATATCCCGAGGGCAGTACTCCTCAAGGCATGCCCTTTCCTAGACAGTCTGTGCCTAACAGTTCCACATTTGTGACACAACCCAGACTACCACCAGCGGTGATGGAACCAACAACCTCTTTAAGGACCTGTAGAAAAAGCAGTGACTTCTCTGTAACCAGCTTGTTGCACATGCCCTCCTGGGTTGAAACCCCACAAATGGCTCCAGAGGTTTAGAGCCCCCTATGCCCCTTCCAGCTATGTCCTATCTCAACTCCATGCCCTCTCTCTCATGCAGGAACCCCTTGTCCACACAAAAACCAAACACATGTTCTAGTTAGGAGGAAAGGAAGTTACACAAAGATTTAATGACTTCTTCCGCGCACTCCTTGCCGTACTTCTTTTCCTTCATGGGACACCGGATCTGGAAGTCAGTGACATAGTCCCACCAGATCCAGGGTTTTTTCTTCTCCGTGGCCACCTTGAACACACAGAGCTGCCTCAAATTCTCGCCCACTACATCCTTCCCATCATAACCCGTGGTGAAATCTTGTTCCGGGTCAGGGGCACAGTAGCGCCCATGATTGATGCACTGTGATTTACACTGCTTGCTGTTGATGAAGGCCTGAGGGCAATACCACGTAATATAATGGGGGGTGAAAAGTGTGTACCCCCCATGCTCCAAAATCTGAGCAACACCCTTAAAACTCCTGACAAACTCAACTTGAGCCTCACATTTGGGTCCACATTCATCATTGCTGTTGGTCCAAAACTCATATTCAACACGCTCATCAGGGTGTGGTAACGATTCCCTCCAATCTAGGTTAATGTTCACCATCTCCGAACCTGAGAGAGCCTTTTTCAGCTCATCAGCAAATTTCTTCTCAATCAGAGCTGAAGGGATGGTGATATTCTGCAGGTATTCTGCTGATGTGGAGTCATCCTCGGGGGAGTCCATGGTAAGTAAAGGCTCTATCTTGTCATCTGCCACCAGCACGGCAGCTGCACCTGCGTTTTGGGCGTTCCAAACCTTCTTTGCAAAATAACACACTGCAAAACACAACACAAAATTTCAATTTCACTGCAAACCACAGATGTGGCCCTAGCTATGGATACTGCACATCTGAATTCATAAGGTAAATGCAGAGGTGTGGGTCCCTGAGCTTCCTCTCTCAGGCGAAGTCCGATTGGCTTAATAAAAAAATTGTAGAGGCCCAACAGATCGGATCAGAAAGTCTCACATCACTGGATTCTGACTCCTCAAATTAAACATGAGATTCCACCACGTGCAACGATAAGAGAGGCACACCCTCCAATGGATGGCTTATGAGCAAAGAATATGTGTTTCAGAGAATATACTAGGTGGAAATCACCACCAGACAGTTTAAGCAAAATGGTTCAAGAAACTCGATGCCAAGCCTTAGGTAAGCAATACCTCCGCGATCAACAAGAAGAAAAGTCGGACGCCCACCGCCCGCACTCTTAAAAGTGGTGGTGAATGGATCACATCCAAAAGCTTGATCCTCCGTGTATTGAACTGTTCCCGCCAGGGTGCCGCCATATTGCGGGATGCCGAAGTTGCCAATTGCACTGTCACGATTTCCCTTAAGTGATTCTGGAGATGTCACACTCAAGCTGTTCTTTTCTACTACAAATCGGCCCCATGCTGGCAGCGCCATGACGATAGCCAGAACCAAAATCCCCAACCCACCCATCCTCTGGTTGCGCCGCTGCCAGTTTCCCGTCATGGAAGGCCCCCGCCCCCGGCCTTTCAAGGCAGCGCGCTACTGGAGCCCTCCACCCGCGACTCTGCTACTTCTCAGTGCCCCCGGCCATCTCAAAAAAAAACTCACAAGCCACCAAACTTCGAACCGCTGCTCTTACCTCCTCACGAAAACAATCCACAGGTCTGCTACCCTCCTCAGAGAGATGGATCACAGATCTCAAGAAACCCACACCTGCAATCCAACCACGGAGCTCACAGACAGTATGCAGAGGAAAAATACACACTGTGGGTCATCAGTCCAGCCCACAAAAATGTTCTTAGATCCCCAACTCCGAAATTATTGCTGTGGGCTGTTGGGATTCTCAGGAATTGCTCCAGAAATCCCCAGGGTTTGCTTCTGCAGGTTATTAGGCATCGGACACGATGCTCGAACCCATCCTGCACGCTTCTACTCTCACCAACGTCAACGTGCAGGGTCGGGGTTTCGCCACCCGCCTGGCAATACCTCGGACCCAAGCGCTGAAAGGTTGTTTTTTTTTTTTTTTTTATAATTATGAATAAAGAGGGACGGTGGCCTGTGAGCTGCTCACCTTCTTTTTCGACTTGGATGAACGGAGGGGGGATGTGCCCCAGATGATTTAGGGATGGACGGGATGAAGTCTGGATGAACTTACACCTTGCGCATGAGGATGAGCTGGCAACATCTTATGACTTTATTAGGTGTTGTCTTATTCTAACAGCTAGTTTAGGATTAGATTAGGATGGATATGGGTGATGTGGCCTTTTTCTATGGCTATGCTCGAAGGGCATCTGGCTGGCCTATATGTAAGTGCCACGTGGCACTAGGATTAGATTACGACCTAATACTATTTAAGCTCCACTGCCGTGGCAGTGAGGGTGGTGGCTTTTGGATCTCAAGCGAGTGTACGTTTGGTGTAACGGTGTACTTGAGTGTGTTGATGAATGTGTTCTGGATGTTTGACTTTGTTGCGTCTCTTCGCGAGATTCCGTCTTCTCTGTCTGGCCCATCTATCAACTACATCCCCCTTGATATGATTAAGTCCAGTAGAGAAAGGAGAATAAACCCATAGCGCCGGAATCATGGTGGAGATGCGGGGTACAAGAAATCGTTAACAGGGAATTTGGCTCGTATGAAACACTTGAGAACAGTAGATAGCGTACGGGGGATCCTGAATGATAGAGGGGAGAGGTAGTGGCAAAATGACGGCTTGTATGTCATGCACAGTGAGAGAGAGAGAGAGTTTGCCTGCTCAAGCTTTTTTGTGTTTTGAGAGTTTCACAAGTGAGCGCTATGGCTTCCAGTTCTGAACGCGGTTGGTTTGAGCTTGATCAGTTTGAGGTCCCGCGCTTGAGTCAGACCTAAGCGTTAGAATCTCGCTACATTTGTGAACTTGCACGGAACCTGTTACCTGAGCAACTTGTGTTTGTCGATTATCCGGAAGGAGAGCCGATTCCGCGACCTGAGCTCCCATTGGACACACCCTTAGAGTTCTGGGCCAAGACTTTTGAGGAGACTGCACGCAAAGAAGCTTCCAAGCCTATACATACTAGAGCGGAGCAGAGGGAACAGAGCCGGTGCATTCGCGAGTCTCTTCAAGGAGCCTACGTCGCACGCCTTCTCCTCAAGCTCCATTCAAGGCAAGTCACTCTGCAGATTCCCCTTGCTAGTGCCAAGGAGCAGTTGGAAAGTGGTGAGAAACTCAGTTGGGCAGTCTTGGGCATTCCACAATTCTCAGTGAGTCGAGAATTGGGTGTAGAGCTTAAGAGCTTCTTGCCTCCTGACAAGCCAAGCCCTCTACGATTGTGGGAACTAGTTAAAGGGGGTACATCGATTCTGCTTGCTAATTTGAGGCCTAGAATTCCACCAGCCCCTACCCGGGATCCCACTTGGGAAGAGCTCATCACTGGTATTCCCGACTCTGATTTTCCTTTTTGTCCCAGTGATGTGTTGATCTTTCCGGGGGTATGTTTTCGGCGTGAAACAGTAGGTCTCTACAAGGCCGAAGCAGCCAAGGGATATCCTACCCATACGCTGTTGGTGAAGGAAAAGGTGGTCCGCAGCATCGTAACTTTTTGGCTCAAGGGTGAAGAGGAGCTGTGGGCTTTCTTGGGGGAAGGAGTGTACCTGCTGCACAAGCATCGCTTCATCACCTCTCACTATGTGTCTGGGTGGGATTCGAAGCTCAGTGCCCCTTCGGACAGGTAGCCGTGTACTCCTCTTCTCATGCATGTATTTACAAGATCTATGCTAGAGAGAGAAGCAAAAGAAACGATGGGACTAAGTGAGTTGGAAAAACGTGCAGCGGAGGAGAGGGAAGAGACAGCAACTAATGAAAGAAATAATACGGAAAGGGGAGAGTCATCCGGAGATCACAAGGATCCGGCGACTGTGCCTCAATCCACATTTGATTTGGACGAGTTGTGTGAAGCCATGGGGGTGATTTCAAATTGCCCTCCGCTTATAAAGATGTTGCTGAAACGAACTGTAGCTCCGCATACCACATCACGGAAAACTGACCATGGGGAGCGAATGCATAAGCAACAATACCCTGAGTACAACTTAGGGGAGGATTTTGAGTCCTTCTTGGAATTTTTTGAAATCAGCACTGAAATGAATGGTGTTCCCCCACGGTTCCAAGTAAAGTCTTTTCGGATCTATCTCAAGGGAGAGGCCATGCAATTGTTTGAGTCCAATATCAAGGACAAAAATGATCTTACTTGGGTAGAAGCCAGAGAATTGGCTCGCAAGCTCTTTCGTGAAGAAAATCCCATAGCTTACACCACACCAGACTTAAAATTTCATTATGGCGACAATGTGTGGAAATACTACACTGACTTGCGAACTGCAATCTGTAAGTCAGTTCTAATTGCCTCAGAGAGACCTACTATTTTGAAACATTGTTTTGTAAAGGGCTTGCCCCCTGCTGAGAAAGTGTTTCTACAAAAACAGACTTACACTACTGAGGATGAAATGGTTGAATTAATAGAAGAACGCCTTCGTCTTAAAGCTGCCAAGGCTGGATTTGCCAAACCAGCCACTATCAAACACACATAAGGTTGGCCAGTGAAAGAACTGATGTTGTGATTACTGATGGGCACCTTGGGGTGAAAGGCCTTGCAGAAGAATTGGTACCTTCCCTTGTGCATGAATTGTCCTCCTTCCGTGATGAAATCCAGGGTCAACTACAGGCCTTCAAGGCAGAGGTTAACTGGAAAGCAGCTGGCTCCCAAAACACTGGTCACAAGGGTAAGACTAACACCGGCCCTAGGTATGAAGCCAGACTATCCGTGGTGGCATGCATGGTTTGCAAATCCGAAGAACACTACACCAGGTTCTACCCTTACCTCTCTCTTGACTCCCTGCTCTCATTGATCGTTATGAGAAAGAGAAAACCCCGAAAGGCCATTTAAACGACCAAGATCGTCCGTAAGGATGCCGGCCGATCTCTCTACAAACCCACAACCTGTTGCTAGTGCTGTTTTGTCCAATGATTTCAATCTCATGCATTGTGAAGCCTCTAGGGTGCTTAGAAGAGAACGCATACATCCCTTGATAACTCAGTGTCACATTGGCCACCTTTCTTTCTCATGTGTGATTGACACAGGCTGTACCATGTCTGCCATTCCACTCTCCATTGTACGCATATTAGGCCTCAAGTTACGACCTGCCAAAGGGCTGGAAGTAACCATAGCCGATGGTACAGCCTATGAACCCATGGGTTTGGTTACTGTGCCTATCCGTGTCAGTGGCAAGACCGTGGTGCTAACCTCTATTGTCACTTTGGGGGAGCAGCTTTTGTTGGGTCTTGACTGGATGAAGGGGGCAGAGGCTAGCATGGACATCATGGGCAATGTGATGTGGTTACACAATGGTGAGGGCCAGCCTTATAAGGTAAACCTCAATGTTGTCACCTTGGCTGCTGGTACCTCTTTAGCCAATTACTCTCGATTGAAATTGCAAGCTGAGCACATGAAGGAAACTATAGGCCAGCACTACAATTGGGCCAGATTCGGTCAATTTCAAGCCCCCGAGGGCTGCCTTTATCAATGGCAGTTCCCTTTGCCAGATAAGAAATCTGGTCCTCCGCTGCCAGTGGCCAAGAACACAATGCTACTCCGAGCTCCTGTCGACTTGGTCATTCCTGCTTTTTCTCAACGTGTAATTCCTTCTAATCTAGCTTTTGCTTGCCCCCAAGGCCATTATATTGAGGTGGAAGGTTGGAAAAAGCTGACCTTGCAAAAATATTGTTTGATTGCATCTGGAGTGATTGATAGAGGTTTCAAGGGTGAAGTGAGACTGTTGGTGGCTAATCCTGAACGTATTGGCATTACCATTCGTAAGGGGCAAGTCCTAGCTAGGCTGTCTACCTCACCTTTATCTGAGTTGGCTTCTGTTGCGAAAGGTCTCTCCTTCCACGACATAGGTCTGGTGGATTCCCCTCTTGACCAACTGCAAGCCTTTGTTGCCAATATCGGGCATGTTGCCAGTCTTCCCTTAACCTCAGATCAAGAGCTGCATTATCAGCAGGTTTTGCAAGACAGCATGGTTGGGGAGCATCTCACACCTCAGCAGACCAGCCAACTCCATGACTTTCTCCATAATAACCTGGATATTTTTAGCAAGGGCCCTCATGACCTTGGTCGCACGACCATCCTGGACCATGATATCATCACTGAAGGTAAGCCTCTCAAACAGTATGCCTACCGAGAGAGTGTGCGAGAAAGAAAGGTTATTCAAGAAGAGATTACCAAAATGTTGGACGCCGGTGTCATCACACCCTCAATCTCGCCTTGGGCCAGTCCCATTGTCTTAGCAGGGAAAAATGATGGTTCAACTCGCTTCTGCGTTGATTTTAGACGTCTGAATGCTATCACTAAAAAGGATGTGTATCCCTTGCCTCGTATTAATGAGACTCTTGACCAATTGAATGGAGCTACTATATTCTCGTCGTTAGATCTAGCAGCTGGATTCTGGCAGGTACCCTTGACTTCGGCAGCCAAAGAGAAAACGGCCTTCACCTGTCGCATGGGCATGTATCAGTTCGAAACTATGCCTTTTGGATTATGCAATGATATTCCCACCTTTCAGAGGCTCATGGATGTTGTGCTTGGCAACACTGGGAGCAAACTGACACTAGTGACTTAGCTATCTCTGTTGTGCTTAGTCAAATTCAAGATGGGCAGGAACATGCGATTGCCTATGCCTCGCGCCATCTTGACAAACATGAAAGAAAACTACTCTATCACAGACAAAGAGGGCTTAACAGTTATCTTTGGTGTTAAATATTTTAGGCAGTATCTTCATGGTTGCCACTTCACCATTGAGACAGATCATTTGCCTTTGAAAGCCTTGCTTACTCCTCGCGAACTAACTGGACGTTTGGCTAGATGGACTCTGATTTTACAGGGTTATGGTTTTCAGATCTCTTGCAAGCGAGGCAAAGATAATTTTAATGCTGATGCATTGACTCGTGGGGAAACTAAGCCTCCTGCCCCTTACACTACTCTGGATGATCTCGTTCCTGTTCTTTCTTCCCCTTCTATTACTGCACCTGTCACTGATCCTTATGCATTATGTCATCTGCTGGATTTCCCTTATGTTCCTCCCGATCTGCTGGATTCTTGGGATCTAGTTCAATTTGATGTTCCTTAAATTTCATGCTTGGTACTTGGCAATGCTGGTAGGTTGGCAATCTGCAGCCTAGGAAAGATTTGGCCCTACCTTTTCCATGATCATGTTCTCCCGCTCCCTAGCCAGTCTTAATCCCGACCAAGGGATTGAGCTGACTTCATAGCCTGTTTGCTTCCTCATAGGCAGCCAACTGAAAATTGAAGTCAGGAACCATGAGAGGAAGATCACGGGGGCTGCCACTTTCTTCTCACCTGCACTAACCTGTTGATTGTGTGGCCATGAGTGTTGTAGGCATGGATGAACCTCTTTACGATGCTCTACTTCACAGGTGCAAAGCCGGCACCCACCTTAGTGGATATCCAGGCTCCTCATGAGGCAAGTGAACTATCACTTACCCACCCACCGGGAAAGTGAAGGGAGGTTGTTCAGAGTGAATGCATTGGAAGGTGATCTTGCTGTGGAAGTCCCTCCTAGGTCCGTTGTCCCTGCCTTGCTAGAATTGTACCATGCTTCTACTTATGCTGGTCATTTAGGGGTTACCAAAACTGTGAAAAGGCTCCAAGAACAGTATCACTG
Organism: Takakia lepidozioides; assembly: GCA_030704615.1. Classification (NCBI taxonomy): domain Eukaryota; kingdom Viridiplantae; phylum Streptophyta; class Takakiopsida; order Takakiales; family Takakiaceae; genus Takakia; species Takakia lepidozioides. The sequence continues at coordinate 69,754,641 of CM060733.1, read as the reverse complement.
GAAAGGTTTAGCTAAGGACGTTTCAGCTTTCATTGCAAGGTGTATACCCTATCATGCCAAGACCATCCTACCTAGGACCGAAGCACCACTCCCTTTGCAGCCCATCCCGGTTACTGAACCCTTTGTCCGGGTACGTCTAAGGGCCATGCATACCTTGTTGTTGCTACGGATTACCTGACTAAATGGGTTGAGCTCCGACCCCTAGTCGCTAAGGACAGTGATGAGGTGGTACAATTCTTCTTTGATAAGGTGATTCTCCGCCATGGTTGCCCTCTTGAGATCCTCACGGATCAAGGTACATAATTCTGCAACCAGCTTATGGAGATTGTATCGTTCAATCTAAACACTAAACATGTCGTGACTGCGCCTTATAACCCCCAGTGCAATGGCTTGACTGAGCGTTTTAACAAGATAATGTGTTAGATACTAGAGAAAAATGGGTCACTCATAGATGAATGGGACATTGTTGTGTCTATCATGTTGTTTGCCTATCGAACCTCTATTCATGCCAGTACCAAAATTTCTCCTTTTGAACTTTTATATGGTAGGAAATGTAGAACTCATTTGCATATCTCCTGGCTGCAGGTCTCCGCAACTAAGCCTGAAAATTGGGAAGTCTTTTTGCTTTCCATGGATGCTCGACGACGTAGTTTGCGTGAAACAGCTAAATCTAACATTGTGTTTGCCCAAGCTGCTCAGGCCAAGAATTACAACAGACGTGTTGTGTATTCTGAGTCATTCAAGGTAGGCCAGTCTGTTTATGTCAGGCTCCAGCCTGGTAAGCAGGTATCTAAGGCCAAGCGTCGGATTGATGGCCCTTACCTAATCTCTGATATTCTTCCTGGCAGGCAGTATGTCTTGCTTCCCCAGCATGCTTATACTTCTCACTTAGCTAGCCTCATTCATGTTTCATTGCTTGTTCCATGCACTCTTACTTTTGATCTAATCTGTTTGAATGTTGAGAACCGCTAGGTGATTTTCACCCCCATAGCTCGGACAGCTCGTGATCAGGCCCTGGCAACTTCTTCTTTAGCGTAGTTTTACATTTCGTGCTAGTTTTTTACACCAATTTTAGCACTTGGGATTTTCCTATGGGATGTTTTGTCCTCCACCCAGCTTGCAGGGTGAGGTTTTCTTCCCTAGGTTTTTTCATCCCTTGTGTGTCGGGTGTGTAGTTTGTTTTGGCTAGGCTTCGTTTTTGTTCTTCCTGAGCTCATCGCTCGCAGGAGCTCGTAGTTTCTAGTGGCCCCAGCAAACTTCACGAGCTGGGATTCCTTCTCACCTTCTTTTTCGACTTGGATGAACGGAGGGGGGATGTGCCCCAAATGATTTAGGGATGGACGGAACCAGGATGAAGTCTGGATGAACTTACTCTTTGTGCATGAGGATGAGCTGGCAACAGCTTATGACTTTATTATGTGTTGTCTTATTGTAACAGCTAGTTTAGGATTAGATTAGGATGGATCTGGTTGATGTGGCTTCTTTCTATGGCTATGCTGGAAGGGCATCTGGCTAGCCTATATGTAAGTGCCACGATGGTTTTAGTCATGGTTAACTAGAATTACCTACTTCTAGTTAACTAGGACATTTTGGATATTTATATTTGTATTTTGTGTGTTGGGACTTCATTTGGTCTCACATGCCAAGTGAGGTGTCAAACCTCACTTGGGACATGGGGATGGGTTTTCTCCTTGTGAGTGTTGAGGAGGGCTCATCTTCTTGTAGTTGAGTCTCCATGAGCCTCTCTCACCTCCATAGCTCTAGGTATTGAGAGGGAGTGTGTTGAGGGCTTTGTAGGGTGGATTCCCTTAGCAAGGGTGCCCTTGGCTTGACTTAGTTTATGTGATTGAGTGGATTCATGAGTGAAGTGTTTCCATTGTGTTCACTTTCATTATCACTACAAGAAGATGACCTTATGCTTGTGAGTGCGGAGTGTAAGGGTTAGTTTAGCACTTGTGTGTTGAAAAGCTTGGGAAGATAGCTCTTGTGTTGCAAGGTGTTGCATATATTGCAAAGGAAAATCCTTGTGGTGTTAGGGCTTTGAGAGATATTGCTTTGCCCTAAGGAGATGGAGAGCTCAAAGATGGAGCTCTTGTAGATCACAAGGGTTGCAAGGAAAAGTACTTGTGGTATTACACCAAGGTGTTGGAGAACTCAAGAATGAGCTTGTTGCCACAAGATTTGCAAGGATTGCAAGAGGGAAGTCTTGTGTGTGTGGAAGCATGGATTCTAGGGTTTGAGAATATTTTCAATGCATTATGGAGTCAATGGTGTATGCCATGGTATGTGGAGAGCAACTAAATGATTGTTAGTGCTCATTTCACTATCAATCTAGAGTTAAGCAAGCTCAATTGTGGATGTTGTGGAAGAGAAGCCAATGAGCTACATAGGCTTGGGCTTGAAGACAACAAGGGCAAGCACTTGGAGAGCATTAGGAAGCTCAAGAGGTTTGAAGGGAAGCATATGGGTGAAAATTCTATCCATGATGATGTGAAACCAAGCCTAGAGCATTGAAGAGCTTGGAGCACATGTGGGAGATCATTGGAGGTGGTCTTCATGAAGAAAAAAGATTGTGGCTCAAGGCATGCATAACAACTTCAACCATACATTAGCATGTGACAAGACAAGGAAGGGGAAGGTGAAGCTCATGTATTCATTCATTTTTTGCTTAAGTTTTGTGGTGGATGGTTGATCAAGCAAGTGATGCTTATGTGGAGCATGCTTCCCAAGTGTGGCTTCCAACTTCAAGATTGAGGAGAGCTAGAAGGTGAAGGGAGCAAGTTGATTCCCTTGTGTATGAGGTGATGCATGTGTGAAGCATGGATACTCACATTCATCTGTTGGATACTCCTGTTGCTTGATTTATGACGACTGCTTCAGTCGATGTTTCTGTCCCCGTTACTTCTGAACTAATAGGTATATAGATATCTGCCATGTTGACGTACTAAGGCTATGGTGAGATGCGTGGGCACGCAGTGGCTGCAGACAAATGTGAGTTGGGGATTTTGTGGCGTACTACATGGGCAACAAAAGAAACGCCAGCCGCAAAGGCACTGGAGTGGTCAGGCCAGGCAAGGGAAGTAGGATAGCAGCAGCGAGATGTGATGAAGAGCAAAGTAGAAAGGCTGAACAAGCAAAGCGTAGGCGTGATTCAAGGGTTGCCAAAGCTGTAAGAGACGTTGAAGTGGTTGTTCATGAACGCGATATGGAGTGTTGTGAAGAGAGGGATGGCTATGGGAACGAACGAGCAGTGGTAACTGCTTGAATAGCATTGTGCATGTCATTGAAGATGAATTGACAAGTTTGGAAAATTGTGATGGGGAAGGTTCTCTCTCACCCACAGCTTGCATTCCTTTATGCCTTATAACTTATTGCTTGATGCAAAAGAAGCTAGAGCAAACCAAATTGCCTTACATAGTATTAGAGAATGGCAGAGCAAAGTAAAAGGGAGACAGAGAAAAGATATCGCTAGAGCCAAGAGCATTGTTTGTAGTGTGGCAACTTCCAGCCATACTAAGAATGTAAGATTGACTACGAAGGTCCTTGGCGTAGATCGCAGCTGCTTTCAAAAGGTATGAATAGATGAAAGTTTCTTGATGAGTCCGGGCAACCGTTGTGGCAAATGGAGAGTAAGCAAGCTGATGGGTTGACTAAAGAAGTGCAGACGCTAGTAACAGAGTGGTGGACAACAGAAATCACGTGTCACCAAACAAAAATGATGTTACTCGACGTCGCAGGGGGCCAAAAGATTATGAGACATGTGCCGCACACTATCTTCAAGAGTCTCAGGTTTCTCCTCTCTACACTTGTTGTTAAATTCTGTGTTCAATTGCATGTCCATCTTCTCAGCAACCTACATAGATCCTGAACAGTTTGCTTTCAGCATGTTAGACTGACCAGAATTCTCCTTCTTTAAGTATCTTACTTTTTTAGGAGTTTGTACATTGTTAGAGTACTTACTTACTAGGTAGGACAAGACCTCTGAAGATTTCAGGATCAGGTATATATGTTGTTGTAGTATATATATATTATGGCCTGGTTTGTGTAAGTGTTAGTTGCACTCACTAGGGCTACTACATCATAAAGCCCTTGTTTTGTAGGAGTTAGTGCAGTACTGCAGTATCCTAATGATAGCTATCAGTACCACTAGTAGAGTAAGTAATTGCTAAAGACATGAATCGGTACTACTAGTAGAGTAAGTAATTGCTAGAGGCAGGAATTAGTATTACTAGTAGAGTAAGTAACTGCTAAAGGCAGGAATCAGTACCACTAGTAGAGTAAGTAATTGCTAAAGGCAGGAATCAGTACCACTAGTAGAGTAAGTAATTGCTAAAGGCAGGAATCAGGACCACTAGTAGAATAAGTAATTCCTAAAGGCAGGAATCAGTACCACTAGTAGAATAAGTAATTACTAAAGGCAGGAATCAGTACCACTAGTAGAATAAGTAATTACTAAAGGCAAGAATTAGTACCACTAGTATAGTAAGTAATTACTAAAGGTAGGATTCAGCAGCAATAATCAATCAGTAACTATATACTACTATTGCTATTGATTCCTGCATCCATTATGTAACTCCTCCAGTAACTCCTCCAGCCATTTATTCCTACACTCATCTACTGAATGCAGGACTCAGTAGCAACAATAAAGTAATTATGCAAATGTCACAATAGTTACACCTTAGGGTAGGAGTTAAGAGCAGGAGTTAGTATCAAAGTAGTCATGTGACCCATTAAGATAGGAGTCAGTTGCATATGTATATAATTATAACCTGACACAATATGCATCATGGAGTGATTGACATGTTGTGTATTTGACTTTTACACGCGCTTCCAAACAGCATACCCTACTCTAATGGTTGGGCTAAGATCATTTGAGTATCTAAAGCCTTGGTACGTGCGTCGTCTTACTGAAAGGAACACTTGTTGTTGCAAATATCACACAGAGATGCAAGGATTGAAGCAGGGGTGGAACAACATGAGATCGGCAATAAAAGGCATCCATGGTGACTCGTGTACATGTCATTGTTCTGAGGTATGTGGGCATGAAAGCCTTGATGTCCTACCTACTGGGATGTGTGTGGCTCACACACAGTCTTTTCCTGGCACAACTACACTTTGGCAGGCAGTAGTTTGTCCCAAAGGGATACTGATGAGTGGTACAAATCAAGTTGTTTACATGCTGATTGCAGTGCTTGTGGTGTGAATACCTTAAAAGTATGCCCACGGGAAGTGGATCCAGAATCCATGCAACTTTTTTGATGGCGATGTGACTTGAAACAGCAGCAGGTAAAAACAAGCATGGGGAGGACAAAGCCATTTTAAGACTGGCCCACTAGGAAACCAATGCTGCCTATTTCATGGATTATCTTAAATCCAAGCTATGCAAATTTGTCACCCACAATTATGTGGCTAGATGGCAAGACAAGGCCTTCAAAAATTGCCTTCTGAATTTCCCTAAGGAGGCTACCATCACACCACATGAAAGGCTGGGAACCCAAAAAGTTTTTGCTCGCCATATTACCGGCACATCCAAAAGGTTGCTGAAACAGCTTCCATTTCTCTCAATGACGGGCATATCCCTGGGCCCTAGGTAGTAAGGTGTGTCGCACAAGGCCCAGAAGTCCATAACAGCGTCAACTACCTCCTCTGCCCTCCCACTATCCACATGCAACAGCTGAAGCCGTAAATCATTGGCAAGAGTCGAATCGACTGCCTTGTCTATGCTACTTAGACACAGAATTAGCTGCCAGGGCTGCAATCCCAATGACAGCCACGGAAAAATAGGCTGAAATGCGTTGAAGAAATTACCTTGATTAGCTGTGCCTTGTTCTATCAATTGCGCTGCTGCCACTGCTGTTTCCAATTGACCATGCCTCCCACAGATTGAAACCCTGCCTGCTAAGACTCTCCCAACAACCTTGTAAACATCAGGAAGAAACCACCATAAATCCAGGAAGGACCTTACTTACAGAATTCAACATGAAAACTTAGGGACGACTCTGATAACAGGGAAAAACAGGCTGAAATGTGCTGAAGAAGGAACCTTCATCAACAGTGCCTTATTCTATCAATTGCGTTGCTACCACTGTTGTCCAATCAACTGCTGACTCTCCCAACAACCTTGTAAACATAAGGAAGAAACCACCATAAATTCAGCAACGACCTAACTTACAAAATTCAACATGAAAACTTAGGGACGACTCTAATAATAGGGAAAAACAGGCTGAAATGTGTGTTGAAGAATCCACCTGTCATTAGCAGTGCCTTATTCTATCAATTGCACTGTTGCCGCTGTTGTTTCCAGTTGACCATCTACCCACGCAGTACAACAAGCAGAAATAGCTGCTCAAATTGGGCCACTAATCCATTCGCATCTGACTGCCGCACTTTAACCCGGCCTAGAAGCGATCAGGGGAAAAATAATGGCGACAAACGGAAGTCGAGGTAGTACTGTAAGCTCAAAAATGGAGAGGTGCGAGACAGTGTGAAACCGGATGAAAAATGTTTGACATAGATGAAACGATTGGATGTGGTTAGTTTAGGGTCCCATAATACGAAAACGGCGTTGGTGGCGCGATAGTTTTTTCTATCATTGTGGGAAGTGCATACGAGGAGGAGGAGAGATGAAGAGATCGATGGTGGCATTTTGAAAACATTATTGATTATGGCTGTCTGCGTAGTTTAAGGTCTCAGGAAGAAGCACATACATGGCTCATGGTTTTTGAGCGTCGTGGTGATCGTTCTTAATTCGAAGGCGTCTTAAGGGTGGTTCCTCATTATCTTGACATGCATGAGCAGTAGAAACTGAGGTGAGCTTGATGTTGGCCTTTGTTTAAATTATCTCATATATTGACTATTTAAAAGAATTTCCAATGAAGGATACCTCATTTGTAAGAACTCCTTTGGGCCTCTAATTCAAAATCAAAGGATCTTGTAGCCATTTCAAGGACATGTCCTCCTCCCTTTTCAGCAGCTAAATACTTTTGGTGAAGAACTATGCTCAAATTTTTAGGTTTATTAGTAGTAAAGTTTGGTGCCCCTAACTTATGCATACCGCATAGGAGAAAATTCCTATGAGAATGGGCTTTTCTGGTTTTCCAAGTCTACTATCCTTTTTGCATACCTCCATACCTTACATAAGCATAAATCCTGAGAGGACCCTCACATGCTTGTGAAAATTGAGTCCTTAAGGACTACAACAATTTGAGACATCTGGACCTTGTGCTATTCAAGACTACTTTAGGACCCTTAAACTTGTCAAATCAAAAAGAATTTTATATGGGCATAACAAGCACTTGAAGGGCTTTCCAATGATATAAGATTTGTGTGTTTCATGTTGAACTCAATGTCATAGATTTGGATCAAATGCGCCATATGCGCTGAAAAATAAATTGTGACTCCTTTTTGGGTCCTATTAGTGTGCTTTGACCCGCCGACTATTGGAATGTCTGCCGACTATAACGTGCATTTGCTACAGATGTTAGTTCGCCCGCTAGTGCCTACGCGCCTTTTGTTGTATGACATATGCGAAGCCAACACGGAATTGCAATGACAATAATGTACATGTATACGAGTCTGCGAGCTGGTAAAGATCCACCAGGCTGCTCGGTAATCGGCGAACTTCGGGCAGGCCCATCCTTCATCTCGCACCATAACAACTCCTTCCAGTACTTGATGCGGAAATCGTCCACCCAGACAGAAAGGGTCTTGAGCGTGGGTGCGTCTTCCTAGGTTGGCAGTTGCAGGAACCTTTTCTGAACCAGCATGGCCAACTGCCGCTCTGCTTCCTCTTTTTGCTGCAAGTCCACGTCAATTGTTAGAGATGATAGATTGCAACAATAACTGAAATATGAAGCCACCAGGAGTATTGGATGGTTCTTACCTGAACCACCATGTCATTTTGTCGCACCACAAGCCGAACACCACATCTGTGGGAGCATGGGGAAATTTCCCATTTTTCCGGGTTGTGGAGTCAGAATTCCACAGCTTCAACCATAAAACCTTCTCCTTCGGGCTGACCTCGCTCGTGGCCAGCATCTGCAACTTCTCCAGAGTCATTTCCGGCTTCTGATTCACGGCAAGGGACTTGTAATGCGTGGTTATCTAAAAAAGAAAGCCAGTTCCCAGAGCAGGATCGCAAATGGAAGAATATTTGGCAATTTTGGTGTACCACTTCGTCCTGTGCACCTGGAAATCGCTAGCAACTTTCTTCCGGATGAGCTCGGTGTTCTCAGCGGTGGCAGGCAGGTGGGCATGGGCATCCAAGCAGGCGTTTCTAATTCTACGGAATCCCTCCTGACCCATATACTCTATGAGGGCATCCCGCGGCATAGTCATCCAGTTCCCATCCCGCTTGTTCAAGCACTTCTCGTAGACGTCCGGTGGAAGAGCTGATTGGTACTGCTCAACAGGTGTAGTTGCGCACTTCTGGAAGTAGAATAGCTTGTGTGGAAGTTCGTTCGACACATTTCCACGATCTGTAACGCTGCAAAACGCACAGAACGAGGCCTTCATGTGTGGATGGACCTTATTGAAACTCGTCTCAGAAAGACCTACCTTCAACCTCAACATGGTTTTTGGGTTTATTGTGGGCTCCATGGTATAGTCGGCGCAGACCATAACTATTGTAATAAGGCAGGCCTCAAAAGAGGAATAGTCACCTTCCTCTCTTACAACTCCCTCCCACCTGGCACTACTTCCGACTCCCTCTCCCACATTGGCGGTCGCCTTATTTTTAAAATTAGACCATTGGATCTATGAGATTGTAAAGCTTATATATCGTTTTTAGGCCTAAAAAACAAATGAGAAATAATATTAAACTATAATAACCTTGAAGGGTTTATAGGGATCGTTTGCAAATGCTGGCCATGTAGCATCAATGTGCTTCCATATGACTTCACTCACCATGAACGTTTGAGACTTGGCCAGTGTGTTCAATGTACCTTCTGATAGGTCCCAGTGTAATATGATATCAATCGAAACTCGTTCGATGGGCCAATGAGGCGTTCATTTGTCATCTGGTTTTTGTTCATTGCGAAAAAGAAATCCTGTAATGCGTGCACGGCTATCGCACCCATTGAACGGATGTGGTTGAAGCCCCTCTTTTGCCCGCATGTGCTTGAACACGTGTGCGACACATGTGCGGAGACACAACAGATGAATAAATCATTTGCCTCCCCATCGACACCAAGCCATTCCATAATGTAATTGAATTTAAATTAATTTTAAGCCAATAAATAGGTTTGCATGCTGTAAAAGAGGCAAATGATGAACTTTCGTGGCTTCTCAATCACCTATATTTTTCTGGTCTTGACAAGGCTAACAACAACATATGTTTTATGTGTGTGAAGCACATAAGAATTCAAGCCTTCCACAGATTGATGGGTAAAGACTTTATACCATGCATGCAAGATGAGGTATGGCTATCACCTGACCTTGTTCTGGAAAACATTTCCGTGGAAATACAGAGTCTGATTCCTGAGGTACCTGCTCCCTTCTATAGACTGCCTTACATCATGGGAATCTACAAGCTACATAAGAAAAAATACAGATGGATTACCAATGCCCATCATTGTGTTTTCAATGAACTTGCTAGGCTTCTTACAAGGGCTACCATGGACCTTCTACCCTTGGTGAAAGAATGGGCAAAAAGAAGGATTGATACTTATGAGCAGTTTTTCAAGGTATCTACTGCCACGTATTGGATTATTGATTCAATCACTGACTTCACACTAAATCTGCCTGCAAAAGTCCATAATGTCTTTGTAGTTGACATTACACAATGCTATGAGAACATACCTTTGACGCGAACACAACGAACCGTCCATTTGAATTACAGTACACTTGTCAGCAATCCATAAACCCACGACGGGGGGTAAGTTGTTCCCAAGTACACACTACAAGTTCAGAGAGAGAGAGAGAAGACTCCGGCCGGGGCTGGCGTAACTAAGAGCCACTTCGCCTTGCGGCTACTGCCCCCCTTTCGGGGGTGGGCCCTATAAATAATGCGGGTGTCCAAGGGACACCAGGAACCTGGGGGTGGAGGTATCAAGGGATACACCGGGTACCCCAGAGGGGTACCCTAGGTACCCGTAGGTACGCATGGGTATCAAAGGTCTTGTGGGGGACTATGAGGCCGGAAGTGGTTGGACTCTAGTTCCCCCTGGCCTGGTTTGTAATGATGGCTGTGAGAGAGCGAAGGGCAATGAGGTGGATTGCCTTAAAGCATTTGTGGATAGGGGATATTGGGATATGGAAGTTATCGTGTAGTGCCGCTATGCTAGCATTGTGAATACCACCTCGAGTACCGGCCATAATAACTGAGAGGGGGCCGGTGTTCCAACCCCTGCGACGGAGAGCAAGGATACGTGGGGCATACTTTTGTCGTTTTTCTAAAATGGAGGCGGTGGGGTAACGATCGTGGCAGTATGTGAATTCGACGAAATGGATGGTGATATGTGGGGATGGGGAGGTGGGTGGCTGGGCATTGATGGGCAGGCCGTGTACTAGCAGGATATCGGGGCATAGTTTGGCGAGGCAGGTACAATGAGAGCGCGGGCACACGCATGGGCGTAGCCATGGTGGGACTGTATGGTCTGGGGGTTTACCTTGATAGGTGCCTGCATTAACAAGTGAGAACCATCGAGTTTCGGAGCATTGCATGAGGAGTTTGTGGATATGCCAGACTGCCTAGTTATATGTGGAGGCCATGGATGACCGGATGGGTACATTGGCTCAGAAGATGAGGCCATGTGTCTCTAACCTAGTGGGTGTGGGAGCATAGAGGGCAGTTTGGTGAGGGAAATAGAGGTGGCCAGAATACGTGTTTGCGTTGGTGGCCCATGTATTGAGCGTATCGAAATTTAAGCGTTTGTTGATTTGAGCATCAGTCGCCACTTTGGAGTGCCAGAAATAGTTGGAGAGTTTGTGATGGAGTATAGTGGATAGTGTCCATTTTTTAATGTGGATTTTGGTGTGGTTCAGAGATGTCCTAGCTTGTTGGTTGGCCTCCTTGGTGAGGGTGATGAGGAGGTTGCGTATAGGCTTAGGGTCTGAGGGGTTTGGGACTGGGTGTATTAGCCAAAATGAATGGGTGTGCGCAGTATGAATAGGGTCATTAGTGGGATCAACAAGGGGCTCGAAAGTGCCAGTTTGAGCGAAGAGGTCAGCCTCCTCATTGCCGGCAATACCTGTGTGCGAGTGGACTTTTAGGAATTGGATGGGTTGGCTCAAGCCTATTGCAAGTTTGGCTATGCTGCTATAAGGTTACGGTCTGGGCGGTGGTGGTGTGAGGAGGGGCAGGAGAGGTGGTTACGTATAAGAAAAAGTGATGTGAGGCTGTTCGTGAAGATGTAGTGGGGAATGAGGGTAATTGGGAGAGGGCCACGTAGATGGCCATAAGCTCAGCGCGGAGTATCGTGGCAGGTCCTGGGAGTCTGGCGGCTGCGCCTTGGTTCGAGGCGGCGTGATAAACGCCGTACCCGGCATTGGTTCCTGTGTGGGAGCCATCGGTATAGTAGGAGTGAAGCGGAGGGTATTTGAGGGGCAGACGTTGGTGACATGGTGGGTGGGTGGCTGGTATAGGTGAGGGGGTGGGCGGGTGCTTTAATCCAAGTCTTGCTTAGATTGACTTTGGATGGGCTAGGAGCAAGGGTAATGGGACTGTGCTCAGGTAGGGGAAGAGGTAGGTGGGGGTAGTTGGCGGTGATCTTTAAGCCGTGAGTGTGCTTGAGTGTGTGAACAAGGTGGGCGTGTAGTGCATGTGGAATGGCGGGGGGCGGATGCTTGTTGGATATGTAGTAAGAGAGTAATGGTGGGTTCATCATGTTTGAGATATTTGGGGAAGGGTAGGTTCTTTGAGTATAGGGGCTGACCTGGCTCAATGGAGGCTAGAAGTGTGGTACCCGGTGGGAGTTGTAATAAGGGGTGTGGGTTGTCAGGTGACTGCTGATGAGTGAGTATGAGGATAGTGATCGATGTTGGAGAAACATGGGCCGCGAAACGGGCCCATTGCATGGCTTCCTGGGTGTGAAGTCCAGGTGGGGGGTGAGCCAACCCTCGACCAGACCATGAGTGTTGGGTAGCTGAGCCAGAGGCACCAAAAATGCAGTCTCCAGGGTGGGGGCTGGCGAGTGATTGGATGTTCAAGGGACACGTAAGCAGGCTAGAGTAATAGGAGTGGGTTAGGTGGAACGAGGTGATGAGGAGGGTGAGTATGTCCTGGGAAATAACGCTATGGGTATATGCTTGGGAGAGTTTTGTTTGAGATCGGGGCTTTTTGGGAGGGGTGTCACGGAGGTATCTATTTAGGAGCCAGCATATTTTGGTACAACAAAGCCTTGACGAGGTGGGTGTATTTGATGGGTGGAGGAGGTATGGGAGGAGTACTGGGCCCACAGCCAAGCAACCCTATCATTGGGAACGAGACCTAGGTAGCGACCGTTGTTAGTGTAAATAGAGGACAATGGGGGCCGGCGCATATGGTGGGAGGGTCATGGAGGATGTCTTTGTCAGGGTTGCATTCAGTGATATCAATGAGGATGTTGTCGGCATGTAGCGGATGAGAGATATATCGGTTATCTTCGGTTTGGGTTTGGGATACATGTTGTCCGTGCAAGTGTGTGAGGTAGTTGGTATTAGTATGTTTGTGAAAGGCAGTGAGAAGGGCTAGGTTGTGGTCAGGGTCACAGTCATCAAGTTGACCAAATAGGTCGTCCTCAGTTTGCCAGGTATTGTCATCATCTGAGAAACCAGCCCATTTGCATAGGTAGTATGAGTCTATACAGGTCGCCCCAAATGAGTCGGTAGAGGTTTGGGTTTTTATACCCAGTATAGCTTCAATAATAAAGGCGTTGGAGTTGTTGTGGTGAGTGGGGGGAGAGGGTGGTGGGGTGGAGCAGTGAGAATGTGGTATGGTAGGAGTATATTGGGGGTGGGTGCATGTCCGTGATGGATACCAAATGGGAGAGGGGTGCGACTGTTGTTGGTTGTCAGGTGGTGGCAGGACAGTGGTGTTGTCGGAAGCCTGCGTGGGGGAGTTTAGGTATATGGGGTCACTACAAGTTCAAATTAAACCAACGAAAGTTGGGCGAGTGACTAGAGCAAGTTTTGAAAAACAACTTTATTGAGTCATGAAAACAACTGCATCGTAGTCCAGTGCACACCTTGGAGTCGAACTTCACAACCTAGCAGTTGGACTACCGTGACCTTGAAAATTGGGCCTACATTGAAAATGGAGGGTGTCAACCGTGCATGGCAACGACGGCTTGCAACCTCTGTACCATAATTGAGGGTCGAACAGCTCAGGGCGAGGCTGTTTCTGGCAGGTACATTTAAAAAAATACTACCATCTAGACGGATAATGCCTTGGGGTGACTGTAGACAAACCCAGCAGTACGCTCGATTTAACTCCTCACAATCACACCTGCAGCCACAACAGAACAATAATGTTACTTGCGAATGGAGCAATGCACCTCCAAGTGTGTTGCACTATGTTATGGAGTAATAGTGATGTGCACAATTCTAATCTCGTCAGTCACCTGTGTCGCTGATCTCCCAGGAGCCAAGTGGACATGGAAGGCCCAGTATTTTGTACCAGCACGTGTACTCGTACAATAGTGGGTACTTTCGCCCAGTGCGCAAAAGCCTCTTCGTGCAACTTGCTAAGGCTGCAAATTCTGGCACCGCCCGGCGGCGATGCACTCCACTTTGCCCTGTGGTCCGTCTGTTAGTTTCTCACTGTCAGTATAATATAAGCCAATTCATGCGAACATCTAAAGGTTCTTCTGCTGGCTTTTTGTTTCAGTCTATCATAGCATGTTTTTTTACCCATTGGCTGCAGGTTGCTGCCCAAGATTCACATGGGTCCACATGCAAAATCTCACGACACAAAGTGTCCGAAATGCAAAGAGCCACGGTACAAGAATGTGGGTCGGCAACGAGCACCAAGAAAGGTATTGCGCCATTTTCCCCTCATCCCCCGACTCTTGCGCATGTATAAGTGCAAGTCCATTAGTGAGCTGATGGTTTGGCATTCAGCCAATGCGTCTAGTAAGGCATGCAGCGGATTGCCGTGAGAAGAGGAACAGAGGACAGGCAGAATGGGACAATGGAGTTGTGGAGAAATTTCAGAGGTTGACCATGGCGGGAGGGATGGTGGCCGCGCAAACCTTGCCGCCATGGAGTGGTCTGAACGGAACGGACTGCCGCCATCCAACTTCGTTATGGAAATTGACTGTATCCCTTTCACACCACTTCAAATCAAGTGTCTATTGAAATCCAACAATTCCTTTGGCCTCATGCACTTAGTTGCTCGACCTGTGCTCTGCCTTTCTGAGGACGCGGTTCACCCCTCGTTCAACTATCATTTACACTCAATCTTTTCATGCTCACGATTTCAGCATACAGTTCAGTTCATACAATTTCAAGAGATTTGAGGATGCAATGGGGTGGTCTTCAATTGTGACTGGCATAATGATTCCGCATTCACCACCATTGTTGCGGTGAGTGTTGTGGACACGACTCATGTGGAGGCACGTGAATGAAAGCGAACTTGAAATGCAGGAAGGCCTTTGAATTTGCAGGTAATGTGAGTCAATAATACCCTTCCATTTCAAAATGTTGTTGATGCTTGAACAGGAATACTACACAGTCCTTGCATACATTTCAAGTGTTGGCACTTTGAACCTAGAAAGCTTTTGGAGTCCACATCTGATAATTTGTAGCTGCGGTGACTCCCAATTCATCGTTTGTATGTGCATGTGCATTCGTGATTGGTAATTTTGAGAACAACGGTAAAAGAATGCGTTCACAATTATCCCTGTGGAATCCCTCAACGCTTTGCATTTCAAGCATATGACAGAGTGGGTATAAATTTTGCCAATCCTCTCCTCTGTTCTTCCACTTCCCATCAATTGTCACAGTGCAAGAATCTCCCATGTCACAGGGTGGTCTTCGCATTGTTGAAATTTGAATTCCCCTTCATGAAATTCGAACCCCCCTAAATCTTGACCTCTCAGTATAGGCAGCATTGTGATATGGTAGAGCCACATAATTCCATTGATGTCTCATAAGGATTGGGACAGCCCTGATCGAATTTCAGCTCATAGTGGTCTGGCATGTGCCCTATTTGTGACACCCCTGTTTTACAGGTCCATCCAAAAACATGTCTACGGGATATGGGATTTTGAAGCTGAAATGTCCATGCAATAGTTGTTTTGGAGGCAAAGAATTGACCATTGAAGGTATGAGGGCTCATTTGTTGCGGCATAGACACTCTCCGGCATTTCGGGTTTGGGTTGGAAGTGGAACTCCAGACCCTGATGAAGAGGAGTGGGCAAATGTTGCTATAAATCAGCAGCCAAGAGATGTTGTTGGTCCCGAGCTTACTTTCTATGACAGTCTCAACTGCCACTCTGAAGCGCTTCTTCGTCCTGAGAGACGTCTTCGTAGCGAGGCTCCAGTTCCCCCAGCAATTGACGCCAATGTGGACATTCACCGCATGCTACAAGAAACCTTTGAGGTCATGGACGCTACTGCCGAGGGGGAGTGCATGCAACAAATGGCATTGACACGGAAGAAGACAACCAAGCTGGAATGAATGAAGGAATGGATGCACAAGAGAATGGCAGGGGGGTTGACAATTCCGATGCCATGGTGCTTGAAGAAGCTTGCCTTCCACTATACGAAGGATGAAAATCTATGAAGCTTGCTGGAACCATGCTTCTTATGAATGTATGTACCACGCACGGTGTCTCGAACAATTTTGTAGACGAGCTTTTTGCTCTCCTTCGTTTGAATTTGCTCCCACAACCCAACCAACTGCCCAAATCATGCTATCTCGCCAAAGCCATGATAGGAAAACCTAGGTTAGGATACAGAATGTCCACTTGGGATTGTCGTTGGATGGAGTAAATCCATACTCCACCAAGTCATGCACATGGTCCACATGGCCGGTGCAATTGGTGGCATACAATTTGCCATCGTGGCTTGCCACAAAGAAGTTCTTTGTAATGTTGGTTCTCTTGATCCCCGACAAAGAGTCAACGACGCACGACAACATAGATGTCTACCTCGAGCCCTTGGTGGAAGAACTTCAACAACTTAGGAAGGAGTACAAGCACACGACGTCAAGAAACCGGCTGGCCAGCAGACCTTCCAACTACGCGCCATACTCGTGTGGTCAATCCATGATTTCCCAGCTTATGTTCTTCTTGCGGGTGTGTGTCAAAGGGGTACAAGGGCTTCCCTATTTGTGGCCCCAACGTGGATTCCCGATACTCCAAGGCATTGGGGAAGACTGTGTACATGGGGCATAGAAGATATCTTGCAAGAAACCATCCATATAGACGCGCCATAACACACTTCAACCGCCTGGTGGAAAGAAGAATGGCACCACAACGCGTTACACCGCAGGAGAGCTTGGAATTTGCT
Source organism: Takakia lepidozioides (assembly GCA_030704615.1). Lineage (NCBI taxonomy): Eukaryota > Viridiplantae > Streptophyta > Takakiopsida > Takakiales > Takakiaceae > Takakia > Takakia lepidozioides. The sequence goes on along the minus strand of CM060733.1, from coordinate 69,738,210 downwards.
GAAGAGTACGACGACTTCATTAAGGATGGAGGGACGCCGGGAGGGGCTGGAGATCCAGCCAAGCAGCATGGGATGAATCGGCAAAGCATTCTTTGGGATTTGCCTCACAAGGACTGCTTATGCAAGACCTGCAACCCCATGTATTGGAGATCCCAAAATGCTAAGCTCTTACACCTATGCTCATGTGAGCAGAAATGGGGATAGAAACTCACACATTCATACGATTCGTTGCACGTTGTATGAGGCCCAAATCCAAATTATTCACATCCATAATCTTTGCGTTCACCCGGTAGTGCCAGCTCACTTCGTCAGGATGCTGCTCGGAGATGACCTCCATCCAGGCGTACCACCTATGATTCCCGTCGTAGATGTGCAGCCATTTGTTTGACAAAAATTCCCAGACGTTTCTTTATTTCTTGATCAAATCGCCGCATCCGCTACCTACCAATGTACAGACCATGCATGCCAATCTCCCTGTTGGATGTCTTGGCTCTCTCCACTGTCGTCATTGGTAGAAAGCAAGAGCGATGCAAGTGCATCGTTATACCTGTCCGCCTCAAAATACAACTTCAGCTTATTGATGCCAGGGCGCTCAGCCATCCGCACAGCCGGGAGAGGCTTCATCCTACATAATGGTATTCTTGCTGGAGCCCCATTCCTTAGCAATTACAAAATAGAGCTCATTGTGTGGTTCATCGCACTTGTAGTGCGTGACAGTAGGGCTTGCTTGCGCATGTCGCTAGTCAAAACAACGTTGGCCAGCACTGTCTTCTACACACTTGCAACATTTGAGATAGGTCCTCCTCCCTGTGCGCTCGTTGCTGGACCTGGCGAGGCACCGCTTGCAGAATGGGGAAGATAGGAGGGCGGTCCATGGACGGGGTGGCCGCTGTAGACACCATTCCGCCTTCCCGTGATGTCGAGGTTTTCTTTCGAAGTTTCCCTAACTTTTTTGGAGGTCTACCACCCTCGCTGCTCTGCTGGGAGACGACCGTCCGGCCACGTAGTATGCGTGTTTGCGTGGGAGGCAAAAACTCCCCGTCTTCTTCCACAATGTGCTCCATGAAGACGACGTTCCCCTGCTCGAAAATAGAAGCTCAAGAGTCAGGCACTGCAGAGGAGAATCCGGATCACTGGATACACTGCAGAACCCGGAAAGGGATGAGAAGCCAACCTACACGGGCCGTAACGTATGCCTACGAAATGTCGTAAGTGCGGCGACGCCACGCATCCGGCTACACGACGTACCCGGACTATGTACCACGTGGTCCGCGCAAAATTTGAAATTGCATGAACGGATGAAAATACAATCCCTCATCCATGGAATCACAACATCCATCGTACTTTGATTTGGATGAGACATGTACGTGGAATGCTGCTTGATGAACATCATCCATACCTACATGTGCAATAACGGATGGCTACTAGATTACGCAACTTCCGTCGTCGCCACGTGCCCGCCTGCAACTGGTCTAGGGTGTTTAAGCCATGTGGCCAGGACTAGATTACGCAACTACAGATAAGGATGAAAAATGGAGGATGAATGAACGGTAGGGTTTATCGAGTGTCATTTGTGGCACTTTCATATTTCAATATCCGTCCCGCACTTCTAGGTCGAATCGAGGTTAGGGTTTGGTGAACGTCATCCATCCTGGCCACAACAACTCGTCCTTACCACATTCATCCATATGATAGGCGTATTGCGCACATTCAGTCGATCACAATATTAGCGACTGGTTTCCTTTGCAGGCTCATTGAAGTTTGGGAAGGAGCCACAAATATGCTTCAGATAGCGCGTGTTGGATGTGAATGATCACGCCATAACCTCCAACTCTGCAAATGCCTGTCGGAAGCATTGGTCGGCGCCAAACATACAGTCCTACGGCATTTAAGGTGATCAGAGTGTTGATTTCTCTGGATACCATCAAATTTGAAGAATTCAGTAAGGTCGGGGCCAACTTCCACTTGTTTGAGCGCCTTTATGCCTCGCAATCCTACATGAGATATGCGAATTATCTTAGTCGGCGCTGACTACACCCTCACAATGGGGGAAATACATGAAAGGCCCCAACGCATATCGACGATTATTCCGTCTCGAGGGTGCACATTTCTGGGAAACTGAAGGTCAGTGCCGACTACCAGCAGAATAAAGGCTCAAAAGAATGTGTTTGGGACTGTTTGTGCGTACATAAGGAAGTCGGCAGCGACTATAGCGCATTTTTCGACAAAGGTTGCCGTTATAACCAATAGTCACTGCCGACTTACCCGTTTCAAAGCAAATTTTCGGAAAACAAGTTCAAAAAATCAACATCCGTAGCGAACACAGGACGATTGGTCAGCCGATTTCCACATTGACTGTAATAGTCGCCAACGACTATCCCGACGTGTCTTGAATTTGAATCGCTAGCAGGCAGACCTGACCTCGGAATTCACTTAAATTTCAACAAGTCGGTGCCGACTACCAGTGAGGATTGTGTTGTTTTGAAATCCAGCAGTGGAAGGCGGGAGAGCACTCTGGGAAAATCCGCATCACCTGTAAGTAAAAACGAAGGGGCCTACAACCCATGACAATCCATCCAGTCAGTACACCATTTATCCCAGGCTGCAGCGGAAGAGAAAACCTGGTACAAATGAAGATTCGTCATTGAGATTTGTCTAGACACATTGTTTGTCTTCTTTTATTATCATCCCTGGAGGGTGACCAAATGCCTTTGAGCTTGTCACTTCATTCACTTTCATATCTGTGTTTGCACCATTCACCGGTCGCACGGAGGCCTGTCGTGATGCTTACTTCCGACCCTCTAGTGTTCATCCTTGCTCTGTCTAGGCTTTGTAGAGAAGTGCATGGAAAAACTACCCTACTACATACTGGTATCAGCTCATTATTCTTAGTACACAACCGTATCGTGCATGCTAGCCAAGCCTACAGCCTCTCTTTGTATAAACCCAAATTAGATGCTTCGATACATGAGAGTTAGTCCTCACAAAACACTTTAGCTAACCATCATAACACCACCTCTATGTTAGTGGATATATTCTACTTCACACCAAGCTAATTCTTGTGCTCACTTCATAATGATAATAATCTCCGTGCTTTACTTCAAGAAACGTAAGCTAGTACCAAAAATCTGAGAGAGATGACTATACGCAACCACTCGTCTTATACCTGGCCTGATCATAGACTTGGTCTTATCTACGTCGCCACTCCACGTGATCATTTAATAACTAGACCCCAAAACTTAATCAGCTGCAACCTTAGGCTTGAAGACTTAATGGCCACTGGGTATTATTCCCCTCTGTGCCACAGGCCTAATTGTTGTTAAATACATCAGCGGTGATTTAGTGAGTAGAGTGGCCACGATAATATTAGCTAGGTGGCACTAAGATAAAGGGCGGATAGAAGGAGGTACACGTCTCCTTAAGATGTATTTAGCAACAATCAAGCCTGTGGCACAGAGGGGAATAATACCCGGTGGCCATTAAGTCTTCAAGCCTAAGGTTGCAGCTGATTAAGTTTTGGGGTCTAGTTATTAAATGATCACGTGGAGTGGCGACATAGATAAGACCAAGTTTATGATCAGGCCAGGTATAAGACGAGTGGTTGCGTATAGTCATCTCTCTCAGATTTTTGGTACTAGCTTACGTTTCTTCTTGAAGGAAAGCACAGAGATTATTATCATTTTGAAGTGAGCACGAGAATCAGCTGGTGTGAAGTAGAATGTATCCACTAACATAGAGGTGGTGTTATGATGGTTAGCTAAAGTGTTTTGTGAGGACTAACTCTCATGCATCGAAGCATCTAATTTGGGTTTATACAAAGAGAGGTTGCAGGCTTAGCTAGCATGCACGATACGGTCAAAAGTATGCATGCAATCCATGCTCCGGTAAGTTGGGAATTTGCTCCCGTGTTGCACTGTTCTCACCAAGAAGCTGGAACCTTGATTGGCCTCTCAACAAGTTCATGACTGACAGGGTGTCGGTAGGTGAAGACAATGGATGCAGCCCGTTTGCCTTTGTTGTAGTGGACAATGGTGTCATGTCCTCCGATATATGCACCATCGTAAATCGAGATCTTTGCTGTGGAGACTATGTGTCCATAGGACTCATCCTTGTAGCTTATGAGAATGTCCCCATACACTGTTTGCGATGGAATCCTCTCTGGTATGTACGTACACCCGATGCAATCCTCGTAGGCCCACTGGCAGCACCTCCAATGATGTAGGAAGGGCGTGCGGCTTTTGGGGATGTTCCATGCTGGCGGAAACTGCATGGCCTTAGAGAGGCAGATTTGGAGCCTTGTCCTTTCCAGATTTAAACATCTTTGGGTGGTTCAGAGAAGGCACAAGGGATCACACGCCATGAGCTCTTCATTCGACTGCAGTCTGATCATCCTATGGATGGCTCAGTCATGAGAGCAAAAGCCATTGTTACTGACGCAATGTCATACGATGTGCTTGTTGGTGGGGCTGTGTTGTACCCTATGGGATTCACTCTGGACTTCTGGGAGGAGACGAGGTCTTATAGGCCGGGATGGCAATCAGGGGATGGCCGGCGTACCTTGCTTCCGGTGCAGTTTATTGGGAATGTAGCCGTGGATCATAGGAACATGAGACCCACATTGGCTGCATTCTCAAGTGGGGTGGTTTGGGGTGGTGAGCTCTTGGAGGGCAATAGCCATGGAGAGGATAGTCCACCACCTGATGAGGAGAGACAATTGGCATACAAGGCTGAGTTGCTTCCTCATGTGTCTGTTCATATCCCACTGTGGAGTGCAGTTGGGAATTTGCATCGAGTGGCAGGCTAGTGTATGCAACAAGCACGGCAAGAGGCCTTTCCATCGGTGGACGAGGGGAGTTCAGTGACATCACTTGGACCACCTCAGTTAGCTCCTGTGGACATAATATCTATTACCTGGCAACCACCTGACTCAGGGATTTGTTTACTAGATATGTTTGGAGGCTTGAGCACTGGGCTTGCAGGAGTGTTGCTGGCACGGATTAAAATATAAAAGTACTTGTATGTGGAGAAGGATGAGATAGCTTGGCGTATTAATTCCATGCGCCACATTGCCTTGCTCACACACCAGTATCATGAGTTGTTGACTCTCTCAGCAATTCAAGGGTACCAAAAGGACTTGCCAAGCAGACATCACGTTGCTGGGGACGGATGATTTGGACTTGCATGGTGCCATTGACTTGGTGATAGCTGGATGGCCTTGCTAAGGACACTCTCCCGCAGGTCATGGTAATGGTTTGCATGATGCAAGGTCACATCTATTCAAAAAGATTTTGCGAGTGTTGCGTGACTTGCAAATGAGACAAGTGTAACCCCCAGCTTACATTGTGGAGAATGTTCCTCTCATGGGGGACTCTCGGACCAGGGTTATGGCCAGTGCGCATCAAATACGATCATGGATTGGACCAGTTGTATTATTGGATGCAGCTGCAGTGGGGTCACGGGCACCTAGGCCTAGGTTGTGGTGGACCAATCTTGCACCACCTGAGTTGCTCAAGAGAGCCTATAATTCCATTTGACGGTCACCCAATCTTATGGTTGAGGGCATTTTGGACCAAGGGAGGCAAACACAGAGGGTGCGACATGATGACTGTCCACCTTTGGCAGTGGTCAATCAAGTGGGACAGCCACGTGCGGCCTTGCCTACACTCTTGAGCTTTCCCTAATCGCATGTTTTTCGAGACAATGGTCGAGGGTTGATTTGGGACAGTGCACTCTAACAATTAATGGAGCCCAATGCGGATGAGCGAGAGCGGGCAGTGGGATTTGCCACGGGCACTACAGCTGTCTCATCTCCGTCAGAGGCATCACGCTGACAGGTGTTGCATTAAGCAATGGATCTAAATTACTTAACATGGGTCATTGGCTTGTGCATGGCTGAGCAACGGAGATTGCAAGCATTGGTGGCTACTTCTGCACTACTCTCATTGGATATTGCATCCTCTTTGCCAACCGAGACGGTTGAGGCAGTGAGTGGGGGCGAGCATAGGATCATGGGGTGCAAACACTCATGACAGATGTGGGATGAGATGCGTGTTTAGAGAGAGTCATTGGATCTTTCAAGCAACAATATGAGGAGTGGGGAGAGCCATATAGTGGGGATCAGTGGGAGGCCAAGGTGGCCAAGGTTTTTGAAGAAGTTGGCCTAAACTCATGGTAATCATCCATGGGCGGCCCCTCAAGGTGTTGGAATAGCCCCTTCCACGCCATAAAGGGTGGAAACAGTTGTGGATTGCGCATTTGCTGCAAATCATGTATATGAACCCTAATCTCAAACTATACCTCTGTTAATATACCAAACATGAGCTTGTCCCTTTGAGTATACCCCTGTCGAGGTATCAACATATACGAACCCTAATCTCAAACTATACCTCTATTAGTATCTCAAACAGGAGCTTGTCCCTTTGACTATATATACCTCTGTTGAGGTATCAACATGTGTGAACCCTAAATCTTAGACTATACCTCTGTTCGTATACCAAACAGAACCGTCATCCTGAGGTTTACTATTTTATGAGCCAGAAACCATGAGCCATGAGCCATGAGCCGCATGAGCCGTGAGCCGAAGTCTAAGACACGATGAGCGGACTTCTCCAAATTTGGAAATGCGACATATTAATAAATTTTTTTTTTTTTTTTTTTTTAATTTGACATTGACTATTTTGGAATTTCCAGATCCTGTAATACGGCAAAGATATGTCGTGAGTAACAAGGTGGCTCATGGTTTCGTAAATCTGCTCATGGAAAAAACCCACCGTGCAATGAAAAATCCAGTATCCCACAGGAAAAGGACGCCGTATACTGGCATGTATAGAATATTCCGCGGTTTTATATGCCCTAACTGATATGGTTGGGCTTCACCCCTTCGCGCAACATTTGCTCATAGGTCTCCAAAGCATTCCTACCACACCCATGATTGGTAAATCCTGCAACATTATATTCCACGTGATCAAAGATCGCTGAGGCATTATGTATAAAACTTGGCGAGCATCCATGATGCTCCCGTACTTAACATACATGTGGACAAGGGTGTTGAGTAGAAAAACACTTGGCATGAATCCACTTTGGATAAAGTGAGTGTGCACCTGATTCCAGCTTCCAGACCTTTCATCTTGATGCACTTAAGCAAGAGACAGACATACGTATCTGAATCTGCTGAATTTCCAGTTGACCAGCTACCCAAGCAGATTTCTTGTAGCTATTGATCCATGGGGAATCAGAACTACTCTTGTGTTTGAAAGAGGAAGGTACCTTCATTAGCAGTGCCTTGTTCTATCAATGTGCTATTTCCAGTTGACTGTCTACCCACTTGTAGCCGTTGTGCTATTGAAGAAGGTGGCCCCTTTCCCCATCATTTGATCATAGGTCTCCAAAGCCTCCATACCATGTTCCTGCTGTGCATACTTGCAAGCATTGCGTCCCATGACACCACATCTCGTTCAACCATAGTGTTGAGAACTCCCTTCGCATCCTTAATGCACCCACATTTGGCATACATGTCCACCACGACAGTGTTCAGAATGACATCTGGTACAATTCCAGCTTTGACGATGTCACCATGGACCTCATTCCCATTTTCCAGAAGTCCCAGGCTTGCACACGCTTTTGCAAACACAAACACCCATGCGTGGTAAATCCTTCCAACGTTATATTCCACGAGATCAAAGATCATTGAGGCATTTTGTTGAAAACTTGGTGAGCATTCATGATGCTCCCGCACTTAACATACATGTTGACAAGGGTGTTGAGGAGAAAAACAGTTGGCGTGAGTCCACTTTGTTATCATAATGTGAGTGTGCACCTGCTTTCCATCTTCTAGACCTTTCATCTTGATGCACTTAAGCAAGAAACAGACATACTTATCTAAATTTGCTGAAATTCCTCCTTGGTTTAAAGTCTATAGAGCCTCTTTCAGTCTGCCTGCCTCACAAAACATCTTGACATGCCTAGAAGTGCCAGAACAGGCATTGTGGACTCCCTCTTTTGATCCTCTTCCAGAAGCTGTGGTCATGGTTGAGGTGCCTGATTTTATCATTTGTGCCGCTGCTGCCGCGGCTTCCAGTTGACCATCAACCCATGCAGGTTTCTTGTAACTATCCTTCCACACGGAATCATAGGTAATCTGGAGCTTGAAATCCGGCCCGCTTGGATGAATCTCGACCCACACTCTATCCCTGCTCCTTCATTCCAGAGCTTCTCCTCGTTTTTGTTATCTATTTTCAATACTTTCCTGTTGCCACATAGGCAGTAACATGTCAAAATCACTTCAAAACCACCGGTACCATAGATCCACCAAGAGATTACTTGCAGAATTCAACATGAAAAATGAGGGACAACTCTAATAACAGGGAAAACAGGCTGAAATGTATTGAAGAAGGTGCCTTCGTTACCGGTGCTTGGTTCTATCAATTGTGTTGTTGCCGCTGTTGTTTCCAGTCGACCATCTACCCACGCAGATTTTCTTGTAGCTATTGATCCACAGGGAATCAGAGGTAATCTTGTGTTTGAAATCCGGCCCTCTTGGATGAATCTGGACCTCTATCCCTGGTCCTTCAGCTATCCCTGCCTGTGTACAAATCATGAATACATCCTCAGCCTTGCTGCTAGCAGCTGACACTGACAGCGTGAAGTTCTTCCAGCAAACACACCAACCCTACTTCAATAATTCCAATTCTGAATTGCATCTGCTTAATGGAGACGAAAAGGTGAATGCCTACTAGATTACAGAGATTGAAACACGGCCTGCTAAGACCAAGCTAACTCTCCCAAGAACCTTGTAAACATCAGGAAGAATACCAAATCATGGTACTAACAGGAGCCAAGAGCCCACATTTGCAGGATGGACAAACTTCTTCACATCGTACATTAAGAAAAAGCCACACCTTGCGATTGCAGTTGTCCCACCATCGTGAAGGATCTTTTAAAAACTCATGCCAATCTGCTCCGTGCTGCAAATTCACAACCGAGTCTGATGGGAGGGCAAAACAGGCTGAAATAGGTCGAAGAAGAAGGTGCCCTCACCACATTGTCCTCAACCTTGTGTCATGACCCATGGAGGATTTGACTGACCATGAATCTAAGAGAACCTCTTGTGTGTGCTGCTTGTGTCTGTAGTCAGGTAATGTCAGATTGGTCTGTGAGAACCACCACGGTGCAGCTGAGTGGGCAGAAATTGAAGCACGACCTGCTAAGACCAAGTTGACTCTTCCAAGAACCTTGTAAACGTCAGGAAGAATACCAAAGCATGGTACTAACAGGAGCCAAGAGCCCACATTTGCAGGATGGACAAACTTCTTCACATCGTACATTGAGAAAAAAACCATACCTTGCGATTGCGGTTGTCCATCGTGAAGGTGGCCAGCCGCTTCCCATAGTAGTCGATGGCCACATCGTGCACCAAATCTTCATGCCCCGAATCTAGGGTTTGGGTCCATGTCTGCCCCCTATCCCACCAACTCCGCTCGTCGTCTCTCATGATCAGACTCGACACTAAAACAAAGCAAACATAGCTCCGCCCTGTTCGACGTCTCTCATGATCAGACTCGACACTAAAAGAAAACAAACACAGCTCTGTTCTGTTTGTCGTCTCTCACGATCAAACTCGACACAAAGAAAACAAATAGATGGTAGGGGAGACAAAAAAAACGCTAAGTCCCCTCTACTCATGACTGGATGGATGAATGGATATATGGATGAATGTTTGTTTTCCATCCATCCATTCATGAGTAGATTTATTGAAGTTCTTGGATTTCTCTCAAAGGACATCCATCCATCCATTTTAATTTCATTCATTCATTTTAAGTGAGTTTCACTGTCAGTTGACTACAACTAACTACTTACAAAATGAGAGACGTTCGACATCACTAGGTGTTTGCTGCAGATTGATAACGTTCTTCTCTCGAAAAAGCCTAAGTCCCTTGCAAGTGAACTCATCCCAGATATGAAAGTAAAGTATGACGCCTCCCGAAGGGAGCGTAACTTATGGTGTCACTGGACCCCCAAGGGCTACTGCCTTCCAGCAGGAAGGTGGACACTTTCATGACACACCAGACGGTGGTTTGAACCCACAACCACTTCCAATGTGGTATGTGCCCATTACCACTGGGCTACATGCTAGTTGTTTCCCAGATATGAATGATAGCATTAAACTACATTCATCCAACTAAATCATCCACAATACTTGCCACCTGTCATTCTCACTCATGTACGTGTCCTAAGAGTGTGACTTACTCTACACTGGTGTAAGAAGCCTTGGTCAATAAGCATAGTCATACAGTTGACCTGAGTCCCTTAATCGACGTGTCCTACGAATGTGGCATAATCCACAGCAGTGTAAGATAAGCCCAGTAACATTTATCACACCATGTCTAGTCAGTATGCCACATCATATAGTTGATCCCCAATGTGTGGATTAACTTACACTATGTGGCTCATTCTCACACTAGTGTGAGATAAGCCTTGTACACTGTTTGACACCTTCTCAGTCAACGACCGTTGACCACAGAAGGTGTGAGCTTGGTGTAGAGTAGTCTACACGAGGCGGCTTTTCTTACATTGGCTGGGGGCTGCTATTTCATGAGCAGCATGAGCATGAGCGGAAAAAAAAAAAAACATGAGCAGACCATGGTGTGTCCACAGAAATAGGGTTAGGAGGCATGGAAATAGGGTCATGTGAAGTTGGAATGTGGCACCAGTGGACTCGTCATAGCAATGAAATGCAACATTTTATTGCAAATTTTGTGGCAAGCCACATCTATACAAGTGTGTCCTAATTGTCATAGCCGGAATGGGCACTACTCTCTTACACCCTCCGAGGAACTTGCCCCACCTTCCTCCTCATCCCCCTCATCCCCCCCATCCTTCGAGCTCTGTGATGCATCAGTTCCACTATGCCTCTCAAAAATTCCGTCCTCTCCTTGGGGGTCTGTCCACCTCACCTCCTGGGAATCTTCTGCCTCTTCTCCCCCATTTTCCTCAGCAGAATCCAAGACAAATCTACGAGCCTGACGGGCTCTAATAGTTGCTGCCTCCTCCCTCATCTTCATTTTCTTGAGGCTTGCCTCGTCTAAAATCTGTTGTACACGAGGTTCGGAAGACCTCCTAATGGACACCGAAGCAAGCCGGGCAACATAAGTAGGAAGGGTGTAGTCCCTTTCTGGACTCGACATGAAATCCCCCTTGGCAAAAAAAGGCACGTTCCTCTTGCCCATGAACATCGGTGTAGACATCCCTCCTGCAATACTTGGCATCCTGCAGTAAGAACAAATCCACTTTAAGAATGTCAATACCAGCAGAAGCCAAATAGGGTCTTTCAATGAAATAAGAGAGCGAAGGGAGGTGCCTCACAAAATCAGGAGGCAACTTACAATGCGAACACTCACTTGTAAATCGGGGGCTCCTCGGCCTCAATCCCAACTTGTACCTCCCCTGTACCTCCCCCTGCCTCTTCCTCTTCGGCAGACGTTCAGCCGCTGCAAGTTCAGAGTGTGGAGGAGGGTAGTATCTGGCTCGAAGGCGAAGACATGCCTGTCGGACAACGTCCCTGCCCACATTGAAGCACCTGAGGGACAAAGCGGGTGGTTAGTAGCATGTGGCATGCAATTGCAATCGGGCCAGGGGACAAAATGTGCACGTGAAGGCTTACCCGTGCCGCATGTGAGGTCAATAATCCGCCCTTGGACATCCGAGCATGTCTCCATGAGGGTTTGGATGAAAGCAAGGCTCCGGGTCCGGCTGTACCGCCATGGTTTGCCTGTCTTTGTGTCTTTCGGCATACTGGATTGGGGCACATAGTTGTAGAGGACATTGTAGATAACAAGGTCCACAACGGCATCAACAAGACGACCGTCATTGCGGAGTTTGAACGTAGACCTCTCTTTCACAAAACAATATGCCTCAAACACCAATGTCTGCACATCCAACAAAAGAGGGATCCACTCCAAGGTCTAGTTTAGATACACCACAATATGAAGTGAATGCAATAGATTGATAACTTACACTCTGACCCTCTGTTCGCAACCCCTGCGTATTGATGCAGAACCATTTTTTGAGGAGGACCAGGGTGACACTTTTCGGTGTCCACCTTGCCACAACATTCTCTGTGGTCTTCCCTCTTGTGGCAAGGACCACCATACATCCACCGTCATCCAGGAGCATCCCCGCCAGCCCAAACCCGGTTCTCCAGTAGTCCTCCGTAAACCTGTTCCAGGTGGGCACACCATCCACGCCCTCCAGCAGCTCCCCATCTGGAATATCGAGGAGAATCATATTGCAGACTCTGTCCACCTCAAACCCCCAACCCCCCCCCCGAGTGCTCTTGCAATCTGTGCTCACAGCCGTGAAGAATTCCATCATGGCTTCCAAACCAGGGGTGTCTTTAGGCTCTGTAGCAGCAGCCCTCTTCTTGGCTTTCCCCTTCAGCTCCTCCAGAGACTTACTGTGTGCCACCTTCTTTGCCCTGGCAGTCAGAGCGTCAATGAAGCTCTCATTGATGCATTGGATGATAGTTGGGGATTCTAGCTTTGGCCTCTGCGGAAACGTCACCGCCGAATACCGCCGTGTAGGCTCGCCCTCAAATGCCAACTTCCTGGCAGAGCCAGTCCCAGTCCGAATTGACTTGGGAACCCGGACGACCGGTGACTTGGTAGCAGCAGCAGCAGTCGCAAGACCTTGCACAAAGTCGTCGTCGGAGTCACTCCGTTGGGGCCCCTCCTGCGCCTCCTTTGGTGCCCCAGTGGTTTTCTGTTTTTTGGGGGTTACTTTACTCCCGTGTTTCCGTGTCCTTTTCATTTGTTCTTTATTCTTCTCATTCAATTTCTCCTGAATACCTGCTTGAGCACGCTCTGCCGCTTTCCTGGACTTGGCAAACACTTTCGCCTCCTTTGGACCCAGCGGAGGCAGCGGAGCCCGGTTTCGTCGGGCCTCCGCATCCAGCTTCAATGATAAGTCGAGCGAGCCGGGCGGAAGGTCCACATACCAAGGGCAGTCGCGCAAATGCTCCAGATGCGACTCCTTCACGATAACGTCAGTGTACATGGAGTCAACTCCAGGGTTCCTCCATGCGAGGAAGAATGGCGGCTCGAAGGATAGATGACCTTTCTCCAACAGGGAGAACTTACCAACAGGGAGAACTTACAGTACCTGCATTCAAAAAACACAGACAGAATCACATCCATTTTTCCAGGCTGGGTCCGAAAATGGCTAAGTCCCAGATCTCACTGGGCCCGGAACTGGAAAAATGGCGCCAAAATTTCCAGAATATGTGCCATCCGCCCCAAGGACTTAGCCATTTTCGGACCCTGTACTGGAAATATGGCGCCATTTTTCCAGTCCGGGTCCGAAAATGGCAAGTTCCAGAACTGACTGGGCCCGGAATTGGAAAAATGGCGCCGAATTTCTAGACTGTGCCAGCCACCCCCGGGGCTTAGCCATCCGCCCCCATGGCCGGAAACAAGAAATTCGGCGCCATTTTTCTAGGGGCTTCACAACTAATTTTCATGCGCCACATAAGGCAACTTACATCCTGGAAATATAGGGACTACAATGGCCACGGATCAAAGAAAGGCAACGCGTATGTACCTGTACAGAAGGCGCGTTGCCGCTTTGTCACCGTTCGGCTGGTGCATTGCGCATGTGCTGCCGTAGTACAAAGGCTTCAGTTTGCGACGCGGTCTGGATGTGGGGTTCTCTCAGGAGAGGCCACGCCCTTCTCCACGTGGCATAGGTCCGAGTAAAAGAAAAAATCCCCATAGAATGCGTGCGTACATGCCTCGAATGGAACTTCATCCACCCGTCATATCAAGTGTCGAAGGCATATCCGGGAAGCAAGCGCGGTATCCATGTGGAACGTCCGGTTCAAAACAGACGGCGGAGGACATTTAATGCGCAACTGCGCCCTTAATGTAGGTATGGAGGTCGCCCACAGGTGCCACCTGCCCACCTCCCCCCGAGACTTCATCAACAGCCCACTGGATGGAAAAAACGGCGCCGAATTTCCATTCAGCGGATGAAGTGGGACGCACCGTGGCCCTCCCTCTGCCCGAGACGTTCTCATCCAGAAGCAGCCGGATGGAAAACCGGCGCCGAATTTCCATCCTGCAGGTAAGCGGGCCGAGCATGGCCGGATGGAAAACCGCGCCAAATTTCCATCCTGCAGGTAAACCGGAGCGCTACAAGATGGAAAACCGGCGCCGAATTTCCATCCTGTAGGTAAACTGGAGCGCTGCAAGATGGAAAACCGGCGCCAAATTTCCATCCTGCAAGTAAGTCAGTCCACCTCATGGATGGAAATCCGGCACGAATTGTCTCTACCGGACGACATTGGTGGGCATAACGTGCCAAAAAGTGACCGCAGGCGAAAAACTCTAAGTTGAGTGACTGATTAGACAAAAAAACGCGAAAAACGAATGAAAATTGTTGATGAAGGGTCGATACGGGCGTCTGTTGATGGATATTCGGCGCCATTTTTCCATCCTGCAGATGATCTCTTTCGGCCACTCCCCCCGAGTCGACTCCATCCGTGCGGCCTTGGATGGAAATACGGCGTCGTTTTTCCATCTGAGGGATGTTTCCGGCCAGATGTCGGCCTCTCCCCCAGAGACGACTTCATCGACGGCCTCGTATGGAAATTCGGCGCCGTTTTTCCATCCGGGGATGTTCTTTGTCGGCCAGGTGTCGGCCTCTCCCCCGAGACGACTTCATCCGACGGGCCTCGTATGGAAATTCGGCGCCGTTTTCCCATCCGGGGGATGTTCTCTGTCGGCCAGGTGTCGGCCTCTTCCCCCGAGACGACTTCATCCGAAAGGCCTCGGATGGAAATTCGGCGTCGTTTTTCCATCCGAGGGATATTCTCTGTCGGCCAGGTGTCAGCCTCTCCCCACGAGACGGCGCCGTTTTTCCATCCGGGGGATGTTCTCTGTCGGCCAGGTGTCAGCCTCTCCCCCCGAGACAACTTCATCCGAACGGCCTCGGATGGAAATTCAGGCCGTTTCCATCCGGGGGATGTTCTCTGTCGGCCAGGTGTCGGCCTCTCCCCGCAAGACGACTTCATCTGACAGGCCTCGTATTGAAATTCGGCGCCGTTTTTCCATCCGGGGGATGTTCTCTGTCGGCCAGGTGTCGGCCTCTCCCCCCCGAGACAACTTCATCCGAACGGCCTTGGATGGAAAATCGGCGCCATTTTTTCATACGAGGGATATTCTCTGTCGGGTAGGTGTCGTCCTCTCCCCACGAGACGACTTCATCCGAACGGCCTCGGATGGAAATTCGGCACCGTTTTTCCATCCGAGGGATATTCTCTGTCGGCCAGGTGTCGGCCTCTCCCCCCGAGACGAATTCATCCGACGGGCCTCGTATGGAAATTAAAAAATGGTTCACAGGAGGAACCAATGGTTACTTGATGTGCCGATTTCTGAATGCTTTCAAACTTTGCCATTGCATTGTACATGCCCTCTTAAAGGTACCGGACAAGTCACGAGTTCGATTTAAAATTGCAATGGGGTGAACCCAATGGTATCTTCATTCAACAATTTTTTTTGTTTGAAAACTTTGCCAGTATATTGTACATGCCGTCAAACAGGTACCGAAGAAGTATGAGGTCATTCAAATATGGTTCAAAGGTTGAACCTCGTATTTCCAAAAATTACGTAGACTATACAGTGGGTTGCACATTTAAGTTTTCGCAACCTGAGACCTTTGGCCTACTCCCTACGTTTCTAGCCTTTCTAGTCATCTTCATCTAGATTTATTACTTTGTTGTCGTCATCTCCAGATGTCGATGAAGATGCTCCGGGTGTAGATGACATGTCTCCACCAGTACGGAGAGCTCGAGCCTGGGCTCGAGTGGTCAAAGAGGGAAATGGCGTTATCATTCACATCCAACACGCGCTATCTGAAGCATATTTGTGGCTCCTTCCCAAACTTCAATGAGCCTGCAAAGGAAATCAGTCGCTAATATTGTACTCGACTAAATGTGCGCAATACGCCTATCATATGGATGAATGTGGTATGGACGAGTTGTTGTGGCCAGGATGGATGATGTTCACCAAACCCTAACCTCGATTCGACCTAGAAGTGCGGGACGGATATTGAAATATGAAAGTGCCACGGATGACGCGCGATAAACCCTACCGTTCATTCGTCCTCCATTTTTCATCCTTATCTGTAGTTGCGTACGCCGTAATCTAGTCCTAGCCACCTGGCTTAAACACCCTAGACCAGTTGCAGGTGGGTACGTGGCGACGACGGAAGTTGCGTAATCTGGTAGCCATCTGTTATTGCACAGGTAGGTATGGATGTCGTTCATCAAGCAGCATTCCACGTACACGTCTCATCCAAATCAAAATACGATGGATGTCGTGATTCCATGGATGAGGGATTGTATTTTTCATCCGTTCATGCAATTTCAAATTTTGCACGGACCACGTGGTACACAGTCCGGGTACGTTGTGTAGCCGGATGCGTGGCGTCGCCGCACTTACGACATTTCGTAGGCATACGTTACGGCCCGCGTAGGTTGGCTTCTCATCCCTTTCTGGGTTCTGCAGTGTTGTGGCGTGAAAGAAAGGGGCAAAACATTTCCCCACGACATTCATTTCAAGTCACTAGAGTACCATTCCGTCCCACCCCGCCGCAGCGGAAGAGAAGACATAGGTAGGACACACATCCGTCACAGATAAACAACTGCCTTGCATGTGATCTCGCATGCTGCAAACACCCAGCATAGCCCTCATAGATTCCCCCTTGAGAGGTGGGCCTTGCCCGTGAAGAGCAGTCACCTTCTTGTATTCATGGCACCCCCGTCAGAAAGCCTGATCGAACTATCCGCGCCTACCTGACATCCTCTCATTTTCTCTCACTCTCTCTCATCTTTTTACCTCTCGAGTCCAAGGGTCAGATCCAAATACACTCGGCAGTTACGCACGAGCTGCGGGTTCGACTGACATTCTGGAAAGAAACAACAATGCTGCCATGTTACAGATGCACCCTAATATTCCATCTATGCAATGTGGAGTCTCCCCACTATGTGGTTTGAGTGATGCACTACATACATGCCCTGATTCCCCAACTATTGTACCCACACCCTTTACATGCTCAACTGACCATAGCTGCAATCAGACTTCCCTCATGGCTACAATGCAGGAACTAATGCATCATGCAAATGCGATTCCAGACAAACAGTGACCCAAACAGTCGATTTTTACTTCTTCCTCAGCATAATCCTTCCTCTACACAAAATAATGAGTATGGAGCTTGAAGCTCAAGTCTCTCGTTCACGTCACCATCACCACCTCCACTTCTCTATC
Source organism: Takakia lepidozioides (assembly GCA_030704615.1). Classification (NCBI taxonomy): domain Eukaryota; kingdom Viridiplantae; phylum Streptophyta; class Takakiopsida; order Takakiales; family Takakiaceae; genus Takakia; species Takakia lepidozioides. The sequence continues at coordinate 69,720,892 of CM060733.1, read as the reverse complement.
TTATTCTGCCTGTCTCACTACCATCTGCCGAAAAGTAAGAAGAAACTCCTTCTCACCAAAATTTGCCTTAAAACCCAAACCCCACTTGCCTGTGCAATTACTACACCTGCAGCTCCTATAGTCGACCATATTAACTAGCTCTGTCCAGAAAACTAACTCAGCCGCCATCGCAGATACTGACTAAGGAACAAGAAAGTAAATTGCAACCAAAAACTAAGACATAGGCTGTTGCCTGCTCCAGAATACAAAGTGTCATGAGCTCACCGTACCCGTGCTTGTGTGCTTGCATGAAGAACGCCATCACTCATCAATCCTGCCGATCTAGGGCACATGGATGTTTGGCGGATGGATGTCCTCATCCAATGAATCATAATTCATCCATCACTACTATTCATCCAACTACTTAAATGTTGTAAAATCTTAAGTACTTAGCCCATCGAACTGCTGCAAAAATAACCACATATTCACACTACATATGTGGTGTGGCTCACTTTTTTTTAAGTGACGGCGTCCACTTTGTCCCTTTTTTTTATTAGTTATTTCCTTTGTAGATAGATTCGACTTTTAGGCAGTTGCCTTGCTCTGTCCCTCCTTCTTCATCCCCAAGATTTGAATTCACCACCCTGAGTTCTCCTTGCTCAGTTTCCAATGTACCAGGAACAGTACCATGTACCCCAAGGAGTTCTAGACTTAGAATTGATTCCAACATATGTTCCTCCATCCTTGCCTTAGTTGTTCCATCGCTGCCGTCCTGGTTGCTAATACCCTTGCCCTCATACTGCAGGAACAAATGATACCTGATCACTGAGAGGTAGGGGTGTTCATCCCATTCATTTTTCCCCAAATCTTTCAAAGCCTCAAATGCCATCTGCAGCTGCTTGGCCATCTTTGTCTGTTTGTAGTTGAACACGGGTGTTATGCGCTCGTGCTGAATTCCATACAGCCTGCATGTGTTGGCAAAACTCTCGCCCCACTCTTCATCGTCACTGGAGAGAATCGCTTCAGGGCATCCGTAACGCAAGATCATTACCTCTCTGAGGCAACGATTGATGCAAGCTGGGCTGCGTTCTGCCAACGGGCTGGTCTCCACACTGCCTGAATGTGGATCAACAGCCACAAACATAAACCTGTTTCCTTGCCTTGTTGCTGGGAATGGACCTGCAATGTCCACCATCATGTGCCGAAAGAGACCGTCCATAGCATTTTCATGAGCTCCTGTTTGGTTCACCTGATCTGCCGAAAGAGGTACTCCTGCCCTGTTTCCATCATCCTCGAGGCACTGATTTTCTCCATGTACTGAACCCTTTCTTAGATCTTGACGCCCCCGATGCATAGACTCCATCCATGACTCAAAGCTGGTAACATGGCCAAATAGTAGCAATGAACATGCTTCACGGATATGCCCTCTTTCACTGCTGCAGTGTTTGCAGAGTCGGCGACTCATCCCTGATTCGTTCCTTAAGCATGGTCTCTCATCCACTTTGGCCTGGTGCTGCCCGTCAGATGGGGCTGGTTTCTTCCCTTGCCCTTGGTCATCACACATTGCTGGTATCCAGCCATTGTGGGATGGTATCATGCAACCCATGCCCATAATCTCATCCATGTTGGTAACACTGTGTTGTGTGTGGTCAAATACCCCTTCAGCGCATGCATTCACTTCCCGGGACTCTGGTGCAGACCTCAAGTCAGCAACTAGTTGCACCCCATTTAACTCAGATTTCTCCTCCAGTGTACAGCCCACATCAGAGCTGATTGCTGCTGCAACAGGTGCACTTGCACCATCCGAAATGTGCCCCACAACATCTGTCCAGCCCCTTTGGTCATGCCACCCTGTATCAATCATGTTAACGGAAGGCAGTCCAATGCCACATCCTGCCCAATTCGCTGTTGCAGCCACCCTTGGCTGCTCGAGGCATGGCTCGTGTTCCACAGGTGTCATCAACCCACCAATCAATTCCATTCTCTCTACACGTGCTACCACCTGCACATTCCTGCGCTTGGGATTTCCTGCCATATAACTCTCACTCACAGATTCCTCACGATCACTCACAACACATATGTTCTGCAGTACTTCACAGTCATCAAAACTCACTTTCTTCAGTTCATTTTGGGCTTGGCCCTCAAGGGCGCCCGGCTTCTTCAAGATTCCTTTGACAGTGACACCTTTCGCAAGGTGCCCTTCACTCACATCAGCCTCTATAAATTCAAATGAAAAGTCCTCCAGACTGTTACTTCCATTGTGGTGCTCTGACCAGAGCCATCAAGTCAGTACACACATAAAAATGCTGCCCCACCAGCTGCTTCCTAAAATGCCAAAATGCCCACACACAGATGTGATGATGTTAATGTTCACAGTCTGGATTGGGACACGCACCTGCAACATTTGGTTCGAGTCTTTGAGAGGTTGCAGGCTGCCAACCTGCGTCTGAACCCATGTACTTTTGGTAATGAGGAGTTGGTTTTCTTGGGTCATGTGGTGTCTGCTGAGGGAGTCAGGCCTGACCCAAATAAGATTGCTGCAATTCAGTCCTTTCCCATCCCGAAGAACCCCACGGGGGTGAGGGTGTTTGTGGGGATGTCTGGTTATTATCAAATTTATGTGCAAGGCTTTTCTATGATATGCGTGCCCTTGTTCAATTTGACCAGGAAGGATGTCCCCTTTAAATGGTTTGCTGAGGCTCAGAATGCTTTTGAAGCTCTGCGTTTGAAATTGATGACTGATCCTGTTTTGGCTAGACCTGACTTTTCCAGACCCTTCATCCTTGATGTGGACTGGTCCAGCAAAGGGGTAGGAGCCATCCTGTCACAGAAATATCAACGGCGGGAGCATGTGATTGCGTATGCGAGCAAAGTCCTTTCTGATGCTCAACAGAAGTACCACCCTATGGAAGGTGAGTGTTATGCCCTTGTGTGGGGAGTAGTTCACTTCCGGCAGTACCTTTATGGCACTCCCTTCATAATCAGGACTGATCACAAGCCCCTTGAATGGCTGGCTACCGTCAGCGATGCCTATGGTAGGCGAGGGAGATGGATAATGATTCTTCAAGATTTTGATTTTAGGATTGTTCATAGGGCTGGATCCAAACACTCCAATGTTGATGCATTGAGTCGGTACCCTGTGGGACCAGAGGAGGAGACTGAAAAGCTGGAAATTAACAGTGGCCACGGACAAAAGGGGAGGGCTCCAAGGATTTCTTTCTTCTTGAGATAGTGAATTCCATAAGGGATGCCCATGCTAGATTGTATTGGTGTGGAGAGGAAGGGAATAAGCTAGAGTCTCAAATTTCCAAAGAGGTGTCATGTGATTTAGATCCAGGCAGTCTTGCTTTCAAGACGGGCCCCCATGTGCTGGAACATGTGTGGAGACACATTAGACGAATAAATCATTTGCCTCCCCATCGACGCGTTCACCCCTCAAGCTATTCCACAATTTAATTGAATTTAAATTCATTTTAAGCCAATAAATAGGTTTGCACTACCTTTCATTGAGGGTTTCTGGCACGTATCGATTTTGTTTTTGGCTCAATTTTGTTCTGCGGCTTCCAGCATCCCACCACTACTCCCCCGCCAAAATTTGGACCAATAAAAAATGCCCCTAAAAAACAGTGTTCTCTTCGCTCACTATTGCTGAACTCTCTATGAATTGTGCATGAAATTGAACACAAATCAAGTTTGGAGTGCAAAATGGGCAAGAAACTGTGGTTTTGGGTCCAAATGAATTTTGGTCGCTCCCAAATTTGGCACGGACGTTGCATATGGAGTCATTACACGCCCCATTTAAAAACGGACTGAAAAAAAAAACCTGAGTACGCAAAACGCAGTCCAACAGGTCCCAAAGTAATAGCAGATCCAACAGAATACATTCAATGGGTGAGCGGACGGTTGCCCATCCAAATCATTTTTGTTTGCTTCCAAACTTTGCCAGTACGTTCGAGACACCCTCTCACAGGTCCCGGACTAATATTAGATCAATCGAAATTCATTCGATGGCTCAACGGATGGTTGGCCATCGAAATGATTTTGGTTCGCTTTGAGACTTGGCCAGTATGTTCAATGTACCATGGAAGAGGCCCTAGAGTAATATGAGATCAACCGAAATTCGTTCAATGGGCCGACGGATGGTTACCCATCCAAATGATTTTCGTTCGCTTTGAGACTTGGCCAATGTGTTCAATGTACCCTCTGTAGTATGAGATCAATCGTTAACGATTAATCATGAATCATCCAACATGGGAATTGTTGGTTCACCCTTTGAACCATTTAACATTGACATCATACTTGTCTAGTAACTTTAAGAGGACATGTACAAGACACTTGCAAAGTTTCAAATGAATCCAAAATCATTTGGCTGGGGAATGATTAGTTCACCCATAGCCAATTTCAGGGGCTGAAATTGCCATTTATGGGGCTCGAATTGCCAATTTCAGGGACTGGACTTGCAATTTGAGGGGCTGAAACTGCCATTCCAGGGGCTTCAATTGCCAATTTCAAGGGCTGCACTAGCAATTGCCATTTCACAGGCTACAGTTGCAATTTGAGGGGCGGGAATTGCCATTTCAGGGGCTAGAAGTGCAATTTGAGGGGTTGGAATTAAATTTCAGGGGCTTCAATTGCAATTTGAGGGGTTGGAATTGACAATTTGAGGGGCGTCCGGGTTGGTCATTTTAGGGACTGACATTACCAATTTTAAGGGCTTGAATTGCATTTTGAATTGTAATTCAAGGGTTACAATGGGCCATTGGGGGGCTAGAATTACCAAAGCAATGACATCCAAAGCAATATAAAATCATTTGATAGCGGAATGATTGGTTCACCCTTTCAACCATTTTTTATTCACGTCATACTTATTCGGTACTTGTAGGAGGGTATGTGGATACTGCAGACATGTCTTCCTTCAAAATATGACTTGCTAAAGAGTGTGTTTTGAATTGGCAGTACGGGTGAGAGATCATGTCACCTCCCATCTGATAGGGCACAATCAGGAGGTGTGTGGCCTCAAGTGGTTACCGTCAGGCCAACAGCTAGCAAGTGGAGGCAATGACAACTTGCTCTACATTTGGGATGCAGCTGTCACATCATCATCACCTGAGTCAGCAGTCTATCTACACAATGGTAGTCTCCGCTGCTGCAGATGAAACACTTCGCTTTTGGAAGGTATTTGGGATGGCACAACCTGTCAAGAAGGTCTCCATGGGAGGAACTGGTGATCTGTCATTGCGAAGTATTAACATAAGATAGGAGCGCCAGCTGTGGACTACAAAAAACAGAGCTCCAACATAGCAGAAAGCAAAACATTGATGCCTTGGGACAGGGGTCACCACCTCAACAGAATGCTGGTTTTAAAAGCATAATGAACGTTTTCTGCCATCGTTCACCTTTCCACCATATCCATGGAGCATTGCAACCTTGTGTAGAATAAGGCGAACATCAAAGGCTGGTGGTTGTCTAACTTATTGCACCAGATTCATCCTGAACACTGCCCTGGTGGACATATGCCAAATGTGGGTGGATCGAGGATGCGAAGAGAGTTTTCTACACTGTGGCTGAACGAGATGTGGTGTCGTGGAACGCGATGCTTGCAGGGTATGCATAGCAGGGGCACGGGATGGAGGCTTTGGAGACATATGAACAAATGATGGGTGAAGTGGTGAAGCCTGACCTCATCACGTTTGTGTGCATTTGCAGTGCGTATTCAAGCCTGGCAGCCCTGGAAAAGGGCATGGTTGCTGGAATTGTACCAGATGTGGTTCTGAACAATACCCTCGTGGACATGTATGCCAGATATGGAATGCGATGATCGCAGGATATGCCCAACATGTTGTCATAGGGAGGTCCTGCAACTATTTGAAGGAATGCAAAAGAACGGCTTGAAGCTGGACAGCCTTTATATGTGTTCTATCTGCATGCAGACACGCTGGCCTATTGGAAGGAAGACACTACTTCGATTCCCTGAGTCAAGATCATGGTATCACTCCGACAATAAAGCACTTTGGCTGCATGGTGGACCTTCTTGGACGTGCGGGACAACTGGATGAGGCAGTGGACCTGGTTAATAAAATGTCAATCAATCCAGATGTTGTGGTGTGGAAGGCCTTGCTTGGTGCCTGCAGAATCCATGGCAATGTGGAGATGGCTAAATGTGTGGCAACATCTATCCTCAAGTAGGATGAACAAGATGCCGCGACTTATGTGTTGCTATCAAACATGGAGAAGCTTTGGAATGAACACTTCTCCAAAGCCAGTCAATTGTGGGACAATTGAGACAAAAAGGTGAATGCCTGTTGGAAGCAGATGCAACTCAGCATAGGAACTAGTCTGATAAGTATGGTTTGGGTGTTTGCTGGAAGAATTCTAGGCTATCATTGTATGTTGCTAGCAACAAGGCAAGGATGTATGCATGATTTGTGCAGAGGCATGGATAGCTGAAGGAGCAGGGATGGAGTGTGGGTTCCCTCTTATCAGAACCGGCCCTAAATTTTCATGTTGAATTCTGCAAGTTAGCTGGTTGGGTGAACCTTTGATAGTTGGAGTGACTTTGACATGATACTGCCAAAGTATCCAGAAACAGGTAAGAGAGACGAGGAACAAGAGGGAACAGACTCTACCTTTGTGATGGGCTCACTCCGGTAGTGGGACTTACCTTGGAAAAAACAATAGTTCGAGCTTTCCAGATATCCCTTAAAAAACCCTTCACACAAGCATGAATCTGCTGTGTGTGAGTTGCCCATCAATTAGACCCCCGAGGCTTTAGGCTCAGCCTTGAGATTTTGACGTTGGTGAACAAAGACGCAGGGACTATGTTCTTGATGGTCCTGAAGAGGGTCCCTCTCTGTTGGGAATAGGCGTTGTATGAGAAATTGGATATTGTTTTCAGGCCGCCTGCGCATTGGGCATTGACAATCTCCTTTTTTCGCTCTACATCTGTTTATTGTTCAAAGGTAGACTCCCCGCCCCAGGTTTAAATGTCAGTCTAGTGCCAAGGGTAGCCTTTTGTGGGATTGGCTCCCACCAAGTTTTATCTTATCTTTGCAGCAGCAGGTATCACCTTATTTTCCGGCAATTGCCTCACCAAAGCACTTGTCCACATGCAAACTCAACAGCCTGGTTGCAGAGTTATTGATTTTAGTTTTATAGCCCTGCGTTTACCAGTGACATGCATGGGGAAGGCATCTGTGTGTCACTCTAGGTGTGTAAGATTGTACTCATAAGACATTGTTTGCCGTAGCCTTGTGGCCATTGACCCCGCGCCCAGTTTGAGCGGGAACAAAAGGGACAGAACCTACCTCTGTCAGGGGCTCATGTTGGTAGTAAGACTTACCTTCATATATAGAATTAATCCGGGTTTTCCAGATATCCTCTAGAAATCCCTTCACACAAGCATCAATCTGCTGTGTGTGATTTGCCCAAAAACTAGGCCTCAGGAGGGCCTGGGCTTTTGGCTCAGCCTCGAGACTTTCAAAGTTGGTAAACAAGGGTACAGGGACAATTCCCTTGATAGATTTGAAGAGAGCGTCTCTTTGGTGAGAGAACCCCGGACAGTGTATCAGAAAATGAATACTATCTTCAGATTGCCCACACAACGGGCAATTGCTCTCTCCCTTTCCTCTTTGCTTCTGAAGGTAGGCTTCCTGCCCTGAGTTTAAATTTCAGTCTAGTGCCAAGAGTGGGTAGACCCTTGAGGTCATCCAAGATGTCCTCCCCCATATCACTGACTGGAAACAAGTTCAGGGAAGTTTTCTGCCTAACTTCATTTTCATCAGACAATCTCATGGCAATAGACATGGCTTTGGACACTACAGCCTCTAAGTCAGATTTATCTAGCAGCGGATCCAGGTCAAGGTCATTGAGAATCTCTTCTACTCTCTTCTGCCAGGACTTGGCCTGTTTGACAGGGCGGTCCTGTTTCCAAGATATAGAGTCAATTAACTTAGGAAATCTGGTGTTGGGCATATGTTGCAGCTGACCCCACCATCTGACCTTGAATTCATCTTGTCGGGAGCTTAAGGACGGAATGCCAAACTCACCCCAAACAGCCACATTGGCTGTTTTGGAGCATGCTGACATACACTCCTTAAGCACCCCCACTTGAATGGATTCTAGAGACTTAGCCTGGTTGGAGTTATCAACCCATATAGCAGATCCGTACTCCAAGGCAGGTCTAATAACGTGACAAAACATGGTTTTCTTAACCTCAGAGTTGACCCCTCCGCAGTGGAAAATTTTAGTGAGCCCCAGAGCTTTGCCCTTGCAAGTTTGAACAACTTTCCGGATATGTGCATCCAATTACAATTGGAGGAAAACTAAACGCCCAGGTAAGTGTAGGAAGGGAGGACCAGGATCTCTTGGCTACCCCACTGCCACTTAAGATCACTTCCTCCCTCTCCTCTGTCGTTGAATGCTACCACTGCACATTTGCTCTCTGAATGGTTTACCAATCGTCAAGGTTTACACAAGATGAACAAATTATGGGTGTGCAAGAGAGGAAGAGAGAGAGAGAATGTACACATACGACGTTGTTTGCCGTGGTCTTGTGGCCATAGACCCCAATTTGGGCGAAACAAAAGGGAACAGATAGTACCTTTGTGAGGGGCTCACTTCGGTAGTGTGACTTACCTTGATAGAGACAATTAGTGTTCGTTGCAGATTACATGTTGTGTGTTTTTAGGTGTGGCCTTGCTGACCAGCTTTACCTTTCCCAGACTTAGTTGACCAAGGGAATCAGTCCTCTCGTCTGGAGGGAGAGAGAGAGAGTATTCCTAAGACGTTGTTTGCCGTAGCCTTGTGGCCATTGACTCCATGCCCAGTTTGAGCAGAACACAAAGGGACAAAACCTACCTTTGTTAGGGGCCGACGCCCGTAGTAAGACTTACCTTGGAATAAACAATTGATCCGGGTTTTCCAGATATCCTCTAGGAATCCCTTTACACAAGCTTCAACCTACTGTGTGTGGTTATTGGTGTGGCCTAGTTATTGGGCCACACACAGTGGTTATTGGTGTGTGGTTTGCCCAATAACTAGGCCATCGTTTGGCTCAGCCTCGAGACTTTCAAAGTTGGTAAACAGAGGTACAGGCGTATAAGCAAATGATGCGCGAAGGGGTGAAGCCCAACCACATCACGTTTGGTTGCATTTGCAATGCGTATGCAAGCCTGGCAACCCTGGAAAAGGGCAAAGAGATGAATGGCGACATCGTCAGAGCTGGAATCGTACCAGATGTGATCCTGAACAATACCCTGGTGGACATGTATGCCAAAGCAGGGTAGAGTGTGTGTACAGAATCATCCAAGAGAGCCAAATTTCAAGCACAAGATTACCTATGATTCCCTGTGAATCAATAGCTACAAGAAACCTGCATGGGTAGATGGTCAACTAAAGGCAGCCGCTGCAGCGGCACAGTTGATAAAATCAGGCACCTCAACCACGACCACAGCCTCTGGAAGAGGGTCAAGAGAGGGAGTCCACAATGCCTCTTCTGGCACTTCTGGGCAAAGAGGTGCATGGCGACATCGTCAGAGCTGGAATCGTACCAGATGTGATCCTGAACAGTACCCTGGTGGACATGTATGCCAAATGTGGGAGCATCGAGCATGCAAAGGGAGTGTTCGACAATATGGCGGAACGAGATGTGGTGTCGTGGAGTGCGATGCTCGCAGGATATGCACAGCAGGGGCGCGGGATGGAGGCTTTGGAGACGTATGAGCAAATGATGTGCGAAGGGGTGAAGCCCAACCGCATCACGTGTGTGTGCGTTTGCAATGCATGTGCAAGCCTGGCAGCCCTGGAAAAGGGCAAAGAGGTACATGGCGACATCGTCAGAGCTGGAATCGTACCAGATGTGATCCTGAACAATACCCTGGTGGACATGTATGCCAAAGCAGGGGTAGAGTGTGTGTACAGAATCATCCAAGAGGGCAACATAATGCAGAGGGAAGGCTTCAAGTTGGACAGTATCACCTTTATATGTGTTCTCTTTGCATGCAGCCACACTGGCCTACTGGATGAAAAAAGACGCTACTGGGATTCCCTGAGTCAAGATCATGGTGTCACTCTGACAGTAAGTGCACTTTGGCTGCATGGTGGACCTTCTTGGACGTGCCAGACAACTGGATGAGCAGTGGACCTGATTAATAAAATGCCATCAATCCAGATGCTGTGGTGTGGAAGGCCTTGCTTGGTGCCTGCAGAATCCATGGCAATGTAGAGATGGCTAAATGTGCGGCAACATCTATCCCCCCATCGGATGAACATGATGCTGCGACTTATGTGTTGCTATCAAATATCTATGTTGCAGCTGCCAGGTGGGATCCATCTGAGCAACAGAATGTTCTCCTTGCATTTTCCCAGCGCCTAACAACAAGCTGTATGTCCCATCACATTTCACATGAGCTTGTTCTTCCTTGTACGACAATTTGACACTTATAATAGTTTATATAGCTACCGGGACATTAAATTAAGAATCCAAACTATTTGAAATCTACATCAATTGCCCATATAAACAAATGGTCAGAGGGGTTAGAAAGGAGCCAGGTCGCTACTGTATTGAGGCATTTTTATCAAGACAATCATTTTTTAATCAAGATAATAAAGCTAAATGTTGAGAAACTGAAGGATGGCCAACAGTTAGTACCTAAGTTGGTTAGTAAACTGAGTGCCACCCAGATGATTCTGGGGCAAAACATGCTACTTGAGGGGTGTGGTATACTCTTCTACCCCTTCCATTGGGTGATGCCCCATTTCTACGCCTTCATGGTGGGGTTACTGTGAAAGAGGTTATTTTCTCCTCGCTATCAAGGGGCCTGATTTGTGAGCTGTCGCTCCCAGATGTTTCCCCATAAAATAAAAAAATAAAAAATGATGAGCAACGGATAAACAACCGGATTTCGATCCTGATGAAACAAATGCTTAACGAAGGGGAAAATACGGGTTCACCTCTACCTCATTTCCAGGGCATAGATAGAGGTAGCTACATCAAACAATGAAATTTGGAAACCCACCTTATTTTGTGAAAATTGATCGGTAGTTCTCAGAATTCGTCGCTAGTAGTGCGGAGCAATGCGAAGCCCTAGTTAAGTAGTTAAATTACTTCTCAGAAATCCACCTTGGTCTGTTGGTTAGGGACCTTCGCTGCATCGCCGAGGTTGGGGGGTCTACTCTCGCTTGTTGCAACTTAGCTGGTTTTGCTTATATTTAAGAACCCTTGAAATAGCTCTATAAGTAATTAAATAGGCTAGTTGGTTTTGAATGGTTCTTGATGGACTTGTTGGTTAGTGGTTTATCTCGCACCTCCGAGGTTGGTGGTTCACATTGTCGCCGCACTGCTCCTTTTAAGCAGTTTTGATCCTCTCCTTTTATTTCGGTATACTAAGATTGTTTGCTGGGCTGATCTTTTCCTTAGAATGATCTAATTGCTTATCTATTCTTGACTCACATAAATTAATGGGGACTAGTAAAAACTAAATAAATCAATATCCCTATCTTTTAAAACGTAAATATATACATAAAATCCTTAAAAAATAAATAAAAATTAAGTTTGTTGGTTGAAATTAAATTCTGTTGTTTGCTTAATAACTAATATTTACACTAGGCTATCTCTTTTAATGTATATAGATGCGTATATATATATATATATATATATATATATATCTAAAATCAAAAATCCCCGAAGTAATTATACACTCGCCTTACTTATTTCTAGACTACTGTTTTCCTAAATACGTCAATGAGTTAGCACTAACTGTTGGTTACAAATTACAAACGCAAATACTTATAACATAGAAACTTTATAAATCCACACTAGCAGCACCATTGGAGCTAGGTGGCGCCTTCGGGACCTAACCTAACTCTGTCTAACACAAACCCTAAATTAAGTATGCAACTGTTAATGGGATGCATTAATAGTTGACACATTCTGCCTGATGATTCCCCATACACCGGACCCGTGTCAAAATACTTTTGCAGGGTATTGGTCAGATTGTCCAGTCTCTTGTCCATTGGACTCAAATAAGCTACCTCATCACTGTCTCTCCTTCTAGCGGCTTCAGAGGGGTTTCGCCCAATCTTCCCAGTCCGCGTTCAATCTCAATCGCAGTATCCAAAGCTTCATCTATATCCACAAATCGTCTACCAAGCATGGCCCTCATTATTTCCGGTCGCAAGCCCCCAACAAAGAGCTTGCGCTGCTCCAGATCCGCTATGCCTCCTTTCAAAAACATGGCTCAACTTATCAAAGTACGCCTGAACGCGTTGCTTATGCTTCTGTTTGATTGAATCTAGTCTCATCTTGATTTCCGCCATGTCCACAACTTCAAACTTGGCAGTAATTGTAGCCTGGAAGTCTGGCCAATGTCTAGCCTTGGGTTCTGCTTGCGGAACCATTCGTCCGCCTTGGAACGCATATTCAACCGAGCCACTTTGAACATCTTGTCTTCACTCAGATCCTGTACATCTTCAGACATCTAGATTCGGTTGATCCAGTCGTGAACGTCTTTGTTCTTCCTACCGAAGAACGGGGCCTCAATTCCCGCCGGGCTAGTCATCCTCCAAATACACAACAACAGTCAAGCGAAGGGAAAACGGTAAGCAAACAAAACCAACTGGCAAATACACACACCTACATCAGTTTTGACCCCTATACCATTCCCACACTCCATTGCGCAACATCTCTACACGACCTCCCCAGGTAACTTCCCTAGCCATAGTGTTAATTCTTTCCCACCTTCCTGATTCCCTCATCCAAAGAGCTATGGTAGTGCGGCCTCCAACATGTGTCACTCGAAGGCACAAGTCACCATCCCTCAATCTCCAAGCAAGATTAAAAAAATAGAGTCTAGGCTCAGCACTAACGCACGCTGACTGAAGAATATGAGGATGTCTCCAATGCTCGGTTCATCGGGTATCAGGGTATGATCCCTACCGGCCATATAAAGAGAGATCACCAAAACACATAATGAACCATTGCGAAGAATGCAAACAGAACAGAGACCGACATCAGCTCTGATACCAAAGAAAGGGGCAAAACATTTCCCCACGACATTCATTTCAAGTCATCAGAGTACCATTCCGTCCGACCCATGCCGCAACGGAAGAGACGACATAGGTAGGACACACATCCGTCACAGATAAACAATTTGCTGCAAACACCCAGCATAGCCCTCATAGATTCCCCCTTGAAAGGTGGGCCTTGCCCGTGAAGAGCAGTCACCTTCTTGTATTCATGGCACCCCCGTCAGAAAGCCTGATCGAACTACCCGCGCCTACCCGACATCCTCTCATTTTCTCTCACTCTCTCTCATCTTTTACCTCTCGAGTCCAAAGGTCAGATCCAAATACACTCGTCAGTTATGCACGAGCTGCAGGTTCGACTGACCTTCTAGAAAGAAACAACAATGCTGCCATGTTACAGATGCACCCTAATATTCCATCCATGCAATGTGGAGTCTCCCCATTAGGTGGTTTGAATGATGCACTACATACATGCCCTGATTCCCCAGCTATTGTACCCACACCCTTACCATAGCTGCAATCAGACTTCCCTCATGGCTACAATGCAGGAATTAATGCATCATGCAAATGCGATTCCAGACACAAAAACCAAACAGTGACCCAAACAGTCGATTTTTACTTCTTCCTCTGCATAATCCTTCCTCTACACAAAATAATGAGTGTGGAGCTTGAAGCTCAAGTCTCTCGCTCACGTCACCATCACCACCTCCACTTCTCTATCTCATTCTGCCTGTCTCACTACCATCTGCCGAAAAGTAAGAAGAAGCTCATTCTCACCAAAATTTTCCTTAAAACCCAAACCCCACTTGCCTGTGCAATTACTATACCTGCAGCTCCTATAGTCGACCATATTAACTAGTCTGTCTAGAAAACTAACTCAGCCGCCATCGCAGATACTGACTAAGGAACAAGAAAGTAAATTGCAACCAAAAACTAAAGCATGTAGGCTGTTGCCTGCTCCAGAATACAAAGTGTCAGGAGCTCGCCATACCCGTGCTTGTGTGCTTGCATGAAGAACGTCGTCACTCATCAATCCTGCCGATCTAGGGCACATGGATGTTTGGCGGATGGATGTCCTCATCCAATGAGTCATAATTCATCCATCACTGCTATTCATCCAACTACTTAAATGTTGTAAGATCTTAAGTACTTAGCCCATCGAACAGCTGCAAAAATAACCACATATTCACACTACAGTGTATCCGGTGATCCGGATTCTCCTCTGCAGTGCCCGACTCTTGAGCTTCCTTTTCTATTTTCGAGTAGGGGAACGTCGTCTTCATGGAGCACATTGTGGAAGAAGACGGGGAGTTTGTGCTGCCCACACAAACACGCATACTGCGTGGCCGGACGGTCATCTCCCAGTAGAGCAGCGAGGGTGGTAGACCTCCAAAATGTTAGGGAAACTTCGGAAGAAAACCACGACATCACAGGAAGGCGGAATGGTGTCTACAACGGCCAACCCGTCCATGGACCGCCCTCCTATCTCCCTCATTTCTGCAAGCGGTGCCTCGCCAGGTCCAGCAACGAGCGCACAACAGTGCTGGCCGACATTGTTTTGACTGGCGACATGCACAAACAAGCCCTACTGTCACTCACTACAAGTGCGATGAACCACACAATGAGCTCTATTTTGCACTTGCTGAAGAATGGGACTCCGCCAAAAATACCATTATGCAGGATGAAGCCCCTCCCCGCTGTGCGGATGGCTGAGCGCCCTGGCATCAACAAGCTGAAGTTGTATTTTGAGGCGGACATGTATAATGATGCACTTGCATCGCTCTTGCTTTCTACCAACGACAACAGTGGAGAGAGCCAAGACATCCAACAGGGAGATTGACATGCATGGTTTGTACATTGGTAGCGGATATGGCGATTTGAGGAAGAAATAAATAACACGTGTGGGAATTTTTGTCAAACAAATGGCTGCACATCTACGACAGGAATCATAGGTGGTACGCCTGGATGGAGGTCATCTCCGAGCAACATCCTGACGAAGCGAGCTGACACTACCGGGTGAACGCAAAGATTATGGATGTGAAGAGTTTGGATCTGGGCCTTATACGATGTGTGTAGATGCATATATTGGTACACTCTTCTTTTCAGATCGTTTTTGATCATAAGACAAGCGGTTTCGGCAATGTACTGCCAAAACAAGTTAGTTTATTAGTTGTCTAGGAATCGTTGGTAAAGCACGTAGGAAATTAGACAGTGTTTGCGACGACCATGGAGTGGAACTCTGGCTTCAAGATGACCGTAGGAAGTTGCATCGACAGTAGATTAGGCTGCCAATTCGGTACCAGAAACGACGAAATAATCCTGTTCAAACAATACAGGACGACTATTCCAGTCCCAGATTGTGATCTCTCTTTTCTCCCGCCTTTCAAGTCCAGTAGGAACACACGGCGAGGAGCTTGGCAATTGGTGGAAGCGACATGTAGCGATGAAATATCGCAACAAAACAATTGGCCGCATCGGAATGACAGCAGGTCAGGACGATTTCAAACGGCAAAGCGTGGACTTGTTAGCGGTGCGGGACAACTGGAGGGGACTCCGAAAACCTATGACTCAGTGGCAGGGTCAAAGACCCCAAAGCCATCACTAGGGATTTGATTTCCAAATATACCACAAAATATGTGTGTAGCGAAAATACGACGAATGGCGAGAAATGCAACTTTTTACCACCGATGGAGCTGAGAATTTACAGGCTGATACGGGGTATATAATTGTAGTTTTTCAGCAAGTTTGGTGATTTATGGAGCTGATTAGCAGCGGGGCCAAATTATTGAGTCGACGGCACTCACAAGGCCTATTATTTGCATTTCTACTTCTTGGATGGATGAAAAATCCTGGAATTCGCCTTGAGGAGCTGGAGGATGATGAAATGACAACTCGCGCCAACTGGTCATCCAATTGGATGGATGAAAAGACAACTTTCATTTGCCTCTAAGACTTTTCATCCATGTGGAATAGTATATTATAGATCCTCCGAAGAAACAATAGTTTAATACATATTTTCCCTTAAACTATTAGGCACAACAACAGTATAAAAGAGGGGGCAAGGCTTCTCTTATTCTTCATCTAGCTCATTTGCTTAGTTTCCTCTTGCTTGTTGTTGTAGTGCTTGCTAGGTTTTGGCTTGAGGAGGGGCTAGATCCTAGGGAGTGGAGCTTGAAGCTCCCTAGTTAGATATTCTTGTGAGCTAAGGCAAGTGGCCTAGCTTGTGGGCCTTTGAGCCATTTTCATTTGTGAAGGAAGAGGGCAATTTCATGTGGAGGAAAGTGACTGGAAGACGAGTAGGAGGGGCTGGTATGGACTTATGGACGAGAGCCCAAGTGGAGGCCGCATAGAGTACCATTACTTGAGTCGATAGAGCATCCCAAGCACTCTCGCATAGAAAGGTTGATCCCATCTTACCATTTCACCATTTGTGTATGTGATTCATTTATTTTCCAAGCAAAGCTTGAAGCTGAAAATCTGATTTAGACTCTTCAAAGGAGGAGAGTGCATTGTGGAATCCCATTATTTCATGTCTAGAAGTGACAAGGGGAAAACCCCCATAGTCTATTGGTAAGGGCACCAATAGAGGCTTGTATTTGAATTGTTGGAAGAAGGAATCTTTGTATTTGATTACTAATTTGAAATATAGCCAGCTCTGGCAAAGGCAGGCCAGTAGGCTGGATCTATGATATAAGGCCACTATAAGGCCTCTATGTTCTAATTTCCCCCCCCACTAGCAAGCCATGGAGGCCTAGGGAATGGTGGGTTGTATTTTTTTTTGTCTTGGGGTTTGGGCAGACTAATTTCGCTTGACAGCAGCTGCCCCAAAGTCGCAAGCAGCCCGGGAGGAGCCCGGGTGCTGCGCCTAGAGAGTAGGGACTCGATTACTAAAAGCGTGAAGGCAGCCGTGGCCCAGCCACGACGTACGGGAGCGGGGGGCCAACGCTGACCCTAAGTCGTATTGAGATCAAGTACATCAGCCGTGTGGCTCAGGCGTGAGGCCCTGAAGCGTGCGAGCAAGGCGCGGGTCTTTATCCGCTGGATAATCAAAAGTTGAGACGGACCGGCGGACGTTGGCGTTAACCGTAGCGGTCCACAGTTTGGACCGCTACGCGCTGATCTGCGCCCCGCCACGTGGCGGGGGCGTTTTACCCAGCGGGCAATGCGTCTGCAAATTCCCTTAAAGGGGAGTATTCTTACATTTAGCTATTAGATTCAATTTATACCCCTCTAAGGGTTATGAGCCATTATCTAAGGCGCCAGTGGTAGATAAAATCTAGGATTTTGGGAGGACGTAGCCTTGGAGGGGAACGTTCTTAGGACTCCAAGAGAGAGCCAAGCGGGCCTAGGAGCAGTGAGCTAGAGGCGGAGACCTCGAGAGACAAAGGAGGAGAGAAAGTACTTTGTCCTAAAAACTCGGCTACAGTGAGCCTTTGTGTCAGAGCCCAAGGTAGAGGATGATTTTTTCCACGGAGGGAAAGCGCACCAGCACCTTAAAATAATGTAAGGTGGGTGACTCTCTGGCTTGGACCCACCAGTGGTTATTTTATTATTTATGCGTGCATGTTCTAGACTAACGAATATAGTGGCAGGGATGAGCTCTCAGCGAGATTCATTCATCCGATAGAGCCGCGACAGTTCCCCGCGGCAGGGAACGGTTCCCGGGTGTTCCTCGGTTCTCATTGGGTTCCCAAGGGCATCTTTAGGCACCAAGGGTATCTTTGGATTCCGCACATGATTTCCCATAGGGGAGGTATTTTTTCTGATTTTCTTAATTTCTTTTATTTTCCAGCATTTCTGATTTACGAAATTGCTTAAATAAGATAGATGCACGTGGTGCTCGTTATAGCCTGCAGGGCGTTGATTAAACTGATTGAACTTGTTGAGTTCAGGGGCTTAGAACCACCTTATTGAATTGAGTGAACCTATTGGATGACAATAAGCATTTTGGCCACTCCTATGTTAAAACAAAATATTTAGGCACTGGGGTAGGAAACGTTGGCCCTTCCATTTAGAGGTGACTTGAACTCAAGCCCTCGGCAAAGGAGGGGCATTGGGAGAGGACGATTTTCCCTCTTCTCCCTAGGCTCAACAGGTGCCTTGTGAAGGGATTAAAACATGTTCCGGCTATAGGTGGCTCGGGGGCCTAGGCGGTAGGAATTAGGCAATAAAACACAAAGATTTGGAAGGCAGTTACTGAGTAGATTGTAGAACACCGTTGGACTTAGAAACGCAAACTCGCCCTGTGCAGAAGAGTACGTGATTTCTCTTTGCCGGTAGGACTTAGATAGTGATCATAGCCACCATGTACGACCACGGACCCCCTGCACTAACCGCAGACGGGTAGGCGGTTCAGTGAGCCCAACCTACACCGCAACTTACCTCGGCCCCCCTAGACTACTATGCCGTCACCCTGACCGCGCGCGCTCAGGGCTCGTCAACGTGCAACGAATCGTATGAATGTGTGAGTTTCTATCCCCATTTCTGCTCACATGAACATAGGTGTAAGAGCTTAGCATTTCGGGGATCTCCAATACATGGGGTTGCAGGTCTTGCATAAGCAGTCAATGTGGGTGATAGAGGCAGTTGGTGTAATTTATGAGGTTGCAGTGGTTATACATGAAAACTTCAAAATCCTCATCCTCCCCATCCATAAATGTTTCAAAGCTATTCACCTCACGGCACTCCGCTCCCTCACAACTATTATCACCAACAAACGCCAACTGGAATCCGGCTCTTCAAACGCACCTTAGGTCCCCCAGGGTACCCCTGGGTACCCAGGGATATCTTAGACCCCCATATTTCTACGGTCACCTGGTGTCCCACATGACACATTTCTTCTTATAGGGCCCACCTTCGAAAGGGGGCAGTAGCCGCAAGATAAAGTGGCTCTTAGTTATGCTGGCTTCGGTCGGAGTCTTCTCTCTCTCTCTGGTGTTATCCCCAGGTGCAAAAGAGAGATGGAGGCTAGATGATGAGCAGTTCGAGGAGCTCATGGAGGAGGTCGGTGCTATTGGCAGATGTGGTATTCGTTATGAAACACATAAGAAAAAAGTGGAAATGGGGATTGGAAGTGATGTAGAAGCTTCGATGACAATGAAAAAGTGGAGCGGGTACAACTATATCCAGGGGAGCCGGTTCCCAGGCCAAGGGAGTGTGGATGAAAGATGTTTTGTCTTCAAGATGTCAACTATTGGCAAAGGTTGTGGAGTACATCTGGTGGACATGATGTGGCCCGGAGGGGGAGCTGGGATCGAGCTGGATTATGTTCGACAACGTCAAGCGAATAAACGGCCGGAGCACAATGGCATGTCACGTGTACCATCCGAACTACCGGAAGCTTATGACGATCGCAATTTGTGAAATGAAATCAAAGTATACAGCATCGCAAGTAATCATGTGGGAGAGCATCAATGATTAGATACAAATAGCAGGGAAGGGCCCACCACATTTTCGAGGGTTCATGGCAGACAATGCAAATGCGAACTGGGTTGCTGTTCGTCAAGTGTATGGAGGGGGGGGAACCGGGGGTTGACATTTTTTATGTGTAAGAAATTGTACAAGGTTGTTTAATTTCCAAAGTTATGACTGGATCATTGTGCTTCCATTGAGACTTGCTATGTACAAATATATGATATTTCTTCCAAGAAATATAGTTTCCAAAGCACGTAATGTTCATAGGTTGGAAATGACGAGCCCATCAGGAATAGATGCACCCTTTTATGGTAAAGAGGTAAAAGATGTTGCTGACTGGTTAGAAAAGTTGCAACTAGTAGGAGATGTGAGAGATCTAACAGAGGACAAGCTATTCAAAGTAGCTAGGCTTAATTTGCAGGGAAGGGCAGATGAGTGTTACAAACTCCAAAATCCCAAGCCTACTAACTGGGGAGAATTTCGAGAGTTGGTATTGGAGAAATATGGACAGGTGGATCCCACGGAGCTCAAGATGAAGCTTGACTCCATAAAGCAAGAAAGCAGGCAGCGCGTACAGACCTACTATGATCGGCTGTCAAAGTTATTCACAAAGGGTCAGATAACAGATCTGGAGAAAAGGAGAAGATTTCTCAATGGGCTACGCCCATAAATCATGCGCTTAATGCTGGGGACAAGATTTGTTAACATAGATGATGCTGTGGAAACGGCACTACAAGTGGAACGAGGATTGGGGGCATAGGTGAGACACCTTTGGAGCCATTACATGAAGATGACTCTTATGAAGATCACACGTTGGGAGAAACACCGATGGACAGACGACTAGATGCACTAAATGTCACTTTGAAGAAATATTTCGAGAAAGGAGCTGGAATCCCTGAGAGTTCAGGAAGCAGAACCTCGCCACATGGGCAAAGAGTCTGCAACACATGTCATCAGGAAGGACACACTTCAAACTTTTGTCCAACAAATAGAACACCTATTACATGTGGAAAATGCCACAGAATGGGTCATAGGACAGAAGTATGTGGGGTAAGATGTTCGAACTGTAAGACATTGGGGCACTTTGAATATGAATGTCGGGCAAAGCAGGAACCAGGAAAGGGAGGACAACCTACCACGAATCTACTCCAAATGATGTACAGTGACGAAGAAGCTGTCTTGGCAGGACTCAATGAGATATTTGATCATCATGAGATTAATGAAGTAAGGATGCCAAGAAATAGGGTGCCAATACCAACACCAATGAGTGCACCAGGGATGGAGCGGTCAATTTCAGGAGAGGCATCTGATGGACCAAATGTAACACCAAAAAGTATCTTGCAACCTCGAGTGAACACACCAAAGTGGCCAGAAACAGGAGGAGGCAGATCCAAGATCCTTAATCATTTTTGCAAAGGTAGGAATTCAATGTCACCCATGGATTTGATTTTGCAAGTGCCTGGAGAATTTGAGAAACTCAAAGGTCTAGTTAAAGTGGTGGAAAGGTCAATGTCCAGTGACTCTTCCACAGGAGGAACTCGGACAGCACAGACAGCGCAGGACATTTTGAAAGCCCCAAACATAGCATATGCCTACAATGGCAGAGTTCGTGCATTACATGCATTGGTCACAATCGGTGATTTTCAGATCATGGGGCAGGTTGACACCGGAGCTATGATCTCAGTCATAGCAGCAACTACAGTGAGGGATCTCGGTCTGATGAAATCAGTAGTGGCTGATAAAGAAATGTCTTATAGAGTAGCATCAGGAGTAGTGGAGACTGCAATGGGAAGACTCGATGACATAAGCGTTACAGTGGGTAAGTTGACAAACAGAGTATCCTTCATGGTTGTCAATACAGATACTTATAACATGCTATTGGGTTTTCCTAAAGAAATTTGGAGCTGCCATCGATACTGAGACTGAAACTCTAAGAGTAAGGTATGGGCCCAGGGGGGATGTGGAATTCTTTCCACTGCACACCATCAACCAAGTCGAGTTCTGTGAGCATCTGATTGTTGAATCTGAAGAAGATCAAGGAAAAACACAGGTCAATTCAGTGAATGTCCAGGAAACAGTAGACATGGATGCTATGACAACAGTCACACCACAGAATGAGGAATGGGGCAGTTCATCAGAAGAGGAGGATTCTGAAGAAAATTCAGAGGAAGAAGCTGATCAAGAACATCAGGAAAGTCACATGGGGCTGTCCAACATTGAGGAATTTATTGACAAGCTGAACTCTGGAGAGGAAGAGCTGGCTGATGATGGATCCATGGCACTCATAGAGAAGGAGACATATTCTTTGCACAAATTCTGGTTAGGGATGCATGCTCTCAAGCATATGAGAGTGAGCCAATGGATGAACCAGATGAGGATGATGATTTTATGGATTGGGAGAAGACAGTCCAACAATAAGAGGTTGAAACACAAAGGGTCTTCATGGCACAGCAAGGAATTAAGGAGGAGTCTGCATCTGAACCAATAAAGACAGCGCAGGAAGAACGTTGGGAACAGATGAAAAGGCGTTTACAGATCAACCCTGGGCTCACGAGAGAACAACGTCAACAGCTTTTGGAGATAATCGAAGCAAATCAAATGGCTTTCGCCTTGAACAAAGCAGATCTGGGTTTTTGTACAGCAGCTGACATGCTATAGACACCCAAGGATTTCCACCCTGCAGGAGTCAGCCTAAGCGATTGTGTGAATGGGAAGGGGATGAAGTACAACGACAAATTGAGGTGCTGATTCAGCAAGGAAAGATGCGAGAAAGCTCTTCGGAATACTCATGTCCAGTAACTTCACCACCAAAGAAAGACGGCAGCAAACGCTTTTGTGGGGATTTTAGACCCCTCAATCAGCAAACAAGAAGGGACTCCTACCCTATGCCCATCATTCAAGATGTACTATGACAGTTGGGGAAATCCTAGTGGTTCTCAGCTTTGGATCTTCAAAGTGGTTTTTGGCAAATCAAAATGCGTGAAGAGGATATCAAGACGACTGCAGTCATTACACGGAGAGGCCTTTTTGAATGGACAGTCATGCCATTCGGTCTGAAAAACACAACTGCTACCTTCCAGAGAACTATGAACAAGATATTGGCTCAGGAGATTAAGGACCATGTGAAAGATTTTGTTGATGACATCAACATTCCTAGTCCAAAGTGGGACAGTCATTTGAAACATGTCATGGGTGTTTTGAAGAAGATGCAGGAGTACAATCTCAAGTTAAATCCAGACAAGTGCGAATTTGGAAACCAGGAACTTGTATTCCTAGGTCACGTGGTTACCAAGGAAGGGATCAAACCAGATCCAAGGAATGTGATTGCAATACAGAAGTTTCCCATACCAAGGAATGTAACCGCTGTAAAAAGCTACCTGGGGGTCACTTACTACTACAGGTGCTACATGAAGGAGTAAGCCCAAGCTGCAAGCCCACTTTTTGACCTCATGAAGAAGGAGCAAACGTTTGTGTGGACTCACCAAGCTCAAAATGCGTTCGAGCTGATCGAGGCTCCTATCCTGGTACGACCTGATTTCCTTAAACCTTTCATTCTTGATGTTGATTGGTCAAAGAAAGGGGTAGGTGCTGTTTTATCACAAAAAGAAGGACGAAGAGAACACGTAATTGCTTATGCTAGTAAGGCATTGTCCGAAGCACAGAGGAACTATCACCCTATGGAGGGAGAATGTTACGCTCTCATTTGGGGAATCCTACACTTTCGCCAATATCTTTATGGCACATCATTTGTTGTTCGAACGGATCATAAGCCATTGGAATGGCTGGCTACAGTTAGCGACGCCTATGGAAGAAGAGGTAGGTGGATCATGATGCTACAGGATTTTGATTTCAAGATACAACACAGACCAGGGATGAAGCATGGGAATGTTGATGCTTTAAGTAGGTTTCCAGTAGAGACTGAACCAGACAGAAGAGACCCTGAGATACTGAGCACAGAAATCACAAGGCAAGGAAAGGAAGAGAGTGCCACTCAGCTTTTATTGCAGTTGTCTCTTGAGGAAGATGTTGCACATGCCATCTTGATAGACCTACATCAGACTGACAGCACAATGTTAGGAGTGAGACAGCGAAGGTTGAAAGAAGTGAAGACTCATGAAATAGATGAAATTCACTACTACTTGTTGGCCTGGGCCATTTGGCAGTTCAAAGACTACTTACATAATATGCCTTTTGTGGTAAAAACTGACCTACAACCTCTCAAATGGAAGGAAGCAGGAAAAGTCAGAGGGACAGACTTGACTGATGGATTTATCTTTACTGTGGTGAGTCACCAAGCAGCTCCTGAACAGCAGCAAACTGCGAGTGAAGAAAGCTGTAGTCAGTCCAACAGCGAGGGTGCTGATCAGCAAAAGGAAAGCAAAAAGAAAGTAAAACAAGTTAGGTTTGAATTGCTACCAGGAGTTAACTACCTCACTGCCAATACTGACAGCGTGTGGGAAGAAAGGTCAGAATTACCTGAGAGACAGAGGGGTTATGGGCTTTCGTCTGAAGACTTTCCATGGAAACACACCTGTGAGGCAGAGTCAACTGATAACAGTGAGGGAAAAGGGGAGCAAGCAAAAAGACAGACGATGTTGAGAGAAAGTTGAGGCAATGACTCACAACAAGAGGATGGGAAGCATCACCAGCAGTTGGCAACCATGGAGAACAGGCCTGCACAGGCATCAAAACAAAGGGAGAATTTTACTGAGAAAGGTGTGACACCAGCAAACTGGAAGCCAGCATTAGAGAAAATCCAGTGCAGTCTGAATCTGCCACAGGGAAAGAAAAATAGAATGAGTGAAATGTCACATGGATTCCCTGAGGAAGAAGGCATTAGTGAGCAGAGATTTCACCAAAGGAGCTGTTTTGAGAGTTCAATCTGTGAGGAAAAACCAGCATGTCAACTTGAGATGAGAGGAAGGGAGCAATTCAAAGTGAATGTTTTTGAACAGCAAAAATGTGAAGAAAAGGGCAGGTCAAATCAGCTACTCATAGAACAAGAGAAAAGACAGCTGAGAGATGATCATGGAGAGAAAGACCTTGAGAGTTTGATCTGTAGTAAAAGGACACCAGATCACTATGAAAAAAGGGAAAAAGAGAATCATCTGATTGGACAACAAAAGTGTGAGAGATCATGCAAACCCAGTGACATGCCTGCAGCCCGAGAGAAAAAGAGAGCTAGCTGGTCACCATGCTGGGGTAAGCCTTGAAAGTTCAGCCTGTGAGAAACTACAAAACCACAAGATGAGACCATAAAAAACAATGACTACTCTCACCAAAAAGGGAGGAAGCTTCAGCAAGGGAAAACAAGGAAGGATGAGAAGCTAACAGGCAAGGGCACTCATCTTCAGGAAACACTTCAGCAAAGCAGTAAAAAATCTGGCGAGGATGGAGCAACATGGATGTCACGGTCAGTTTTTGCAAGGTCATCAATGGGGAGAACTTGACTATGTTTTTGCTTGGATATCTGGAAGGAGAACAATTGGACCAGAAGTGGTGACAGCAGGTCAGCTGAACACCTGTAACAAGGAGAACTGGAGGACAAAATTTGGGTGTTGAGACCCAACCAACAAAGTCTTGACAAAGGGAGACCTACTGATGGATTAGAAAAGGCACAAGCTGAAGAAAGAAGGGAAGAAGGGGGCTTATCTTTGACTGGCGGACAGATCTGGAGCAATACTGAAAATCATGACCTGCAAGCAAAGGCAACAAGGCTGAATGAGGAAAAGAAAGTTGATGAAGTGAAGGCGAAGAAAGTTCACACATTCCAAAACAAACCATATCTTCAGAAAGTGGCAATCAGATGTGAAGCGAGCAGCGGCAGGTGCAAGGGAGCATGCGAGGCAAAGCATGATCAAGAGGAAGGGCAAACAGGGAGAAGATGGAATGGCATGATGAGTGAATACTCAGCTGGAGCAAATCTGGTCAACTTTAGAGGAGTGGAGATTGAACAGCAGGCCAGCCCTGTTTTGTATTTAAAGGAAGGTCAACGTCAACGGAAGCCGACTGATGAAAAATGAGGACAGGTCAGAAGGGAGTCCTTATTCTTTTTGGAACTGATACGGAGCATCATAGGCATCATTAACCTGCACGCCAACAAAGGATATCAGACGAGAGACAGATGGGAAAACAAAGAACCAAGTCAGCCAGATGGGGAAGCAAGAAAGGAGCAAAGAGACAAAATTTGGGCGTTGAAGACTGAACAGCAAAGTCGCGACAAAGGGAGACCTACTGATGTATTCAAAGAGGAACAAACTGAAGGAAAAAGGGCGGTAGAAACCTTATCTTCGACTGGCGGACAGATGAGGAGCAATTCTGAAAAATATGACCTGTGCACAAAGGCAATGCATCACCAAACAAAGGTAGAATTTGGGTCAAAAAGGGACCAGCCACTAAAGGACGAAGCAATGGCAATGGAAGTTCAGTTTTCCTGTCAAATATCACATCACAAAGAAGAGGGAACAGATCCTGAACCAGTGTCCCACAATGGTGCAAATGAAGAAGCAAAAAGTGAACAAGACAACCAGATTTGGGAGTCTTCGGCAGAACATCAAATTACTAAATGGAGACCTGCATACGGAGATCAAAACACACCAAAGGGGTTCAAGTGGGTTGTCACCATGGAAGGAGAGGATGGAGACGGTCAGAGGGACTGGCCTGATGAGAGGGAGATAGCCAGGATAAGAAGAAATGAAGAACCAGGTCGGTAGTGAGGACCGACATCCACCACCAAGAAAGAAGGCACCTGCTGATACTGTCACCAATAAATTGTGCATATTTTGCAGGAGACAACCAGCATGTGGAAGAAAGAGAAGCATACCAGCAGCTGGGAGCTCACTTGACTTCATTCCAACCATAAACATGGTCTTTACCAGGAGCCAAGGGGCTGGAACCCAGGAAGGGAAGGAAGCAGAAGTCGATGACACCTCTGAAACTGAGTCAAATGAACTGAACTCAAAGGAAACACCATCAGCAAACATAAACCTGTCACCCGCCTCCTATGATGAAGAAACTACAAATGCCTTGAGTCATGAAGGGACCAGCAATGAAGAAAAGCATGAACAGTTGCGTAATGAGCCTCTGGCGATTCAAATCAGCAGAAAGAAGGGGATGATCACAAAACACATGCAGCTGGAGTTGTTAATGGCAGCTGAAGGTGAACAGAAGGAGGAAGAGGGCTGGAACAGCCTCAGTGATGAAGAACAAGAGGAGGAGACAATTTCTGATATTCTGGATGACATACAGGTCATGCACATGCTTACATTTGGTGAAGTAAATGAATATTTGGATTCCAAAGAAGCAAAAAGAGTGAGGAAGAGGGCCAAATCATACAAACTGATGGAAGGGAGACTTGTGTTTCAAGGTGAGTTGGTACCAGAGAAGAAGCAGAGAGAAGCCATAGTCCAACAAATTCATGAAGAAATGGGACATTTTGGAGTTCGCGGAATCCATCATGAGGTCTGCAAGCGTAACTTTTGGCACAACAGAACCAAAACGACAGTAAAGGTATTGAAATCATGCCTCAAGTGTCAGTTGGCCAAGTCAACTACACCTCTGCGATCTGGAGCGAAGCAGATGAGAAGTATTCCTGTAAGAGACATCTTCTACAGAATAGCTTTGGATACTGCCGGTCCATTACCTCTGTCCACAACTGGAAATAAATACGCCCTAATCGCTGTGGACCACTTCTCTAAGTGGGTAGAAGTTTGCCCTGTCAACAAACACACTTCATTGCTCACCGCAAGGTTCTTGGAGGAGGAAGTACCGCTATGGAGTGCCAAACACTGTACTTACAGATCATGGAGCAGAATGGACGAAGGATTTTGCTCTGGTCTGTCAACGCTTTGGGATTAAACATGAGCATTCCGCACCTTATTGGCCCCAGTGCAACGGGATGGTGGAGCGGTCAATACGATCAATGAAAGAATGCATGGTCACCATGGGAAAGGAAGGAAACAAAGAATGGGACAGGGACATATACAAGGCAGCATTCGGATACAGAATAGGGATTCAAGCCTCCACGAACTTGTCACCTTTCAAAGTACTTACTGGCAGGGAAATGCGATTGGGAATAGACAATGAATTACCTGGCATTACTGAGCTAGTTGAACTAAGTGATGACATTGGAGCTATGCAGAACATGATCGCAGAGAAGGTGCGAATCATCCGCGAGCTAGAGGCAAAACTGAGAGCCAACGTACAAGTTGCACAAAGGGCACAAAGGAAGGCTTATGCTCAACGTAAATCAAGAGGGAAGTCGTTACCTGAGCTGGCTGAGGGGACACTTGTGATGATGATCAAACCTGGTAAGAAGCGAAACCTGGAATCCTCATGGGAAGGCCCTTACACTTTTGTGGGCTATGTCGACAAGCATCACGATGAAGCGATGGGAGAAGGAGAGCGAATCTGCAAGCTGGTGGATGGAGCAGGAAAAAGTTGGAACAGATCACGAGACCTCAAATCAATTCATGTCAAGTAGCTGACGCGTTTGGCCGGGGACCTGCCAATCAAATTTGGGAGTACTTACAGCTGTAGGGCGAAAGCAAGTAATAGAAAACAATGGCGGGGGCAAAGCAACAAGCAGTGAACGATGGCATGGAGCGGGACCTGGAAAGCGAAATTGGCTAAGTATAAAGATGATGCAGCGAGAATTTAGGGTAAAGGGATGGATGCAGGATGATCAGTGTTTTTCATTCAAATTATCAGTGATGGATGAAAATGGAGAACAAAAAAAGGAAACAAGGGAAATTCGTACAACGGATGGAGAAGAGGATGAAAACAAAATCTTGAAATACATTCATCTGTTTGTCAACGGATGGAAGTAGGGGATGAAAAGTGAAATCATGGATGAAAATTTGACAAAGGAATTTAATTGGCAGGTTGACTATTTGAATCCTAAAAATGGCGAATTAAGTTATGATCGGCGCACCGTATGGGCAAAGGGATGGTCTGAGATCAAACTAAGATCGAGGAGATGAGGATGAAATTAATGTAGCCGCAATTTTATGTTTAGGTGGGGATAAGGCAAAGGGGGATAATACCCGGCCTTGTCGTGACATTCCACGATGAAGAAATCTGATTTAAATTCTTTGTTTGTAGTATATTATGAGCCCATGTGGGCAGTCAGTGGGGTTGTGTGGTGAAGAAGGAGAGTGAGCACGTATAAATGAGAGCTCTAGGAAGAAGATAGCACCAGTTTACATATGGTACTTGGAGTGGATTGAGAAGGGAGGAAGGTGTAAGCATGTAGTGTGCCTTGTTGCTTTCATAACCAGTGAGTAGGCTGGTGTATCAGGCCTGTTTGGCTGAATATACAGTGCTGATTTTGATCTATGCCTTGGAGTCTCATGATCACGGGAGAATGGGGAATTTAGACTAAGCTTTGTTATTTATTTCTTTCACTATGTACTAGACTGATCTCATAGAATTACTAGGATCTATTTCTTCACTAGCACCAATGATGAGGGCTGTTTGTACTTAGAATAATAACATCATCAGATTATATTCAAGATGTTTTCAGCATAGATAAATGGATTTAACAATTAGCTAGACTAGTATTATATTAACTGATTTACTATAGAGGCATAGAGTAGAGGCAAGAAATATGACATAGAGTAATCTGATTTGGTCCCTGATTAATGGACTAACTCCTTACTGATATTAAGATCAGAAAATTATATGCAATAGCAATGCCTAGTGGAGAGAAGTATGATCCATGAAGCAAGTAAAATTGCAAATAGTTCACATACCTCATAAAATTAGTAGAGCTGAAGCTTTCCAGAGATAACTCCCTTGCCTGTCATGTATTAAGAAATGCATTAGTCCTGACCCAAGCATCAGTAGATGATAACTGATCTCTTCAGGTCAAGACTAACTAAGTGGCACTCATTGAACGTTCTTTAGCAAATGGAATGCCAGGATATTGAAGTGCAGGAAACGAGACGACATATGAACTCCAAAGGGATGATATTTCCTACTGTGCTTAGGCCAAATCAACACTAGAATACAATAAGTTTCATGCACAAATTTTACTGTCTATTCTTGGTTTTCTCTTCCGCTACAGCCTAGGATAGACAGAGTACTAACGGTTGATCAAGTTGATGTCTGGGTAGGTCCCCTCTTTTTACTTACAATGCATCCCGGTCAGTCGTCCCGTCAACAGGAGATGCAACACCAAGTCAATTGGATTTCAAGTGAGCTCGGCGCCACTCAACCTACGCAGGCTAGCCCAGAGGAAGGTAGCTCTGCAGTAATGACCCGACAACAACGAGATATGCTAGGGAAAGGCCCTGGGTATGTGGCGTCGGAGTTAGCCACATCGGCATTAGAACAGGAAGATCTGAATTTTAAAGTCATGAAGTCAGACACATGGAAGGTGGCGGAAACTGTACTCAGGGAGGAAGAGGATACCCATCCCAAGGAGAAGGAGGTAGCATTTGTAGAGACCGAATCTCCAGCAGTCCGGCCAACCATTTCCCGGCCATCTTTGACATCCAAAACAAAGAGTCCGGCCAATCGACCAGTAGCACCAGCGAAGCTTCCCAAAAGGAGAACACACTCCACTATGCGCTTCACCGATGAGTTATAGCCGTATAATCTAATGGAAGACTTGCGCCACATTCAGGCAAACATTACATTTGCCCAACTCATAGCACTAGCACCAACAGTTCAACATGCTCTCAAGGCATCCTTGGTGAGGAAGCGAGTAGGTACTTTTGCTTAGACCCACCACATTAACACCCATGTCGATCCACGCCTAGTAGAAATAGAAGTGGAGATTGTAGACCGTCTGATACGACGTTGTTTAGTGGATGATAGGAGCTCAGTCAACATCATGCCACTCTCCACCTTGTCAAAGTTAGGATTGAACATGATAAGGGAGTCTCCATTAACTATCAGACTGGCTGACCAACGGAAGATCAGACCAGTGGGTCACTTAGCGAATGTTCGGCTAAAGACTGGAGGCTACACATACGCGGTAGATTTCCAAATCATAGATTTCCCCATTGATGAATATTCCTACGCACTCCTACTAGAGAGACCATGGTTGGTCCAGTCCCGAGCTCGAACGGACTGGGGGGCAGGTACCATCACTTATGGGATAAAACATTACACGACTACAGTCGCTTTTCTTTCGGGAGCACCTCACCACGAAACAGATGAGGATGAGCTCAGCATGATTGGTTCTGAAAAGGAATCTGCGGACTTGAGTGAGGAGGACTAGTGGACAGATAGAGAGATCCATCCAACGTCACATGCCCACCGAGTATTAGCAACTAGCACCGTGCCTCGCAGGGAGGTTAAGCGAATGAAGGTAGGACTAGAGGACGTCGTCAAGTCCCTAGGTCCGGGTTTATATGAATGTGAGTCTAATGCAGGCTGCATCGCTTGGTTGTTCGGAGAAAACCAAGGCAAGGAGGTGATGGTACACTCGGTATCAACTGAGGCACTTCCAGAGTTCGAATCACTAATCGAGCTCTTCTCGATATCCGCCGGACAGGTTGGTCTGCAGGAACTGGAGATTCCTCAGGAGGAGAACGGCGAGATCATTGACATGCAAATTGTAGAGGAGGCCGACCTAGAAATTAGGGATGTGATGAAACATAGTGCCCCCTACATTCCATATTTACAACAAGGGTCAAACGGATCAAGGTTTGAACCAGGATCAACCTTCACAGCCGAGCCAACAACGCAATTAGTCGATATGGCGGTGGGAGGAGAATCACCCAAGATGGTGAAGGTTGGATCCCATTTGACAGTAGAACAGGCGGCAGAATATCAGGCCTTGTTCAAAGAATTTAGAGACATCTTCGTGTGGTCCTACACTGAGTTGAAGGGGGTGCCCTCTATGGCCATGCACTCTATTCCCCTGATTCCGGGAGCTACACCACGACGGCAGCGAGAAATGAGGGTGAATCCCAATCTGGCCCTTCTCATCAAAGCAGAAATCAAAAACCTACTAGCCGCTGAGTTTATCTTTCCAGTGGAGAGATCAGCCTGGGTGTCCCCCATGGTGATCGTTCGGAAAAAGAACGGAGGATTAAAGGTATGCGTGGACTTCCGCCCCCTTAACAAGGTAACGCACAAGGATCATTTTCCCTTGCCGTTTATAGACACATTAGTGGAAGAAGTAGTAGGGAAGGAACTCTACTCTTTCATGGATGGATTCTCGGGCTACAATCAACTGTTGATCGACCCAAAAGATGTGTTGAAGACCATATTCACCTCACCCTGGGGAACATTTGCCTACACAAGGATGCCCTTTGGCTTGTGCAACGCACCCCTGACATTTCAGAGGGTCATGACGTATGCTTTCTCGGACATTGTGAGAAAGAATTTAGTCATTTTCTTAGATGACTTTTGTTGCAACGGGGATGCGAAGGATCACGTTGTGGCACTACAAGAATGCTTCACCCGGTGCAGAGAAAATGGGATATCTCTCAATCCAATGAAGTGCGTATTTGCAGTTACACATGGACTGCTACTGGGACACATAGTGTCGAGAGACGGTGTGACGACAGACCCAGCAAAAGTAAGCGCCATCGTCGAACTTCCCGCACCAGAGACGTCGTCCAAAGTGAAGGGATTCCTTGGCCACACAGGGTGGTATAAGAAATTTATGGACAAGTATGCAGCAGAGGCATTACCTCTAACTCGACTATTGAAAAAGAACTAGGTATTCTCCTGGGATGTAGGGTGTCAGGAGTCTTTTGAAATGCTCAAGGAACGGTTGGTGTCTGCACCAGTCTTGGCAGCTCCGGATTGGAACACGTCTTTTCATGTTTATGTTGATGCTTCAGTGGTGGCAGTAGGATGTGCCCTTTGCCAACCAGACACTGAGGGCCATGATCATCCGATATCTTTCGTCAGTCGACAGCTGACATTCGCTAAGACTAGGTACAACACCACGGAGCGAGAGGATCTGGGAATGATTTTTGCTGTAAAGAAGTATCGGCAATAGAAATCAAAGGCATAGGGAGAAAACCCCCCTTAAAATACCCGTTCCAGGGACCAACAGTCCCTGGCGGGGTCCGTCGTAATATCCAGCGGTTAAAACCGATACCCCGTGGCCAGCGCTACGTAGCGCGGCGCGACTGGTCCGCCGCCTGTGCGGGTCCAGTGGGTAATAGCAGGCTCCGTCGTCTCTGCCGCTCGTGTTGTACCTGCACGGGTCCACCTATGGCGTCTAGTGCTGCCACGCAGTATACCAGCAACCCGTACTTTGCTCCAGGGGTCAACTCCCCCCACGGGGGAAGGTCGCGCCACCCGTGTTAGATGCGTCTTTCCATGGCGATTCTAGGCAACCTTCTTGGTTGACCTCCAGCCCAAAGGCGCCTAAGGCGCCGACACTTTAGTGCTGGGCTCTGCCTTTTTTGGCAGCTCTCTACAAAATAGCTTAACCACTTATAAAGCTAGTTAGCAACGCCTCCCATGGTCCTCTATGGCCAGGGGGCTTATGAACATAGATATGAGCTTAATAATATGGGAATTTCGGCGATAGCTTCGCCGTCTCATGCAATATGGCCGTTGCCACTAAGCTAGAAAGGGAAATTTGACAAGAGCTTCGTCACTTCATGTGAGCTCGCCCTCTCCTTAAACATAATAATGGACATCTACCCTCACTTCCATGACGTAATTGGGTTAGATTCCTAAGGCCCTGTCTCCTGGGGCTTCACACCTGTGCTCTTCACACATGTACATAGAGATGCACACACATCATCTTTGAAAGAGAGTTAGATTTTATAGATTTTTAGCAAGCAATGCTATAAGGTCTCTTCTTGGAACAAGCTTGAACAATAAATGAAACAAATGAATTCAAAGGTCAAGATAGTATGGTAAGTCACCCTTTGAAACAAGTGGTGCTTGGGATGCATTAAATCGCTCGGTAGAATGGTACTCAAATCTGGTCCTCCTCCGGTACTCCTACTCGTCCTCAAGTCTCCCACTTCATGGAGCGCTTCCTCTACTTCTTGCCTCAAATGGCCACAAGGCCTTGATCTAGGACTATCCTGCTCTCACTATGCTTGCTTCTATTACTAGAGAGCCACAAGCTCAACTCTCTAGGAACTAGCTCCCTCAAGCTCAAAACTAACTACACAAGCAAGAGGCCAAAACAAGGAAATGAGACTAGATTGAAGAACAAGAGAAGCATGCTCTTCTTTTATTGTGTTTTTGGGGCCTCTTAAACTAGTGAAGGATAGTCTTAAACTATTATTTCCTACATGAGTCTATAATTTTAAAACGATAGAACACCATAAAATAATAACCATGGATGGAAAACCTTGATGTTAATGATAAATCTGGTTTTTCATCCATCCAATGGATGACCAGTTGGCGCTAGGTTGTCTTCTCATCCCTCCAGCTTGTAGGTCGAATTTCCAGTTTTCATCCATTGGATGAATTAGAATTCCATTTAATCGCCTTTCGCAACTGCCTCCGGCGTGATAATTTGATGTTGTCTCTCATCACCTCCAAAAATCCCCAAACTTGGGTGAAAAATTATAATTAGATGGTCCGTAGCTGCCTGTAAAATCTCAAAGGAATCAGGGAAGAAAAGCCATACATTTGGTTGATTTCCATGGTTTCGCCATATAGGCAGTCTGCCGCTTCCTAGCAGTAAAAATACTGATGGTGCCCCCAGGGGGTCTTTGGCCCTGCCACTGGGTCACAGATCATCTAGAGTTTCCTCCTACACACTTTGCATCGCTGAGGAGTTCAAAACTTCGCCGGAAAGCTCCTTCATCCGTCGTTTGCTCCAATGCAGCACTTGTTTTGTCGCGATATTTCATCGCTGTATACTCTCCAATGCATTCTAGATTGACAGCCACCTTGTCTGCCAGTTCCGGTCCAATGTCAGGAACAAGAGGTACAATCCCTATTGCCAAAAAGGAAATGCAGTCCAGTGCAACCTCACCTTCTCTTTTTGCATCCACACATGCTGGTGAGACGTGATGCAATTTCTCTAACTGCATGGTCGGGTGTATGGCCCGAGAATAATGTTTTGCAATCTCGGGGACGAAGTCCTTTCCAAGAGCCGGATCTGCAATGGCCACTAGCTTCACAAGCTTTGACTTGTATTTGATTCTGGACTTCACCCCGACTTCCTTCAAATGGTTCGACAATGCCTGCAATGTTTTGGGCTGCCCCTCAGTTTCCATGAAGAAGCGTTTGGCCCGGGCCAAATTCAGCTTGATGTTTGCCTGCAAACAACCAAATGCACAAACATTACATTCGATACATGTGCACAGAAGACAAGAAATTGAGGAAGGCTCAGGTGAGGAAAATGGGAGCATAACTTACTTCGTATACCACCTCCACCATTCCATCCATAGTCAGCCAATACCATGTCCGGTCTGTTTTTGCCATGGCTTTTTGAATGAGCTCTGGATCTAGGAGGTCGGCGAACTGTTGCGGGTCAGTCAGACCAGTTTTCCTCACCCTATACAGCATATATGTGCCATATGGGACTTAGATGACACTCGACACTTGGGCCAACGGCACATGCTACTCTAGTCACGAGTAATTATGACCCAATATGCACGAAGTTAGTTCAGAGTTGAAACAAAGATTAGGTCTTAGTTCGGGGCACCCCCCATAAGATTTCCGGGGCGCCCATGATGGAGTAGGGTCCTCAAGTATCCAATCTTTATGTTATAATGGGGAGCCAATAGTTAGAGTACCCATAGCATCCTATTAAGGAACATTTGGCCCATCCAAGCTGGAGTCGAGGTCTTTATTTCCATTCGAGTATGCATGAGCTCTGCGAAATCCATGAGAGGTTATGCATGAGCTCTGCAAAATCCATGAGAGGTCCCTGCGAGCCATGTCCAAAACCAGGATCCATAGGATTGGGGGCACCCAAGCAAAGAGAGATCGAATACAAAAAGAAAAGCGATCATAACAGGCGGGAAGGAATTGGTTACAATGGTAATCATGTAATGGATGGGGTGGGGATTGTACAGTCTGAGAAATACATTCAACATATTAACCTAATTTCACCATCTCATTCGAGCACTGAAGAAGCAGATGTTCAACAAATGTGAGTGCCACATACAGTCCACAGGAAAAGGAAGGTGTAATTTAACATTTACTTGGTAGAAATGTCAGTTCAAGCACAGTACAATCAATTGAGTACTGCATAACTCACTCATGTTCAAAACTAACCTAAGGTATGTTACACTTTCTATTAACATGCAATGGCCTGTTAGTTTCATACTGGGGTTTCGAAGAATTTAAAATGAATGCTGCAACTGCAATCATCTGCATAATGGCCGCCTGCATTTCTCAGACAGGACATGACAATATCCGAAGTGTTCAATCTGCCCCTCAACCCCTTGGTTCATAGGGTGCAGAGTTGTTGACATGCAACATTTCCAGAAGATTCCTGCTTGTGGCCAAGCAATACCTGCAAAGGGGGTTTGATGTCGACGGATGCCCACCACAGTTCACCAGCCCGCCTGGAGCATTAAAAGCAGGCGAGGTAACTACCTGCTGCTTGCTTTTCCAGCCTCGATACTATCCTCTCAGCATCATCTCGAACTGAGTTGCTGATTTAGCATCGAACTGTAGAAGGAAGACTTGTGATTGCATGGGCAAAAGGATATGACCACAGGTGCTGCAGAGGAGTTTGAATGGAACTGATAACTACAAACTATACCGCAATTCTATCGTGACCAACCTCTTCAACTACCCATTCTAATCTACACCAACTGGCAAATGCCCAGGTACATGGCCTTCTAGGCAAAGAATTAAGCCTTCGCAATCACTAGAATATTCTAGCTAACTGTCAAAATCGGCTACCCAACTACCTTTCATGAGAATGAGTGACAGAAATCTCAGGGTGCCAGCACTAGGACATTGATTGTGCCTTGAGAATTAGCCGCCAACATTGTTGGGCTCTCACTCTTCCAGCACACAGCACTTATGAAATGGGAGGTGTCATCATCGCTGTCATCAGGATCAGATGATCCAAACCTGTGTGAAGAGGAAGGTTTTGACATCGCCTGCATTGTGCCACCAGTACATTACATCAGTAACAAAGACAAAAATGTTACACAACGTAAAGATTCTGGCAATCCACTTGCTTGAGAAGAGAAAATGCTATTGTAGTCCTTAGGTCTGCCTATCCTGAAGAAACATTGTCTCCTGTTGTTCCAGACAGTGTGCCATGACAACAATCATATATCTATACCCAGTACCTCAAGTCCTTCCTCCGACTTCCACAAACCTCCCAACTTCATCACGATTCCCCCTGTTCCTAACACGGAAGAGATAAAGATTGTCTGTACATAATGTTCTATCTGTCATTAACATTTTTGACCTGTCAGAGCGCTAGTACTTCCCTACTGCAATGTTAATGATGTAGATATATGTGATCAAGGGCCTATCCTTTGATGTCAGTGAATTCCTTGCCTACCATCACTAAACACGAGTCCTGGTGCACTGAAGGATACCTTGTGATATACAAAGACCTCATTGGTCTCACTGCCACAAGCAATATATTCACTATTGACAGTAAGACCCACAAAGTTCTTCTCATTTGTGTGCCCTTCCAAGGTCCTTACCTGCACCAATGACAAACTGGAGTTAATAACCCATACCCACCCCTAAGAGCACCATATGAAACCTTATGCAGCAACTCAATCAAATCTCTGCTTAGAAAACAACTAAAGAGTTTGAGACACTGTTTCTACATCCAGACCCTACGTATATGAACAACAGGCTAACCCAACCACTCCACAAATCAATTACATTTAGTCACAGCACACTACATACCAGGCCGCTATGGACTTCAGCTCATAGATAACCACAACTTTCCTCCTACTCTCTGCTTCAAGATCCAACTATGTCTGAACTGTCTAACAACTAAAAAATACATGATCAAACCCCTCTGAAGCCAACAAACAAACTTATTGGTAAATGCAGGCAGATATTTCACCTTGGATGTTGTCCATCAGGTCCTCATGGATGTTAAGACTCTAAAATCAACCCTTGCACTCAAAAGAACGTTCCACACCAATCAAGCTAAGAAAGCTAACATACAGGGCAGTTGTCTTGCACATCCCAGAGCCGCAAAGTGTTGTCTGTGGATGCTGAGGCCAGCTCATTTGGTGAAACAAACTTCACGTATGAGACAGCCTTGCGATGCCCACTAAACACATAAAGGGGGGCGCGTGAACTGCGCAGGTCAAAATAGTGTATGTGATGATCAGCTGAACCCACCTGCACAATGTCAAACCCATAAGATAGCTTTCAGTGTTATATTTTCAAGCACAAGTGGGCTGACACAGGAAAGCTTAACTACAGTGATTTTGGCATTGCCATCTGAAGATAATTCCTATTAGGAGATTAATCAGTGTAAGAGGACACCTTATACCATAAACACTGGGAAGCATCAGGTGGCAGAAGCTAGGAAGTTACCGCAACAAAGTTGCTGGATCCAGGGTTGTACTTGACACAACAAATGTTTGCCTTCATGTCTATATTGAGCACACTTGTCTCTTGCCTTGTACACCACACTTTCACCTGCAAAATGCCAAACCCTAGTCATGCCCACCTCTTTTGAACCTAGGGACTGTCTCTCCCTCCATCAGAAGACATTCAACCAGCATCTCAATACACCATTACCTCAATATTAAGCAAATACAGCATAACAGACTAGAAGGAAGTAGAGTACCTTGCCATCATCACTCCCAGAAACTAGCATTGTTGGCTCTGTCCGGGAGAAGTCGACGGTCCAGGCACGCTTTTCATGTTCCTCATACTCCATGATGCTCTGCACAACTTCTTTGCTTCAGTTCATCGTGCAACTTCTCCCATCCAACAAACTAAGGTACATTGTTTGAGCACACAAAATTTGGTTAGAAAAAGTTGCACAACACAGAATCCCTGTGAATCTGTTTCAAATACATCCTATCAGACATTTTGTGGAATTTCAGTTCTTATGTCAACAGAGCCATAGATAAAAGGGGACTATTTTTCAAACCCCTGCCTTCAGGCGAAAACACCTCATGCAGAAGTACACCTTATATTCACTTTCCATGGGTCATAAAACGGGCAACATCTTGGGGTTACACAAAAAAGGGTTTCACAAGATGTGTAACCTATTGATCATACACAACCCGGTGCTGAACAGTGAATTACTTGATGTGTGTTGACATCCCAGACAGTGACAATCCCTTCATAGTCACTGCTAGCAATGTGAGCTTTGATGTACTTGTTCCAACTGAGGCAGCTCAGCTTTGATCGTGTTGACATCTCCACAACCGGGCAGTGCAGATCAGCAAACTCATTTACCACCTGCTTGGAGATAGTAAATATCTTATCAGAAAGCCACTCAAACCGGACTTTCGCAATTGTACTAACCTCTGCACCACAGTGGCATATACAATATATTTGCAATAAGGAGTATGTGTAACCAGGACCTGGACAGGAACTCACACCAGATTGACAACCCAGAACTAAGCCGCAGATAATTAGCGCAAATAGTTCTTCCTAAGACCTTCAAGAAAGCTGCCATGGATTGAACCTCAAAGAAATAGGTACCGTTGCAAACTCGAAAACCTTGATGCGTCGAGAGACGCCTGCTGTTGCAAACAGCTCATCATCCCGGTCAAATTCAATACTGCAGAACCAAAGAGTAAGATCAGTAACATACGTTGGACACACTGCTCAAAGAACACACCAATCTATAAGAGAGAGCGAAGAGGCCGAAGTGCACATCCACATCCTCCATCTTCAGAAACTGATGCCAGAAGAGAGGGGCGCCTGAGATACACCTGCACGCAGCCCAACACTACCTTACCCCTCCCTTTAACCCTCCTCTCTCTTTCCACCACAAATAAAGGAAGTTGAATGAGATGATCTCATGATCTCACCTGGAGACAATGTTGGACGAATGGAAAAGATCACCCTGCCGTAGCTCTGCAACTACTCGCAAGCGACTGCACCATCCCAAACAAACGATTTCATACTGATAAAAAATCTGCTGGAAGAAGACATGCACAAATCGGCTGGAGGCTCCAGTCAGGCCACAGTCAGCACCACTTTACACAGCTTAGACAGATGACCTTCATACACGGAACCATGTATCTGAAGGATGACAGAAACTTCCATCTTGCAATTCCTACATTGATATCCCAACAAACCCAGATACAGTAATTGGGAAGACTCGCCATGAGCCTTTCCGTAATCAATTCATCTTCTAGACAACAGAAGAGGGTGTCATGTAGCCTCAGCTACCATGAACACATACTAGGAATGCTATGATAGGGAGTACAATAACTGTGACAGTAGACATTCACATATCAAACTCAGAGGTAGTACCTGTATCGGGTAAACGCAGTTAGCACTGACTGGAATTCATCCAAACCCGAGCAATAGCTTTCAGAGCCTCCAAAATAGCTATCTTTTTCATTTTGAAAACTAGGCTCCTGAATTTGCTTTTGTCGTTTCAATTGCACAACACGCCGCCTTTTTTGCAAGTAGGCTTCTTGCAAGTCTTCAAACTGCTTTGACCACCAGCAACCAGAAATATAATCACGACCACGTCACAGACCCCATCAGAGTCTGAGCACGAAGAAACCGTGAGTCTTTGACAAAGTTAGGTGATGCACCTTGCTACAAGCGTTTAGCACTTTTATGAACCCCCGCGGAATCAACATAACAGGGTGAGGCAAGCTACAAGCCGAACATCCTGACCATCAACTTTTGATTAAGCGAGTGAGATTGCATCCTTGGATCTAGAGGCAGGGGCTTGATGCTTGTTCATCTCAGTAGAGATGTTCACTGGAGTAGTTAAAACTAGTACGAGAGACAGTAGAGAGTCGATACCAGGGAGCGTACACATACACCAGATACAGAGATAACTGAAATGGTGACTTCTTTATTACAACAGTGAGCAGCAAGCCGAAGACACCATTTGAGGCACAATTGCTTCAACCTTACTTCTTCTCAATGGGAATTGAAACGAAGGCACACAATGCCTACAGCTCCACAATGCTGGAAAATGCCAACAATCACCCCTTTGGGAATGTCAACCTGAAGAAAAATCCAGACACTGCTGTAGTAGTAGAAAGTTGATGTAAGGCTTGCCTAAGACGCCACTGGGAAGGATGCCTAACATTCTTGAGCCCCTACCTCCCAAGAGAGTGGTGTACCTGTGCCAACACGCGACGCTTCTTGGCAACTGTCATCCCAGAAGGAGACATCTCCTGCAAATTTGAGGGAGATGCATCCCCCACACCCAACTCCTTAATAGATGGAAAGGAGGAGCTTCCACCTCTGTGAGCCCTCCCACCATGGATTTGTAGAGGAGCCATTGCACCTCCTTGCCCACCTCGTGACAGAGACATGGCACCCCCAGTACTGGAATCAGCGCAGGTATCAGTCAATTCGGCAGATGGGGTATTCATTAGCATGCGGACCTTCAGTGAGAACCTCTCTGTAGCTCTCACAAGATCTTGTCTCCGTCTTTCAACAGTGGCAATATCCTCTTTGAGAAACTGGAGGTCTCCTTGCAACTGCCACAGAACAACTTTAACTTGTCAAAAACACCCACCATGTTTTCTACTCCTGGGCCTCAGAAGTATCTAAGATGCCTGACAATTGCCATGATGTGACTCACCAATCCACACCCAATGATTTTGATATCTAAATGAAAATCATAGTTTCACTACCTTCCATTTCTCTAACCACATCTTCCTCACATGTTTGAACATGAGCAAACCCATTTTCAACAAAAGGTGTGCAATCTGGAAATATAGTATCAACTCTAATCATATCTCATTTCCACACCTCATTGAGATGCTGTTGTTTTTGTTGCCGAGATCGATGTAAGAAGTCAAGAAGAACCTCCATGTTGGCCTCTGCCTCTTCTTGCTCAGTCTTCCGCTTCTTCTCAGCAAGCAGCAGCATCAGCGAATCTAACTCCTTCACAGGTAAGTCTACCCCCTGCGACCCAAATTGCACAGAATCAGCCCAAACTTCTAGTCCCACCCACAGCAACTGCATCCAAGCATTGGGAGTGTTAAACAAGTTTTAAACTAGTGTTGCAGTCCCATCCAAAAATGGTGCTCTCAAGACATAAAACGCTGCTGCTGACTTAAAACAGCCATGTCAACACAAGCCCCTTAACTAACAACCCATGTAGAGCCAGATACAAGTGATCCAAGTCCACAGTGCAGGAAAAGAAAAGTGATGAAAGACAACCTCCACTGACAGTACATAAGCTCGAACCGTGCAATCTATGCTGCTCATCAGCTCATGACATCAGCTTATGGCAATGACAACCGCAAGCTCTTTACACCTGTTCGCAAAAACCCCTGACTACATCAAGTGATGGTGGATACCCACAGGAATGTGAGTGTTAAGATCCTGCACCTCTGACCTCCGCCAGGCTTCCAACATTGGTAGGATGCTTCAGGTTGCCAGAGGTAAACTAGAACATATATGCCAGGGAGCCATACTGGGACTAGCCAGACACGAACCTGCTGAAGGGCGATGCGTAGGTGCTCTGCTGGAGAGCCGTTGCTAGCTAACTGGGATGTAGATGCCTTCGTCAACAACTGCACATATTTACCCACACACCCCACATGTTTACTCAGGAGGCACTACTTTAAGTTCACAGCTACTTCGAACTACAGCTGGCGACGAGCAGCGTAAATATCAGAAAATAATCGTTGCATGGCTGTCCCTAAAAATTGCAGCGGAGGTGCCAGATGTGATGCTTCCACATGACTAAAATTGCTGAAGTGGATGCGCCCAGTTAACACTTTCTTTACAGTCCATTCCATTCCATTCCACGACAAAATGCTTATTGAACGTATCTGCAGCAGAGCTAATCCATTCTGGTCCACGTCCATCGGCATGGTAGATTGCACAAACGAAATCTCATGTCTAGATCTAGTTGTCGATACTGAGAAAGTCCAGCCCACAGAATACATATCGCGACGCTTCTTCACCCATGACTCGTAGCACTCCAGGTCTCACCTTATTGAGAAGGAAGTTAGGAAAGAGTAGGTTGTTGGTAAGATAAAGGCCGCAGCTGGGGCAATTGCTCTTGTTACTCAAATGCGTCATGATACACTTGTAACAAAAGCTATGACCACATGCCGTCAAAAACGCTTCTCTCATCGTCTGAATGCAAATGGGACACTGGAAATCCTTGTCCACCTCTGCCTTGTCTGACAGAACCATTTCA
This sequence comes from Takakia lepidozioides, assembly GCA_030704615.1. Lineage (NCBI taxonomy): Eukaryota > Viridiplantae > Streptophyta > Takakiopsida > Takakiales > Takakiaceae > Takakia > Takakia lepidozioides. The sequence goes on along the minus strand of CM060733.1, from coordinate 69,678,273 downwards.
TTCTTCGTATCTCCGGACGACCACAAGCCTGAATGAAGCCCCTCTTTCACACGTGTTACGGAGGGCACATGGGATCCTAGAGACCCCTCATTGGATGGTTCTCCGTCCATCTTAATCTATGCAGCTGACTACAGCTTCAGAAACACCCGTGGAGTCTGAAAACCATCTCCTCGTCGGCGCTCCAGAGCTTACCAGAACACCCTGGAGAATGCAACCTCAAAAGGAGGCCTGAATCCCCAGCGTCTCGTCGATGAGTACACAGGTGCTTCACACAGCAGGTTTGAGTCACCTTCAGCTTGTCACTGCAATTCCACCGGCTAGACAAACTTGCGGAAACTTGCTTGCAGGGCTAGCCATGGTGCTCACAATGCAACACAGCCCCGTCTGAATTTGTCCTCGCATGCACCATTATCACCCCGAATCTTTCGCAAAACCTCGCCATGACAGGAGTGCTGCACAGGGTGCGCAACCTCAGTAGACCTCGAGCAGATGATCCATCCTCACACCAACCCTAGAATATGCAGTTGATGGAGTGGGGGCTATTATAGAACAGAACCACACCAACTCTGTACAGAAAACGATGACGCCAGCGGCCTACAAACATCTCCATCCCGCACGCGATAGCTATCCCGGTCCAGAGACAGGACACAAGGAAAGAAGACGAGGAGGGCTGCGGCAGAGAGCTCGCATGCAGGCGTCCCCGCTGCGGACACCATGGCCGCCCGCGCTCTCTGCTTCACCTGCAGCTCGAGTTTTTATCTCTCCCGACAACCCGACATCAACCCTCTCCTTTCATCCCTCCTTTCCACTACATATTGCATTCTCCTACCATTTTTGATGGATGAGTCTCTATTTTCAGGGACGACATTCGTTCAACTCGTCTGTGTCTACAGTGCTCTTTGGGGTAAACGGAACAGCCCCGGCAGTCAAAAGCAAATTCCGCCGCTGCTGGTTGGTTGGCCGTCCCAGGTTATTACGTACTAGAGAACGGGCCGTGTTTGGCCGATTCTGCCCTGTGCGCGGCCATAGGGCTCGCCCAAAGGCCGCTTACAGGGCAGAATCGGCCAAACACGGCCCGTTCACTGGCGTTAAAAGCAGGTGGCGTATTCTCTCCGCCACCTGGTGCAATATGATTGGGGTTCGATTATCCCATATCGATTGCCCAGATTCAGGGCCCCTGAGAGGATATAAACGGGGCGGGGCATCCCGGCAAGGGGTGGCGGCGGTATGATGGCTACTGGCTGATGGCTTGGGCTAAGTGGTTGCTCTGCCGTCCTCCGTGGATATTCGACCCTGGGTGGCCGATACGGCCTGACAAATAGTCTCAAAAGTGGCAGACTACGCCACACCTGCTTTTAACTGGACCGCAGTACGAGAGCGGGATTGGGCGAACCTGCCAAGGGATGATGTGGACCCACGCGTGGGTCAAAAACCCAGCACGTGGATAGGTGCGCTCCACGCCGACCCCGTTTGCTTGCATTTTATCCTCCGTTGCGCGCTGTTGCGGGTTTCCGCTTCTGTCTGGCGGCTCGAGCCCTCCCTCTCTCTCTATTTCACTACGCTGTCGACTCGACACCAACCCACATTCACACGGATGATTCATCTTTATCTACGGGCGGCTGAGATGCATCCCACTGAGGATCTTGTGGCTCAATTCAAAAGACGTGGTTGCTTTTGAGAGCCGTTGGACTTGCATCTAACCGCGCACAGGGTCACACTGGGTTAGTAGAAGCGGAAAATAAAAGATTTGTTTGTCCGCATGTTTGGCTTCACTACGGTTCTCCATGTTCTCCATCTTCCATCAATTTGCATGACATGAATGGCAGAGAGAGGGGATTATCAGGGAGTGGGGCAATGGGTGGTTTAGAAAACCTGGGGTGAGAGCACCAACAACATGATCTACTTGTTGTGGTTCAGTACGGCCTTCCACGGATTTGTGTGCACACGTGCACACCATTATCTCAGTTTTTTCCTGTTTTGTTTTTTTTCTTCCAGTAAAGGGGCCCTTACTAAAGCCTGAGAGGAGAAGAATGATAACCATCTTACAGAAGGCCACGAGGCATAATACAGATTGCCGAGTCGGGTAGCGCAGGCTGCAGCCAGGCAACAAGTTCACCTCCTGATCACATCACTGAACAACACGGTGTCAGATAAAACTGAGGCCGTGGCAGAGAGAGCTTACATTGTATCCTCCAATCTCCGCGGAGATGCAGCAATGTGAGAACTCTGGGGTCACAAGGAATCAATCAGTGGCACCGGGTTGGACTCGCAAGGAATCAATCAGTGGCACCGGGTTGGACTCGCAAGGAATCAATGAGTGTAGGCAAGTTGAATCCGCCCCGAGGAGGATAGGTCGATGTGTACCTACGCAATTTGAGCATCCAATAAGAGAGGCAAGCGTCGGAGTAGTACTTGAATGTGGGACTCTTTTCCTGTCGTGAGAGTATGACCAGGCACAGTAATAAAGACAGCAAGTACCTCCTGGGCCCTTGCGTGTACCTACTATAACACTGCTGTTGAAGAGAAAAGTAGCAACAAGCAGAGACAGAGAGAGAGCCACGGCGGCCAAGAGCTGTGGCCGGCTCCCCACCGCAGCTATGGCGGCGAGGCTCATTGGCACGCTGTCTCTGGCTCTTCATTATCACCATCTTTACGTGCAAACAGACGCGTCCACAAAACTACAAACCTGTCCTCGCGTGGAAGCCTCCCACTGGCGGATAACGCGCCCGTATTCACCTTTCACCTTGCGACACGCGTCCTGTCCTTTGGTCCATAAATGTCCAAAAGACAGCTGAAGCTAGTCGTACAGAAATAATACCAACAAAATATCCCATCCGAAGTCAGATACTTGCATGTGGATGAACAGACATCATTGATGAAGTCAGTACGTCACCAATTACATCATAATATATATCCTTTAATAATTTAACTGGAGATCTACTTATCGAGTGCTTATCGAGGACTATCCATCAGATGCTCCACCATCGACGGTTCTTAAATAGAGACGTATTTGATGACGTGGAGGATTCATAGCCACGTGGAATCTGATAAGTTTCAGAATATTTCGAGAGATTTATATGTACGTAAACAATTTAAAAAAAAATTCCTTTGTATTTCGAGTGGGCTTATTTCGTGGAATAAAGTGCCAGGCTGGCGAGTGGCGTTACGGAGTGTAAGCCAGTCGTGCAGTGGCTTACACTCTGTAATGCCACTCGACAGCCTGGCAAGGCATTTTTTTTTTTCCAATTGTTTACGCAGGGTAAGCAACCCACTCTCGTTGCTTCACTGGTTCTCGGCCCTGGGTTGCTTACCCTACACCAACGTCCGGGGAGAACCGGCAGCCAGTTACATGCTAGCCGACTGAATTCCAGAATTTCCGAATGAAATATGAAACCTCAGGAAATGGATCCGAGGGAAAAAATGGCCGAAGCGGAAATCAACCGGGTGCCTTACTTTTAGGAAGGATATTTGCCTTTCCATTTCATTACAGACAGGAAATCTGCCTTAGTTGGCAAGGCCTGGACGGATTCCGGCCCTTCTTATATGAAATGGCCGTCGAAGTCCGCCACATGGCAGAAATCCAACGCGCCAGGCCGGGTTACATCCGAGGAAGGGCGTTTAGGTGAAAAAATATTGAACTCAAGAGGGCGGGCCGCGGGCAAACCCTACTAAGTCAGGATGTTGCTCTCACAGCCCTAGCCCCACGCCTGCTTGCACTCGTTGCCAGCTATCACAGCTCACCTGTCCACGCGGGTTCAATTCTTGGCCTCCATGTGGTTTGAGGGCATTGACAGGTCCAACTTCTATAAGGATACAATATTCTTCACTTGTTTGAATTGCTTAAAACTGGTTGGGGGCAGATTCTGCCTTTTTTTAGGCAAATTAAAATGCAGAAGATCGACGCTCCACGGCTATGGCGCATTCTGCATTCCTAATCGGCTGTTTGACTGCCATAATCGGCAGTTTGATTTTTAATGGCTCATTCGTTTTTTTTAGCGCGAGTGTTGCGCAAAGTCGCGTAAAAAAAAAGTTTTTTCCCATTTCTCACGCACGCTCTATTCGCTACAGCTTTTTTTGCCCGAGACAGATGAAGAACTATGGTAATTGCCAATCCATTCACATGTGCCTCCCACCAAACTGTACTTGCAAGTTTCCCCGCAAACAGCTCTCCACGCCTTCAGCCATTCTTTTAGTGGCGAATAATCGTCAGATTTGGACCTCAAAAAATAAAATCGAATATTCTGTCGCAAATCCACTGTTTTTTCATGGATGAAATCGCCTAATTTCTCCAAATAAAAAAAATAAATTATGGATGAATTCGCCAAATATGGATGACATATATGGATGATGGCACATAGGTGGATGAATTATAGTGGATGAACATAAGAAGTGGCTATTTCCTGCAAAACTCTGTAGCCACTCGTGCTGTTTTCCAAATTTCTTAAGAAAAACATTGGGCTCATTATGGCCTGCAGCCAATGAGGGCCTCGCAAAATCTGCCCCCAAAATTCCTCTACGCCAAGGAATGCGGCATAGGGGGCGTTTTCTCTAGTACATTTAAATGCCTCTGGATATTCATAATCTAGGATTACCCTCAAGAGAGGCTTGTCCCTACATGAAGCCATTCATTAATGGCCATAATAAAGCCTTCTGCCATTAACCAGCCCCACTATCGGCCCCTCTCGCGTGACCGTTACACATAGTCGTTCCCTTATTAGTGCACATGCCAGCAATTAGTGTACAGCTGTTTGTATTCAGTTATCGATGTCTGACGTGTGTCGCCCAAAATAAACGACGTGTTCTTTATTAGAACGGTTTCAATATTTAAAAATAACAGCGAATCCTAGAAATCTTGGCGCACAGTCTTAGACAAATATATGTAAATGAACGAGAGTTTGATGACAAATTTTGGGATATCATACACGGTCATCCTTGTTAGCCAACCCCACGTTCGTTTCACATTTTGAACTTTCCAGGTGCGCATGATCATTAGTAGTAGTATAAAGATACATTTACTTAATCTGCAATCCCACCCTCAGATCCTGTGGCATGCTTCTAGGAAGTCGGCTTGTTATTGTGTTTATTGATGAGGTTCTGATTAACGGTTTAACAGCTGCCGACGTTGCTCCTAGGGATACTCTGACCACTGGGCCCACAAGAAAAGTAATTAAAATGGACGGCTGCATATCTGGAAGGAATAACAGAATATGCACAGTCGTCGTTTGAGCTTCCTCCGCCATATTCTCTGCTCATTCTTCAATTGTGTTCTGGAGACATCAGTAAACCGATTTACACTGAAGGTCTACGATAGCAAGGTATCAACGTACGCGAGGAAGGAAGATGGCTTCCTCTGAAGCGGAGTTCTTCTCTGACGACAAACCAGTGCCGTTCTCCCAGGAAGTCCTTGACAATGGATTTGCAATTGTTCTGGAACATGTCTTGGCTACCCGTTTTCAGCTTCAGAATGGCTCCATCTTTTTGGAGAAAGAGGTGTACGATTTGAAAGGGAAGTTGTTGAAATACTCTTTCCAAAACTGTGATGAGACGACTCATGTCAGCTAGTGGAGAGTGCGCCCTGGTCGATACAAAGTACTTGGAGAGCCTCGGCGAAAGTCCCTTGGGTCATATGTGACGCCCGGGACTGTTACTTCGGTCGTTGAAGACAAGAGGGAGGTGGTGGTGAAAAAAGAACAGACGTCCTCCACTCCAATCGTTGAGCTTTCGGATTCGTCCGATGATGACATAAGTGAAATTCCAAATCTAGTCCTTCCTACTGTGGTTGGAGAAGCTGATGAAGAAGAGATTTGTAGTGTTATTTCAAAATTACGGACGATGGGAGGAATGGCTGGATTCAAAAGTGAGTTGCGAGGAATTGATTAGGAATCTTTGAAGCAGGTGCATGTGAAGTTCTTGCCAGAGACTTTTGATGGCGATATCCTATTCGAGCTGCCTCCTTCTCCGCGAGTTGGAGGTGTAACAATCATGATGCATGGAATGGACAAGAAACACGACGGGCACCCGTGGTGCAGAACAAAAACATCCAATATTCAGAATGATGACAAGCTTGTTCTCAGGAGAACAATTTGCAATGGACACCTTAGGTGTGATAATTTGAATTGCAGACACTTTCTTCAGTCTGGGGTTCATAATCAAAACAAATGGGAGGGTCTGGCGGAAAATCCATTTCAGCCTGGGACTGCCCCACCACCGGCAAACACTTTCGTTTGCAAATTCTGCAAACTTGTGTCATCCTGCTTGGCGCTCTGCGGAGCAAGAATGTACTATGTTATCCACCGTTTGAAAACAATGACAAGAGCTTGTGTGCATTTCGGATTCCATAACCATCCTGTCTTGAAGGGGGATTACAGGGAGAGTGTTGAGACAATATCGAGCTTGATTAAACAGGAGTTCGGGAGAAACCCATCCGCAACAACATCTGCAATTGCTCTTGGCGCAAACAAGTCTTTCTTGGAAAGCCATATTTTGAGTGAAGGGGATTCTGTGGGGACTAAACTTGACGGTGCAGCATTGGACCTGGTCATGGATCATTTCTCCACTTTGAGTTCGCCTAACATTTGGCATCAGATCAATGCATTAAGAATGGGCTCTGGTATCAGAGGCTACATAGACAACATTTTGGAGTTGAAACGAGTGAGCAAGTACGATTACATCCAGGACAATGTATTCCCAGGTCAAGGTGCCATCAAAGTTTTTCTTTTCAAAATGTTGACTGTTGGGGAGGGCAGTGGGGTTAGCCTCGTGAAGCGGATGCAGAAGACTGGGGACTTGCAGAACTGTTTTCTTATGTTTGATCATGTGAAACGAGTGAAGGATTGGACGACAATGGCTTGTCATGTGTACGATCCAGTGTACCAACGAGTTATGACAATTGCAGTTTGTGACATGCAATCCGAGGATACGGAATCCCAGACGTGTCATGGGCTGCCATCTCCAAATTTCGCAGGTTTCATGGCGGATAGTGCTCAAGCAAATTTCAATGCTGTTCGTATTGTCTTCGGATCGGGCGACCCAAAAGTGCCAATGCGAGGAAGAGAGCGTACATGTCTATTCCATTGGACACAATCTCTGGAAAAACATACAAAGTCGGACATCAAACCAGAGATGCAGACTCAACACCGTAAATTGTGCAAAGAGTACAAAGATGCTAGAACTTTGAAGGAGGCGGACACTTTGTTCCAGACAATTCGTGCCTAGTGGTTCTCTTCTGGAGCTGCATTCACTTGAGAGTATGAGAGCATTGGAAGATTGGCTGGCGTTTTGGCACTTCCGGTATAGACAGTGGGGAGCAGCCATGCCAGTGGTACGAGGCTTATATTTCTTTGCTTTATTCATACATTTACTTTCCATTTTATTGTGTCCTCGCTTTCTTTATGTTGTTTTTTGTTCACTGTTTTGAAGTGTGGTTCTCCACTTTGCAGAACATGTCTATAGAGAAAATGGCGGACATGTCATCTTGCAATTTGGCAGAAACTGTGCACAACGCATGGTTGCAGCAGTCTGGGAAATGAGGTCGGGATTTGTATGTGGCAACAACAGATGATTTGATACGTGCCTTCTAACAACAAACCCGATACCGTGATTTCTTGCGAGGTGGGGTTGGTGGCAAGGGTCCGGACAAATGGGAGTTGATATTGCGTGCTGCAAACAGATCTGGGGATCCAATCAAGATAGCACGAGTGGTGAGCATGTATGCCCAGGGAACGCCACTTGTTTCTAGAGTTCCACATCTTGAAGGGGAGGAGAGATTCGGCTCCTGTAAGAGGAAATTGAACACTCCACTTGGTTCGGATTCCGATTCGCATAGGGCAGACCGTGATAACTTCTCGAAGCCTCGTGTTCCCCTGCATGACAGCTCCATGTCCGGAACCTCCATTGTGGAGGAACCTCCAACACGACGGCAAGCTCCAGCATCAAACAGTGCCACTGAAATGGTGCAGGAGAGAAACAACCCCCTTAATGTGCTTGAGTCCGCATGCCTCGACCACGTTTGGCACATAGAACGCACAAGTGTAGGGTCTCGTGTGAAATGTAAAGCGATCAGGGCAACTAATTTCGAGAAGTGCACTTCATCTATATCAAGAGGTGGTGCCCGAACTCCTGCTCCGACTTTCACGGGTTTGATGCGTCCATACGGTCAACCAGAAGCCAAGAACCACAAGTTCTGGTTCTGCGCAGATGATTGTGCCAGATGTGTGCATGGAACTGTGCGTCCTTCCGTAGTGATGAAGCCATCTCCTCCAACTGTTTGGCCTGTGAAGGTGGGAACACATCTCATATTTCAGGAGATTGAAATGCTGGAGGAGGTAGGTTTTTCCCTTGCGAGACAACCCCAACTCCATGCATGTGCTACTACTTCTGCGTCCTCCCGGGTCCCCCCGGCAAATCCTGACTTGTGGCCAACCAAACGAGATGGAAAGCTCGTTCGGCGTTTCCCTCCAACCGCTGAACACTTTGGCAAAGTGGAGTCTGCAAGAATGCTCCAAGCTCGTGTTGGAAGCACCACGGAAGTACCCGATCCAGGATATGGTCGGGTATTCACAATCATCACTTCCACATCTGCTGTTCATGACAGGACCTACGACATCACGGTTTCCAATTTCCCCAATTGCACATGTCCTGATTTTGTGAATATGTTATCAACCAGTTTGGGCAAGAGAGGTAAATTCATATCCTGCAAACATTTGTATTTCATATTTTTGAAGATGATGGTTTGCGATCCCAAACGTGACAACTTCATTCACCAGGCCACTATGAGTTTCAACGAGGTCGATACTCTATTGTAGCGGGATACAACACATGGGTAGCATCAACTATGCAATGTGATATGTGGACGACCATGATTTGAAATGTGTAATTCACATCAATTCGTCGGCGGTGCAATGATATGGCCTCCAACTATACGGAGTGAGCTCTGAGTGACAACTTTTAAAAGCACATTTGTCATTGCACCGTGCATGAGATTCATGTGTGGAGCAGCACTACCTCTAGTGCAGGTGGAGTCTGCTGCAGCTGTGACTCAAGGAGCAGCACGAGTTCCTGAGCCACGAGGTGCAGAGGTGGAGTTGGATCCACAGCGTGGGGAGGCAAGCCCTCAGGCTAGGCTTCCTCAGTCATTCACATTGGCGGAGACAGTGTCGACGCCATCCATGGCACCTAGTTCTCGGCCGACTGTTACCGAGGCGGAGGTTACTATGCCATTGGAGAGAGCTACACGGGTAGCACCACTACCTAGTGTTGCCAAGGCTACGGCAGCTAGTGTGTTGCTAGGAGCGGCCACATCTACGTGCCAGGCTCCATTGTTCTCGGCTACCATGATTGCGATGCTGGGGATAAGACCAGCTGAGGTGTTCAGGCTGGCAGCTACACTCTGTGAGAGTGGGGAGGTTACTTCATCTTCTGCAGAGATAGTGGGAGGTGTAGTGCTGGAGGGATCCTCGGATTTGAGGGTCAAGACTGCCACGGCGGCGCCATGGCAAGCTGCAGCTGCCAGGTTGATGGAGTTGCCAGCTAGGCCAGCCATTAAGCGCGCCATGGTGACACCTGGAGTTGTCATGTTAGACAACCAGGATGACATTTTCTGTTTGAGTGGACCGGCAAGCAAGAGGTACCGGCCACTACGGGTCTTGTTGGACTCGGGAGCTCAGCCATTGATGTTGGGCAGAGCTGCTATTGCAGGCTTGGGCCTCACGGAGGCGGATATGGAGCCTTGTCCTTTCCAGATACAGACGTTTCTGGGAGGATCGGAGCAGGCTCGGGGCATGACACGGCGTGAATTGGCTATCAGACTACGGCCGGATCACCCTACAGATGGCTCAGTGATGCGAGCCAAGGCCATTGTGACAGACGTGGTCTCATACGATGTCCTGGTTGGTGGGGCAGTGTTGTACCCCATGGGCTTCACCCTGGATTTTTGGGAGGAGTCAGCTTCCTATAGGCATGCATGGCAGTCAGGGGAGGGCCGACGTGTGCAGCTCCCTGTGACGTTCATAGGAGTTGCGGTTGCCCAGCGAGGCAAGATGCCGACACTAACAGCATTCACAGCGGCAGTGAGTTGGCTTAGAGAGTTACTTGAGGCAACACTCATTCAGAGGATGTGCCACCTCCGGGAGAGCAGGATGATATGTATGGTATGGCGGAGTTGCCTACCATGGTTGCTCAGACTCCATTGTGGGGCACGAGCAAGGATTTGCAGCGGGATGCTGATCGACGGGTGCAACAAGCATGGGTAGAGGCTTTTGTACCGTCAGGAGAGGAGGAGAGTGCGGGGATTGCACCAGGACCACCTCAGTTGTCTCCATTGGACACCACACCTATTGTGTGGCAGTATCCGGATGAAGGCATTTGTCTTCTGGACTTGTTTGGCGGGATCAACACCGGATTGGCTGCTGTGTTACAGGCAGGTGTACGAGTTCGGCGTTACCTATATGTGGAGAGGGATGAGACTGCACGACGCGTTTCACTTCGCCATGTTGCTCAGTTGGTGCAGCGGTACCCTGAGTTGTTGTCGGTGTCTGCAATTCGTGGATATTAGCAAGCCTTGCCAGCAGACATTTCGTTGTTGGGGGCGCAAGATTTGGAGCGGGTTGGCTCCATTGATCTGGTAGTGGCAGGTTGGCCCTGCCAAGGGCATTCATCAGCCGGGCATGACAATGGATTGCGAGACTCGAGGTCGGGTCTGTTTTGGGAGATGATGCGGGTTTTGCGCCACTTGCAGCTTCATGCAACCTCTCCAAGCTCGTACAAGAAGAGAGGTCCAACTCTTCGAGCTCTTTCAACAGTCCCAAACAATGAGGCACGACTTGTATGTTGGACCAACCCTCAAGGATGAGGACTTTTAATTTTGCAAGATTACCAATGGAGTCTGGCAGGCCTTTGAGTGATGTACAATTAATGAGCCACAATCCTTGGAGATGAATCAATGCTCCGATGGAATCAGGCAACCTCTCCAAGCTCGTACAAGAAGAAAGGTCCAACTCTTCGAGCTCTTTCAACAGCCCCAAACAATGAGGCACGACTTGTATGTTGGAACAACCCTCAAGGATGAGGCCTTTTAACTTTGCAAGATTACCAATGGAGTCTGGCAGGCCTTTGAGTGCTGTACAATTTTTGAGCCACAATTTTTGGAGATGAATCAATGCTCCGATGGAATCAGACAACCTCTCCAAGCTCGTACAAGAAGAGAGGTCCAACACTTCGAGCTCTTTTAACAGCCCCTAACAATGAGGCACGACTTGTATGTTGGAACAACCCTCAAAGTAGAGGAATTTTAACTTTGCAAGATTACCAATGGAGTTTGGCAGGCCTTTGAGTGATGTACAGTTCTTGAGCCCCAATTTTTGGAGATGAATCAATGCTCCGATGGAATCAGGCAACCTCTTCAAGCTCGTCCAAGAAGAGAGGTCCAACTCTTCGAGCTATCTTAGAGAATGTGCCACTGATGGGCGATTCTCGGGCCAGGGTGATGGCCAGTGTGCATCAAGTCCGGTCGTGGCTTGGGTCAGCAGTGTTGCTAGATGCAGCTACAGTGGGGTCACGGGCTCATCGTCCACGACTATGGTGGACTAACTTGATGTCACCCGCACTGCTCAAGCGTGCATTTGATGGGGTGCAGCGGCCAACACATCTCACAGTGGATAGCATTCTGGACACAAGGAGGCAGTCTCAGCGTGTGAGACACGATGACCGTTCGCCTTTGGCAGTGGTCAACAAGGTTGGTCAACCACGAGCAGCATTACCTACACTGCTCAGCTTCCCAGGATCGCATGCATTCCGGGATAGTGGACCTGGCCTCCTGTGGGATGCTCAGTTGCAGCAGTTAGTGGAGCCTAATGCTGACGAGCGTGAGCGGGCAATGGGTTTTACCACTGGTACCACGGCGGTGTCGTTTCTTTCTGAGGCATCATGTCGTCAAGTGTTGGGGCAAGCAATAGATCTCAATTGCTTGACCTGGATTATCAGCTTGGCTATGGCTGAGCAACGCAGAGTGCGGAGTACACTTCCCTCGATGGTCTTTCTGCCTGCCAAGACGGTACAGGCAGTGAGTGGGGGCGAGCATGTGAGGACCACGGGGTGCAGGCATCCATGGCACACGTGGGAGGTGCTCGAGGTTCAGAGGGAGTTGGCAGCCAAGGTGGCGATGAAAGATGAGGTTGGGGATTTTTCTCGGGTGGAGGAAGTCCTTGAGGATGAGATGATGGGGCAAGATGAGGCCTTGTCACTGACTGAGCAGGTAGGGAGTACTGCTCAAGAGGTTGCAACATAACAACCACTGGACGCGTCCTCTACCTCTAAGCCCACTGGACTTAAGGTTGCAGTTACGGAGGACAATTGGGAGCCTGACATTGGACCCATTGTCACCGGAGGAGAGAGACGACATATACGGCGGTTCCTGAGGGCTTACAGGAATTGCTTTGCCTTCAGTTTGAAGGACTTGGGAGCACTGAAGGGTCAAGAGAATCTGTATTGAGTTGGCCACTGACACGCCAATCTTTCGGAGACCCTATAGATACAGCGACATGGAGAGGTCTTTGATTCAGATGAGGACTCAAGATCTCTGGGAGGCAGGTTTGGTGGAGCTCTCTGGTGGAGAGTATGCTTCAGCCACAGTGATGCCAGCCAAGAAGGATGTCTATGGCAATTGGACGGAGAGACGTATGTGCGGTGATTACCGGCCTGTAAATCGTCAGACAAAGTCCGATAAGTATGCCATGCCAACACCAGAGGAGATCTTTGATGCCATCGGGCATGCTAAGGTCTTTAGCACTTTGGATTTACGATCCGGATATCACCAGTTGCCAATCAAGGAGGCGGACAAGCAGAAGACGGCATTCTGGGGGATCAATGAGCACGGCAAGGATTGCCTATATCAGTGGCGGTTCTTACCATTTGGGCTTAAGAATGCTCCTGCAGAGTTTCAGAGAGTCATGGATAGGATTCTAGCAGGGGTGGACTTTGTTGGTGCTACATAGATGACATCATCATCTTTAGTGTTACGATGGAGGAGCATGAGAGACACCTTCAGGTGGCATTAGAGCGCTTGAGAGCGCACGGATTGAAGTTGCATCCGGGGAAGTGCAAGTTTTTCCACAACCAGATTGAGTATCTGGGTCACATGATATATACTGGAGAATTGGGGGTACAGCAGAATAAGGTAGAGGCCATTGCACAAATTCCACGCCCCACGGATGTGAGCCGAATTCGAGCTTTCATGGGGTTGGCAAACTATTATAGATGGTTTGTCAAGGGATTTAGTACCATTGCAAAGGCTCTAACCAAGCTGACCAAGGTGGACCAGGAGTGGCAGTGGGAAGATGTGCAAGAACGAGCTTTTCAAGAGCTCAAGGCGAGGTTGACCTCGGCGCCTATCCTGAGACGACCTATCAGGGGGCGTCCCTTTCAGCAGCATACGGATTGGAGCATGCTGGGGCTTGGAACGGTGCTCACACAGGTGGATGATGAGGGAAGAGAGTTTGTAGTAGCTTATGCTAGCCGCTCGAACAACGCTGCAGAGACTAAGTACAGCTCATATGAGGGAGAGTGATTAGCTGCAGTGTGGGCCGTGACACACTTCAAGTGCTATCTATACGGCAATCTTTTCACCCTTGTCATGGATCACCAGCCACTCAAGTGGTTGATGGAGTCAGACAAGCTTACGTGGAAGCTTGCACGGTGGGCACTTATACTCCAGGAGTATGACTTTCAGGTTGTGCATCGACCGGGTTTGGTCAATCGGGATGCGGATGGATTGAGTCGCAATCCATGCATGAGCCAGCAGGATGACACTGGAGCTCGGTAGCATGGTGAGACGGACGAGGAGATGATGCCGGGATGGCACACATCTGCATTTTTGTGTATCTTGGCATCGGAAGGTCAGGTTGGACCTACAACAGGGATGACTGTAGACAGAGTGTCTGAGGACCCTGAGGCTAGTGATGAGCCAGGTGGTGCCAGAGATATATATGAGGATTCGGCTGTTTTGGACTACCTCTGCACGGGAGACACGGCAGCCAATGTGACTGCCAGGGAGAGGGATCGGATCCTGCAACGAGCCAAGAGGTTCAAGTGGGAGGGGATACACCTACTTCGAGTGTGGGAGGATGATCGGGTGAGGATTGTGCCTCACCCCACACAGCGTGCACGGTTAGTGCGGCATGCCCATGAGGAGTTGGGGCATTTTGGAGTGCGACGCACTCACAGTTTACTGCAAGGGCAGTATTGGTGGCGTGGTATGCATACAAAGATGCAACAGTTCGTGGCTAGGTGCATGGTGTGACACAGGGTGATGCTTCATTCAATACCCCTACACCACAGTTGCATCATTTACCAATCATGGGATTGGGCTACAGGTGGAGTCTTGACTTCGTAAGACCGTTGCCACTGACTATGCGCCACCACAGATATGTGTTGGTGATGGTGGAGCACTTCTCCAAGTGGATTGAGTTGGTTCCATTGCCTGACAAGGCTAGTGAGGGGGCTGTGTATGCATTCTTGGATCGTGTGCTTAGCCGATTTGGTGCTCCAGCTGAGGTACTCACGGACCAAGGGGGATAGTTCTTGGGGCAGTTTCAGGCTTTGTGTGATAAAGCCTTGATAGACCACCGCACCACTTCTCGGGATCATCCTGAGGTCGATGGCTTAGCAGAGAGAGTTGTTCATACGGTGAAGAGGGGTTTGCGCAAGTATGGCTTGCAGAAGGGACACCTAGGAGATTGGGATCTTCAGGTTCCTTGGTTAGTCATGGGCTACAGGTTCAGCAAACAAGCATTACTTGCCTCCTTCTCACCATATTTCCTTCTCTTTGGCCAAGAGCCGGATTTACCTGCAGCCATTCGTAGGGACACTGCTCAAGTTCTTAACCTTGACGATCCGGACGTGTGGGTACGTGCATGTGATCAGCGTGCAGAGTTGTTTAAGAAAGTCATGCCCATGGCTTTTGAGAACCTTGCCATTGCACAGCACCGTGATACGTTGAGGTATGCCACTATACGTGGTGGAGGATATCGTCCTGGGGTTCGGAGGTCTAGCCCTGGTGACTATGTTTATTTGCAGCAGACTGCTCCTACGACTCTGGATGTTACTGCAGGACATGTTATTCTGAGGGTTCGAGAGGTGTTGCCCTCAGGGGTCCTGATCTTGGAGGGTCGGGATGGCATGACTTGGAAGGACCATGTGCGTAATTGTGCGTCATGTCACCTTCGCAATGTCGATGGCAGAGTTGACCCAAACTTGGCAGTGGTACCTGCAGGTTTGAGGTGCATGCTCTGTGGGTCTGCCAAAGGGGCAGCCACCATGCTGGTGTGTGATCGATGCTCAAGGGGTTGGCATATGGGATGCTTGACACCACCTCTTGAGAAGGTTCCTGACGGAGATTGGTTGTGTCCACACTGCTCGGGATAGTGGCAGTGGACATGACTGGAGGCAGCTAACAAGACATGGGAGGCCAAGCTCATAGGAGTCAATACATGAGATCCCAAGCTCAAGTTCACAGGTTGCAAGACGGCGACTAACGATGGGGCAACTCTTGCACCCGGCCTCTTGATCTATCGAGTTTGAGTGTAGTAGGGATAGTGGTGGAGGACTTAGTGAGGCTATGGTCACTATCACATCTTGTGGCTACCTGGACTTAGAGGGACCTAAGCACCAGCTAGGGGGGCGATTGTGTGGACTGGTGACTGCCATAGTGGGCAGCATAGTGGTAGCCTAGTGGTTGGACTAGTGGTTTACTAGTGTGTGGTGTGCACATGTGTTGTGTGGTTTTGGACAACGATGTAGTTGTGTAGCGATATGTATGCGCACGACAGCTGTCAAGTTATTTTACCACTAGTGTGAAACTAGTTAGGAAATAGCTAGCTTTTACATATTGACATTTGGGATTGGCCCAAGTGTCAATCCAGGGATCAACGCAGATTTAGGCCCTAGAGTGGTTATCTTCACGGCAAGCGCGGGAGGCTCATCTTTCTCGAGTTGAGCCTCACTGCGCCTAGCTATGGCGCCGTAGTGTGGATTCCCCATGGCGTGGGTGCACTTGGCTTGACTTGTATTTGAGTGATGAGTTTATATATGCATGAGTTTATGCTTCAGCTTTGTGAGCTCGCATGAGCTAGTGCTTGTATTCTTCGTTCTTTATCTATTGTGTGGACTAGTGACTGCCATAGTAGCATAGTGGTAGCCTAGTGGTTGGACTAGTGGCTGAACTAGTGGTGGACTAGTGGTATACTAGTGTGTGGTGTGCACATGTGTTGTGTGGTTTTGGACAACGATGTAGTTGTGTAGTGATATGTATGCGCACGACATCTAACTACACCCTGATTACACCTTCAAATCATTTCAACTAGGGTGACATTGTTTAGGATCATAAACAATGTAGCTTCGCAAGTAGGTGACTCGTAGGTGGGCACCTGTGAGATTGCTAGGATGATTACTAGGGACTCATGGAATATAAGTCATGTTGGTCTTGATAAAGTTCAATTCTACAAAGGTAGACAAGGTTATATGAAAACAACTATGTGGCCTAAGAAATCTATGATCAGACCATGTGTCAATTTTAAACAACCTGATAAAGGATAGAAACACAGGAACATACAGAAAATAAACAGGACATCACGCCTAATATGTTCCCTTCCACATCAGATTGTTCTGTACTGTGGCAGACGTAAGGCAGGAGCAAAACTAACAATGAGACGTTGCAAAATCGTCAAACAGTCACGCTTCATAACTACCTCCATAAGGAGAGAAGCCAAAGTGTTGTTTAAGAAGAGAACCAGTATGACATTGGAAGCATGCTACATGCATCTACAAAGATATCCAAGGGAATGCACATTAGCGTGTGAGAGCTCCAAAATATGATACACTTCCTCCAGAGGAAAAGACCTCTTATGAAGAAACTTAACACAATGGAAAGATACAATGGTGACTGGCATTGCTTGTAGAAAACCATTTCAGTTCCAACATTAATAGAGTCCAAATAGCTTAATTCAACTTGACACAAAACAACAAATTGATATGAGGATGTGCTCCTGGGTGAATTTCTTTGAGCTTCCTGCGGTACACCAACTAGACAACGAGATGGATGTGAGAGAGAGATGAGTGAAGTGATCAAGGTATTCGACTTCTCACCTGTGAGTGCTTTCATTTGGCTGCACACAACATACCAAAACGCAAGACATTCGAACCCACAGAGTGAAGTAATCAAGGTGCTATGATACATTCTTGCATCTCCGGTGCTCCGAAAACTGGCAGTTTGCAAAGTCCATGGAAACACGTCGAGGAAGGAAAGAGACGTAATCACGTCCGACCACGTGTCCGCTATGGACAGAAGATCTCGGCCGTTCATTTCTGGGCAGCTGCCCGAAAATGCTCCCTTTTTGTTCCCAGGCGTTCCATTTGAGGGGGTCTGGCGGGACTGGACAAGGGTGCCGGTCCTGTCCCGGGGTCCAAGACTGTCCCGGGGTCCAGGCCAAAACAGTTACCCCAAGCCCAGGCCAAAATTGGATTTTTTAACTCAGTCCTGTACCTATGGCCTGGGCCTGCATTCATGGCCTTTTTGCTATTCCATAGGTGAGGAGTGGGTTTGGCGATCAAGGGAAAGGATGGGCAGCGGCCGAAATTTGTTCCCAATGAGTTCCCTGTATGGACTGGGGTGCAGGACATCCAGTCCCAGGCCCAGACCTCGCCTGGTCCATGGTCTAGACCCCGGGCAGCGCCCCAGGCCAGCCCAAAACTATCATTTTTATGGCGTCCCGCAACACGGCCTTTTTGCTATAGCTGGTCAGTGTGTGGGTGTGTGCAGCCCCGCCTTCCATCCGTTCCTCCGTCTCGGTAGCTTGATGAGTGTCCACAGTTGTTTTCCTTACTGCTGGGATGGCAGACAGTACTTGAAGTTACCTGGTTCTATAAGAGGGAAAAATGAACAACTCACGCACATGTACAATGCAGTCACTCGCCACCCCCTTCTTTGAATGGCCGATGAATGTCAGTGATGATATGGAAGAATCTGGACAATCCTTCTGCACATCTGTGTGTAGGCATCACTTGAATTAACACTGTGTAGGCTTTTAGATGTATACTCAGACCACAAGCTTCAGCTTTCTGCAAAGAGAAAGGCTGAAGTACAGCAGGCTCTCAAGGCTTGAGTAGTATATCCATTCGCCAAAAGCCCTTACACATACTAGGTTGATAATTAAGTGTGAGATTCCAGACTGGATCAAACCTAGGCCCAGAGTACTGAATTGAGTTTTCTGGAGGAAGTAGTGGCCACGGGTACTATCAGCATTCAAATGACTGCAACCTCACACGGGTTTAAGGATACCCATCAGGTTATGGCTCTCACTATCCTCTGTAGAGACCAACGAAGCTAGTAATGACTTACATTTACTCTTCCAGATTTCAAGCTTGAAAATTTAAAGCTGCTTGTGTGCAGAAATTGGGAAGAAGGTTCATGTATTGGAAAGCGGGGCCTCTCAAGAAGGGCCTATCACAAGCTGATCAAGATGCCAGGCAAAAAAGGTTAGCCAAATACAAGGAATCCGCATGGAAGTGTGTGTATTATTTAACGGCTGAGATATTTGCAGTGGCAATTACTTACAATGAGCCCTGGCTTACAGACAAACGACGGATGAAAACTGCCTTACGTAGACCCAGGGTTAAAGAGGTCAAGGAATATTAGTTTGGAATATTTCTTTGATGTCTTCATATCCCAGGGTAAAGAATCTTTCCTGGGCTTAGAAAGCCCAGGCCACTCCAACCCCTCCAACCCCAGGACAATAGGAAAGGACGGGCAGCGGCCGAAATTTGTTCCCAATGAGTTCCCTGTATGGACTGGGGTGCAGGACATCCAGTCCCAGGCCCAGACCTCGCCTGGTCCATGGCCTAGACCCCCCGGGCAGCGCCCCAGGCCAGCCCAAAACTATCATTTTATGGCGTCCCGCGACACGGCCTTTTTGCTATTCCCTAGTGGGCCCGGGGGCTGGCTCATTAGTGACAAAGCCCATTAATGTGCCCGTCCTTGTAGGGACAAGGCCTCTCTTTAGGCTAATCCTAGATTACAAATATCCTGAGGCCATTTAAATACACGGAAAAGGCTGGCCCGATCTTGTAGCCCGTAGGATACCGACGTTCTGGGAAGAGGATGAGAGTGGATGGCCTCATCATCGCGCGGTACTGGCGTGTGCTACGTTGAGGGCCATTACTTTGAAGGCGGCCGGAGAGGACAGGAGTGATGGAGCGTGATGCTGTTGGAGCTTCACGCTGATCTCGGGAGGTTGCGGCTGTGCAATCTCTGGAGAACGTGTATCAAGCTGCGCGCTCAGATTTTTCTTTTGTCCATGCCAACTTCTTTGCAGAGCTAGGGTCTTAGCAATGAATTTGGTTCAAATGCAAACGTGATCCGTAGAATTCTGGTCGTAACGCCGATCGCTGAAACCTTGTTAAAGTGATCCCAATGTCTCTGGAGGATCGTGCTTATGCCGAGGTCTATGCACCATTTCTGGGAGCCGAAAGCGTTGTGGTTTCGGTCTATGTAGCGTTTCCAGGATACGTGGGGTGCACTTGTGAAGGTGGTTCATATAATTTAGGTTGCAAAGTAGCAGGAGAGATAGAGTTTGTTCGACGTTGTGTAGTTTGTGTGAAGGACGCAGCGTTCTTTACTGACGTTCGCTTGTGAAAGTGGCAGATGGCTTATTGCAGGGTGAGTGAGCTTGTCTCTGCAAAACGTCACGCTGCAATAAGTCGTTGGCAATTTTCAGATTGCGATGTGTCAAGGAATCCTTGTGTGTCAAGTCCACCTATGCCTACGAATATAGTGGAAAGATAGATCAGCTCGAATTCTTATTGGGAATCTGCGTACGTAGGATTACTTGTCGCAGGGTTTCTGGCTCACAATTAGAATTCATCGTAAACGAAGTGTCGAAGTTGATCCACAGTTACATTGCTTTGCAAGTAGTGGATTTTGAGCTTTTCAGATTCTGCGGGTGGAGAGCAGTGAGGAAATTGCAGACTAAACCTGACGAGTTATCCAGAGTGTACGCCTGCAACACAAGCATATCCAAGGACGTGTCATGGTGTCAAGACGCGGGAGGGTGCGGTTCATCAGTGCACCTATAGAATGAAGGATATCTATGATCAGGTTGCTCAGGCTGGGTTTCCGAAGATTGAATTTCGAACGAGTTCGGAAAATTGGAGTCTGCGCAGAGAAAGGAGGCTAGGTGAAAATATCCTGTCCTTTTTGGAAGCAGTAAGATGTCGTTTGTTCTGCCTCTCCGGCGTAAGCCTTGGGGTGATCGCAGACTTCAGGTATGGAGATTGGATAGGTCAATGCAACGTAATGTCCACAGTGATATCTGGTAGACAGATGATCAGCGCTTGATCGACCCTCAGGCACATCGTTTCCAACCGGCGAAGGTTGATACTGTGATCTAGAACGATGTGACCAGAAGAGAGCTGAAGGAGAATAATCACCTACACATGCTCTTGAAAGGTCGAGAGAAGTCCGTGGAACTCTTTGCCGGAATCCGTTGCAGGGATTACGTCAACAATTGCTGCTTCGTCTTCCGAATGGTATGATTGTCTTGTGCCCCTCTGCTTTCTCATGACAGTCAGAAAGAACAATTGAGCAAGGATTTCTGGCAGTTGACTGTAGCCTAGAAGTGCAAGCAAGATACAAAATTTTGGAATGAATTTGTCTGATCTCGGAGTCTTGGCCCCAGGAATTCGTTAGCAGAAAGGTCCTTTTTGAATACTACCGTCATCTCGGAATTTACCTGTGGCTATCTGTGGTTTAAAGTCTTTCTATTCTGGGCTATGGAATATGAGAGGAACAGAGATGTCTGCATTCAGTATCCCGGATATTTTTGAGTACTGAATATGTTGGTAGAAGAGAGTAAAGGGTGGCACATTTTAATCCAGTAGGAGAAAATGAGTGACCAGATGACATGGTTCCAGACAGATTTCCTCAAGTATGCCAGCAGTAGAGAAATCTACAAGCTTCATTAGCATCAATCTTTTGTCCGATCAGTATATCAATCTCACATGTGATAATCCTGCAAGTTGAGCAAGTTTGCAATTTCAAGGATATTATCTCCAACCGGATATGAACTGGTAATCCTCATTTTGAAGTACCAACCATAGTTCAGTTCAACCTCTTGTAGGATTTCAGCCTTTTTGTTTTTTGGGGCCACTTTCTATGTGAACCCGTTTCCCGTGCTGCTGATGTTACGTAGAACGAGCGGGGGTCTGCACAGATACTTCCATGTGCATGCACACCCGTGCAATAGTAACAGGTCCGTGCAGCCCAACCCTCACCTCAACGTGAGGCGTTGGCTGGTCTATAATTATTTGACTATTTGTGCACTATATAACAACGAATTATATAATCCTCCACACAAACTATGCAAAAATACAAGTATGTATTGTGGTCTTAGATGAACATCCACCGCCAAGTTGACGTTCATTAAAAGGAATGGGAGGATGCAATGAATCAAACAATGATGAGAGCTCCGATATCCAAAATGACATGTACAAACAAACATGGAACAATGGCAGAACCAAATATAAAACAATGATGGCATGTGATGAAGAGGACAACATGGAAAAACGAGTCTGTCGGAACCTGATTGATGATATGAAACATTCATATTTTATTTGAGATTATATCATTCAAGGCGATGGACCAACAAAAAAATGAACGTCAATTGTCCATCCGTTCATGGACTTAATGCCATACAAGCCATAGATTCTGAAGCCATAGAACTTATACTAACTCATTAATAATACTGAGCCTCCTCCCAAACGGCTCGCAGTCAAGGCATGTGTCCGAAGACGCCTCCGGTTACCACAACCACTTGCAACGGTCTCCGCACCAGAGGACACGGAGATACTTTCAGGAAGGTGAAACCGGCTGACATTATCATCTAAAATGTTACTACCAACTCTACTTGATGCCCTTTAAGCTTTCCAGCACGCCCGCCATTCTTCCCAATCACGCAGCTCTTGTTACTCTTTTAGAATTTGTTCCTTGAATGTAACTGGGGACAAGCGATTGAAATGACAAATGTTAGGCCCAAAGTGGAAGTTTTGCATATGGATTTGTTGAGGTAAGAGTGCAAATGCAAATGCAAAAGAATTGGAAAATCAAATTCTGAACAAACAACAGAACAGTGGGATCCACGTGCCTACCAAGGTAATCAGGTTCCTTTTGTTGTGGGATCCATCAATATGAGGTCTTCCATACCAGGCCCAGCGGCATGGTCTCGACCAATAGGCTTATGAGAACATTTTGTCCGGTTCTCGCTAATGTAATCAACGACTGTTGAAGCTCCAGCCATCTCCGACATATATGGCCACACTGCTTTTGTCATAACATCCCGGTCATGCAATCCGTTTGGTGAAGGCTTGAATGAGAAAGGGATGAATCCAGTATTTTGTGGGTTTTGCAGGCCTTTTGATGGCTCAACATCTACAAGAAGTATTTGCCACTGCGTAGCAAACGATCTACCAAGGTACTGACAATAACACTTCGAATATCCTTCACGAAATATTTCATCTCGGGCCTGATATAACCGGTGGTATTCTTACAATCCTCAGCGGACCATATGAAGCAAAACTTCTTCACTATTTTCGTGGGGACGAAGCTCTCCAACATCCTACAAAGAACACCTCTATCAACACATGACTAAATGGCCACGTGAAAATGCTTCAATGCAAGGTCCAAAAACTCCAAGACTCCAGGTCGAGGCACCACAAACGGTCTGTCAGGAACTTGAAGTGTCACATTCCTGAAACGAAATTTCTCCTCAAACAGTTCACCGCCGGTTGGGGGTGGCCGGTAGCAGAGGAGTCCGTTGACACTCAAAATTAACACATCCGTTTGCTTTTCCCCGCTGTTGCATGTAAAGGATGAGAGACAAAGTTATCCTGAGCAGGTTAATCACACATTGACATTAGTGTTTCTGCCATAAAAATACCCATGACCCAGAATGATTGAGTGTATGAAAGATCAACACGATTGTGCAGAAAATGGCAAAATCCAGCATAATGTTGTGGGCTTGGAATGTTTCAAGAGGAGGGTTAATATTGCTAAAAAGAGGAACGTCGACTGCCAAGTGGAGGTTCAAGAAAGTACCTTGTACGGAGGGAAATTGATGAAGGTATCATGCTGCATCCCCGCCTGTTGAGAAAAGATGGAGTTAATTAGTGCATAACCAAACGAACAGAAAAGAGAAGAAAGTGGAGAAATGATATCGAATAATACCGATGTCGCCTTATTGGAAAGTCTCGCTGGCGGGCTTGGCATCCCAACGGACGTGTTTTGACGAGACCCCGGTATGTCCGAGGTATTCATTTTCTTCCTCGAGTTTGTTTTGTCTTTGACGAAGGACTTCTCTCCGGTGGAACCGATTTGTAGAAGAGATGGAAATGGTTTGGGGGCCCTATTCCGCTTCATCGGTGCAGAACATTGCGCCAACACTGCAGGGTTGGGAAGCCGAGAAGTTGCACTTGAAGTTTCGTCCTTGTCCTCGTCCAAAGGAATTCATCCTAAATGGAATTCACACGTAACGAAGGGATTACCTCGGAACAGATTTCCAATGAAGTCGTCGTTTGACAGGAAGGTCACAATCCGCAGATTTTCTGGCCTGGAGTAAAACAAGAACATCAGACCCAGTACTAGGGAAAACAAAAGGATGAGTTACAATTCAGATATAAGTAATTTTACCTGACTCCTTCTGATTTGGGCTGTCCAACCTTCGTACTGGGGAGAGAACGAGGGAAGAGAGACAACAGTGTGATGCGGAGCCACAGCCTCAGCCGCATCCTTAATGGCTGACATTCTCGAGGTACATTTCAGACCCTTGACACTTAAAAAGGAGGGTGAGGAGGACCGTAGATTGAGGTCCACGAAATCCCCTGCAGATTTGTCAAGTTGGCTTCCACCTTCGACATTCCATCCTAAACAATCCTGCGACGGAACATCCTTCTCAGGAATGGACTAAAGAGGATGATCGTGCAATTGAAATGAAGCCAAGTGCCTGGATGATTCTTCACCGTCGTTGACAAATTTCTCAATAGTAGTGTGAATGTTGTCCCTCTGTCGACGAATTTCTAATATGGAGGATTCCAATGGAGGTCCCGACAAGAAGTTGGCATCAGCAGCATCTCTATAAACCTGCAGAAACGAACTTACATGGTCAATGTACAGACACAGGATAACCTCCACTGCACAGTGGAGGTTGTCGGATTTTAAAAAGCCCCCGAGACGCGTTTCGGAGAAGGCCTGTATCCCAGAGGATCGGGATGGTATAGGGTGGAGAAACGCATGGATGAGACTAGGAGATAACAAACAATTCCATGTCAATTCACATTGAGACGGAAATCACAGTAGACAACAGTTTTTATAGAAAAACAATACAACCTATAGAAAAACCAATCAAAAATATACATTGAATCACAGACGCGGTTGATCAATAAAATCTTTATTTTGAAGCATCATATCGGAGATTCTCGTAATTAGAATCATCAATATAATCCAAGAGAGGCTTAAACTTGGGATCGGTGGAAACATTCTAATAAGGCTTAAGTCTTATCCTCTTTTCCCTGAGATAACTGGAAATGGTGCAAGATTTCTTCATTTCAAGCAAATATTTCTGGAGAACCTTCTGGAGATAGCAAGAGTCCGTCTCAATGGATTCAAACGATTTTTAGAATCAGACAGGATTCAAGCGGGTTCAACACATACTTAATAGCAAAATCGTCAATGAGTAGAGTGTTACTCCTGTTGTACTGACCACCAAATCTTTGCCAGACCGTCATCAATGGCTTCAAGAACAGACTCGGTGGGTCGTATCCTGATATAAATTGAGGGTGGACAAAAGTAGGACAGGAGATACAATCTTCTTGAGACATAACAAATGTCGGCTGAGGAAGACCCCGAAGCATAAAGTCCAGGACAGGCTGCAAGTTCTTGTACATCATGCAGCTCCATATACCTAGACGGAAATGTTTGTTCAACTCTGTCCACATCTCACGATATTTTTCCCGCCTATAGACAAGTCAAAATCCAACAAGAGCTGGTATCCTGTAGTCTGTCTCGGACATTCGGGGGACATTGTAGCTCTTCTAGTGCTTCAAGACTTTGCACAAAACTCCATTCATGTCAAAAATTATCAAGCGCAATCCTTTCGCAACTGGAGAAACTGGTGCTGCAATCTGTGAGAAATTCATATATCCACTTAGGTGGTAATCAAGATAAACCAAGGACAGGATTGACATTAGGAGCAACGTCCACTGGACAGTCGAGGTTCAGGAAAATCTAGAGCAGCCATCTACGTTACAATCTATTCCAAGGAAGTGTCAGGAAATTTTTGTTTTCTAAGATAAACCTGTCACTGCAAATCCCATAGCAAGAGGCGTTTGACTTTTGGGTCATTATACGGTCGACATCCTATGGGTTTTTCCACGTTGAATATATCAGCGTCTTTTCCGGATAACCGCAATTCTTCCAGGTGCGGTTTGAGTTCATCCAGAAGAAACTTGTCCTTGTATGGGTCGACGAACGTTTTATATTTTGGAAGGAAGATACCGTTCGACTTTGGGTTCAAGTAGGACTTATACATATTTTCTACAGTGTCGATAAGAAGTGTGTTTGATTTGTACGCTACAATGTCGTCTACAGTGAAAAGGTCGTAGAGACGTTTACACTACAGCAAATAGGGGGGGTGTGCGACGCCAGCCGCGCCCCCCACGCCCCGCGCGGCGCTGAGGGTGCGACGCCAACCCCCCATGAAGCGTGTTTGCGACGCCAGGCCGTCGCAGCCAAACCCCGCGGGAGTGAAACCTGGCGCCGGGGCCAGGCGGCGACGCCTGGCCGTCGCACGGAGTGATGAAGGGAAAATGGTAGCCCTTCCGTGTGACGCCTAAGCGTCGCCCCCACCGAAGGGCAGAAGGCAGCCCTTTCTGGCGACGGCCGGTCGTCGCACGCCGGAAAAAAAAACCATTTCTTGCCATTTCTTTCAACGCAGCCCTTTCTTGCGACGCCCGGCCATCGCATGGTGGCATGAAGGGCAAAAAGGCCCCTGCGACGGCCGGGCGTCGCAAACTGCCCGGCTGCCCTACTCTTTCAAAACAAAAAAAAACATGTCACAGTTTGCGACGGCTGTCCGTCGCCATTTGCGACCCCCGGCCTCATAAATCCAAGAAAACGCGTCGCAGTTTGCGACATGCGGGGGTCGTAGGAGGCGACGGCAGGGCTTTCTAGGTTTAGGTTTAGGGCCTTTTGGGGGTTCTTAGTTTTTTTTTTTTTTTTTTTCATATGGTACTGGGGTAGGGTGTTTCTTTTTCTTTATGGTTTAGCTTGTTGTTGTGGACCTTCTTGTAAATTGTGACATTCATTTTGATAATTCTCTTGATACCACATCTGTATGTGTTGCTCCAACATATTCATTGCCTCTGCCTTCTTTCTTGAAAGACTACCAGCCACAGCCATATTTGATGAATCATAGAAATAAAGTACAATATGCATGTACATGTACAATCAATCGAAGGGATGGGTCCAGTTCGGTGGGAGAATTGTTATGTAGCTTTGATTTTGTGTCTAATCAACTTGAACATCATCATCCGGAGCCTCTTCATCCTCATCAAGCTGCAAGTCTTCTTGGTCATCGGAGTCATCGTCATAAATGGTCCGACCCTCAAAAGGCACCTCCGAATCATCCTCCACCTCGTTGTCAATGGCCGTGTCTTCGTCTCCTTCTCCAACATCCGTATCTTCTAGAGCTTCATCATATAGGGTCCAGGATGCATTGTCCGGGGCGTCATCATCCTCTTCTACCCTCTCTACCCAACCTCCATCATCAGCATCATTATGACCAGTCTCTCCGTCCACCGCAATTGCCTCACCCCATGGAGATCCAAGACCATGATAGATACGTCTTCCTCTTGGCTGAGCATGCACAACCACCTTCCAATTCCCCTCTCTTGTTTTGTCATCGGAGAAGAAAATGTGCTCCATGTCTGAAGGCCGTGAAAAGGCTCATCGGAAGGACGATGAATAGGGTTGAGCCTATCTGCATTGACGCGCATGAAACCACAATCATCTTGCACTAGTGTTGCGGAGGGCCCCATAAGATGTGGCTGGAACCACCTTCCCTTGAAGAGAAGAGGCCGGTATCTTGTATACTGAAGTTGGAGTATGCTCTCGAACTAAGAGGGGCCCCTTGCAATGTCTTGCACCAAATCTGAAACCACCTCTCCTTGAGCAACGGCGTCATAAACTGAAGTCCGAAGCCAACTTAGAGGCTGCAATTCCATGGGCAAATTTTGTGAAGGAACATTCCGGCGGCCCGCTCCTCGTCGTGGGCGTCTAGTAACCGGCCTTGGATGGTTCCACCTCCATGCAAGCGTCTCCTCCTCTCATTGCTGAACAACATTATTGTATCTTGTCTCCCACTCATGTATAGATGGGGTGTTCTTCAGTATGAAGTCATGCGCTTACTCAATCACCAAGGTCGACAATTTTACCCTCTTCGATTTTTTGGGCAAAACGATGTCATTGGTTCGTGCATCCTCCTCTTTCTTCCACATCCGAGGGAATTCCTCATCCACCCATGCCATGTACTCCATGCAATAGAACATAGCTTCTTGCAACGTATACCCCTCCGCCATACTACCCTCGGGGTGCGTCATTTGTCTTACAAATCCTTTCAAAGTCTTCATATAACGCTCAAGGAAGTACATCCACCGAGAATGAACGGGGCCGACAATCAAAGCCTCTTCCACTAAGTGCACTATCAAGTACACTTGGATGTCAAAGAAGGAGGGAGGAAGGTGCATCTCCAACATACACATTACCTCCGCCGCCTCCTTCTTCATGCGTGGAAAATCTGATTTTTTTAACTCTTTGGAGCAAATCCACCGGAACAAGCCTCCCAATCTATAGATTGTCTCACGAACCTCGAGAGTCAATGTCCCACGTACTGCAATGGGCAAGATGTCTTGCAATAGATTGTGGTAGTCATGAGACTTCAAACCATGGACCTCGTCTTCTTCGCTGAACTTTGTACGGAGGGATGACCCATAACCAGTTGGTGTTCGGATAGCACTTATGGTGGCTATCACTTTCTTGTATTCCTCCTTTGTCCATTGCCAAGGTGCGCGCCTATACTTCCACCGTACAACACCCTTTGGGTCCACACCATTTTGTTCGGCCCATAGATGGCGTATGCGACCCTACTCCTCAAGCTCCTTTCTAATACCGATAGAATCTCCTTTTGCAGCCATTCCCTTCTTTGCCGGCGTGCCATGAAGAATCCGAAAAAGGGACGAGCAGACATTCTTCTCAATATGCATGGGATCTAGAAGATGGCGAATTTTCAGGTCCTACATATATCCCACCCACAAAGACTTACACAAATTTTTTTACGTGGAAATGACAATGCAACGTATACCAAATGTGCAATATTACATGCATGCATAGGGATATTGATGGTGTTTTTGTGGAATATATACCGCCCAATATGGCAACTCGTAGAAGATTGAAAGTCGTTTCATGCCGGACACGTCAACTTCACCGTCCGTGCCCGCATGGGTCTCCTTCCATCGGTCCTCCCAAAACTGCCCGGACGGTGTCATAGGGGGGGGGACGTACTTCCTCTTTGTCATCAAACAAGTGTTTCTCTCTTCTTCTCCATCGATGGCTCATAGGAAGAAATTTGCAGTAGTTGGGATACACCATCTTGTGAAGATGGCGGGAGCTATGTGCATCAAGATCATCGCCACAATGCAAGCATGCATGGTACCCTTTGGTGCTTAGCCCCGAGCAAACAGTTAGTCTTGTACTACACATCCCGCCACAATAGCAAAAACAAAAAGTTGTCATGTGCATGGCCCATAATGCCATCTACCCCACTACGGTGCACAAGACTGTCGCTGCTACTTCAATCAATCCCAATCCTCATCCTCATCCGGCATTGACAAGTGAATGTACGCGGGTTGTTCATGGGGAACATAACATACCTGGATAATCATGCATTGTCCAAAGCAAGATGTCTCTCATCTGAAAAGATTGTCCGGCCATAGGGTCAAGTGAAGCATCCAATGCCGAGACCCCCCTCCATAGCTCTTTAAGTTCATCAACAAGAGGTCGCAAGTACGTGTCCATGTTTGCCACTTGTTTTTTCCCTTTGAGACATTCACATCATTATTTCAATGCTCCACCAATATGCAGATTATACTACAAAATGAATTACACGTCTTACTCCATGATTATGTCACTCATCAATCTTGCATCCGAATTGCGTCAAAGATCAGAAGTTTAATGTAAAGTCGAAGGCAATAATAAACATGAAATGAGTACACTCACCTGGCACAATGGCAGCCAACATGATATGGTCTTTTTTAGTTGAAAGATACGGAGGGATGTTGTAATTCACCATGGTCACTGGCCAAGTGGAATGACTACATGACTGGACAGAGAATGGATTGATCCCATCCGAGAAGAAACCGAGGTGGACATGTCGTGGGTCCTCCAAGAGAAAAGGCCACATCTCTTCAATATGCCTCCATGCTTGTGAATCTTGTGGCCCGCACATCTTTCCCGGGGGGCTCCGATGCGAGGCGTGTCATCTCATGAGTCTGGCCAATTCGGGGCTTCGGTACTGTGCCCTCAATCGCGGGATGATCGGAAAGTAATGCATTTTCTAGGATGAAATACCCCACGCCCCCCACATGTAATCATCCCATTAGCACACATAATACAACACCCTTATGTCTTTCCCTTTATGCAGCCTCTCCCTCACTTGGGTGTGAATGGTCAAAACCAAACGTCGCTCCTTCCACTCCTCACTCACTCCTTCCAAAACCACAATCAGATCTTGCATGAGTACTACTCTCTAATAATCTCCATGCGAAGGGGAATGACGCTTATACCTTGCGTGGTACTTTTTTCCCTTGGACATCATCCCGATATCGGTCTTTCTTGCACTTTGGGCACTTGGTGAGATGCAAATCCTCTCCGTAGTATAGGGTTTTATCACATGGACATGTATGAAAAATCTTATAGCCCATCCCCACAGAGTCCAAGACTTCGCGCGCCTCTTTCCGCGACTGTGGCATCTTGGGTTTCAAGTGTGGAGCAAGGATATATAGTCTGCAATAGTTCGCATTATGGCAGATATGTGCGGCCATTGACAAGAAGCATTTGCAGTAGCTCATTAATTGTGAAACCTCGAGCCAGATGTGGAAGAGATTAGTCACCATTCATGAGCAGAGCGCTGAGGAGAATCTGCATATTCTCCAGCAACGATTTTTTTAGTACCGCATGAAGCCAGATATTGCCAGTCACGTGAGTGCAGTTGAAGCAATGGCAAGACAGCTTACTGACCTTGGAGAGAATACATCATAGAGGACTGTCATCACCAAGATCATCTGTAGTTTGCCACCGACTTTCAGACACTTGATCTCAGCTTGGGATAGTGTCCCTGCCTCACTACAGACGATTGAGAACCTGACGATCAGGCTTCTAAAAGAGGAGACTTTGAACAAGTCACACAATCAGATTGAAGATGGGAATGACAAGGCCTTCTTTATTAGTAATAATGGAGGCGGATCTGGGAGTACTAGGAGGCTCACTTTTGAAGAGAGGAAGAAGAGAGCCGAGAAGATCGGAGAGCTCAAAAAGAAGACTCAGTGTAACTTGTGTGGGGAGAAAGGACGCTGGGAGAGGGAATGCCCCAAGAGAAAATTTGATTGGAAACAAAGTGAGGCAAATGTCTCACTAGGTGAAAGTGCCGTGTTTGTGACGGTCACAGATGACCCTGCAGCCAATTCCAAGCTGGAAGACGTGTGGTATGCAGATGGAGGCTAGCAAGCACATGACAAACAAGAGGAGTTGGTTTGAGAGTGCTCATGAAGCCTGTTGCGTCAGGAACATGGCCTGTATTTGTTGCAGAGAACCGTAAGCTGTGGGTTGAAGGAGTTGGTGATATCAAAGTACAGTGGCTTGTTGGAAACAAATGGGAGGAGGCAACACTACGGGATGTATTGTTTGTTCCTCAATTGAAGGAAAACCTTTTTTCAGTGGGTCAGGCTGTGGATAGAGGCTTTGCCACTACTTATAAGCGAGAGAGGTGTTTGCTCATCAGCGAAGAAGGTCATGGTCGAGTGGTCATGACAGGAATTCGAAGAGGAAAGTTGTACCAGGTGATCAATCCACCTACGTACGCTTATGCAGTTGATGAGAGTGTTGTTACCGCCAGTGGAACACTCAAGCTGTGGCATGAGAGATTCGGCCACGTCAACAACACCATGCTGATTCAGATGGCAAGAGAGTGCACTATGACAGGACTCAATATGACTACCACTAAAGAAGGAGATTTTTGTGAGGGGTGCGCCTTAGGCAAAAAATCTCGAAAGCCTTTTCCAGTCAACTCAATCAGAAAACGAGCTGATAAGCCCGGTGAGTTTTTTCATTCCGATGTACTATGAGCGTTGCTTCTCTTGGTGGATCTCACTATTTTGTCTTATTCAAAGATGACTTTAGTGGATATTGGGTGGTTTATTGTGTTAAGAAGAAATCTGATGTCTTCGAGTGCTTTAGGAGACTCCAAGCGGAGACTCTAAGAGAGAGAGACAGGTAACTCTATCAAGAAACTCCGTAGCGATAGAGGTGGAGAGTACATGGGTGAAGACTTTAAGAAGCACCTAGAAGAAAGAGGGATTCGGCACGAAGTCAATGCCCCTTATACACCGGAGCAAAATGGGGCTTGTGAGAGAGATAATCGGACCACTGTAGAATGTGTTCGCAGTATGCTTCATGCACGTAGCCTAGGGCTTGAGTTTTGGGGAGAGGCCACACAGACAGCTCAATCGCTCAGGGACGAGAGTCCATGGAGGAAAGACTCCGCACGAATTGTGGACAGGAGAGACCATGTGTCAACCACCTGCGCATCTTTGGTTGTCCGGCCTACCCACATGTACCTAAACAGCTACGACAGAAGCTCGACCCAAAGAGCATCGAAGGTATTTTTGTAGGGTACAGTGAAAATACTAAAGGGTATAGAGTGTGGAGCCCACAGAAGAAAATAATCATTGTGAGTAGGGACGTTCTCTTTGACGAGTTGGGCTCAAAACAAAATCAGGGAAGCGATGCACCAATTTTCCATTACGAGTTGGAAAAGGTGGAGCCCACTGATGGGCACAATAATTTTGTGACGCCTGTAGCAGAAGAGAATCCAGTAGCGTCGAGGAGCACAGTGAATTACTCGATCGGAGCTCTTTGAGGAGGACACGTCGAACTCCAGCAAAGTTCAACGATTACTATATGAGCAACCTCAACTCCTTTGCTGGAATTGCTGCGTCGATGGATGACGGCCTTGTATGTAGCCTTAACACTGTTCGGGTGAGGGACATGATTGAGTTCATGAGGAACGAATTTGAGGTCACTGTGAGCGATGCGGATGTATATGTAGGTCTACACATAATCCGAGATAGGCATCTACGGATCCTTTGGATTGACCAAGCTAGGTACGTCAGAAGCATCCCGAAGCGATATGGCTTTGAGAACGCAACACCAATATCGACCCCTGCGGATCCAAATGTCCACCTTGACGGCCGTGGGAGCGATGAGGAGCAAGTTGAGACTGATTTCCCATATTCCGAAGCTGTTGGAAGCTTGATGTTCTTGCAGATGGGCACACGGCCAGATCTTTCCTATGCTGTGAGCATGGTAGCCAAATTTACAGGCAAGCCACAACACATGCATTATACTGCCGTTAAGAGAATCTTTCGTTATTTGTGTGGCACCATTCACTACAGTCTATGCTTATGCTACAATGGAGGAGCCAACAACAACACCTTGGAAGCATACTCCGACGTAGACTATGCTGGGGATATCACTGACAGGAAATCAAGATCAGGTTGTGTTCTCATGTTGAATCAAGGACCCCTTGTTTGGGGGAGTCGGAAGCAGACATGCACGGCCAGCTCCACCACAGAGGCAGAATATATTGCTGCAAGTGTCACAACCAAAGAGATCATATGGATCCGACGTTTGCTTCACGATCTGGGATTCTCGCAAGAAACTAGCACAAGGTTGTATAGTGACAATCAGTATCAGACTGGTACACAATCCAGAGAATCATCATCGTACTAAGCACGTAGATGTGCAGTTCCATGTACTCCGTGAGCAACAAAGGAAAAGGAGCTATTGACATACTCTACGTCAACACAACTGACCAGGTTGCTGATATTTTTACTAAGGCCCTCCCTGCATACCGTTTTCAAAATC
This sequence comes from Takakia lepidozioides, assembly GCA_030704615.1. Lineage (NCBI taxonomy): Eukaryota > Viridiplantae > Streptophyta > Takakiopsida > Takakiales > Takakiaceae > Takakia > Takakia lepidozioides. Next base: position 69,644,981 of record CM060733.1, on the reverse strand, counting down.
TTCGACACATGCTCGGTTTGATTCGTCATGTTTCGACAGTTGATCTAGGGAACGAACAGATTTGATGATCAGTGGGAGCATATTAGTCTCTACATCTCGCTCCCCAGGAGTCTCGATGAGTGGGAGCGTTGGATTAATGAGTGGGATCAGTGCCTACTTAGACTAGACCTACGGGCTAGATAGACTGCGGCCATTGAAACGGCCTTCACCGCTTCTCTTGACCACTCAATGCATGGACAAATAGGATTGCCACTCTCTTGATTGAGTTTCTAGCTTAAGTTCAATCTAGCCTTTGTCTCTGGCATCTGATAGTATATGTAGTCCCACTAATGCTTGTGTAACACATGCAGTTGTGCACACAAGCTTGCATGTAGATTGCTCTGGCAGATCAGTAAAAGCTCTCGCTTCCCTGTGTGACAGTGATTCCCGTTAACTCGTGTTCCAAGTGCTGTAGTATTTTACAATATGCATCTCTGCTCCACCAATCCTGTGCAGCCTCTCAATGAAAGTTCCACATGCTTCAACTGTTGCCTTTACCAGTGATCTTGACCATTTGTTGCTTGATGGAAGTTTGTTAGAGAACTACCAGATGTTTATTTGCCGTTTATGCACAGTTGATTTCATCCATAATCCGCATTCCATCCCGGCCATAGTTAGTTGGATGGTGGCCCGATGTGTTCCGCATGCTGTCTTGAGTGTCATAATTAATAACATCATGTGTGAGGTGGAAGTTGCGTGGCCAGACTGCAGATGATCTCCTCCCACACTCACACACTCTCTCTCTCTCTCTCAGGTGGAAGTTGCGTGGCCAGACTGCAGATGATCTCCTCCCACACTCACACACTCTCTCTCTCTCTCTCTCTCTCTCTCTCTCTCTCTCACAATAGAGGGGCCGTCTTCGTTCTCTTACGATTCCATGTCCTGGTTTGTTTTCCGCTACAAATTTCTTTCTCTCCCTGTCCTCTAGGAAGCCTATTGACATTGGGTGGACTTGAAACGGGAGTACATTAATGTCTCTGTGACTAAATGCCGGCCTTGTGACCTCGTGTCCTTGTTTGTTTCGACCTGAAGCGCTTTGCTTCAGGTAAGGTAGTGCATTGGATTTAGTTGGAAAGCTTGGGGCCTTTCCCTCTTTAGAATATGCCTACACGGGCCATTCCCTGCAACTCCCTGGAGTGTGATCTCTGAATGGTAACAAGCGGACTCCTACCGCTTGGGGGCAGCCCCTCCGCCCAAATTGGGCAGTCGTATGCTCTGTCTAGCATACTCGGCACTTGGGCTGGGGTTGGTTCCTGTGCTTAAACTTATGGCCTGCTAAAACAATCAAAAATTTAGCTCCTATCAACATCAACACTCCTCAGGGTGATCCCTGGGAATTGGTTACTTATGCCAAATCTAGGGCTTCATGTGTAGTTTTTGGGGTGAATCCCAGGATGGACGATGTGTCCTTTAAAACTACATGCTCTAGCGTAGGCTTGGATTTCATGGCTAATGGTACCATCTCGAGACTTGATAACAGGGGTACGTTGAAGGTTGCAATGACCAAAAGTGCTTCTAATAGAGTCCCGCATCAATTCAATCTCAAAGAAGTTCGTCCCTTGACTGGCTGGAGAGCGGTCTTAGACATTGGTGATTCAATGGGGCGCTCTAGGAAGACAACCAAGGGCAACAACTTCAACTTGAGAGTTTCTAATCGGTTTGACGCTCTGGATGAGGTTGAATCCAAACAGCCAGAAGGACAAGATGCCCCTAAGTGTACGGAACCTGAATGTCCTGAATCTGAAGGATTTGGTACTCTGAATGGTTTACCAATCCTCAAGGTTTACACAAGACGAACAAATTCTATACACGGGGTAATTGTCCCCAAGCCGTCAGATGGACAATCTGTCTCTAAGTGTGCAGAGCCTGAAGGATTTGGTACTCTAAATGGTTTACCAATCCTCAAAGTCTACACAAGACGAGCAAAATCTATACACGGGGTAATTGTCCCCAAGCAGTCTGACGGACAATCTGCCCCTATGTGTGCGGAGCCTGTGCGTCGTGTAACTGAAAGATTTGGTACCCTGAATGGTTTACCAATTCTCAAAGTTTACACAAGACGAGCAAAATCTACACATGGGGTAACTGTCCCCCCTTTGCAGAACGGTTGGCCGTCCAGGAGCAATCACAAGCTACCTAGACGACAAACAATTCACACGCAAAGGGCTGGCTGGCGGCTGGCCACTTTCAACTTCTCAGGGTTGACCAACCAAAGGAAACAACTTGAAGTGGGACAAGTTCTTCGGACTAATGATATTCATATCTGTGCTGGGCAAGAAACATGGGAAACGTCGGATAAACTGGTTGGAGATGTCATTGGTTATAAATGGGCAGGTAAGATGTGTACTCTCAAGGCAGCCTCTGCCAAACGCGGTCAAAAAGGGGTTGGATTCTTTGTCCGTGATTTCTTGTTTGACAATTGTGAAATTATCAACAAGGGTTTGAGGTACGAGCATAGTATCTGGCTAAAACTGAATTTGAAGGGCGGCATGAGTACAAAGGACCTCTTTGTTGGTTGTGTTTACATGCCCACAGAGGGGACCCTTAGTGCTGACGCAGACAAGGCCTTCGAAGATGTAAAGCTGGACTGTGCTTCGTTCCTTGCCAAAGGTCAGGTGGTACTATTGGGGGACTTCAATGCCCGGGTGGGCAAAGGGATCCATCAGGACGATATCATTGGACCTTTTGGTGAGGACGAGCTGAATTCTAATGGCAGACGGTTAATTAACTGTCTAGAAGAGCTTCAGCTTTTGACCTTGAATAACAGGACAAGAGGTGACCAAGTGCAGTGGACTCGTGAGAAACCCCAAACTGGGGAACGTTCCATTGTGGACTATATCATAATGGACAAAATTTTGTTCCCCCAGTGTGCCAATGTGTTGATCGACAGAATTGATATTGGTACCTCTGACCACTTCCTGGTTTGGACTGAGATCAAAAGGTGTTTTCCCGCCACCAAGAGATCTGTGAAACGTTCGATTCGGAAGTGGCGCATAGAAAAATTCCACAATGAGGAGGTCAAGGCTGAGTACGGCCAGGCCTTGCCCTCATTTTGTCCAATCGCTCCAAGAACTTCAGTCACGCTCTGTTAACGCAAGAAATGAAGTCGAAAGAGCAGTGGACTCTTGGGAGAGTTTCGTTTCCTCCGTGGCTGACAAGATCATTGGGAGGAAACTAATTGTCTGCGGTAGAGCAGTTAATTGGTGGACTAATGAGATTAAACTCAAGATAGCTGAGAGACGAGCCCTCTATAAAGAGTGCTGCAATTTGGAAACCAACAGAGAATTGTGGGCGAGGTACTACCAGCTCCGTAAAGATATCAATCAGCTTGTTAGGTCTCAGAAGAAATTATACTGGGACAAGTTATACAGTGAAATAAACTCAAACCACCATGGTGGTAATGACAAGAAATTCTGGTTGGCCCTTCAACGTTTGTACAAACCGAAAAACGGTCAGCAAGTACAAGCGCTGAAGACTACTAAAGGTGCAGTGGTGACTTCATCGGTTGACATTGTCAAAACCTTTGAAACTCACTACAGTATCCTTGGCAGAACTTCTAGGTCTAACAGTGAGGGGTCTTCTGCTGAATGGAGGGACACAGTTGGAAAAACTGTTCCTATGATTCAAAACAGCCCTGATGAACTGGAGTATATTTCAATGGCTTATAATGCTCCCATTAGTTCTTCTGAGATTGTGGAAGCAATTGAACATTTAAATGGATATAAAGCTGGTGGACCTGATGGTATTGTCAACGAGCTTATCAAGCACGGTGGCGATCCCATGATAGAGGCCCTAGTTCTCCTCTTTAACCTTATCTGGAAGACTGAAATGATCCCCTTTCGCTGGCGACAGGGGGTCATTGTCAATCTATACAAGAAGGGTGACAGAGAAGAACCGGGGAACTACCGTGGCATCACGCTCCTCAATGCTGTTGGCAAGACATTCTGCAGAGTTATAAGTACTCGTCTCGAGGTTGATCTGGAGTCTAGAGGTTGTTTCCACGAAGGCCAAGCTGGCTTTCGGCGAAACAGGGGCTGTGTGGATCATATCTTCACTCTAAGCCAGATTATCCAGGGAAGGAAAAAAGAAGGGAAACCCACTTATGTCTTTTTCCTGGATGTCAAAAAGGCTTATGACACAGTGTGGAGAGATGGCCTATGGTTCCGCCTCTGGTCTTGTGGGATCAAGGGAAAGATGTGGAGAGTTGTCCACAACTTGTATGCTCACACCAAAAGCTGTGTCACTGTTAACGGACAGAAGTCCAACTTCTTTGACATAGACCAAGGTGTAGCTCAAGGATGTACTCTCTCCCCTCTGCTCTTCAATGTTTTCATCAATCAACTCCTCGAGGATGTGGAAAGTGAGGGATTTGGGTTAAGGGTGGGTGATACCACCATACCAGCCCTTATGTTTGCGGATGACTTCGCAGGCATAGGGGAGACTCCAACCAATCTCCAGGAGTTGATTGATTGCGCGAAGAGATACTTTGATCTTTGGGGGCTAGAGGCTAATGTCAGCAAATGTGCAGTGGTAGCATTCAACGACAGAGGAGAGGGAGGAAGTGATCTTAAGTGGCAGTGGGGTAGCCAAGAGATCCCGGTCCTCCCTTCCTACACTTACCTGGGCGTTGAGTTCTCCTCCAATTGTAATTGGGATGCACATATCCGGAAAGTTGTTCAAACTGGCAAGGGCAAAGCTCTGGGGCTCACTAAATTTTTCCACTGCAGAGGGGTCAACTCTGAGGTTAAGAAAACCATGCTTTGTCGCGTTATTAGACCTGCCTTGGAGTACGGATCTGCTATATGGGTTGATAACTCCAACCAGGCTAAGTCTCTAGAATCCATTCAAGTGGGGGTGCTTAAGGAGTGTATGTCAGCATGCTCCAAAACAGCCAATGTGGCTGTTCGGGGTGAGTTTGGCATTCCGTCCTTAAGCTCCCGACGAGATGAATTCAAGGTCAGATGGTGGGGTCAGCTGCAACATATGCCCAACACCAGATATCCTAAGTTAATCGACTCTATATCTTGGAAACAGGACCGCCCTGTCAAACAGGCTAAGTCCTGGCAGAAGAGAGTAGAAGAGATCCTCAAGGACCTGGACCTGGATCCGCAAGTCTTGACCCTGCTGGATAAATCTGACTTAGAGGCTGTAGTGTCCTCAGCCATGTCTGTTGCCATGAGATTGTCTGATGAAAATGAAGTTAGGCAGAAAACTTCCCTGAACTTGTTTCCAGTCTGTGACATGGGGGAGGACATCTTGGATGACCTCAAGGGTCTACCCACTCTCGGCACTAGACTGAAATTTAAACTCAGGGCAGGAAGCCTACCTTTGAACAGCAAACAGAAGCAGAGAGGAAAGGGAGAGTGCAATTGCCCGTTGTGTGGGCAATCTGAAGACAGTATTCATTTTCTGATACACTGTCCGGGGTTCTCTCACCAAAGAGACGCTCTCTTCAAATCTATTAAGGGAATTGTGCCTGTACCCCTGTTTACCAACTTTGAAAGTCTCGAGGCTGAGCCAAAAGCCCAGGCCCTCCTGAGGCCTAGTTTTTGGGCAAATCACACACAGCAGATTGATGCTTGTGTGAAGGGATTTCTAGAGGATATCTGGAAAACCCGGATTAATTCTTTATATGGAGGTAAGTCTTACTACCAACGTCAGCCCCTGACAGAGGTAGGTTCTGTCCCTTTTGTTCCCGCTCAAACTGGGCGCGGGGTCAATGGCCACAAGGCTACGGCAAACAACGTCTTATGAGTACAATCTCTCTCAATAGAATCTCTCAGATTTATATCTTCATGTCGTCTTCCTTTTCTTTTGAGGCGAGCAAATTATCTTGGTCTGGTGGCCATCGATCCTTGCATAATGTAACTGCTATGTCATCGCTCTGAGAACCTAAAGATACAAACTTGGCACAGCTATTTCAAGCTAGCTCACACCTGCTAGGCTTGGGCAATTGCTGAATTGGGAAAAAATGGGAACCAACAAAGGAAGTACAGATTGAGGACCCGGTCAACCAAGAAGCTCAAGAGAATGCAGGAGAGGAGGCTGAGACACGGGAAGCCTCTGCTAAAGTGTGCATCTCTCTCCTTCTCCTATCATATTTAGCTGAGGATATGTCTTTCACAGACTATCGCCTAATAATTTCACCCATTTTCTCATTTCCGTTCATCATGTTTGGTTACTCCAATGGCTCTACATGCTGAAGTAGGAAGTGTACAAATTATCCTTGATTGTAATAAGACGTAGAAAGCGAGACTTACCAGCCTTAACTGGGGGGTCGCAGATACAAGAATTCAACCCACTTGACGTGAAGCTAAATGCACAGACTGAAGAGATTAAAAGACTAAGGTACTCTGAACGTCTCTCACATATACCAAAAGTAAAATGCTGCTAATTTCATGCTTCTTTCAACTGTGGAGATTTAAGAAATAGTATGGCTGGTTTGGAACCTATCAAAATGGCATGAATCCCAGCATTACATAGAGTCTTCAGCTTTTGACATATCGCATATTTGAAGAAAGCAGTGGCAAGGCTTCCAAGAGGTTGTCCCTTGATTTTTGTTGCGTCATAAGTCGCCTTCTATTAAAATCAATCAAGAAATCTATGAGAAGATCAGCTGTGAGTGTGCTTTGTCAGTGTCACTTCGGAGAGAATTATGTGATTTATGTGGAGGAAGCATATCTATTGTGGGGTCATTATTTGTGAACATCGATACACTGACCTCTTGTCCCTAATGGTCCTCTGTTGATTGGGGCCATTGGCAATGCACAACTGGCAGAGAGGTGTTAGCGATCATTGGGAGTGGAAAAGGTGACCTGCGAGAGGCCAAGTTCCTTGAGTTGTTCAAGAAGGTACTCTATCTCCGGTTTTTCCCCTCCCTGCCCCAGACTCTGGGTTCTGGGGCAGTGAGTCACAAGGCCCTCTAAACGGGCAGAAAGCACTTCGATAATAAACTGATGACGGTAGTAAGGAACTTGTAAATCTTTGTGTGACAGAACAAGCTACTTAACGTGCAACTGGAGAAGGAGCGGACTCGGAGTAACAATATGAGGAAGACAGTTGCGATCATACAACAGGAGGTGAGGTTCCACCAAACTTTCAACTACCTCAACAGTCATATGGAGGAGTGTGCAAGCACTTGTCAGGATTGACATCACGGGTAATGAAATTTGATAACAAATGAACTTTGCTTTCACCTTCAATATGCTTCTGATCTTGGACAAAATGTGGCTTATTGAGACCTAGCATAAAAAGTTGGACGCGTTGCCGAAGCAAGCGTAACTTATGGTGTCACTTGACCCCATAGGGCTACTGCCTTCCGGTGGGAAGGTGGACACCGTAAAGACTAGCATAAACAATGCCTTTGGAGCAAACCACTTCTTTGCCATTGTCATTTTTCACCAAGGATGCATTTTTCACAAATTTTCAAATCTCCTTTTCACGACAGCATTTGTTGTGTCTCAGCTGGCAAAAGGGGTACTGGCTGAAAGCCTTGTTGGCACTTGCTCTCCTAACCTCGGCAACTTTTAGTCCAGAGATTGATCACCAAAGAGGTTTAAAAGAAAGAGGACCACTTTGTCCTGCCAAAAAGGACGAGTTCTTTTCATTATGTCGTAATGCTGCATAATATGAATATTAGAGGAAAGGAGATGTCCACCATGGGAGTTGTCATCAGCCAATTGTGGACTAATAGCCACATGCAGCAGACTGACCGAGGAAAGGAAAGCCCATCTCTGAAAGAGGAAAGAGAGATCGAGAAAATATCCAGAGAGGGTCAGGAGTTAGCAAATTAGAGAAAGGACAAGTGCATCCACAACAGAGTGAGAGAAGTATGTGATTTAGTAAATGGGAACTTGTGACTTGTGGAATGCAGTTGCTGAACAGACAAAAGCTAAAGGGGCAAGAGGACAGTTCCATCAAAGCTGGTCTCAATTACTGGGTGGACAAGTACCATAGGGTCGCCCTCTTGCTGCCTCTTGCTCAATACCTTATGTGAGAGAATTTGTTGGCTGCTCAGTTGAATTCTTGCTACGTCACAGTTTCTGCTTCTCAATTTTTCAGAGATGGGGGGATGAAATTGTGGATGAAGGTGTCACAGCATTGCTCTCCTGGGTGACATGTTAAATCAGTGTCTATTTATATTCTCAGAAATAGATCTTGGATCACAAGCTGGCTCTACCATGCATTAAAAAAGGCCTCCCTTCTGCTTTTGACTCGTATTAGGATGGACCAATATATGCTTGGACATTTCTCCATTTTCTCTGTGTTGTACACAGTACTGTACCTAGCTCAGGTTCTTACACTGGGGACACAGTTTGTGGGTGGGTTAGGCAAACAAGAAGCTACTGGAGGTACAGGCAAATGAGGCGATTTTGGATTCCAAGATAGTCAAGCTGCATCATATCATCCAGCGGGAAGTTGGTGACCGCATTCCCCTGCAGAAGGTCATATCCTTACAGTCATTTTGTACTTCCTGCTGAGGACATTATATTGGGCACTTCACATAATGATATTGATATGCGATCATACTCATAGACCTCTCATGTGTTGTTTCAATGTAATTTAGTCCTCACATGTTTCTTTTTAGGTGCTGAAGTTGATGGCTCTGAGGAGTGCGTGGGATAAATTTAATGTGCAATTGGTTTTTGGAAGTCAGAAAGGACAAAGGAAGAGAGTACTAAGCACATCCATGGACTGCCAGAGGGACAAGTGTACCAGTTATCACTGAAACTTTGAAGAGCCTGACTTTTGCTCATAGTTATGCTGGCTTTCTCTGACATCCTTCTTCATTATGATCATTCCACTGTTGTACTGAGGTTCATAACCTGTAGCTTTAGATTACAGAGATTGGAATGGGGGCCTTGCTCTTAGGCAAGTCTATTACAGGGTCTTCTGTGTGTGCAGATTGTCTTGAAGGAAGGCTACTCCTTCATAATAGAAGTGTTACATTACAATATCTATGATTTCTATTTGATACAATTTGTTCCTGAAATATAGGTGCTGTAATGTGACACCAGGTGGTGGAAGAAGGCACAGGTTGGGTGGGATCCCTCCTAAGGGTAATGGAAATGCTTGTTTTCTTTTACATCATGTGCAGATCATTTTATGTGTGCATACAACGAATGAATAAAGCTCAGCATCCACAGGTCATCATGAAAACAGAGATAGTTATCTCGAGGACAAGCTTTGGACTTCTGTAACATCTTATGCTCAGTTCCTCAGCTGAAAGCCACTCCCTTAAGACGAACTTCATTCTTTTTGCTATTGGCATATGGATTTCTTGGGTCACCTATGCTTTCAGGACAGGGTGGCAGAATTGAAGGCTCAATTGCAGGAGTTGACACCCTCCCCCATCCCAGGCTACGATAGTACGTCAAATGATGAGCGCCGGACCATTGAGATTCTTCACAGAAACCAGCTTGAACTAGTGGACCATGACCGACGGCTCCAGTATGATAAACTGGTCCATGATTTTTTGGTGAGTCATACCATCTTTCTTTTAAGGATGGATCAAATAGACCAAAACTCCAGAAAGTTTACCCCATTCATTGATTAGACCTTAGAGGCCGCGGTGGATAAGAATTGATGGTCCTAAGGGAGTTCCTTATGTGGCTTAGAGTAGGGGTACAGCTGAATGATTTCCATGTTGGCATTGACTTTGTGGTCATAATTGGACATCATACCTAGTCAGCTGTCATAGACACAGTTATTTGATGTGTGGCTGTTGGCCTCACAGTTTCCCTTTGATTTTTAGAGCTGCCAATATATCTCATTCTTAAGGCTATTTATGGTCTTTTAATTAAGTACAGTGTTTTCCGAGAGGGGAAAGATAGAATAGTATGGAGACAGGCTGTATGATTAGCAGAGTCAGTGACAGCCATGGTCAGAACAATGCAGGCATTGAGATCCTCATGGGGAAAGCAGAAGCAGAGACTTGATGGTGTGATTGCTCTCAGAAATATCTTGGAGAAAGAGGTAACCGCCAGTGTTGTGTTTAGTGAGTCAAATAGGTGCATAAAGGATGCTATGGTTTTATCCTGTCTCTACGTTTGTCTGTTTCTTGGGCAGTTTGAGGTACTGGCCAGGAAGTGTGCCTGCTAGCATAGAATACAGAGGGGTCCTCAAGGTGTGTGTGACTACGTCAGATGCTGATTCATTGCAGGACTGGGGCGACCCATGGCATTTTACAGCCCACCAAGCAGCTGGATCGATTTCCTTTCAGAGATTGATTTATATGTACTTCAGAGGTTTGAAGTGTTTTGCTGTGATTATGGCAGTTGAGGGGGGCAAGGGACAAGTTGGGACTATTTTTAAGTAAAAGCCAGAATGATGATCTTCTCATTCAAGCTCTTACTGTTGAGCTTGCAGCAGCAAGACAGGTATGAACAGGAAAACCTCTCTTCCCTCATATGATGAAACTTGCACCTGTTGAGCTCCCAACAGATGACACATTGATTATGGGATTGCAGCCCACTGGTTAAATCCGATAGGATATGCAATTGCTCGCCTTCCTTGACAAGGAGTCTGGGAAGAAGGTTTTTGCTTATAGCAGACTGGGCCCTAGTAAAACCTTTGATACTTCAACAGTGATGCATTATGTAAGGGATGAAGGGCCATTGTTGCCTAGGCTCCCTGAGTAGTTGTTCTCCTCACACCAGTTCATTTAGAAGTAGAGATAAAGATAAAGATAAAGTTTGTTTCAAGTCCATTTAGGAGTAAATTCCATGAACATACAGTATGTTCTGCACACATGCAATCCCTGTGTCAATACAAACATGTTGTGGATATTAGATGTTCGTCATCTAGATTTAATACACAAGTAGTGGCCAACACAAGCCAGATTGTCGCTGGAAGGGGCTTGTTGTTGTCATGTACTGATTGCGTTTATTTGCTTGGAAAGGCCTTGGGACCATCCTATCCAAAGCCAAGAGGGCCGGTGCAGTTAGACCACCACACACGCTGCAACAAGCTTGTTGCCTCTTACCACGAACTGAAGGAACAATGCCATGAACAGGCACTACCTTGCTTTTCACTTTCTCCTTACATCGTTGCGTTGCAATGAGATGCATGTCTTCTTCAGATCTCGGCCACCAAATTGCAGTCACCAATCATATTGATTAATAATAAGCGGTCTTATATGCATGGTTGTTCCAGCCATCTCGTCTTTATGGACGTCTCAAGCACTGCTTCGTTATGGTAGGAAGTCTATGCATTGTGAGAGGCTGGGGTGGAGTTTTTGTCATCAGAATCACAATAATCTATGGTTTAAAGTTGCCTTAACAATGCATAGTAGCTTAGATAAAGTGTTCTCCACAGTGAGAAGGTGAGAGAACATGTTCAAGAAGGACAGAGGGAGCTGTTCAATGTCCTGCAGTGTAGGCACAAGAAACCACGGTATTAATAAAGGCATTTGAATGATGATGATGCATGTACCAGATTGTTTTGGAAATGCTACTCCATGAAAAAACCTTTATGACATTTCAGGGTTGTGGAATCCTCCAATACATTGGAGGTCTACCAAACAGTTGCTTGCCATAAGGTCATAGTATGGCAAGGTAGACATTATGTTGACAGAAGGTTACAAGGAATAAAATGCACAACTTTGTTGATCCTGCAGGAATTGCAAATACTGGTCCAAGGAGAACTCATCAATACAATATGTGAGACCATTGAGGACCCCAATGTTGAAGGTATCTTACCTCCTCCATAGCTCTTATATATTCCCCCACAAGAGCAGACTCAGTATACCGTACTTACACAAGCCATTGTATGTCCAAGAAAATGAATGGGCTCTTCATTACCCTCGAAGCACTTAGCCACAGTGCGCACATATCTTACGCAAGTCACACGCACATGAGCCAATCGGACAACAACTCTTTTTAGACCAATATGGATTTTCTTCTAAAGACAGAATGTTGAGAGATTCATTTGTCCATACTTGTTGTATTATGAGGCACATGGGGGATCAAACAGCAGTTCCTCATAAACCCATCCGTATTGTCTTTCTTCTAGAGACAGCCTGTCAAGACATTCATTGCATGTTGTAGCTATGGAGAGGGAGATGAGGAAAACTAGAGTGGCTATGCTTACAGATTCAGCTGTGATTGTCCAACCAGTCACCACTTCATCCTGTAAACTCACAGTGGCTGGTTCCTCTAGGATTTCCATTTCTCCTTCTCTTTCTTCATAAAAATGTGGTGGGTAACTGCTTATTTCACCTTCAATTGGTGTTGCTGTCACTACACCACAGCAGATACCTTTTAAACAACTTAGGCCTTCCAGCTGCATCTCTGCAACCTGTTCCCACTCTGGGTGTGCAGCGAATAGAGTAACTTCGTGCTCCTCATCCAGTCCTCCCCTCCAGTCATACTCCGTGACCCCACGAGGTCTTCTCGTAGCAGGTAATCTACTAGATTTCTTAGTGGTAATTTGTATCTTGTGCATCCCATTATGCACAGTTAGTAACTGAGAATTCCAGTCATGGAATACCCTGGCCTGTTTCAGCCACGGACGTCCCAATAATAAGAAGTAAGCCTCCATGATTTCATCCATTTTCAACACAGTTACTGTGATCATAAAGATCATCTTTTGAATCTTTATCTTAACTCCTCTTATCAATCCCAATGGCTGTACACTTCTTTGATCTGCCATTGTTACTGTAAATGGGGCTGGTTTCATGTTACTTAGACCAAGCTTCTGCCTTAATTGGTCTGTCATGATATTCACTCCAGAGCCTCCATCTATCAGTACATCAGTTAGTTCTGTGCTTCCAATTCTCAATTGGATTACTAGCATAGAATCATCAAAGTCCATGACTGTTTCTCGCCCTTCCGGCTTCACATTATAACTAGTCACCTTGCTGTTCAGGTCTGTGTTCTATGTCACATGGGCAATTCGATTGATTGCTTGATACAACCTGTGTCTACAATAAGGTGCCACAGCCAATAGCTGTCCAATGGTAATCTCCGCTTTGGACTGGCATATTACTTCAGCCAAAGTCCCTTCATTACTATGCATGTCTGCAGCCTCTTTCTTCCCTTCATCCTCACTCACTTCCTCTTCTCTTTCAGAATAAGATGAATCTACCATAGGAATATCAGTGCTCTTCTGCATTTCCCTTATGGTATCTGTCACTTCTTTGTGCAGTTCCTCCCCCTCCCATATCTCCTCCCTCAGACGCAGGAGGTGGACCATCCCGTCTGGGAGCCGGTACCGCCTGAGCTGTAGCCATGGCAGTGAGCCTTTGCTCTAGCTGCTGAAGCCGGTTGGCCATGCCTTGGTCAACACCCTGACCTCCGCGTCCTTGGCCATGTTGAGCTTGCCCTTGGCCTGCACGTCGTGCCCGGCCACCTCGTCCTCTCTGGGCTGGTCCACCTCGCCCCCGGCCACCATTGTTCCCTTGGAACTGGCCTAGGCGCAACTCAGGATGCAAGTCATATGTCGTGCGCATACATATCGCTACACAACTACATCGCTGTCCAAACCACACCCCATATATATGCATAATAAAGTAGTCTGCCACAATGATAAGAAAGCTATAGGACACACACTTTCAACACAAGAAACATGAAATCCATCGCTATCACTCGTTAAGATAATAGTCGAGCCAGGGGCACCCCAAGCTATGGGGACTCTACCCCACAACAACCTATACTCCCATCATAAGCACACTCAGTCCTAAACAATGCAGGAGCTCGGTCGTGCAGGCTCAACTCGAGAGAGATGAGCCACGCGACTGCCGCTTTCGTGAAGATAAGGCCGTTCAGGTGTCAAACTAAACTTGACACCTGATTTAACACTTGACCTAAATCCAAGTGTTAAATACAAATAACTAGTTTTATTCTAGTTGTTTTCGCACTGTGATTATTTAACTTGACAGCTGTCGTGCGCATACATATCGCTACACAACTACATCGCTGTCCAAACCACACCACATATATATGCACAATAAAGTAGTCTGCCACAATCGCCCCCCTAGCTGGTGGGTAGGTCCCTCTACCTCCAGATAGCTACAAGATGTAATAGCCACAGCCGTACTAAGTCCTCTATCACTGTCCCTATTGCACTCAAACTCTATAGACCAAGAGGTCGGGTACAAGAGTAGCCCCATCGTTAGTCGTCATCTTGCAATCTGTGAACTTGAGCCAGGACCTCGTGTGTTCAAGGTCTCCTAGTAGCTGGACCTTGCATTTCTTGTTAACCTTCCATGGTTGTATCCACTCCCACTATCCAATGCAATGTGGACATAACCAATCCCATCCGGAACCATCTCAAGAGGTGGAGTCAAGCATCCCATATGCCAACCTCTAGAGCATCGATCACACACCAGCATGGTGGCTGCCCCTTTAGCAGACCCACACAACATGCACCTCAAACTTGCAGATACCACTGCCAGGTTTGGGTCAATCCTGCCATCGACATTCGGAAGGTGACATGGCGCACAATTACGCACATGGTCCTTCCAAGTTATGCCATCCCGACCCTCCAAGACCAAGACGCCTGAAGGCAAGACCTCTCGAACCCTCAAAATAACACGTCCTGCAGTCACATCCAGGGTCGTAGAAGCAGTCTGCTGCAGATAGACATAGTCACCAGGGTTGAATCTCCAAACCCCAGGACGATAGCCCCCACCACGTATGGTAGCATACCTCAACGTATCACGGTGTTGTGCAATGGCAAGGTTCTCGAAAGCCATGGGCATGACTCTCTTGAACAACTCTGCACGCTGCTCACATGCACGTGCCCACACGTCCGGATCGTCAAGGTTAAGAACTGTAGCAGCTTCTCTGCGAATGGATGTAGGCAAATCCGGCTCTCGGCCAAAGAGAAGAAAGTATGGTGAGAAGGAGGCAAGTGATGCTTGCTTGCTGAACCTGTAGCCCATGGCTAACCAGGGTAACTGAAGGTCCCAATCTCCTAGGTGTCCCTTCTGCAAGCCATACTTGCGCAAACCCCTCTTTACTGTCTGAACAACTCTCTCTGCCAAGCCATCGGCCTCAGGATGATCCCGAGAAGTGGTGCGGTGGTCTATCAAGGCCTTGTCACACAAAGCCTGAAACTCCCCCAAGAACTCTCTCCCTTGGTCCGTGAGTACCTCAGCTGGAGCACCGAATCGGCTAAGCACACAATCCAAGAATGCATACGCAGCTCCCTCACTAGCCTTATCAGGCAATGGAACCAATTCAATCCACTTGGAGAAGTGTTCCACCATCACCAACACGTACTTGTTGTGGCGCATGGTCAGTGGCAACGGCCCTGCGAAGTCAAGACTCCACCTGTAGCCCAATCCCATGATCGGAAGAGGGTGCAATTGTGGAGTAGGGGCGTTGAATGAAGCACGCACCCTGTCACACACCATGCACCTAGCCACAAATTGTTGCACCTCTGTGTGCATACCACGCCACCAATACTGCCCCTGCAGTAGACTATGAGTGCGTCGCACCCCAAAATGCCCCAACTCCTCATGGGCATGCCGCACTAACCGTGCCCGCTGTGTTGGGTGAGGCACAATCCTCACTCGACCATCCTCCCACACTCGGAGCAGGTGTGTCCCCTCCCACTTGAACCTCTTGGCTCGTTGTAGGATCCGATCCCTCTCCTTGGCAGTCACAGTGGCTGCAGTGTCTCCAGTGCGGAGGTAGTCCAACACAACTGAATCCTCATGTATATCTTTGGCGCCACCTTGCTCATTGCTGGCCTCAGGGTCCTCAGACACTTGATCTACAGTCATCCCTGTTGCAGGTCCAACCTGGCCTTCCGCTGCCAAGATACACAGAAATGCAGATGCATGCCATCGGGCACCATCTCCTCGTCCGTCTCACCATGCCACTGAGCTCCAGTGTCATCTTGCTGGCTCGTGCATGGATTGCGACTCAACCCATCTGCATTGCGATTGACCAAACCCGGTCGATGCACCACCTGAAAGTCATACTCTTGAAGGATGAGTGCCCACCGTGCAAGCTTCCCCGTAAGCTTGTCTGACTCCATCAACCACTTGAGTGGTTGGTGATCCGTGACAAGGGTGAAGAGATTGCCGTATAGATAGCACCTGAAGTGTGCCACGGCCCACACTGCAGCTAAGCATTCTCCCTCATATGAGCTATACTTAGACTCTGCAGCATTGTTCGAGCGGCTAGCATAAGCCACTACGAACTCTCTTCCCTCATCATCCACCTGTGTGAGCACCGCTCCAAGCCCCAGCATGCTCCAATCTGTATGCAGCTGAAAAGGACGCCCCCTGATAGGTCGTCTCAAGATGGGCGCCGAGGTCAACCTCGCCTTGAGCTCTTGAAAAGCTTGTTCTTGCTCATCTTCCCACTGCCACTCCTGGTCCACCTTGGTCAGCTTGGTTAGAGCCTTTGCAATGGCACTAAATCCCTTAACAAACCGTCTGTAATAGTTTGCTAACCCCATGAAAGCTCGAACTCGGCTCACATCCGTGGGGCGTGGAACCTGTGCAATGGACTCTACTGCTGTACCCCCAATCCTCCAGGATATATCATGTGACCCAGATACTCAATCTGGTTGTGGAAAAACTTGCACTTGCCCGGATGTAACTTCAATCCGTGCGTCCTCAAGCGCTCAAATACCCCCTGAAGGTGTCTCTCATGCCCCTCCACCGTAGCACTAAAGATGATGATGTCATCTATGTAGCACCGAGCAAACTCCACCCCTGCTAGAATCCTGTCCATGACTCTTTGAAACTCAGCGGGAGCGTTTTTAAGCCCAAATGGTAAGAACCGCCACTGGTATAGGCAATCCTTCCCGTGCTCATTGATCCCCCAGAATGCCGTCTTTTGCTTATCCGCCTCCTTGATCGGCAACTGGTGATATCCGGATCGTAAATCCAACGTGCTAAAGACCTTGGAATGCCCAATGGCATCAAAGATCTCCTCTGGTGTCGGCATGGCATACCTATCGGACTTGGTCTGACGATTTACAGGCCGGTAATCACCGCACATACGTCTCTCCGTCCAATTGCCATAGACATCCTTCTTGGCTGGCATCACTGTGGCTGAAGCATACTCTCCACCAGATAGCTCCACCAAACCTGCCTCCCAGAGATCTTGAGTCCTCATCTGAATCAAAGACCTCTCCATGTCACTGTATCTATAGGGTCTCCGAAAGATTGGCGTGTCAGTGGCCAACTCAATACGGATCTCTTGACCCTTCAGTGCTCCCAAGTCCTTCAAACTGAAGGCAAAGCAATTCCTGTAAGCCCTCAGGAACCGCCGTATACGTCGTCTCTCTCCTCCGGTGACAATGGGTCCAATGTCAGGCTCCCAACTGTCCTCCGTAACTGCAACCTTAAGTCCAGTGGGCTTAGAGGTAGAGGACGCGTCCCGTGGTTGCTATGCTGCAACCTCTTGAGCAGTACTCCCTTCCTGCTCAGTCAATGACAAGGCCTCATCCTGCCCCATCATCTCATCATTGAGAACCTCCTCATCCCGAGAAGAATCCCCAACCTCATCCATCACAGCTGCCTTGGCTGCCAACTCCCTCTGAACCTCGAGCACCCCCACGTGTGCCATGGATGTCTACACCCCGTGGTCCTCACCGGCTCGCCCCCACTCGCTGCCTGTACCGTCTCGGTAGGCAGAGAGACCGTCAAGGGAAGTGCACTCCGCACTCTACGTTGCTCAGCCATAGCCAAGCTGATAATCCAGGTCAAGCAATTGAGATCCATTGCTTGCCCCAACACCTGACGACGTGATGCCTCAGAAAGAGAAGGCACCGCCGTGGTCCCAGTGGAAAATCCCATAGCCCGCTCTCGCTCGTCGACATTAGGCTCCACTAACTGTTGCAACTGAGCATCCCACAGGAGGCCAGGTCCACCATCCCGAAAAGCATGGGATCCTGGGAAGCTGAAAAGTGTAGGTAATGCTGCTCGTGGTTGACCCACACTGTTGACCACTGCCAAAGACGAACGGTCATCGTGTCTCACACATTGAGACTGCCTCCATGTGTCCAAAATGTTGTCCACTATGAGGTGTGTTGGCTGCTGCACCCCATCAAATGCACGCTTGAGCAGTGCGGGTGGCATCAAGTTAGTCCACCATAGCCGTGGACGATGAGCCCGTGATCCCACTGCAGCTGCATCCAGCAGCACTGCTAACCCAAGCCACGACCGGACTTGATGCACACTGGCCATCACCCTGGCCCGAGAATCGCCCATCAGTGGCACATTCTCCAAGATGTATGCTGGAGATACAGCTTGATGAAGCTGCAAGTGGCGCAAAACCCGCACCATCTCCCAAAACAGACCCGTCCTCGAGTCTCGCAATCCATTGCCATGCCCGGCTGATGAATGCCCTTGGCAGGGCCAACCTGCCACTATCAGATCAATGGAGCCAACCTGCTCCAAATCTTGCGCCCCCAACAAGGAAATGTCTGCTGGCAAGGCTTGTTGGTATCAACGAACTGCAGACACAGGCAACAAGTCAGGGTACTGTTGTACCAACTGAGCCACATGGCGCAGTGAGACGCGTCGTGCAGTCTCATCCCTCTCCACATACAGGTAACGCCTTACCCGCACACCTGCCTGTAGCACAGCAGCCAATCCGGTGCTGATCCCGCCAAACAAGTCCAGAAGGCAAATGCCTTCATCCGGATACTGCCACACAATAGGTGTGGTATCCAATGGTAACAACTGAGGTGGTCCTGCACTCTCCTCCTCTCCTGACGGTACAAAAGCCTCTACCCAGGCTTGTTGCACCCGTCGATCAGCAACCTGCTGCAAATCCTTGCTCGTACCCCACAATGGAGTGTGAGCAACCATGGCAGGCAACTCCACCATACCATGCATGTCATCCTGCTCTGCTGGAGGTGGCACATCCTCTGCATGGGCATTGCCTTCCAGCAACCTTCCAGGCCAACTAACTGCAGCTGTAAAGGCGGCTAGTGTTGGCATCTTGCCCCGTTGGGCAGCCGCAATACCCCCAATGAATGTCACAGGGAGCTGTGGATGACGACCATCCCCTGACTGCCATCCAGGCCTGTAGAATGCTGACTCCTCCCAAAAGTCCAGGGTGAAGCCCATGGGGTATAACACTGCCCCACCAACAAGGACATCGTAAGAGACCGCGTCTGTCACAATGGCCTTGGCTCGCATTACTGAGCCATCGATAGGATGATCCGGCTGCAGTCTAATGGCCAACTGATGCCATGTCATGCCCCGAGCCTGCTCTGATCCTCCCAGAGATGTCTGTATCTGGAAAGGACAAGGCTCCATATCCGCCTCCATGAGGCCCAAACCTGCAATAGCAGCTCTGCCCAACATCAATGGCTGAGCTCCCGAGTCCAACAAGACCCGCAGTGGCCGGTACTTCTTGCCTGCCGGTCCACTCAAAGTAAAAATGCCTCCCTGGTTGTCTAACAAGACAACTCCAGGTGTCACCATGGCGCGCTCAAAGGCTGGCCTAGCTGGCAGCTCCGTCAACCTGGCAGCTGCAGCTTGCCATGGCGCAGCCGTGGCAGTCTTGACCCTCAAATCCGAGGATCCCTCTGCCACTACACCTTCCAGTAACTCCGCAGAAGATGAAGTGACCTCCCCACTCTCACAGAGTGTTGCTGCTAGTCTGAACACTGCAGCTGGTCTTACCCCCGGCGTCGCAATCATGGTTGCCGAGAACAGTGGGGCTTGACACACAGAGGTGGCTGCCCCCAACAACACACCGGCTATACTAGCCTTGGCAGCAGGTATCAGTGTTGCACGTGTAGCTCTCCCCAATGGCATAGAAACCTCCGCCTCGGTAACAGTCGGGCGAGAACTAGGTGTCATGGATGGCGTCGACACTGTCTCCGCCAATGTGAATGACTGAGGAAGCCTCGCCTGACGGCTTGCCTCCCCACGTTGTGGATCCAACTCCACCTCTGCACCTCGTGGCTCAGGAACTCGTGCTGCTCCTCGAGTCACGGCTGCAGCAGACTCCACCTGCTCTAGTGGTAGTGCTGCTCCGCACATGAATCCCATGCCTCCCATATCTCCTCCCTCAGGCGCTAGAGGTGGACCATCCCGCCTGGGAGCCGGTACCGCCTGAGGTGTAGCCATGGCAGCGAGCCTCTGCTCTAGCTGCTGAAGCCGGTTGGCCATGCCTTGGTCAACACCCTGACCTCCGCGTCCGTGGCCATGCCTTGGTCAACACCCTGACCTCCGCGTCCGTGGCCATGCTTGCCCTTGGCCTGCACCTCGTGCCCAACCACCTCGTCCTCTCTGGGCTGGTCCACCTCGCCCCCGGCCACCATTGTTCCCTTGGAACTGGCCTGGGCGCAACTCAGGATGCAAGTCATAACACTGGGCATCTCCATGCCCATACTTGCCACAAATGCCCACACTGCAACTGTGCAGGCTGTGTTTGTGCCGGCCTTTTGCCACTTTCTGGGCAATCTCTCTTGACATGGGGTCCTCCACATGTCCAACATATCACCCCTGGTTGTTGTTGGCCTGCAAAAGATGCCACGGGCCTCTGCACCTGAGGTCCCTTGTAAGCTCCATGGAACTTGGGTTGGGAAACCTTGCCCCCCTGACCACGCTGTTGGGCAGTCCCTTGTGCCTGTGGGCTGGCAGCTGCGCCTCGTGCAGGCATGTCCTTGCCAAACCCAATGGTAACAACTCGCTCCTCCACCATGTTGAGCTCAATCCGCTGAGCCAGCAGAAACACATCTGCTAATGTGGGTTGGGCTGCTTGTAACAGGGTTGCATCCGGCACCCTTCTCCTGAGCTCCTTGTCCAAAATTCCATACCAGAACTGGATTGCCTGAGCTTCAGTAACCCCTTGGGTCACACTTATCAAGCGCCTCATACGAGTATAGGCCTCTCGCAAGCTCTCACTGGGTTTGCGTTGGAAGTCTTGCAAACTTCGCAGCTTCTCTGTCCGTACACCTTGGTAGTTCCTCCGCAACTGCTAGAAGAACTCCACCACCGGGTTGAATCTAGGCACATGTGTTGTAGTCGTGGCAGGAGGAGTAGTAGCACCTTTTGAACTGGTACCACCTGCAGAAGTACCGGCACTACTTGTTCCACTACTAGTGCTGGCAGTGGGAGATATTGGTACTGATGCAGCTACTGGTCGCGTCGTGCCTCGAGTAATGGAGACGTAGTCAGGTGACCAATACATCCTCCACTCCTCAATCTCTGCTTCATGTCCTCGCCTGAACTCGTGGTAATCGTCCATAGGCGGGCCTTCCAAATGCTGGAACAGTCCCTTCCACGCCATGAAAGGGGTGAATAGTTGTGGATTGCGCATCTGCTGCAAATCACACCAGCTGTCGAACTCCTGGATAAAGTCATCCAACTCGATTGTGCCCACAGCTCCAGAGTACCTACGAGGCCCCTTGGTAGCTCCATACATCTCCTCCATGTCGTCCCACAACAATGGCGAATGAAACTGCACACCTGTTGATGAAGCCTCCGAGTCTGTGTCTTACTCTGCACTAGTTGAGGGTGGCGGTGAAGGTGGTCTGAACCGAATACCTCGTCTTGTGAACCCACTCTCACTGTTACTGCCTGTAGCCGTACTCCCCTCAAAACCCTTGGGTAACTCCGTGATGACACTCACAATGTGCACCTCCCCCACGTGACACTATAGGGCTCTAGTACTAATTATAATAGTGACACGGGTGGGCACCTGTTGCAGTTTAAGGGTCATATCCCAATGGCTCAGGGCACCTGCACCTGCATCCACCGCAAGAACTCCTATGGTTGGCTGGTCATCAACCCAGCCTCACCATAGAAGAAACACTGGTGGTCTTGCTGGTCATCACTCCAGCCTCACCACCGACAGCATACTCTAGGATTGACCGGTGATCAAATCTGGCCTTATCCCTATGAAAGCAAGCGCCCACACAAAACCAACATGGCGCACAGTCAAGCATGCAGGTGTTGGGGGGGGATCCAAACACAAGAAATCAAAACATCAACACCCCCACACCAAAATCCAGCTGCAATGCTGATCCTGCAGAATATCCCAGCCCAAAACCCCGGACTGACTGGCCTCCACCAAGAGAGGCTTTGGCAACTACGAGTACAAGGTAATGAAAATAGTACAGAGATGGAAGGGAAGAATAGAAGCCCGCCCAAGCAAGATCTAATCCTGATCTATGCTATCAACTTGCCTCGCTCTGCATGATGGTAAGGTGTAGGAGGTATATCTATGTCCAGAAACCTGCCACTAACCTTGTCCCAAGCTACAGTAGCTCGCTCTAACCAACCCTCCTTCTCTTTTTGCCAGGTAGAGACAAAGCAACACTCTGCTATCTCCCCCTCACTGAACACTAAAGAAAACAAAGGTAGGGTTTGATAGTCTCTCAACTCGAAAGCTTTGAGACGGTTGCGGGTGTCCTCATTGCGAATGACTGCATCTCATTCAAACAGAACAAACTTGTCCTCGCTAATGAACCCCCGCTCGTGGTTGCCTTGTGCAGAGCGTGTCCGGCTGCAACGCTGTCTGATTGCACAAACTTGTGTAGCTCCTGCTCCTCTGATCCAGTACACCACAGCCTTGTGGCTGAACACCTTGGTCCCCGGGGCTGTCTTTGGCTGTGTTCCAAGCCTAGTTTTCACCCACTTGGGTATTTCACTTACAGCTGCAAAACTGTTGGCTCCAACAGAGTTCTGACTGTCCAAAGCAATATTGAGGCCCTCAACGCCAACTACAGCAGACTGTTGTCCACTGCTAATGCCTGACTCCCAGTATGCAATCAACTCGTCCAACTGTTCTCCACTCAAATCAGTCTGAGTTCCTTGGGAAACATAAATCCTGTCCCCTTGTGTGCAAAGGCTAAGAGAAGAGACCTGCCCTTCAATTACGTCCTCATTTCCCCCAACCATACAAGGAGGACAACCACAGATTTGTCTCTCATGTAGACCACAACAGGTTCTAGAAACAGAATTGTGGATCTTTCATAGCACACTCACACTCAAAAAATTCCATAGATTTTTAGCAGAGTCCAAAAAACTAAAACCAGGTCTAGATAGGTAGATTTCCCCTTTCTGTAGGTCCCTGTGCAAGTTTTGGGTCAAACGGCCTTGGTAGGCCAAAGTTATGGCCAAACAGGCTCTATCTAATTTAAATTAGATCAAAGAACGAATTTCTTTTAATTTTTCACACCCAAAACGTTCTCGCCATCAAAAACTGTTCCCACGTTTCACAGCAAGTTCCCAACAAGGTCAAAATACCGTGCCCTACAAGTGCCCGAACTGGTGGAATTGCAATCTACCAACAGAGGTTGCAGTGCTGGGATCCTCCTTCGCAGGCACACGCTTGGCAGCCCCTGCTCTCTGGATACTCTTTGTCTGGATTCTCGAGTGCGGCGTCTTGTTGAGAAGCGATGGCCGCCATGGCGCACAACGAGCTTGCCTGCACTTACGCTGCTCTGATTTTACATGATGACGGCATTCCCATCACTGCCGACAAGATTGCAACGCTAGTGAAGGCCGCCAATGTGCAAGTGGAGTCTTACTGGCCCGCTCTGTTCGCCAAGCTATTGGAGAAGAGAAGTGTTGATGACCTCATCATCAATGTTGGATCAGGAGGTGGCGGCGCTGTGGCTGCCGGAAGTGGGGCTGCAGTAGAAGCTGCCTCCAAGGAGGAAGAGAAAAAAGAGGACAGATTGAAAGAACCCCACAAATGCTGCTCAAGAAAACTTGCCAGTGCAATTTTGAACACCCAGGAGTCTTGATAGAGGTGTTCTTGGTATTGGGTGCAGGTGGTTGAACCAGCAACTGACGGATTAGGTGGTCAGGTGATCAAGTGGTGATTTGGTGTCTGCCAGACTTGTGCTTCCTGGCCCCAGCCGAATAGAGAGAACGCCGCCCCAACAATTGTAGACTTCCGCTTCGCTTATTTGAAGACGATGCTTGGCAAAATCTTATCTCAGTTAGTGATATTAAGAAACTTGGCCATGGCTTCCACGGCACCTGGTGGCCACTGCAGCTCTACACCAATCCACCTGATATTGCTGTACTGCGGTTCCCAAGAAGTGGCCTCAGAGAACTGTTCCTCTGCCCGGCTGCGGTCACCTTCTTTCCACAGCACTGCCGCTAGAGCTGCATGAGCCTCAGTGTAATTTGGATGCTTCTGGACAAGGCCTTGTATCAGTTTCTTGGCCTCTCCCAATCTGTCGAGCTGAAAGAGAACCAGAGCTTGCTTGAGTCGGTATCCTGCAATTCCAAGAGCCAGCACTGAGGCTCTGGAATAAGCAGTCAAAGCAGTGTCATAGTCACGTACTCGTGCTTCCACCTTTCCCAAGTTAAACCAAGCTGCAAACTCCTCAGGGTCATTGACAATGGCAGTTTTGCAGTCGGCAATAGCCTCCTGATAGCGTCCAAGTGCCTCGTAAGAAATGACGCGATTAAGAAATGGGACTGGAGCCTCGGGAGCCAACTCAATAGCCTTACTGAAATCCTGGGTCGCCTCCTCAAACTTCAGAAGGGAGACCCTCACACTCCCCCGGTTGGACCAGACACTGGCATTTGCGGAATCCTCATCTATCAAAGCTGAGAACAATTCTTCAGCAATTTCCAGGTCTCTAGCAACCGCCGCCCTGAGAGCATCCTGCAGCTTGGGATTTTCAACATCTTTGAGCTTTATTCTCGTTGAAACTGTTGTTTTTGCAGGAAGATCAACATTGCCCAACCTTAGTGCTCCAAGTGCCACAGAAAGGCTGAATAACAGCTGGCGTCGGGCAGTTACTGACGAGTGCCCTGCGATACCGGCATTACCATCTCTTCCTTCTCGTTGTAGTCGTCTCTCTGCCTGGCCGCTCCTCAGCTACAGACCGCAGGCTTCGCTGAAACTTGAGCTGGGTAATACCCTGATTCTTGGGCTCTCCATAAACGGTACCCTTGCTCACATGCCTCTTCAATCCAAAAAAATGGGCTGGCTTGGAGTCACCCACGGAAAGCCCTTCGTCTCCACTCCACACGGCAGCCCTGAGACGATGACAGGATCGCTGCAGAAGAATCTAGGCACGAAAAAGAACTAACCTCTAACCCGTCGTTACTTGATGAATCAATCAGACAGCATTCATCTCCAGTAGCCTGAGCAAGATCTCTACTAAACGCGTGACTCCAGCAAGATCCGCTAGCAGTAACTGCAAGTGAAGTATCCGCCGCAAGCTATTAGCTTTCTGCCGCTCCGGAATGGTTAAGCACTCAGTTGAATCATTCACAGACCTGTGTCACACCAAGGTATATTATAATAGTGCTAAAACAAACATTATATCTAGCTTAGCACTAGAAAACTAGATGGCTCATCTCTCTCGAGTGATAGAAAACTAAAGAACACACTCTTGACACAAGAAACATGAAATCCATCGCTATCACTCTTTAAGATAATAGTCAAGCCAGGGGCACCCCAAGCTATGGGGACTCCACCCCACATCAACCTATCCTCCCATCATAAGCACACTCAGTTCTAAACGATGAAGGAGCTCGGTCGCGCAGGCTCAACTCGAGAGAGATGAGCTGCGCGACTGACGTTCTCGTGAAGATAAGACAGTTCAGGTGTCAAACTAAACTTGACACCTGCTTTAACACTTGACCTAAATCCAAGTGTTAAATACAAATAACTAGCTTTATTCTAGTTAGTTTCACACTGTGCTTATTTAACTTGACACATTGTTATAACCACCAGGCCTACCATAGTGGTCCTGATCACTGTTTCTTCTTGGCTGGGGCTGCACTTGATGTACCCTTATTTGCCTAGGTTCTCTAGCTGCTGTCCTTCTGTTGTAGTAACAATTCTCAGTAGAATGGTTATCCATTTTACAGATAGTACAGTGTTTCTCCTTCATGTGGCATTCAATGGTGGTATGGCCTTCATTCTGGCACTTTGCACACCAAACACCCTTCCTCCAATGTGTTGCAGCCTCTGTGGCATACTTCTTCAAGATTTCTTCTAATCTTTTCTCATAGTTATCCCTCTTCAACTTCTCCTTCCTCTTACTCTTCCTTTTCAGCTCTTGCTCTTCTTCCTCATCGGACTCATCCTCAGAGACCTCATCATCCCTTTTCTCTCTTCTGAGCATTCTCAATTGCTCAATTTTGTTAGCTGTTTCAAATGCCTCCTCCACTGTATTATGGGGTAACATATCCACTTTCTTTTGCAACTCTGGTCTTAGTCCAATCACAAACCAAGTCTTCTGTAAACCTAGTGCTGGTACAATAGCCAGCTTTTTCATCATCAATTCCATCTTTTCCATATACTCCTCAACAGTTTCATGCTTATTTTGCTTTAACTGTTGTAAACTTCCATATACTTCATCCTAAGTTTTACTTGTCCTGAACCTATTTCGGAATGATGTATTCAAGCCATTCCAGGTTATGAAATGATTATCAGGGAATCTTGCATACCATTTACTTGCCTTCTTGATAAGGGAACAAGGAAACAGTCTCATCTTGGCATCATCGCCATTCTCATTGTTCACTATACACATGTGCTCAAATTAGCTAATGTGTACATTGGGATCCCCTTTTTCCTGAATATATTGGAAAAGGTGGTTTTGCCCGTGTTGGTTGTAACGCCATCTGTGGCCCTACCCTCTGCCCACTGACAGATGCTGGCACCCTTGTTGGTGCTAGTCCTTGAGGACCTGTTGTAGTTGTGGTGGATCTTCCACCCAGTGGTGGCCCCTTAGCACTCCCTGCTACTGGCCCCACGATATTCACAGTATTCCCAGCTCCAGTTGCACTACTTCCCACACTCCCTGTCCCCCCAGAGCCAGATCTAGGCTGCCCGCCTGATCCCCCTGAGCCGACCATCACTTGCCTCCTTCTCACCATATTTCCTTCTCTTTGGCCGAGAGCCGGATTTGCCTGCATCTATTCGCAGGGAGGCTGCAGTAGTCCTCAACCTTGATGATCCGGATGTGTGGACACAAGCATGTGCCCAGCGGGCAGAGTTGTTCAAGAGGGTCATGCCTATGGCTTTTGAGAACCTTGATATTGCCCAATACCGAGACACATTGAGGTGTGCCACTATAGGTGGAGGGGGATATCGGCCAGGTGTTCGACGTTTGCCAACTCACGCCGTGTCATGCCCCGAGCCTGCTCTGATCCTCCCAGAGATGTCACGACGCGACCAGTAGCTGCATCAGTACCAATATCTCCCACTGCCAGCACTAGTAGTGGAACAAGTAGTGCTGGTACTTTTGCAGGTGGTACCAGTTCAAAAGGTGCTACTACTCCTCCTACCACGACTACAACATATGTGCCTAGATTCAACCCGGTGGTGGAGTTCTTCCAGGAGTTGCAGAGGAACTACCAAGGTGTACGGACAGAGAAGCTGCGAAGTTTGCAAGACTTCCAGCGCAAATCCAGTGAGAGCCTGCGAGAGGCGTACACTCGTATGAGGCGCTTGATAAGTGTGACCCAAGGGGTTACTGAAGCATAGGCAATCCACTTTTGGTATGGAATTCTGGACAAGGAGCTCAAGAGAAGGGTGCGAGATGCAACCCTGTTACAAGCAGCCCAACCCACATTAGCAGATGTGTTTCTGCTGGCTGAGCGGATTGAGCTCAACATGGTGGATGTACACACTGAAATCATCCAAGAACACCTGCATGAAATCATCCAGATACTCATGAAAAGATTCACTTATCACTCTCTGAAAGGTTGCTGGTGCATTACAAAGTCCAAAAGGCATGACTTTGTATGCATAAGCACCCCAGTCTGTGATGAAAGCTGTCTTTCCTTGGTCTTCTTCTGCCACTTGCACTTGATTATAACCACTGAAGCCATCCATGAATGAGTACATCTCATGGCCTGCCACAGTGTCCAATACCGCTTCTGTGAATGGCAAAGAGAAAGGATCTTTCTTCGTGCAAGCATTCAACTTCTTATAGTTCACACAAACTCTTAGCTTACCATTCTTCTTAGGAACTATCACAATGGATGACAACCAAGTTGTATACTCTATTGGGTATATAAACTTAGCCTCAGCCAACTTCTTGATCTCTTCTCCAACCTTCTGTGCATAGTTGGGATTCATTCTGTACCTTGCCTGTTTAATTGGTACTGACCCTGGTTCCAGTTCAATCTTATGCTGACAGATCTCAGGTGGTATCCCTTTTAGATCCTCGTAGCTCCAAGCAAATACATCTCTGTATTTGATGAACAAACTCTTAGCTTCCTCAAAGAATTCTGGCTCCAAATCAGCCCCTACCTTCACCATCCTCGGTTCCTCTTCAGTTCCCACATTCACTTTTCTCAATATGAGTATCAGTGATCAGTGTGTATTCAGGGACTCAGAGTGATTCAATGTGTACTTATGTGATGATATGACGAACTCTGAAGTAAAGCCATGTTATTCGAGGTATCTCTGTGTAGAATGAACGTGAGATGGAGAGAATGTGCATTATGAGAGAACGTGAGATGGTGAGAATGTGTATCATCTCAGTATAATTCTTGTTTTGCCTTGACTATCAATTGTTTGTATGAACGAAACGACTTCAGTTTTTTCGACTAAGATCTTTCATGCCAAAGAGACTGTAAGTTGAGCCTAATCAATAGGATTAAGCAGCCTCCAGGGAGATGATGTGCATGGTTTAGCTATCCTTAAAACAATTACTTCGTAATCGTTTTTGAAAGCATACCGTCGGACAGCCTCTGTTGCATGTCTTAGGAAATGGGCAGTAGTGTTGAGAGCCTGTTTTGTCTAAGTCATAAACCAGCGGTTAACATTTGGCGACCATACTGGGGACTAACGGTATGTTGAGTTCAAGTGAACTCAAGGAATGATGGTTGCTCAGTGATTTCTTGAAATCACGAAAGAACGAGTCAACAGAAGCAGAAGAATGGAAAGCATTCCTGAAAAAAATTCATGGCTTACCAATAGCAATACAATAGAAGATATTTCTTTCAATTGCGAAAGAAGATGACAAATGGAGCTTAAAGGGAGGAGTGATCAGTATCACACGAGCACCTTGAGAATGTAGAATCAGGGGGGTTGCTATTCCATGAGCTCATGAGCCATGAGCTCATGAGCCATGAGCTCATGAGCCATGAGCTCATGAGCGGGCATGCATGAGCCATGAGCCACCAAGTAACACACTCCGAATAACGGCAAGTTTTTTTCAGGAAAAAAACCATAAAATAATCGAAAGTGGTATTTTTTTTAATACTTTGTGAAGATCAAAATTTTCTTTTCAAAGATTTCCACGCTCATGCTCGAAACACTCCGCTCATGAATAACAGTATCCGCTCATGACCGAGAGCCCAAGCTCATGTACCGCCAGCCCAGATCATGGAAAAACTGCATACTGGCCAATAACGGCGCCGCAATTACCCCACAGGAAGGGGCGCCCGCGGAATTACAATCGAGTTTTCCAGACTCCCAACACGCAATGTGGGCCTGTAACCGTGGATTGTACTTTTCCAGAACTGTAGGCTGGCTGGGGATAATGGTGCTGAAATTGGGCACCGGAAAACCAATAGGCGGCTGAAGGCTCCGGAGTGAAGGCAATAACGGCGCCGAAATAGAGGATCCGGGGTCCTGCCAGACGCGCAATGTGGACCTGTTATCGTGGATAGTACTTTTCTAGGATTTCACGATTCTCCAGGACTTCGAAATGGGTGATGATCCCTGATAACGGCACGGAAATTGGGCACCCATGTCCAGAAGGTGTCGGTTGATTTGGCCGCAGTGAAGCATCAAAGGCGCCAAAATGTAGGATGGTTGACCCCAAAATGGAGCCTGAGACTGGCAATTGCAAACTATGCTGAATTTTGTGGTGTATGTGTGCAATAAATGTACCGACATGTGGGAGTAAATTTTGAGTTTTTCCCCATACCACATTGGTGGTGGAGCAATGATATCCAATTCCGCCAGCCTCAGTCTCATTCCGATTTGCTCGTTGCTCCATTGCACATCTCATCTCTCCTCTCTACGGAATTTGCAATTGAGCATAACAATTTTTGGGACGTGTGGTCTGTGTATGGGAATGGTCTTTGTGGACAAGGTGCAGTATGTGAATGCAATAATCATTAATACTAGGCGCCATGGACATTGGAACAAGACACCTGTAATCCATTAAAGGCACTGCACGTGGCAAACATAGCCATATCATTGGAAGCAAGAGTGAGTTCAGGGATAAATAGGCCACAATGGGCCCATGCATCTCCAAAAAATGTATGCTTTGCACTGATCCTTTAACAAGCAAATGTAGAATTAGAGGCATGCTTATTGGAAACAGGGCTAAAGGAGACACTTCCCATATTACGACACCATAAGAGGGTAGGCGATGGAAACACAACGGGACCAAATCTATAGTTGTTGCTAATAGACATGCATGCTATGGGATGAAGATCACAATATGAAGTGCAGAAGTTTCAGAGGAATAAAGGCACCAAAATTGGCCCCTACATCTCCAAAAAATGAATGTTTTACACTGATCCATTAGCAGACAAAAACATAATTCAAAGATACAGGCTGGAAGGGGACACTTATCCTATTACGGCACCGTAATAGGGCAGTCCATGGAAACACGACGACATCAAAATGTATATAGTTCTTGCCAAAAGACTTGCATGTAGTGGGATGAAGGTCACAAAATTAGGTCACAATATGAGGTCCATAAGTTTCGAAGGGATAAAAGCGCCCCAATAACAACATTGAAAGGGTATATGTGATGTAACACACTTTGCAATTTCTGAATTACGATCGTCCAATGTGAACCTTCTCCCTATATTCTGCCTGAGGACCTTGTGGAGCTCGTTGAAGCTCAGTGTTGGAGCATGGATGAAGTCGTCCACTATAAGAATGCACTTCACGCGCTTCAGATATTTGTAGTACAAGTGTTTTCAGGGGAGTGGGAGTCCTGCTTGGACCTGGCGTCCTAAGCAACATCGTTGGGCCCCGAGGTTGAGTGTGGATGTCCATATCTGATCTCCATGAATCCCCGTCGCCTCCTGGGAGGTTGTCAATTATTCTCTTCACCGGCCGATTGTGGACATCACCCTCGAGACAGTCCCCCCGATGGTGTAAGGGTGTCGATCTTATAGCTTCTCGCAATACTGGAGTCCATTTCCCAGCTTCTAGAAGTTCCTTCATATCCCCCTCGCCCAGCTTCTTCATTGTGCCGTAATAGAGATGAACAGTCCCGACATGACAGTTTGAAACCCTCGGAATGGATGAATTACGACGTCGCAAAAGGGATGAACGGGCACAAAAGCGGACAAGAAAATGATGTCACACCCCTATTACGGCGCCGTAATAGGGATGAACGGGATGGCAATCAAATGAGAATGGCATGATCTGGAGGAATTTAAGGCGTCGTAATAGGGATGAACAGTCCTAATATGACAGTTCGAAACCCTCGAGATGGATGAATTACGACGCAGCAATAGGGATGAACATGCACGAAATCGGACGAGAAAGGGATATCACACCGCTATGACGCCGAAATAGGGATGAACATACCCGTGAGCAAAAAGAAATTTCAGCCCACGAATAAATTTCGGCGCCGAAATAAGGATGAACATACGCGTGAGCAAAAAAGAATTTCAGCCCACGGATGAATTTTGGCGCCGAAATAGGAATGAACTTACCCGTGAGCAAAAAAGAATTTCCACCCATAAATGAATTTCGGCGCCGAAATAGGGATGAACGAACCCATGAACAAAAATGAATTTAAACCCATGGATGAATTTCGACGTCGAAATAGGGATGAAGATACGCATGAGTAAAAGGTTATTTCGACCCACGGATGATTTTCGGCGCCGAAATATGGATGAACATAACTGTGAGCAAAAAGTTATTTTGGACCTAAGGATGAATTTCGGCGCCGAAATAGGGATGAACATACCCTATATCAAGAAAAAATTTAAACCCACGGATGAATTACGGCGCCGAAATAGGGATGAACGTACCCGTGAGCAGATGGATGAATCACGATGTCGCAAAAGGGTTGAACAGACAAGAATGCGGACGACAAGGGGACAGAACCATTGGATTGTGGCGCCGTAATAGGGACGATCGGGCCCATTACGTCGAAAAAAAACCCATACACACACACACAACCTCCTTCATGGATGAATTTCGGCGCCGAAATAGGCCAATCCTGAGGAACCGCCGCCGGGAGGAAAAAAA
The DNA here is from genome assembly GCA_030704615.1 of Takakia lepidozioides. Lineage (NCBI taxonomy): Eukaryota > Viridiplantae > Streptophyta > Takakiopsida > Takakiales > Takakiaceae > Takakia > Takakia lepidozioides. The sequence continues at coordinate 69,612,855 of CM060733.1, read as the reverse complement.
AAAAAAAAAAAAAAAAAAAAAAAAAAAAAAAACGGTCATGGATGAATTTCAGCGCCGAAATAGTGATGAACATACCCGTGAGCAAAAAATTATTTCGGACCACGAATGAATTTCGGCGCCGAAATAGGGATGAACGTACCTGGGAGCAAAAAGTTATTTCGACCCACGGATGAATTTTGGCGCCGAAATAGGGAAGAACGTACCCGTGAGCAAAAAGTTATTTCGACCTACGGATGAATTTCGGCGCCATAATAGGGATGAACGTACCCGTAATCAAAATGAATTTAAACCCATGGACGAATTTTGGCGCCGAAATAGGGATGAACATACCCGTGAGTAGAAAGATATTTTGACCCACGGATAATTTTCAACGCCGAAATTCGGATGAACATACCCGTGAGCAAAAGTTAGGGCTGAATCTCACCAAATAGATGTATTCGACCATGGTGTCCAAGATAAGCCGGCGGACTAGGTGCGGCCTGCTTTCACCTCTGACTTCCTTAACAACTCCAGATTGATGGCTGTTTTAAAGTCCTTCAGAGGTGCAAGTCCCACTTCTTGCACTCTATACAGCACAACATATGTGTCATGTGCGTTTTTACGCTTCTCTGTCACCCTGTCACAGAACACACACATTCCTGACAACGCAATCGGCCCGTATGCAGAAGAAATGATGACATTGAATCCAATTGGATGGGTCTGATATAGTGGCTGCTACGCAGACAGAAGGTCTATCATGAACAAGTCATAGTAAGGGCGACGTTAATCCTCCATCTGAGGATTCGTTGGAAAATTTTCGGATGACAATCTCATCGGCCAATTCTCGTACCTATATTTCATTATGAGGACCTTCGAGGACTCTGGGCCAGGTCTATAAGTCATCCAATTCCAAATGAAACCAGGATATATTACAATTACGGCGCCATTATATGCTACCGAACTTAGATTTCTTAGCCTAAATCTGCAAGTACAAAGGCACGAACACCTCGACGTGAAACCCAACGGTCAATATTCACTGACTGCCGTACGCAATTTCGGCGCCGCAATAGCGACTGCAGCAGCACATAAATGAGTACTTCATGTCTTTACAACCAAGTATGCATTTTACAAAAATGCAAATTCGTAGAAAAAACGTCATTTCCATGTATAAAACTTGTCATCAAATAGCAATGTCACTTATCATCCCTATAACAGTGTCATTGTTCATCCATCATCTGGGTCAGTTCATTCATATTGCAGTGTCGTAATTCATCAGTGGAGGGGCCGACCGGTGTCAGGCTAGGACCGTTTATTCCTATTGCGGCACCGCAATTCATCCAAAAAGACACCGCATATCATCCAAAGCGCTCTTTATCGTCTTCAAGATAGACTCGTTCATCTAAATTAGGATAAATATACCCGTAATAAAAATGAGTCGGCCCATCCGCAGAACGTGGTAACCCGACACTGTTGAAATACGACGTTGTAATATAGTTGAATGGGCCCATCTGTAGAACGGAATAGCCCGGCACAGATGAATTAATACGCCATATTATGGATGAACATGCCAATCCCCATAGCGGGATAACCCGACACTGATGAGTTGCGGCGCTGTAATAGGGATAACGGGCCCATCCCGAGGAACGGAAAGCATTCCTGGCCTGGATGAGTTCCACTGTTGGATGTGAGATCCCCAATAAGACCCAGGCCCTCGTCCGGGATGTCATCGTCCTTGCAGGCAACGGTCGCGGACCAAGTACAGATCCAAAGTTGTCAGGTCTATAGCGATCCCTGACCCAAGCCTTTAAGAGACAATATTGTCAGAGATAGCAAAGCACTACTCAAAAACCATCAAACCAGAGATGTGGAAAAACTACATCATATCACCACCGCCTGTGTGGACCCGGCCGAGAAGGTATGCAAATGTCTGCTACTATTTTACTGTCTCTTTAAAATCCTCTGTCACCAATCAAAATTGCTCTCTAACATATGTTACAAGATGAGTGCGGAAGCCTTGAAAGTGTGGACGGAAAAAAGTGTTGCACCCACCTTGAAGAAGAGATGACTTGCATCAACAGCATGGACCATCTAACCTGCGATGGCCAGAAGGTAAGCTCTAGAGTTGTCTAGTGTAAATTGCGGCGCCCTTATTCTAATTGTGGGGAATCTTATGTCAAAATAACGACCTTGTTTTTGTGCAGCCTCTTCTATTTGACACAGTCACCAAGAAGAATTCAATTTTGAATTATGGGGAGACGGTTGTATGGTTGACTCCATAGTGGACCCTATAGAGTATGACATTCTCTTCAACCATGTCTCACCACGCAATATTCCATGGGACATGAGGGGGAGGGCTTGGAGGCATGGGAGGACAAGAAGTCCCACTTTCATTCAAATGCTGATGGAAACATGTTCAAGCATAGAAGGCAGGGTGTTGGACATTGCAGCCAACACAAGTAGGAGATTCTTGTAGTTGCGGTGTCGTTATTAGAGTCCATTGTCCTCTATAGATATTCATGGATTTACTATGGCTACTCACGATTGCTATTGACATATTTGTTCTTGATCACTAGACTCATGGATAGGTGCTTCAATGTACTGGGCCGGGCGCGAGTCTAGTCGGCATGTCTTCGCATTTGAAGGAAAAACAACCTTCTACGACTCCCATGTAGCGGGCCTGCAGCAGTTGCCAGCAGAGGAGGAGCATGAGGACGATGAGGACTGCAAGAAAGGACCTTCTGGCAAAGAATGGCATTTGTATTTTAGTCTTTGTTTCATCAACCATCTCCTCATTGGACGAGTCTGCAAGGCTGTAACATGGCAGTATGTAAATATTGCCATATGTCAACAAACGTTTAGGGTTTATAATGGTCAAACATGGATGTCGCTATAATTGAACCCAACACACTTACAATGGTGCAACTCACTCAAATACATGCATTGGGGGAAGCGGCTTCTCCCGTACTTGAGCCTCCTCAACTTCGGTCTCCTCCTCCCCTTCTTATTTCTTCTCCCATTGTATGCAAACACGGCTGCTAGAGATCCATTAAGAGGGCGGAGAGGCCTAATTGGGTAGAGCAATTACTGGCTGCAAGAAATGAGAGAATACAATTGAGGGAGGCCCAATACAAGAATTGTCAAGGCCAAAGTACTCAAGTTTATCGCTATGTCCACGTCTGAAAGTGGCGGCGATGAGGAGGACACTTTGCAAGCTTAGGTGGAGAGTGAATGGCAATTTCCTAACCTCTCTTCAGTCAGTGTGGGATTTATTTAGTCTTAAAAAAAGCCAATTCAACTATATTATGTGATGGGACCTCTTATCTTTGACAGAAAAATGACACAACAATAGGCTAGTATAAGGTGTTGGGAACAACAAGACCTTTACAAATGATATAATAGTGTTGCAATAAGCCAATGTCAGACTTTACTTTATAATTTTGGGTGACCACAAACAAAAAAACGTCGCAGCAATAGGCCGGTCTCAAGTCATCACTACCAAGAAATTTTTCGAGAAGCACGAAGCTGGTATTACGGCACCGTGATTAACCCATCTCCTGCCATTTTTAATTCTTTTTCCAAACCCTAAATGTGAATAACGGCGCCGCAATAGGCCTAGCCGCGTCCCCGGAGTTCAGAAACAGTGCCTATTACCGTGGATATATGCCCTATTACCGTCACTAACGGCAGATTATTTCTAATTTCGTGGATGCACGCTCATGGGCTCATGAGCTCATAGGCTCATGAGCTCATGGGCTCATGAAATAGTAAACCTCTAGAATCAGAAGTGAAGAATGGTTGTCTCGTCTAGCTTTATTGATTACTCTAATCTCGATCAGAAAAGTTTGCTACACTAGTTATATTTTCAGGGAAAGATGTTCAAATTATGAATATTGTCATATGATCGTAGAAGCAGTAGAGTACTGGATACCCAAAGACTTGTTACAAGTCAGATACACTGAAAAAGACAAATGGTATTATTGTGCCCATTGAAAGATTGGTGATCAATCAGTAAAGGGAAAATTAAGTCGTAATATGGATTCTGGCAAGATAGGGTAAATCTTGGAGAAAGGGTAAAGACCACTATAATTTTTCTTACTGACATACCAAGACTGATTAAAGGGTACTGGAAAAGAATTTTGTATATGATGTGGGAATGAATGAGGAAATTAAAGACAAAGCTAAACAAGACATAGCAGAGAGAATAGAGAAATATGTTGCAGAAAGGGAAGCTCGGTTGAGAAAAGAGTTCCCAGAATTACAAAACTTGAATATTATTCAAGGTGAGACATCAAGACAAATTGACAGTGATAAACCAGAAGATCAGGAAATCGGATCGTTGGAAAGTGAGAACACTACTCGAGAAGGAGTTGCCAGTAATGCACTTGATGAATGGTTACCACAAGAAAGATCTGAAGGACCTTCTACAGTAACCAGTCCAAATCGAGGCTTTGCTGAAATATTGGAAGAAAGATTTGAAAATATTCTGAGTGAAGAAGGTGAAAGAAGTGAAACCACTTCTCCAGAAAGGATAACCAGGACTGCACTCAAAGCTTTTAAAGATTCATTAAGCTTAGTAGGGACAGCAGCTGGAAGACGGCTATCATTGGGACAAGGGCCTCCTAGCTTTGAATCACTGTTTGGAAGACAAACACCAACACCACCACAGCCAGCAGCAGCGGGACCATCCCAGTTTGGATAACTAGTTGCACCAGCTGCACCAATGGCTTTAGCAGCGAGCAAAACCAGACCGTCGTTTCCTTTATATGATGGGAAATCTGATCCAGATATCCATCTTAATCAATTTGAGAACATGTGCACCATTTACAATGAAGCAACAGACCAGGAAAAGATCCGATTATTTCCTTGTTCAATGGCCACGAAAGTCATTGAATGGTTGGCAACCTTTCCAGCAAATCACTTTGCAAATTAGGCGGATATGAGAGCCGCATTTCAAGAAAGATATAGATCCAACAAATCCACGTGTGAAATCTTCATATGATTACAAAACCTGAGATAGAAAAAAAAAGAACCGGTAGTCGACTACCTAGAGAGAATGAAAACTCTGATCAGGAAGCTACCTCAAGCACCAGGGAATGATTTGCAAAAATCATGGTTCATCAACGAACTTCGTCCTGAATATGTAACCATGGTTATAGTCATGCCTAACAACACTTTGGCTGAAGCAGTAGGAACTGCAAAGAAATTGGAATTGGGATTCCATCAGAGCAGAAGCAAAGATTCCAAGGATCCCTTGGAAGAAGAGGACTTTGATGATGAAGAAAAACCCAAGCAAAAGAAATCCACAGTTGGAACCTATTGGGCAATTAGTGGTCAAGCATACCACAACAGTAGGATGTCACGTGGTGAACACCCAAGGAGAACCAAATACTTCGAGAATAGAAGATCCGGAAGCAATGGACACACCTCAGCACCCTGCCCGTTTCTATCAAGAAAGGGAAGAGGACATTCAAATCAGTGAAGTACCTACCACGATTGCAACCATCGGACAAGAGATTGCAGGATGGACAGTAACGGAAGAAACTCAATTGACTCAAGTGAATCTGGGAACAGTGGAAGAACCACAGATAATACGAGTAAGTGCAGGTCTTGAAGAATCATTTCTACAAGAAGCCACTGCCTTATTCACTGAATACAATGATGTATTTGCCTGGAACTATAAAGATTTGAAGGGTATACCTTCCAACATCTGTCAACACCGAATTGAATTGGAAGTTGACACAAAACCAATTTGTCAGAACCGTTCCAGAATGAACCCCAACTATGCAGCTAAAGTTTGGGAAGAAATCAAGAAATTACTGGATGCAGGATTCATATACCCAGTAGAGACACCACAATGGCTATCGCCCATTGTGATAGTACCCAAGAAAAATGGAAAACTACGAGTATGTGTGGACTACCGCAAGTTAAACGTAGGAACCAAGAAAGACCCATTTCCACTACCTTTCACCGAAATAGTGTTGGACACAGTGGCCGGACATGAGATGTACTCATTCATGGATGGGTTTAGTGGGTACAATCAGGTGCAGATGGCATAAGAAGACCGAGAAAAGACCGCATTCATCACTAATGGGAAGCCTATGCTTACAAAGTCATGCCATTTGGACTTTGCAACGCACCAGCCACATGTCAGCGAGCAGTATATGAGATATTCAAGAATTATCTCAACGATTTTATGCAGGTGTTTTTGGATGATTTCAGTGTCTTCGGACATAAATCCAAACACTTGGCACAGTTAAAACTTTGCCTACAAGCCTACAGAAACAATGGAGTAAGTCTCAATCCGGAAAAAATGTACATTTTGTGTGAATTCAGGATTATGGTTGGGACACATTGTGTGCCAACACGGAATTCTGGTGCATCCAAGAAAGTGGAGGTTATCCAGAAAATACCACCACCAGAAAATCCCAAGAAACTTAAGAGATTTCTGGGACAGACGAGCTATTACAGAAGGTACATGGACAAATATGTTCACAGAGCAGCACCAGTCTATAGACTACTGAAGCAAGATTGCCGAATATCTCCAGCTTGCCAGGAATCATTCGATTCACTAAAAATGGCACTCATAGCAGCACCAATTCTGATAAATCCAAGATAGGATTTACCATTTCATGCACACAATGATGCATCAGGCATTGCTTTGGGAGCAGTTTTAGCTCAGAATGTGACAGGCACAATAGATTCACCAATCTATTATGCAAGCAGATTGTCGACAGCAGCCGAGAAGAACTATAGCACCACAGAAAGGGAAGCAATGGCAATGATTTATGTTGTTCAAAAGTTTCGACATTATTTACTTGGCAATCACTTTAAGTTTATTGTTGATCATCAGGCTCTAATTCATTTAGCAAATCGACCACTAGCTAGTGGCAGGGTTGCTCGATGGTTATTACTTCTTCATGAGTATGATTTTGAAGTTGTTCATAAACCAGGGAGATTACATGTTACAGCAGATCATCTGTCAAGGATTACTACAGGAGAACTAGCCACGGGGGTAGAGGATCAACTTCCCGACGCATTTATGTTTGTTGTTCAACCAGAAGCACCAGATGAAGAGACAGATCCTATAGACGCTCTGGGAATGTTTCAAGGAGACTATGATCATCCAGATGCTCTTAAACTCATGGATGACACTGATGAAGAAGAGGACTCATCATATGAAGATGAACCTCTTGATGAAGGACCTATTATTGAGGAAGAGCCAGATTTAGAAGAAGAAGATGACAAGGAAAACGAAGAAACAAACAATCAAGAATTGGCCAATATCAGTATTGGAGCTTATACAGTTACCAAAGAAGAATCAAAAGACATTCAAGATCAAGATCAAGATGATTGGCAATGGCCAATCAAATACTATCTGAACACAGGGAAATTTCCTGAAGACTACACCAAATAAAGCTTTCAATGAAAAGCAAGCCATACACAATGATCAAGGGGATTCTGTACAAAAGAGGAATTGACTCCATAATGAGAAGATGTGTAAACAAAGAGCAAGCCAAAACAGTATTGCAAGAACTACACGAAGGAATTGCAGGAGGACACTTCAGTTCGGACCTAACAGCAAAGAAGATATTATTAGCAGGTTACTGGTGGCCTACTGTATTTGGAGATACTTATGAACACTGTCAACAGTGTGATGTTTGCCAGAGGATGGGACCAGTAGAACGAACTGGGAAGGGTACTCTGCACCCAATACTACCAACAGAACCATTTCAGCGCTGGGGGCTAGACTTCGTGGGACCCATTAAACCTCCAGCAAGGTGCACACAAAACCAATACATCCTCACCGCCATTGACTACACTACCAAATGGGTAGAGGCCAAGGCACTAAGAGACAACACTGCCACATCGACAACCAAATTCTTATATGAAAACATCATCACACGATTTGGTTGCCCACTGGAATTCGTCAGTGATCAAGGATCACATTTTATAAATGATGCCATAAAATGCTTGACAAAGGAGTTCATGATTGTACATCACAAGAGTACTGCTTACTATCCCCAAGGAAACGGCCAGGCCGAATCTACCAACAAGATATTATGCACTAAACCAAGATAGTAAATGCCAATCGAACAGATTGGGACACCAAATTGAACACAACACTATGGGCAGTCAGGACATCATACAAGGTCACCACGAAACATACACCATTTCAACTTGTGTATGGAGCAGAGGCACTATTACCCATTGAATGTATGATACCCACACTACGAACCGAAACTCATGAACGATGGGGTTTAGAGGAATCTCTACGAGTCGGGGAATATGAGTTATTCCATCTGGAAGAAGTTCGAGCAGACGCCGCAGATAACATGGCATGGATCCAAGAACAACGAAGAAAAATAATATCCGAAGGGAAAGAGAAATCTTTCCAGGAGGGGGACATTATTTTGTGGTTACCAAAAATCAAGTAGATCAAACTGGGCGGAAAATTAAAAATGCCATGGTTGGGACCATTTCAAATAAAAAAGGTACATGACAATGGAACTGTTGATTTGCAGACCTTGGAACAAGAATTCGTGGGACGAATTAATATTAACAAGTTAAAAGGCTACCAAGGAATACATGACAAAGCCCTTATACATGACTTATACGCCAACGAAGAAGATCAAACTAAAGATGAGGAGCGTGAAACCGCCAATGCATACTACATTCATCACGACATGGTGAATCGGCATGTACTAAGACAGGTGGCAACACGAATTCAGGGCACCACGACAGCTAGACCACCATTCATCTGGAGGACAACATTACCACCCCGTATACCGTATGGTGAACCGTGGCCAGCACAGATGCCCTACAGAACCGTGAACGAATACGAAGTAGCCAACGAGTCACTGCTTGTGTTGAACTCCGAGATGTACGCTCCAGATCACCCCACCGACCGAGGTAATCATACACCACTACCCTTCGATCATAACACGGAGGCAGAACAACGGCGCAATCCAACAGATTGCCAAAAGACGGCGGATGATAAGGGCAAAGCCATTAAACCAAGCTGCAAGTACTGCACCCACGCCGCCCATCTAAAAACAGACCACGTACCAAAGTGATGAACACATCCAAGCTGGATGAACATAAACTGACCGAAACTGGACAATCATCAACGACCATCACTTTAATCCAAAACAAATCACGAATAAAACACCAACGGAAGAAAATCAGGCACAAAAAGGACGAAGTTTTCTCAAAACCGTTACCAGAAGTTAAATGCTTCTTGGTAAGCCTGGGCCCAGCAATTAAAGCTAACTGCGCTTTAAACCTAGGCAACCAGCAGGACAAAATTACCTCCACGAGAACCTCGAGAGAAGAAGCCTACAGAGGAGAACCCCTACTTAAACCCAGAAGCGAACTCCTCACCTTCTCTTCCGCAAACTGGAAATTGCTGTATACACTACTTCCAGTGTGCTTCATACTGCTTGTGATACAGGAATTGGTGCTCCAATTCCTTACAGCAACCGCAAGACTAAGAGAAATGGCAGGCACCAAGCGGAAGGCACCAAGTTCTTATGCGCAAGTGAATTTCAAAATCAGCCCGGCGTTGCGGAAGATTGAGCAGGATAGAGAGACACAGGAGACGTTGGACAGTCTTGGCATGCGATACTTCATCACCACGCTGGACTGGAACCTGAAGCACAACGAGCTGTGCAGGGAGTTCTTGGAGAACTACAACACCAGCACCCGGAGCACAAATGTCCGCGACACACACATCCTGCTGACGGAGAAGTACTTGGCGGAAGTGTTTCACCTTCCCAGTCTGGACGTACCGACGCACAGCGGAAAACCTCCAAGGTTTGTACTTGCAGATTTGTTTGAGAATCTCAACCAAGCAGATCAGGGCTACACATGCAGTCACAGAAAAAGCCCCGGCTTTAGGAGGATAGCCCCAGTACTTAGCACGTTGCTTTGCCTCAGGCAAAACCACAACTACTGTACCAAGGAGCTAATCGATCAAGTATTGGTTTGCCTCAATGGGCAAATCGTGAATTGGGCAAGCTTCTTATTGAAGAAGTTAAACCAAGAATTGACCCGGTTGACAAAGAAGAAGAAGGAAGGAACTGTCACCATGGCTACTCCCTTGATACTCCAAATGATTCAACACACTGTACACCTAACGCCCAAAGAGCAAGCGACATTGGGGATTATGCAACGGGTAGATACGATGGAGGAAGAAGGAAGTGAGACGGCAGCAGGTCAAGAAGAAGAAGAGGGCGGACTTGCAAAGAGAGCCCGGATCAACAAAGCAACCACAAGTGCAGCAACAGAGGACATCATCAAATCGACGGCTGATTCCCCAGTGCAGAGAGAAGGGGAGAATCAACAGCCAGAAGGAGGAAACCAACCACAGACCAACGAAACAACGCCCATGGAAATTAGCCATGGCAACACCGAAGCCCAGCAAGCAGCACACACAGAGGCCACACAACCAGGAACAGAGGAGGGAGACATAGTGGCGCAGCAACAGCAGACGGTGCAAGAGGCACCCAGTCAGCAGCAACAGCAGGTGGTGCAAGAGGCACAGAATCACCAACAGCAAGACAGTAATTCCAATTTGGAATTACTACTAGCACAACAAGTTCTGGATACAACAGCATGGGACACAGGGTTGGAAGTAACACCACAGAATGTAATTCTGCAGGCAATACAAGCATTGGGTCAAGTGACAGCTTGTATGGACAGGGCCAAGGATTACATCAGCCTGGAGAACTTGAGCATGATCTTAGACCACATCAAAGAGAAGCACCAGTGGGAATTGGCAACTACAAGAACAGTATGTAACCATGAGGTTACAATTGCAGCGTTAGAAGATCAAAAGACAACCTTACTTCGCCAATACAACACTTTGGCACAACGCAGAGATGAGTGGGAGTAGAAGTGGGAAATACAGAGAGACGAAACACGCCATGTCCAAGCCGACCTCAATGCAGAGCGAGAGCGATCTCGAAAAACAGAGACAGAGGTGGAAACACTCAAAGGACAGGTGCAGACGCTTAAGCAGTAGGTGGAGACACTCTAGGGGCAACTGAGGACTGCCAGAGATCAGGGAACCAAGTGGCTCAGCAGCAACACTACACTGCTGAGGGAAAGGAGAATGCTGCCACAGAAAGAGACATTGCCATGGGCAATGAACAGGAATGGAAGCAGCAACTGGAGAAGCTGACATTGCAAGCAGGGTTGGATGCAACAGACGCAGCCTTAGCCAGAGCCTGGTTGAATGAAGGGAGTGAATTGGAGATGAAGAAACTCAACAGGGCAATGGTGAGGCAGATGAAATGTCAATTGGCGAAGTTGGTGACAGACATTCATGAGGAGTTCCTGCCACCAATTCCAGAACAAGAGGAGCTCATGGACGAAGATGATCAAGAGGAGCAAGACCACAAACGAGAAACACCAATACAATCAACAACAACAACAACAACACCAGCACAAACACCACCAGCAACACAACCACCACCAAGTCAACAGACACTGGTACAGGCCACAGCAGGGCCATCTACTCAAGAGGTAAACCCCGTAACACTACCAAGTGTACTGGTAGCATCAACTTCGGTAGCAGTGGATGATTTCCAAATCATGTCATGCAAGCAGGATGGGCAGTGGCTAAAGTATTCAGAGGAATACCTTAAAATGATGGTAGTCCCAGCCCACCAAATCCCAGAAATACTGGAGAAGGTCTTCAAAACCTTAACCCCCTGCAGATCATTGGGTCAATTACATCTGCTCAATCAAACTCTTATCCCTCTGAGATACAGGATGAGGCCACTGGCTAGGGAAGAGACATGGTCAGGGGTAGAATTGGTTGAATTCTGGCGCCAGGCTCCCCTGGAATACAAGGAGCTGGTAGCTTACATGTGGGCAGTGGGGCAAGTGAAGATTAATCCTACCCCGGCAGTAGACATTGTAATGGGCTGTCCAAGTTTTTATATTGGCAGTTACTTGTACCAGATGTTCGTGACAATGAGGGGAAGCTGGCAGCGCTATGAGAGTATTGAAAAAGATACTCACTGGGAATTACCCAAATTCCAGCCACCAGAGAGAGTCGTAGGCACTTCAACATATATGAACAGACCACTGTATGTTGAAGCATGGCGCCAGGCGAAGGACCACTTTTCACCATTGGTCTTGGACAGAGACCACCCTTTCAGAGAAACAGGGATCCAAGCTGTTAACTGGTTAATGGGCAGCAGGGCGACTAAACACATTATACCCTAGACCAAGGAGGAGCTGCAAACTTACCGAGAAACCTTGACCACCAAAATCGACATGATACGAAGGGACGGAATAGCAAAACACCCTGATGACGAAAGTTGGCCTACTCATGAACCAGAGGAGCAACCAGATAGTGACGACAACAACAACAAGAAGCTGCCACCACAACAATCCTGGGACGCACTTCCTACCCCGCAGACGGGCATGCCACCACCCTACATCCCCAAGAAATACAGCAAGCACAGGAACTGACGAAATTGTGCAAACACAATTTCAAAAGAGGGGGGGGGGGGGGGGGGATAAATGATAACGGCTATGCTACGAGGGCCAGACAACGAGGGTCACAACGGGACATACCGGGTAGTGATGAACGTACACTACCTGGCCACAGACAGAAACAACTAAGTACGCGGTACTTAGCAAATGACGGAACAAGGGTACATTACCACGGGAGCAGTAGTGGGTAGTGTAGTAACCGTGGGCCGTGAACCACACGATATCACACGGCCACGTTAGCATCGGCTTCAACCAATAGAGGGAGTAGTGGACCGTTTACCACTATGGCTCACGACCACTGCAACGAGCCACTTTTTAATAGCAAACCTTTTAGGTTGTGTAGGCAGTTAGACAAATGGTCATTAACGACCACAGACTGTAACGGCTCTTTCGAGCATAGTATAAAAAAGCTGCACGCAACTTAGAAGGGGGAGCAATATGAGTATCAGTTATCAGTGTGTATTCAGGGACTCAGAGTGATTCAATGTGTACTTCTGTGATGATATGAGGAACTCTGAAGTAAAGCCATGCTACTCGAGGTATCTCTGTGTAGAGTGAACATGAGATGGAGAGAATGTGCATCATGAGAGAACGTGAGATGGTGAGAATGTGTATCCTCTCAGTATAATTCTTGTTTTGCCTTGACTATCAATTGTTTGTATGAACGAAACGATTTCAGTCTTTTTGACTAAGATCTTCCATGCCAAAGAGACTGTAAGTTGAGCTTAATCAATAGGAATCAATAGGATTAAGCAGCCTCTAGGGAGATGAATTCATACGATGTGCATGGTTTAGCTATCCTTAAAACGATTACTTCGTAATCGTTTCTGAAAGCATACCATCGGACAACCTCTGTTGCATGTCTTAGGAAATGGGCAGTAGTGCTGATAGCCTGTTTTGTCTAAGTCATAAACCAGCGGTTAACAAAGTGCGGGAGCATCATGGATGCTCACCAAGTGTTCAACAAAATGCCTCAACGATCTTTGATCACGTGGAATATAATGTTAGCAAGATTCACCAAGCATGGGTGTCGTACGAATGCTTTGGAGACCTATGAGCAAATGATGCGCGAAGGGGTGAAGCCCAACCACAGCACGTTCGTTTGTGTTTGCAATGCGTGTGCAAGCCTGGGAGCCCTGGAAAAGGGGAAAGAGGTCCATGGTGACATCGTCAAAGCTGGAATTGTACCAAATATCATTCTGAACACTGCCCTGGTGGACATGTATTTCAAATTTGGGTGCATAAAGGATGCAAAGGCAGTTTTCAACAATATGGCTGAACGAGATGTGGTGTCGTGGAGGGCGATGCTTGCAGGGTATGCACAGCAGGGAAGTGGGATAGAGGCTTTGGAGACATATGAGCAAATGATGGGCGAAGGGATGAAGCCCAACCACATCACGTTTGTGTGCGTTTGCAAGCCTGGCAACTCTGGAAAATGGCAAAGAGGCCCATGGTGATATTGTCATCCATACCCACCTAAACCTACTAATGTGATTGCATGAGTGGGATTTGAACCCAATATTCCGCCCCACTCGGCAGCTTATACAATCCTTTATGCTCCTGCACTTGGCATACAGGGCAGTTTCCAGGATGAGATCTGCTGCAATGCTAGCTTTGATGATGTTAGCATGGACATCTTTACCTTTGTGCAGGAATCCTAGGCCAGCACATGCATTGAGAGTGCAAACAAATGTGCCCTTGTTCAGGGCGTCGGCCCTTCCAGTTGCATTTGCTCATAGAACTAAAAAGCCACCCCACTACACACCATGCTTGGCACATCTTGTTATCAATATCGTCCATGTCAACAAATTTCGTTCAGACATGTTCTCAAATGCTCGGCGTGCATCCACCATGCTCCGACACTTAGCATACATGTTGACAAGGGTATCTAATAGAAAACTGTTGAGTTTGAATGTGCTTTCGAGGACATGCCGGATCTGAAAGAGCTCAACATGTTGCCACATGGAATAGGGCCCACCCTCAAAAGGGGGCAGTAGTCGCAAGACGAAGTGGCTCTTAGTTACGCCGGCCTCGGCCAGAGTCTTCTCTTTCTCTCTTGCCACATGAATGGTGGGATTTGATTGGAGCTGGAGCAAGAACATTAGTTCCCATTGCGAAGCGTATTCTTGCCCAAGTGTGCTCTGCCTCATCTTGCGAACGCAATTGGAGCAGTTACTCATTTGTTCACAACAAGATTCGCAACAGGTTGAATCCCGCGAGGGCTGACAAATTGGTGTTTGTGTATACCAATTGTCGACTACTACGCGAGAGGGCAGCGGATGATGTTGCAGCATGGTATGAGAGGAATTTGCATTCCGAAGACTCTGCTTCCGAGGCAGATTCGATGATTGACGATACTGAGTCTCAGAGAGAATCATCTCAGAATGAGTCATCTGCCTCCGATAATGGTAGATGGTGCCAGATCTACCGCGGATGGTATTCAAGACCGGAGTGGGAGTCGATTTCAGAGAGAACTAAATGTGGTTCAAGGTCGCTTGCAGGTTCAAAGGCCTGGACATGGGAGGTCGGATAAGGAGGACGATTCCAATACTGATCATGGCAATGGTGGTGAAGTCGAGGGTGACTCGGATTTTCAGCCCATCGGAGCATCAAGATTAGGATCTTCTTCGTCTCTTAGTCGAAGCAGCAGAAGGAACTGAAGCAAAACAACTTTAGGCATGCAACAACACATTTTTCTGGACATGTTTACATTTCTGTAGTGCAATAATACTTGTCAGTTCCGTGTTACTATGAGTATTTGTATTGCTGTTGTGTATATCTTGGGAAATAAAAGACGTTGCCCATGTCTATAGCACCCAAAATATCGGCCAAAGCATCGTCACTTGTTCATGTTTGTGTTGGGTGATTTGCTTATGTAATGAAAAACAGTTGTGTCAATGCTTCCAACTCTACACAAAATTGCAATGCTTCCTACTCTGCATTATTTTTATTTTAATGTTGGCGGTCGTTTTTATTTTTATTTTTAAAAATCCAAAATGGAGCAACCGCCATTACTGGCGGTCGCTTTAATTTTTTTTTTGGTAAATGCAGCGACCGCCACCGCCATTACTAGCGGTCGTTTTTTTTTTTTTTTTTTTTTTCCTTGGAATTGGAGCGACCGCCATTATTGGTGGTCAGTTTTATTTTATTTTATTTGGTAAAATGGAGCGACCGCCATTACTGGCGGTCACTTTTTATTTTTATTTTTATTTTTATTTTTGTAAATGCAGTGACCGGCGGTCGTATATATATATATATATATATATATATATATATATATATATATATATTTATTTAATGGAGCGACCGCCATTGCTGGCGGTCGCTTTAATTTTTAATTTTTTGTAAATGCAGTGACCGCCATTATTGGCGGTCGCTTTAATTTTGTTTTTTTTAAATGGAGCGACCATCACCTTGGCGGTCGCTTCTAGAAGGTGTGCCTTGCGCATGGCCCGAGGAATGAGGCGGGGGGGGCGCATCTAAGCCAAGGGAGGCTCATTCTCCCCTCACTTCCTCTCCACACAACTTCTATGTGCGTGACATATAATTATTCCACGACACGTAGTCACGTAGAGAAGGAGGCCATTGGGTGGGGGGTATTTTTTTGCCGCGATTTCTGTGAAGTCGTTGCAGAATGCTCCCATAGGCCCTCCTCTGGCTTCCAAGATCATTTCATTATACTAACTTAACTTTTAAGAACTATTTTGGCACTTATGCAAACCCGTTTCGGGTTAAGGGTTTAGGGTAAGTATTGTCTCTTTCCAGATCGCCATGTGCTTACCTGTCGTTTAGTTCTTAGCCATTTCCACGTTTGCTTGAGTAGTGTTTAACTGTCTGTTACTTCTTAGTAAACCTCTTTGAGTGTTGCTCCGATTGTTGCAAAATGGCAGAGGGCCACGACGATGAGCGTCATGGAAGAGATGACCGTGATGAACGTGGACCGCCCCCTAAGAATATCAAATGGTCAAGGCAAGACCTGAATTAGGAAGTATATGATGACCCTAATATATTAACAGAAGAAGGTTGGGAGGATTTTCCGGAAAAGTTAAGGTGGCTGATGGTGAGATGCAAAAAATTCGTGAAATGGTACCACATCAATTGATTATGTGACGTGTAAACCAGATCAAAGAGATAGGGTAACATCCAATCTTGGGGGGCTGTGCTCCATCCATGTTGATGAAGGGCCAGTATGGACGGGTGCATTACACATTGTGGGGGCTGTAAGCATGATCGTCCTTCATTTTTATGATTCAATGTGCGTTTGTACCACTCCTTTAACAACTAGGCATTCATTGCACACCCTATTGAAAAATGGAGTTTCTGTAAGCTATTAAAAAATGGAGTTTCTGTAAGTGCTCTACGTGGCTCATGACGTGGAATATTTTAATATATTTTAGCTCTTTCTGCGGCTCATAGACATTAGGGTTTAGTCTCTCGTTGGTTGGCAAGTTGTTTTTTAATCGTCGGATGTAAAAGGATCTAAGGTTTGAAGATTAAGTATGTCATTCGCCAAAATTCGTCTAAGTGTTGGGAGAGGGAGCGCTTGGGAGAGAGAGCACTCAAGATGAAGGCTTTGGAGAGATGTGAGCAAGTGATGCGGGAAAGATGAAGACCAAAGCTGGAATTGTACCAGATGTTGCTCTAAGCACTAGTATAGTTGAACATATATGTCAAATGTGGGAACATCAAGGATGCAAAGGGATTATTTGACCATATGGCTGAACAAGATGTGGGGTCATGGAAGGCAATGATCACAAGATGCACAACAGGGGCGTGGGATGGAGGCTTTCGAGACCTAGGAGCAAATGATGCGGGAAGGGGTGAAAAGCCCAACCACATCACGTTTGTTTGCGTTAACGCATGTGCAAGCCTGGCGGCCAAGAGGTCTATGGTGACATCGTGTTCGCTAGAATTGTACCAGATGTCATTCTGAACACCGCTCTGGGGGACATGTACACCAAATGCAGGAGCATTGAAGATGCAAAGGTAGTGTTCGACAATGTGGCTCAACGAGATGTGGTGTCGTGGAGTGCGATGATCGCATTGGCAGCAAGGCAAGGATGTATGCATGATTTGTGCAGAGACAGTGATAGCTGAAGAAGCAAGGATACAGTGTGGGTCTAGATTCATCCAAGAGGGTCGGATTTCAAGCTCCAGATTACCTATGGTCCATGGTGCAAGCTTGGAAAAGGGGAGCTTTAGGGTGTCGACGCACACTGCTGGAAGCGACACATACAAGATGGTAAGAAACGCTGCGAGAACTAGGGGGAAGAAACGGGCGTGGGAAGAAGCCCGCGAACCCGGCGGGAGAAAACGCGCCAGAACCCGGCGCGGAAGCGCGCCAAAACATCTTACGTGGAATCTTTTTTGCCAAGGTGGAAACATCGTCACGGTGGAAACGCCATACGTGGAACCAATTTTGCCACGCTGGCCGTTCAAATCGACCACGGATATTTGAAATGTCTCTGCGGCTATAGGGGCCAAGTTGAACATGGGACAGCCTTTCTTTGGCCTCATTTTTTTTCTAATGGCAATTACCTCTTTGTACAGCTCTCCATCCCCCTCAAAGGCGAACAGATGCCTTCCAGCAGCCTTGTAGGCATGGAACGATGCCCTTGCCAGACGAATAAACCAAATGAGCCAAGATATTTGCACGAACCTGCACTTTCGAACTACAACAATGAAGGCAGATTATTGCTAGAGTGTGAAGGCCTGAACCTGTTCCGAGAGTGAGGTCAACAACACGGGACCCTTCAACACTGCAAGACTCGATGACTATTTGCATGAATGCAGGACTCTTTTCCCGTGCACCTCTCCATGGCTCTCCGGAAATTCCGCAGCACAGTAAGTGAGGCGTCCACGTAGTTGCAGATAAAATCATCATCCACGGGATCGCAGGACGAGTCAACATGCGCTCCCCCTTTCAAGACCTGGAACTCCTTAACGGATGACGGTGTGGATGGGTGGCGTTCTCTTACGAGACAGTGTGCATCGAAAGCTCGTGTCTATGAAATAAAAACACCGGACTCAGTCAGGTGAGCGCCAAGGCAACATCAAGGTAGGTAGCAAATGACAACCTTGCACTACGATTTCGTCAACGCAAGGATGCAAGAGAAGATTGACAGCGCAGAAGGAAAATAAAGCTATACAAACACGGGGAACATTTCTACAAGATTTAATGAAATGGAGGATACGACATACCTTCTGGCCTGGGAAGTCCCCCTTTGTAAGTGGGAGACTGTTAACTCCATTCCAGCTTTTAATCACCTTCATCCCACTAGACTTCAGGAAACTGGACAGTAGTCGTCGGCACTTTGCATTGGCAGCTTGTAGGATGAGCAAACACCCATTGTCAGCCAAGAAGTTCCCACAGAACTTGAAGACCCAGGGCCAGTAGCGCTCGTCCCATTCATTCTAGGCTGGAGTGACACCTTTCGGTGGAAGATCTGGGACTGGAAGACCGTCTGGAATGTCCACAACAACGAGCTCGCAGGCAAACGGTTTTTTCTCTCCGTTACGATGGACCTTTCTCAGCCTTCACCCCCCAAAGCAATTCAATTCAAAGGACATTTGACCACACTGCAAGAACCAAGTGACAAGGAGGGGAGTGGATAAGGAATTTACCAGAGTGAGGAATGAAGACAATGTCTCCCAAGTTGGGGACTTCTCTTTGACTGTGCCGCCTTTCCTCCTTGATTCCATCATGTCCAAGAAGCTTTTGTTGACTGTCTTGTGTTGGTAGCCCGTGGCAACACCTCTGCCAGGGATAGGTAGGGCCTCGTATGGTTTGTCCGACAGATCTAGTTGTGAACCCCTCTGTGCCCCTCCTGCCACAGCAGCCGCTGCCTGACCTTGTTTGCCCTCTTTCTTTTTGTCCTTCTTCTTTCCACCCTTCTTTTTCGGGCTCTGTTTTACAACTGGTTCCTTTGCTTTGAGAAGCCGGAGATCTCTCAACTGAAGCTGCCTATCTGTCAGAGGCGCAAGAGCCTCTGCATTGTCATTCAAATTTCGCAGGACGTTCACCTCCCAGGGTGTCGATTGTCTCGGGCAATCAAGGTACCACCCACAATCTTTGAAATGAGACCTGCTCCAGTTCTCCAGAATGCCCGCTGTGTACATTGTTGTGTCGGGATTTGTCTTTGCCCAGCTGTCAATGAAGAATGGGTACAAGCTTACAAAACCACCTGGAGAAAGCACCCCGTGGATATATCTGCAAAAACAAAAGCAACAAAAATCAGGAGAGTTCATAGGAAGACATTATAGCAGGCTCCATCCTGGTGTTGTAACACTTAACAAAAAACAATCCAAGTGCAGGGTAAACTCATCCTTGCGTCAACGAAAGCCTCTTTCCGGTTCTGAAACAAGAGTTTGACACTTAAGAAATCCTTTTATAACCGAAGTTGTGGGCTGCCATCAAACAGGCTTGTGTCAACGCAAGCCTCATGCAGACCCTCTAGCACAATTTTTGCTAGAAGGAAACAATGCATACCTGTAATTCAAATTCTCACAACATACCCCTTCCTAACACTTGGTTCAAACCACCAATATATATTCCATACACTAGATAGGCTTGCGTCAATGCAAGCCTGACCCTAGCCCAAAAACACTCGGGATAATGCAAGCCATGAGTAGCAGGGTCCGCAGGCTTTTGTTAACGCAAGCCTCAATAGAGAAAGCTTCTATCTTAAAGAACAGCTCACAACATTAAAAAGCATGAAATGAAACCTGTATATGACTCGCTTCATCGCCTGCTCCCCATTGTACTGCGCATCGAACAAATTCGAACGGTTAATCCCACCATCGACAGCAAATTCGCGGAAGAACGCATGGTCCCAAACGATCCCTTTCCACCTCCTTATCCAGGTCTCGAATGACTCATCGGGTGTAGCAACGACTATCTTGAAGTCTGTTAGAGATTTCTCCATAACCTCCTCAGCCCTCTCCTCCAACTGGCACGCAAGTAACTTGGTTAGATTTTGCGAATGCACTCAAAGACATTCAAAACAGACATTGAAGACCCGTGTCATAAAATTCTTACCTGCGCCCAGAATGTGGCTATATGAAGCCAGATGTCCCATACTTGGTCACTGAAAGGGGTGACGACTCTAGTGGAGTCGTTCTTCTCGCCCATGGGAAAACTATTTGCTTGCCGTAGAACAGGCTCAGAGTTCCAAATTTGAAGCCACCGTATTTTCACTGCTGGCTCCACCATTGCCATGGCAAGCCTGTGCAGCTTCTCTTGTGTCATCTCAGGCTTTATTGTCTTGCTCCAATGAATGCGAACCTCATCCAAAAACTGAGGGCCAAGACCGGGATCAGCTATGCGCAGTTGCTTGGTGAACGCATTCACCACCTTCCCGCGGAATTCGTTCATGTGGAAGGTCATTGCCGCCTCAGTACCGTAGGCAGTGCGTTCACTTTCTGGAGTTTTCCCGTAATATTCCGCTTTTCCCCTCTCTCCCGCATCAGCGATTTCTTGCTATCCAACCCAAAGGCAACGTTGAAAAGGTGAGACTCCAAAATGTGCAATAGGTATTTGAATCTAAACTTCACAATGATTCAGGCTTGCGTTGAAAGCCTGAACATGGGTACATATGAATGATAAAAAATGGCAGTTTGCAGGACTTACCGTGTACATGTACTCCAGGAACGCATCCCTCGTGAGTGTGTACCATGTCTCTGCCCTTTTGGAGGTCTCGCACTTCTCGAAGGCCTCGGGTGAAAGAATAGTCTTGAAGTTGGACAATGGCATCCGTCCTAACTTTTGCATCCTGAATAATGTATGCACCAGGTTTGTGGTGACATGGGAAGACTCTGTCTGCCTGCACCGTCAAGCCGATAATGAGAAAAGGATTTAATGGAAAATAATAGCATCTGAGGTTGCATCAAAATCTGGTGGTTGAAGAGAACTTGTTTATATCATGCATGGCTGTTAGTAGATGTGTGTAGTTTCCCTTCGGATCCAAAACGCACGCCGCGACGGAGTAATGCCAATCTTTCTCCTCTCGATGCATAGATTCAATGTACTCCAGCCAAGCAAGCAGGCGGTGGTTCCCGTCCCAAACAAAGAACATCTTGTTACTGTACACCTGCAACTCCGGACTCCTGGACAGAGACTACTCGAATTCCAAATTCACTTCCCTCCAGCACTCATCCCACTTTCCTTTGATGCCCTCGTCTACCAGTCTCTCGTTCCCATTGGAGTCTCCAACATAAATGTAAAAGACAGGGGTTCCAAAAACATACCCGTGCACAAAATCTCCTTTAAGCTTCCTGATATCCCCGGTCAGGGCATGACAAACAGCAGGCATTGATATCATCCTGCAAAGGGGTAACATGAGGTTCGCCTCCATAACCATCATGGACCGGATTACCTGTCCAGATTTCACTTTTGAGCCTGACCTTATCTTGATGGCCATGCCTTTGTAATCCATATTTGTGTCTTACACTTCTGTTTGGACTGCTGTCACTGCAACAGGGCCTTTGCCCTTTTTCCTCTTCTTCTGCTCATCAGAAGAAACAAGAAATACATTATCAGATCAAAGTGGGATTTTGTGATCCATAAGATCAGCCTTGCGTTAACGCAAGCATGACATGGAGGTCTTCAAATGACCGTTTGACAACCCCAAACAGGCTGAGATCAACATCCTTTCGTTGACGCAAGCATGGACGGGACATCGGAATGATTCTCTCACAAAGGATGTTTTCCTTTTCTTAGTCACACAACAGGGCTCCCAAATAGACTGACACAAATTCTGGCTCCTACATAGGTTTGTATGGAATAAACTTCAGGCTTGCGTCAACGCAAGCCTGGTCTGTGTGCTGCTTACCTCGTTGTCTCTAAAACAATGTTTACATTGAGAGACTCAAATCGATGTAAACTCTAAGATCTCGGCATTACCAAATCAGGCTTGCGTCAACGCAAGCCTGCGCTGATGCTTGTTCCGTGTACCATGCTTCTCTACTGAACTACACTATGCAAACTTGAAGTGTTTCAGATGGAAAGGCTATTCAGGGTTTCGTTGACACAACCATGGACAGTGTGCTCTCACACATAAGCAGGGAGCAAATATTTACCTCTGCCGGGTGCTCGCCTTGACCTGATGGTGCCGATCCATCCCTTTTGTTCCCCTTCTCCATCGCCGCGACCTGCTCTTGTAGAGGCCGCAATCGAGCAGAATAGTTAGACATGAAGAAAATACAATGCACAATGTACAAGTAAGTGGACAATGGTTTAGGGTTTTCTCACTTCGATGTGTATTGCTTCTTCTTGGGCCTCTTGCAGGGAATGGAGTGGAGAAAAACTCAGATCGCCCGGTCCCAACATAGATTGCGTTCCTGCATCTTCCATGTGCTCGTCGTCGGTTTGAGCCTCGGCATCGTGCCCTGCTCCCGTCTGTGTTCCCTTGTCTTCGCTCTATTCGTCATTCTCATCTGCAGCAAGCAAAACAAACTCTCATTCTTCCCGACCTTTTTCTCTACTAGATGCCGCAACCATCTTTTCAAACACTTATCCTAACCTCTTGCCCTTCATTCTCTCATGTGCTTTCCTTCGCTCTCTCTCGGTAGTGAAATACAAAGACTGCCTCCTTCTGCGACGCTTGAACGCACTCCTATCTGTTCTAAACCCCTCCAGCTTGCTAGGCACTCTGCACGGTCACTCTCTCTGAAAGGACGGTGCTTTGCAGAGGGGTATTTCAAATGACGATTGGGGTTTGGGGATGAATGGAAAAGGTCCTGTCCGCGACTTTTGTTGCATTGTCCACATAGGGCTTCTTCCTGATGTGTTATGTGCACTTCTTCATCCACCCTGGATGTCGGCGTATGCCATAACATGTGTCCAGCAGTGACAGGTTGGTTGTCGCTGCATTTGGCGCATGCCATGCATTGGATACGTTTTCCAATACGCCCTCAATGTAACGGTCAAACTCAACGGTGTGAACGCGCAAAAATCAATGTTGTCCATTTTACCCTTGGGTCTTGGCCAATCGCAGCTTGTATAGGCACTGACGTGTGCTGGTCATGATCATTCTTTTGATAGTATGAAGCGTCGGTTAGTGCCGGACATCCTCATCCTTTGGCAGTACATTCATGGCATCATTGCAACAAATATGACGTCTTAGAGGATTTGTACTAGGTGCTTTTGTACTCCTAAGTTCTTCGGTGTAGGTACTCCGTCCTGTGCACTGCACTTTACCTACACCCACCTGTGCAATGGATCCCACAGCGAACATAGCAAAGTTCTACTGTGCGTCCCATTCAAGGCCCATTTGCAAGGTCGCGGGTGGAGATGGTGTCGTTGTTGTGAAGGAGGACGTGCTCTATAGAAGCTTGGAACTTGAAGTTGGAACTGTCCATGTTGAGAAAGAAGTGTACGATGATTCCGGTAGGGTTGACAGCATGTTAATACTGGAGCCAGATATGGTTGGGAGTCATAGAGAATGGAGAGTTCCGGCGGGCAACTACCGTGTTCACGAGGATCAAAGACGTCTGTTTGCAAGTTCCATCTTGACGCCTGGAACAGCTGCTTTGGTGGCTCTAGCCTTCACACCTGCTCCCATAAAAAAGGAAGAGACCAGCATTTCCACTACATTCATGGAGCTCTCCGAAAGCTCGGATGAGGACATTTTGGAGATCCCTGCACCGCCAAACACGAGTGCTTATGTTGACGCAGATGTTCTGGAGATTTCAAGTGTCATTCCCAAGCTGCAGTCTCTGAAAGGTTTGCCTAATTGCAGGAGTGATGTGCGTGGGATTGCATGGGGGACAATTCGAATTGAAAGAGCTCGATGTCTGCCTGCTGAATTTCATGGTGATGTCCTCTTCGAGTTGCCGCCTCCAACCTCATGTGGAGGTTTGGCTGGTTTGATGTAGGGTATGGACAAGAAACATGATGGACACCCTTGGTGCCGGACAAAAACTTCCAACATACACAATCCTCATGGGTTGAAGTTTCGGAGATCAGTTTGCGTTGGGCACCTGCGATGTACAAATGCAAATTGCAGTGGCCTAGGGCTGACTGGTTCCACAAACGAAACTAGGTGGGAGGGCTGTGCGGACAATCCATTTGCAGTGGGTTGTGCCACTCCAAGTAACAGTACGTTCATCTGCAGGTTTTGCAAATTCGTCCCCACATGCATTGCCACCTGCAAGGCTCGCATGTACTACGTTCTTCATCGTTGCCAGACCCTTACTTGGGCTTGTATACATCTCGGAAATCATGATCATCCCGTGTGCAAAGGAGATTGCAGGGAAAGTATACATACGGCACTGGGACTCCTGCAGCAAGAAGTTCTCAACGCTCCGAATGCTACACCATCAGCCATTGCACTTGCGACAAGCAAGACGTTCTTGCAAAAATATATTCTTGGAGAACCAGACGATATCTTAGCCAAGCTGGACTCCTCAAAGCTAGATGTTGTTATAGACCATTTTTCCACTTTAAGCTCGCCCAATGTCGGGAATCACATCAACGCACTGCGAATAGGCCCAAGGAACAGAGGTCATCTTGATAGCATTCTGGACTTGAAGCGTAGAAGCAAATATGACTTTATTCAAGATAGTGTCTTTCCAGGCCAGGGATCCTTGAAAGTGTACTTATTCAAAATGTCCATGGTGGGGGAGGGTAGTGGAGTTAGTCTGGTCCGAAGAATGCAACCTGGAGGCGATCTGCAGAAATCATGACTCATGTTCGACCATGTCAAACGTGTTAAAGAGTGGACAACCATGGCTCGTCATGTGTATGATCCCACTTACCAGAGAGTAATGACTATAGCCGTTTGCGACATGCAATCCGAGGACACACAATCTCAAATTCTGATGTGGAGGTCTCTTGTGAACGTCATGAATTTGAATGGTGTGCCTGATCCAAACTTCAATGGATTCATGGCTAATAGTGCCCAGGCAAACTGGAATGCAGTATGTTTGGATCTGGAGACCCCAAAACACCTATGGAAGGTAGGGAGCGCACTTGCCTCTTTCATTGGACGCAGTCCCTTCGAAGGCATACAAAGAGTTGCATAAAAGTGGAATTGCAGGACGAGCACATGAGACTATGCCGCTTGTACAAAGATACAAGGACGGACCATGAGGCAAACTCCCTGTATCAAACTATCTGAGCATGGTGGTACTCCTCGGATGCATCAAGCCGGGAAGGCCTCAAAGAGCTGGACGACTGGTTTGGGTTTTGGCATTTCCGATACAGACAGTGGGGGGGTTTCATGACAACAGTAAGTTCCAGGAGTTAGAGGGTTTTGTTTCTTCACTTTGATGCCTGCTCTTGTCCAGTAAAACGGCACTCAAAACATGAGAACTCATTGCATAATCTGATGGCTGACAGGATATGACGCTTGGCCCTCCTGCAATCTTTCGGAGTAAGTGCACAGTGTTTGGATGAAGCAATCCGGGAAGAACGGGCGGGATCTGTACGTTGCCACAGCTGATGACATGATCCGCGTGCTCTCGCAACAAACACGGTACCGGGATTTCCTTCGGGGACGGGGTACAGGCAAGGGGCCAGACAAGGCAGAGTTGCTACTCAGGGCTGCAAACAGATTGAAAGACCCTACTAAGATGGCACGGGCTGTGAACGAGTGCACAATGGGAACACCATTGCAGTCACGGCTTGCACATCTGGAAGGAGAGGAGAGGTTTGGTTCATGCAAAAGAAAACTTGACACCCCACCAGGCTCGGATGCAGATTCACACCGCCACGATCGGGAGAACTTTTCAGTACCACGTGTGCCTGTGCCCCCCACTTTCGTGGGTGCCACCCCCTTTGTGGGGGAGTCTTCTTTGCCTTCGTTCCCTCAGGAGTCTCCAACCACCACAGTCCCCGGTGAAGGGGAGAACACTCTGCCGGTAGATGAGTCAGACTGTACAGACGCAATGTGGCATATCGAACGGACTCCCCATGGATCAAAAGTCAAATGTGCCGCTATTAGGGCCCCCTCCTTCCAGAAGTGCAAGTCCCAAATTTCCAAAGTGACTTGCGGAACTCCTGCCCCGACGTTCACCGGGTTGTTCAAGCATTACCAGTCGCGGGAGTCTAGGCCTCACAAGTTTTGGTTTTGCCCGGATGACATTGTGCGCCGTGTCATGAGGACTGTTTGGGAATCTGTGATAATGAAGCCTCAAATTCCAGCCGTGTGGCCAGTGAAGTTTGGAACCGCACTCTCCAAACTAGAGATTGACATGCTGGAGGAGGCCGGGTTTCGCCTTCCGAGAGCCCCTCCTGTCGTAACACCAGTTGACCCAATGGCTTTCCCTTCCAACTTTACAGCACGTCCTCGACATGGCAATGATAGGCCCACAAAAAGGGATGGAAAAGCGGTACGTTTGGTTGAGGCTGGTGCAGACAATGAGTGCAAGATGGAGTCTGCTAGAACCCTGCAGTGTTGCGTCACCCAAATTGTGAATGTTCCCTTGCCAGGGTATGGGCGGGTGTACACCATGGCGACCTCTGGATCAGTTGTTCATGACCGGACCTATGAGATTACTTTTGGCGATTTCCCTAATTGCACTTGTCCGGACTTTCAGAACACGCTCTCAAGTTCTCTTGGCAAGAGAGTAAAATTTGTCCCGTGCAAGCATTTGTACTACATCTATATTCGGAGAATGTTTTGCGATCCAAAACGAGATACGTACATTCACCAATGTACGATTGGACCCAGCGATGTTCACACACTGCTACAACGAGATACTTCAGGTACAAATTGAGATGTAGTCTGGATTTGCATTACAACTCTACCCGTTTGCCCTCCTTGTCATTGTTACTCAAATCTGGGTGTATCGGACTTTGGAGATGGGTACGTTTGCTTCAAGGATGCATTTTTGAATGAGATCAATGTTGTTTTGCAATGAGGATTTCTTCTCAATGTTGTTTTTCAATGCATATTTGTGTTCCAACCAGGTCGACTTGTATCTGGCTTAGTGCTGGATAATGAGAACACTTTCTTGAATGAGATCAATGATTGTTTGCAGAATTGCCTTATGTATTCACTTTCTATGAGATGAATGAATGAGATGATACTCCATGACTGTTATGAAAATGATGAATGTCATGAATGTTTTCTTACAAGCTATTATATTAAACTCATTTGTGCTACATTCATCCACCCTTTATCATCCAACATCCATCCTTAATTCATCCATTTCCCTGAACCCATTCATACTTGCTTACTTCATCGAGAAGTTCTCGTACACATTCATCCCACATTTTCTGGCATGGAGGTCGGCGCCTTCGGTCCCATCATGGCATGTAAACCTCTAATAGGCATAAGTTTGCGTCAACGACAATAGGCCCTGCTTCTTCCACGGTTATATGATCCACTTCCACTTTCTGCTCACGCTTAACTTCTGCTCACACTTAAGGGAATCTGCTCACACTTAGTGCGCTAAGCGTGAGCGCGCTCACGCCGCAACTGCTCTCCTGTCAGAAGTCCAAAAGAACTATCATCCCATAAAGGGTGAATGCTATGCCCTGGTTTGGGGCATCATTCACTTCCGTCAGTATTTGTATGGTACATCATTCGTTGTGCGCACGGACCACAAGCCATTAGAATGGCTGGCTACTATCAGTGATGCCTATGGAAGACGTGGAAGGTGGATCATGATGCTGCAGGATTTTGACTTCAAAATCCAGCATAGGCCAGGTATGAAACATGGTAATGTAGATGCACTGAGCAGGTTTCCAGTAGACAGCAAAGATGACAAGAGTGACCCTGAAATTTTCACTACTG
Organism: Takakia lepidozioides; assembly: GCA_030704615.1. Classification (NCBI taxonomy): domain Eukaryota; kingdom Viridiplantae; phylum Streptophyta; class Takakiopsida; order Takakiales; family Takakiaceae; genus Takakia; species Takakia lepidozioides. The sequence continues at coordinate 69,584,629 of CM060733.1, read as the reverse complement.
ACTGTAGCAAAAGAGTTGAAGAGGGAGGGGTAGGAAATAACACTCATCTGGAATTGGAGATCACACACTGAGTGCAGGAACTGCTCGTGCCACACTGATCCAATTTGAAGGGACTGATAGCACTGTCATGGGGGTACATGAGAGGAAAGTCAGTGAGGATAAATCAAAGATGAGTGAGGTACATTACTATCTCTTTGTTTGGGCCCTGTGGCAGTTCAAGGGGGAACTAACTGGGGTAGCCTTCAAGGTTAGAACAAGTCTAAATCCGCTTGAGTGGAGACAGCTAGGAAATATTAAGGGCACAGACTTGACCACTGGGTTTGACTTTGAGGTCATCAAGGAAACAATAGAAGATGTCATTCCAACTGCATGCAAAATAACTGAAAGGAAACTAAAGCAGAAGAGGGTCAGGTTTAAATTACTACCTGGGGTAAACATTGTGGGACAAACAACTGAAAGTGAATACAACTATGAGTATAGACTGCCACTGAGTAGTGCAGACCAAGCACAGCGAGAAGATCTAATCCAAAGTGAGGGCATGAGAGGTTCCAAGAGGACACTTGAAGGCACTGATGAAGGGAAATTAGGGAGTAAGACAGAGAGGACAGACTTATCTCTTTTGGGGTTGCAAGAAAAGGGGCTGCGACAGGAGGACATGCAAGTGAATGGAGCTGAACAGGAGATCAGCCCTGCAAATGCAACAAGACAGACACGATCATTAAGCATGGAACAATCAAAGGAGAAGGAGGTGAATCATGGAAGTGCAGTTGGTATGGGTGTTGAGAAAGTGGGATCAAGGCAGGACCAGCATTGCCTGGAGCTTGCATACAACATGAAGATGAGCAGCAACACTATCAAGGAAGCAGAAGTGGGAGACGTATCTTTTTTCAGACTATATGAGAACAACAAGAGTTTGTGCACCACAGCCTTGGGGCAGTTGAAGTACAAGAGCAGTAATCCAAAGGGAGGATTGAATGCAGAGGAGATTGAGCAGCAAACAGGCTCTGCAATTAAGGAAAATACACACCAATTAGAAAATGGAGAACAAATGTATAGGGAAAGGGCAAACAATGGGGAAGTAGCCAATGCAAGGGATGATGAGGCAGAGACACCAAACAACAAAGGCAATGAAGGAAATGAGACAGCGAAGCTAGACCCACCTTATCTGCAGGAAGAAGAAAGTAGGAAAGGCAGCTGTTGATGGGAAAAGGCTGGAGAAGAGGAGTACCAACCTGTTATCACACAAACAAAGACACCATCACCAAAACCAGGGAGAGAGTGGTACAAGAGAGAAAAGTGGTGAAAGTAGAGATGTGGGATGTCAACAAAGAATAAAAACAAGCAAAGACCAACAGAAGGTAGATGGTGCAACCACAATGAAGGGAAGGAGCGGTGATTACAACAGAACGGGGACGCATGACCTACCACGGTTGATGGTCAAAGGCGGCAGTGAAAATGAGCAAGCCAGAGTGCATGGACAAGAACAATTTAGGAACAACAAATTGAGGGCGCGATTAAATGGAGGAAAGGATCAACATCAAATGATTCCTGCAGTACAACAAGGCAGACAACAATCAGACACTGAAAGGCAACTGTGGGAAGAGGGAACAAGCAGTGGAGAGACAGTTAGTACTGGTAAGGTTGCATATGCAACAGGTCAGCATGGGCATGAAGGGAGAGATGTAGAGTTGGATGACTTAGCTGATGTGATCACCATGAAGCCAAGAGAGATGTTCAGCCTATGCATTGAAAGGAGTGGACAACAGATGGCGCCTGCAAAAGGAACTAAGAAGGGTCAAAACTGACAAGAGTGACAGCAAGGGAGAGAAATCAAGAGAGAGAAAGGATGGCAGCAATTAGAGGGACTGAGGGTGAGAGAATTGAAGGAAGAAAGTCAGAGTGCCCAGTTTTTTTCAGGCTCAGTAAGGACAGTGAGAAAGGATTGAATCTACACACAGTAGATATGCAGCAAAGTGAGGTTACAGACAAAGCCTGGACAGACAGTCATGATGACAAGAAGACAGGGGAGAACCCATGTGAACATACAACCAGCAAGGTATCAACGGAGAACTGGAATTGTAAACAGAGTGGGGAGATGGAAGAGAAACTTGAACTGCAAAAGGGAGAGTTGCCTCGATCAGACAACAAGCACCAAGAGCAACAAATGCGAAGGGAAACAGTGAAACCACAATGTTGGGAATGGGCTGATGAGGAGAGACACGATCCATCAAGAGCAGGGCTGAAGTGGGTAGTTCAAATGGAAGGAGAAGAAGGTGATGGACAATCGGATGGGTGGAAACTTACCAAGGTAAATGGCGTGTGGAGGAAGCCACAACAAGGGATATGCAGCAGTAATGAAGCTCCAAAAGAAGAGACAAACCCTGTCAGACCAAAGAAGCCAGATCAGCGAAGGGCCTGCTGGTATTATAGACCAAAACACCAAGGGGTACAATGCCAGACCCGAATGGACGAAAACCAAGTGTTGCAGAGGTTTCTTGACATCAGGATGGGGGATGATACACCTAGAATAAACATGGTAATAATAAGGAGTCAGGGGATGGAAGCACAAGACCAAGATGGAGAACAAAACAAGGAAGAAAGTGAACATGGGCAGGAAAAGGACTGAGAGAATTACAGGCAGGAGCAGGAACAAATCAGATACAGTCACAGGAAGAAGACGAGTTGCTGGCCATTGCGGTGAGCAAAAGGAGGGGCATTATTATAAGAGAGATGCAAGTAAGTTTATTACAAGCAGTAGACACAGAACAAGAACAGTGGGAGTGTGATGACATTGGAGAGCGGAAAGAAGAAAGAAGTGCGGACATATTGGATGACATACAAGCAATGCACTTGATCACATTTGGACAGCCAAACGATTATCTAGATGATGGTGAGATCAAGCAAATCAGGAAAAGAACAACAAGATATCAGTTGGTGGCAGGGAAGCTCATGTTCAACGACAAGTGGGTACCTGACAAGAATGTTAGAGAGGATATAATTCGAGGGATACATGAAGAAATTGGACACTATGGGGTCAGGAGGGTGCAGATGGAGGTCTGCAAATGTTTCTTTTGGCATAACCGCACCCACACCATCAGACAAGTGCTACGCACATGCATCAAGTGCCAAATCGCGAAGAACGCCACACCATTACAATCAGGGACAAAAGAACTACAAAGCATACCGATCAAGGATATATTCTATAGATTCGCGTTGGACACAGCAGGGCCACTGCCAGTTTCGAGTGAAGGCAACAAATACGCGTTAATCGCAGTGGATCATTTTTCAAAGTGGATAGAGGTAAGTGCAGTAGCAGATCATACCTCAAAATTGGCAGCTCGCTTCTTTGAAGAACAGGTCATGTACCGCTACGGGGTACCAAATTCAGTGCTCACAGACCACGGGTCGGAGTGGACAAAAGATTTCGAAGTCACCTGCAAGAAATTTGGGGTCAAGCATGAGAGATCAGCCCCTTATTGACCTCAGTGCAACAGGATGGTAGAGAGGTTAATTCGATCACTCAAGGAAAGCATGATCACACTGAGAGGCCTGTATGCCCACTTTGTACCCAAACGCCGTCTTGTAAAGGGCTCTGTCCCACTCTTTGTTTCCATGTGTAATTTTTCACCATACATGGTGATGACAAGACGGGTGATGAGGTTGGGAGCAGACAACAAATATCGGCAAATTTCCGAACTAGTGGAGCTCACTGACGATCAGGAAGCAATGCACAAGATGATTGAGGAGAAGATGGCATTCATACAGGAGCTGGAGGGCACATTGAGAGAGAATGTTGATGTAGCACAAAGGGCACAGCAGAGAGCTTATGCAGCCAGGAAATCCATACTCCTTTCAAGGCTATGTAGACAAGCACATTGACCGTACCAAGAAGGAAGGCGAACGAGTATGCATTCTGGAAGACGCAGCAAGAAAGCGATGGAACAGAGTGAGGCGAGACGTGAAGCACCTGCATATTTGAGTGAAGCGTTGGCTGGAGGGCCAGCCAGCTAAGGAAGGGAGTACTTACATCTGTGAGTCAAAAGAGGGTAACGAGGGAAACACGGGAGAACCCCATGGGCAAGACAAGGAAATTGGGGTTTCTGCAAGTAAGGAACGATGGCAGGCTAGCTGGATGAAATTGCAATTTATCATTGGAGTTAACAGGATGAAATTGACAAATTTTCATCAGCGGATGGACAGTGGGAAAATTGGATGACAAGCAGGGATGAGATCATTGATTGGCATTAGTGGATGGATGACGAGCTAGCAGGATGACAGGGCGATGAAAGCACCAATGAAAACGTTGATCCTTCATCACATGGGGAGGATACTGCAGAATTAAGACAAAGGACTCAACGGTGATTTAGTGAGTAGAGTGGCCACGCTAATATTAGCTGCCCATTCCGGCTATGACAATTACACACAAAAAATTTGCAATAAAATGTTGCATTTCATTGCTATGACGAGTCCACTGGTGCCAAATTCCAACTTCATATGACCCTATTTCCGTGCCTCCTAACCCTATTTTCGTGGACACACAATGGTCCGCTCATGCTTTTTTTTTTCCCGCTCATGCTCATGCCGCTCATGAAATAGCAACCCCCTCCAAAGCATACGTACCACGCCCATTATTCATTTTCTGATTCATTGTCCGGGGTACTCTCACCCTAAGTGTGCGGAGTCTGAACGTCATGTAACTGAAGGATTTGGTACTCTGAATGGTTTAGCAATTCTCAAACTTTACACAAGAAGAGCAAAGTCTACAGACGGGGTAACTGTCCCCCCTTTGCAAAACGGTTGGCCATCCAGGAGCAATCTTAAGCTACCTAGACGACAAACAATTCACATGCAACGGGTTGGCTTGCGGCTGGCCACTTTCAACTTCTCAGGGCTGACTAACCAAAGGAAATAACTCGAAGTGGGACAAGGTCTTCGGACTAATGATATGAACTGGTTGGAGATGTCATTGGTTATAAATGGGTAGGTAAGAAGTGTACTCCAAGGCAGCCTCTGCCAAACGCGGTAAGAAAGAGGTTGGATTCTTTGTCCGTGATTTCTTGTTCGACAATTGTGAAATTATCAACAAGAGTTTGAGATACGAGCATAGTATCTGGCTAAAGCTGAAACTGAAGGGCGGCATGAGTACGAAGGACCTCTTTGTGGGTTGTGTTTACATGCCCATAGAGGGAACCCTTAGTGCTGACACAGACAAAGCCTTCGAAGATGTAAAGCTAGACTGTGCTTCGCTCCTTGCCAAAGGTCAGGTGATTTTATTGGGTGACTTCAATGCCCGGGTGGATAAAGGTCTCCATCAGGATGATATCATTGGGCCTTTTGGTGAGGACGAGCTGAACTCTAATGGCAGATGGTTAATTAATTGTCTGGAAGAGCTTCAGCTTCTGGCCTTGAACAATAGGACAAAAGGTGACCAAGTGCAGTGGACTCGTGAGAAAGCCCAAACTGGGGAACGTTCACTAGAAGCATTCGTGTCTTTTCCGAATCGACTGGGTGTCCACCAACCACTCCGGGAACCACTTGGCAGTAAGCGTGACTACTGGAGAGTCGAAACGGACAATGTGGGCCCATGGGGGCATTTCAGACGGTGGGCAGAAGTGGGGTCAACGACTCCGGAGTCGTAGCAAAAATCTGGGCTATTTAATTAATTACGGAAATACATAAAATTTGAAAAAACGGAAATTACAAGTGGTTCTAATTACTACACATGCGACTAGAAATTTTCATTCATAATTTGATTAATGGAATAAAGATATTTATTCATTAAAGTGAATATGTAGTCGACTCAACGACTCCATGAACCACTGCACATTGATTGCACCCGTGATTCGGGGTCACATTTGCTGACGTGTGTTTCACAAGAATAGGTATTGTAGGGTTTGTCGTTCTGAACACCACCGTGGTGGACATGTATGCTGAATGCGGGAGCATTGAAGATGCGAAGGTAGTGTTCGACTGTGGCTCAACGAGATGTGGTGTCGTGGAGTACGATGATCGCATTGGCAACAAGGCAAGGATGTATGCATGATTTGTGCAGAGGCAGTGATAGCTGAAGGAGCAGGATAGAGTGTGGGTCCATATTCATCCAAGAGGGTCGGATTTCAAGCTCCAGATTACCTATGGATCCCTGTGGAAGGATAGCTACAAGAAACCTCCATGGGTACATGGTCAGCTGGAAGCGGTAGCTGTAGTGGCACAGTTGATAAAATCAGGCACCTCAACCATGACCACAGCTTCTGGAAGAGGAGCAAGAGAGGGAGTCCACAATGCCTCTTCTGGCACTTATGGGCATGTGAAGATGCTTTATGAGGCAGGCAGATTGACAGAGGCTCTACAGATTTTAAACAGAGGCATTTTAGCAGATGTAGATACGTATGTGTGTATCTTGCATAAGTGCATCAAGATGAAAGGCCTAGAAGTTGGAAAGCAGGTGCACACTCACATTGTCCAAAGTGGATTCACGCCGAACGTTTTTCTACTCAACAACCTTGTCAACATGTATGTTAAGGGAATCCTGCCAACATTATATTCCACGTGATTAAAGATCGTTGAGGCATTATGTGTTGAACACTTGGTGATCATCCTTCGGGTTGCCCACACAACGGGCAATTGCACTCTCCCTTTCCTCTCTGCTTCTGTTTACTGTTCAAAGGTAGGCTTCCTGCCCTGAGTTTAAATTTCAGTCTGGTGCCGAGAGTGGGTAGACCCTTGAGGTCATCCATGATATCCTCCCCCATGTCACAGACTGGAAACAGGTTCAGGGAAGTTTTCTGCCTAACTTCATTTGAATCTCTTCTACTCTCTTCTGGTAGGACTTAGCCTGTTTGATAGGGCGGTCCTGTTTCCAAGATATAGAGTCGATTAACTTAGGGTATCTGGTGTTGGACATGTGTTGCAACTGACCCCACCATCTGACCTTGAATTCATCTCGTCGGGAGCTTAAGGAAGGGATGCCAAACTCACCCCGAACAGCCACATTGGCTGTTTTGGAACATGCTGACATGCACTCTTTAAGCACCCCCACTTGAATGGATTCTAGAGACTTAGCCTGGTTGGAGTTATCAACCCATATAGCAGATCCGTACTCCAAGGCAGGTCTAATAACGCGGCAAAGCAAGGTTTTCTTGACCTCAGAGTTAATCCCTCTGCAGTGAAAAAATTTAGTGAGACTCACAACAACTTTCTGGATGTGTGCATCCCAGTTACAGTTGGAGGAAAACTCAACACCCAGGTATGTGTAGGAAGGGAGGACTGGGATCTCTTGGCTACCCCACTGCCACTTAAGATCACTTCCTCCCTCTCCTATGTCGTTGAATGCCACCACTGCACATTTACTGACATTAGCCTCTAGCCCCCAAAGATCAAAGTATCTCTTCGCGCAATCAATGAATTCCTGGAGGTTGGAAGGAGTCTCCCCTATGCCTGCGAAGTCATCCACAAACATAAGAGCTGGAATGGTGGCATCACCCACCCTTAACCCAAATCCCTCACATTCCACATCCTTGAGGAGTTGATTGATGAAAACATTGAAGAGCAGAGGGGAGAGGGTACATCCTTGAGCTACACCTTGGTCTATGTCAAAGAAGTTGGACTTCTGTCCATTAACAGTGACACAGCTTTTGGTGTGAGCATACAAGTTATGGTAGTACAGACGTTGAAGGGCCAACCAGAATTTCTTGTCATTGCCACCGTGGTGGTTTGAGTTTATTTCGCCGTAAAACTTATCCCAATATAGTTTCTTCTGAGACCTTACAAGCTGATTGATATCTTTGCGGAGCTGGTAGTACCTAACCCAAAGGTCATTATTGGCTTTCATTCTGCAACATTCTTTATAGAGGGCTCGTCTCTCGGCAATCTTGAGTTTGATCTCATTGGTCCACCAATTAACAGCTCTACCGTAGACAATTACTTTCCTCCCAATGATCTTTTCAGCCACAGAAGAGACGAAACTCTCCCAAGAGTCCACCGCTCTTTCCATCAAAAGTTCAAGGCAAGTAGTTTTCAAATTTCACTGTTTCATTTTTAGACATGTGAAGCCAAAATCAGTATTATAGATCTCAGCCATCATTGCCAAACTGGACAGGATTGCACAGGAGTTACCACAAGGAAACCAGGTAAACATCCTAGTGAGGAGCTACGGATTTTCCCTGTGCAGACCCCGATACTGACTGTTTAAGCACGTGTCTTTCCAGAATCGGGGAAACTGAGCGAGGCTATGCATCCAAAACAAACAATTTCTTTCAAGTAGGTCATATCCTGGGTAGCAATTATGCTTACAGGAGAACAAATAACTTACAGCTACAGGTAAGCAAATCGCTATACAGTATGCATTCGAAATGGTTAGATGCATGCAAAATAGCATGCAGGAATCTGTGATGGAATGTCTCATGTCTAAGAATTTCCAACATGTAGGACATAAAGATTCACTTTCACAAATCCATGGCAAAAGCAAAAGAAACTACAGGTGCCATGTAGTGAGATTAGATGATAAACTTACCCCGCTCATGCCTGTCCACCTTTGTAATAGAAACAGCTGCATGCACATCGGTAGTACTTCCTTCTAGAAGCTCTTCCCAGACATGGACATATTCATCAGCTGATGCAAAGCTACCAGGAACCCGCTGCAGTTCAGAGTCCCCTACACATAGAGGGTGATTTGCAAAACAATACTATCAGCACTCATAATTAACACTGGAAAAAGAGGAGATTCAAAATTTCTATCTCGAAATTCTCAAGTTGTGGTGCTCAGGGAACTGACAATGAGCAGTCGCCTAATGTTTTTCCAAGCTCACGAGATTATTGTCTCCATTTTGAACCAACCTTTTGGTAACCCAAAGCTTGAGTAGCCTATTTCAATCTAGGAGAGGAACAAACAGTCATGCACATTGGGTCTGGAAGCAGCAAAGACTTTAATGGAACTACTACTGGATAATGTGGCTTCTCCTCGTCTCTGTAACCTCCAACAGGCATTCATCTTTTTGCCTCGATTGTCCCACCATTGTCGGGGGTCAGAAAAGTATTCATTCCACAACTTCTCCTCATCTCTGTTACCTGTTTCTGGATACTTTCCTGTTGTCACACTGGCAGTATCATGTCAAAGTCACTCCAAACTATCAAAGGTTCACTCAACCAGCTAACTTGCAGAATTCAACATGGAAATTTAGGGCCGATTCTGATAAGAGGGGAAAACAGGGTGAAATGTGTTGAAGAAGGTGCCTACATTAGCAGTGCCTCGTTCTATCATTTGTGCCGCTGCCGCTGCTGTTTCCAGTTGACTGCGGTCGGAAAAGTATTCACTCCAAAGTTTCTCCTCATCTCTGCTATCTGTAGACAGGTAATGTCGGGTTGGTCTGTGAGAACCACTAAGGTGCAGCTGAGGAGGCAGAGATTGAAAAAAGGCCTGTTAAGACCAAGCTGAATCTCCTAAGAACCTTGTAAACATCAGGAAAAATACTAAATCATGGTACTAAGAGCCCACATTTGCAGAATGGACAAACTTCTTCACATCGCACATTAAGAAAAGCGACACTTTGCGATTGAGGTTGTCCCCACCATGTATAAGAACTGCTGCAGTGTACTCACAATCTGTGAACGTCTCCAACGCCTCCATCTGCGAATCGCGATCGGCTTGTGAAACCCCTCCTACGGTTCAACAAGATCAAGACACGGGCAGGTTGGGCAGTTTCGGAAAACTGGCGTGACGAGTTTTATTCGCGTTACTCGGGCGGACAGTTCGGGCAGACTCGACAGAATTTGACGACGAAACGTGGCGACGAAAACGTGGCACTTTGGCACCCTATTCCTGCTCTATGCTAAACTTCCGACCTTTGGTCGTCCCTAGAATAAGAAAAACAGGGGAATAGGGATCCTTTTAATGTAGCGGGGCCGCTGTCAGGTCCTGTCCCCTCTGCACCGTGCTGCCTCATTACGACGAGGCCACACAAAATTCTGAGCTAGGTTGTACGGTATGTCTGAACGAACCGTGTATACGTGGAATATAATGATAGCAGGATACGCCAAGCACGGGTACGGCAGGGAGGCTTTTCAAGATCTATGAGCAGATGATATGTGAAGGGGTGACGCCTAGCAGGGTCACGTTCATTTGCGTTCTCAACGCGTGTGCCAGCCTAGGAGTCCTGGGAAAAGGCAGAGCTGTGCACGCTGACATCGTCAAAATTGGACTTTGTGCTAGACATGATTGTCGAGACTGCCCTGGTTGGCATGTATGCCAAATGCGGGAGCCTGAAGGATGCACGTCAAGTGTTCGACAACATGGCTGAACGGAATGTGGTCCCATGGAACGCCGTAGTCGCGGGATATGCTCAGCAAGGATGTGGAATCGAGGCTTTCGCGATGTATGAGCAAATGCAACGGGAAGGGGTGACCCCAGACAAGGTGACGTTCACTTGCGTTCTTAATGCGTGTGTCAGCCTAGGAGTCGTGGAAAAGGGCAAGAAGGTCCATTCTGACATATCAAGGCTGGAATTGTGCCAGATATCATTCTGGAGACAGCCCTCGGTGACATGTACGCCAAATGTGGGAGCATGAAGGATGTGCACCAAGTCTTCGCCAATATGGGTGATCGAGATGTGGTCTCATGGAACGCCATGATTGCAGGGTATGCTCAGCATGGGTGGGGAGGGAGGCTTTCAAGATCTATGAGAAAATGCAATTGGAAGGGGTTAAGCCAAACAGTGTTACATTCCTTTGTGTTCTCAATGCATGTGCCAGCCTAGGAGCCTTGGAAAAGGGCAAAGAGGTCCATGCTGACATCATCAAAGCGGGAATTGTGTCTGACGTAAATTTGGAGACTGCCCTTGCTGACATGTATGCCAAATGCGGTACCATGAAGGATGCACGCCAAGTCTTCCACAAGCTGCCTAAACAAGACACTGTCTCGTGGAGTGTGATGATGGCCGGGTGTGCCCAGCATGGTGTGGTTGGGAGGCCCTTCAACTGTTTGAACAGATGCAACAGAGAGGCTTGAAGCCCAACAATATCACTTTTACTTTTCTTCTCTCTGCATGTAGCCATGTGGGCCTGGTGGATGAAGGACAACACTATTTCCAGTCCATGAATCAAGATTATGGCCTCACTCCTACAGTGGAGCATTTTGGCTGCATGGTGAAGCTGCTCGGCCGTGCAGGGCGATTAGATGAGGCAGAGAGCTTCATTATCAAGATGCCACTTGAACCAGATGCATCGGTCTGGGGTGCCTTGCTTGGTTTCTGCAGAATTCATGGCAACCTGAACTAGCAGAATGTGCAGCAAAAGGCATTCAAGTGTGATCCACAGCATGCTGGACCTTACGTGCTGCTATCAAACATATATGCTGCAGCTGGCAGGTGGGACGATAAAGCAAAGGTGAGACAAATGATGGAGGACAGAAGGATCAGGAAGGAGCCAGGACGCAGCTGCATTGAAGTGTGTAACCAGGTCCATACATTTGTCGCAGACGATAAAATGCATCCACAAGTTGACGAAATCCATGCTGAGCTGCAGAGATTGTCTGAGCAGATGAAGGAGGAAGGGTATGTGCCTGACACGCGCTTTGTGTTGCATGATGTGGAGGAGGAACAAAGAGGGTCTTCCCTTAGCCACCACAGTGAGAAGCTGGCCATTGCTTTTGGACTCATCAGCACGCCTCCTGGGATGTCTGTCCATGTCATTAAGAACCTTCGGGTTTGCTGTGAATGCCACACCTCCACCAAGTTCATTTCAAAGGTTGTTGGGCGAGAGGTCATTGTACGGGATGCCAACCACTTTCACCACTTCCAAGACGGGTTTTGCTCTTGTGGGGATTATTGGTGAAACTACAGCGGAAAGGTCATCCTTTTGTCATTTATCTTCGTGACTGCCAGTATCACAAAACCTGCCCCCAGTAATGACTACAATTGGATCGAACAGCAGCAGTGAAGTCACGGAAAACCTTATTGCTATGAACATGTCAACAGATTCAAAGGAAAGATAGGCACTAATAAGAATCCTTCAAGTTTTGGGGGTTTGAGGATTTTGCAGAACTAAAGTTCAGACAAGGTATTGATTGATCCCCAAAGGAAAATCCAAATCCCAGGGAAATCTACTTGTTTTGAGCCAGACATTTAATTCCACTCATAAAACACACACCATTCATATGGAATACAATGGTTCTATATCATGTGAACCATTAGAACCCATATGGGGACCCTACAGGCCAAGACTGCAAGAAGCCAGGGGCTTTGGACTGCCTGGATTTGAGGAGATCAAACACGAAAGAAAAGAGAGGCAGAACCGAAGACCGAAGAAATTTTCTCACGCACTTTCAAGTAAACTTCAGGTCACATAGACGCTTATTCAGAAGGTTTCAGACCCCATGGGGCAGCGATCTTCACCGGAGTACAAGTGTTGTGTTCTCTCACGTACATCTAGTCACAGTGGTCCTGAAGAAAGTGGCACAGAATTAAGATCCACTGTTCTTTGTAGCCAGATATTTGCTTTGGCACGTTTTTCTGCAGGCGTTTGCATGTGGAGTGCGAGCTGGGACCGCTTGATTTCATGGAAACGCGAAACCTGTAGGGTGGTTTCTCATTGCTTTCTACATTCTGCATTGGAATTTGCTGCACGGTTCACATCAAACCTCATGTTCTCTTTCTTTTGAAGTTTCAAGGGGTAGGCGTTTCTGTTTGAGACTTGCAATCAGGGCAGTGGACCTGGTCTCGTCGAAGCAACTATTCAAACTAGCATTCACAATCCGTCGCTCTGTTCCATCTGAACTTGTTTACATAATTTTGTAGTGGGCTTTCCTGCAATGTTGTGGGAGAATCCTTCAATGTTCCCATTCCAATCTTTGTTGCTTCTCAAGCTGCCAAGCAAGCTTGCACTGAACTCTGAATGCACTCGACACTGCACACGGTTTGCAAGAAGCATACTTAACTGGGGGATTAACTGCGGTAACTCTATGCCGCAATAATAGGCCCGGTAATAGGAACATGCAGCGCGGGTACGGGGCCGTCTTCCTCGGCTCAAGTTCAACGCTCTGCGAGAATCTGGCGATGGTGCAGCAGCAGCTTGCAACATCGAAACCCAGAGACTAGCTGGAGGATGTGGCGGTGGGAGGGCATATAAGGGGGAACCGAGGTGGGTTAGATGGCTGCTCCACCACCTCCAGCTCGTCTTGCATCGCCGCTTTCGTCTGCTGCAGTGCCCTCGGGGTCGACCACCAGTGCTGGTTCCAGTGGAGGTGCCACTGCATCATCGAAACGCAAGCGCCGCCTCAACGACCTCACTTCTGAAGAGGTTTGTATTCCCCATTATTTTCCCCTGCGGTATTGCATTTTTAGCCTGCCACATTCGTATGTGAGGGTTTCGTTGTGTCGCAGTGATGCGCAGAGATTGACGGGGTTTCCCCGCCCACCCCACAGATTATATTTATGTATTTGATGCGGGATGTTGAGCGGTTTCGGGGGGTTTTGCTTATTTATTTTCTTTATGAGTTTAGGGTTCAGTGGTTTGCAGCCCCTCCCTTCATGCATTTTCCCTCTCCCTTTGCTACATACAGTTGCGAGGCGAGTCAGAATATCCATTCGCTGACCTCTTAATTGACTCTTAAGTTCGGGGCAAAGAGAATTTGGAGTCTTATTCTCCGTGAATACATGACCTGTTGAAGCTGCTGTTAAATCTTTCCAACAATTTCTCACTTTCTTCTTCATAAACCCTTCCTGGGTTTTGAAAAATATTAAAAAAAATCCATGTCAGTAAAATACTCCTTGATTGTCATCAACTGATAGACTTGTCTTGTGCATGTTGTTTTCATGAATATACAAATGCACATAGAAGGAAGGCATCGTTTTGAACTTTCAAAAGATCGATGACTAGTGAGCAACATACAGTCAAATTGCCCTGCTCATTTTTTACGTTTGTAGTTCCTTTACAGATGAGCCTCTATTAGCAGGAATGGCATTTGGTGAAAACAAAGGGATGGTGCCCTCTCTGATGCATGTACATCTGGTTGCCATTACCTCAGTCATGTAGTTCAGGGCAGGGTTAAGATGAAACAGGTGGTGGGTATGTGGTGCAGATAAATGAGATAGTAGCTTTGAGAGGAAAGATGCCTCAAGCGCTCGTGGGAATGAAGTTTGGCATTGAGCAAACGGAAGTGAGTGCTATTCAGCGACTGCAGCGTGCTAAGACTGCTCGTCTGCTAGATGACCATGAAAAAAAGGTCCTTTCCTTCTATGCCCCTTGCTGCATTGCACATATCAGTTGTCAGCTTAAATGACAGAGCAAGGATGTACTAGCCTCATACGTTAATGTTGTAAAGCCCATCTTGTAATTGTGGGCTCTATTTGTCTGCTGTCATGCTGCTTGCATCAATGCGGATGGCATGGTCTGGGTTGATGTCAAGTGGCAGTGCAGGAGTCGTATATTAAATCCGTCTCGCTTGAAGATGTTGAAGTGTGTAAGGAGCCTCTCTGTCGCTTGATGGTAGCACTCAGCTGACAGGCGTTGCTAAGTTGCTGCAAAACCCAGTCAGAAGGGTGAAGGACGTGGAGCTGACTGTTCCCATTGCATATGGAACAATTTCCTTTTGGCTCGGGAAAAAGGCGGATGAGTATGATTTTCAACTATTTCTTCCTTTTTCACATTCCTTTTTCACATATGATCTATAACAATATGAAAATATGACCTCTTAGATTGGTGGGCTACTGTTGTCTTAATATAGACTAGGGGAGTCATGGATGGAGCTGAAGCTTTGTGGAGTATATTGCAATAATTATTCAAATTCCAAAAAATATGAAAGGGTTTCATAACACAACACAAAACTCGGTGGGATTCAGATGATAAGAAATCGTTGGATGATGGCAGTCACATGCAACTACTGTTGAACCTTGTCTGTGCATGAAAGGGTGTGAAGAAGGGTTTATGCAGCTCAGGAGTAGATGATTTGATGAGTCACATGGAGATGCATGCAGATACCATTCGCATAAGTGGACTGCCTATGTACGGAGTGCCACCAATGAGGACCTCAGTGTGGTGATCAAGAGGGTGGTGTTTCAGCTCCATCACAGCTTCAGCAATCCAACCAGGATAGTCGAGATGGCTCCTTTTGAGCTGTCTGAGACTGGTTGGGGCGAATTTGAAATCAGCATAACCATTTTCTTCCATGCACATGTCGCTGTGAAACCCTTGGAGCTGTATGTAGCCTGATTTCTACTACTTCCCACAGAATCTATATGCTTGATGTAGAGCTAGTTATGTAACATAAGCTGCGAAATCTTTTTAATGTTTGCAAAGGCAAGGCAAAGTGGGTCAGCATTTTCATTTTCAGGGAAGGAGAGTGTGCTGCTGGCTTGTTGGAGTTCAAGGGGAAGAATTTGAGGGTGCAGGTTCCATCACCTCAAGCTATATCCAGAGGATGAATCAGGGCCGCAGAACACAAAGAAGCCTGTAGTTGTGGAGGCGTACGATGAAATCGTGTTCATGGAGCCATCAGAGGCCTTATTTGCCCGAATTCGGAATCATCCTGTGGTCATGGTCACTGGATCCCAGGCTTCTGCCCCTGAACTTCAAGGTTTGTTTGTGCGCCTGTTTCATGGATGCTGATTACTTCACTCTCGTTCAAGGATTTTTGAGGATCAAGTCTTTCAATGTGTTGAGTTTGCATAGTGTGAAGCAAGCATACACTAGAGAGTTTTGCTAATTTTCTTGTGGGCAGCTGGTGGGGTCAATGATTCTGTAGACAGAAAGAAAAGAGAAACAAAGGAGCATCCTCTGGCGCAGTGGTTTTTGAGGCATTCAGAAGCTGATGAGCTAAACCTTTTGGCTGCCGCCCATCAACAGGTAAGCTAAATAGCCAAGAACATCCTAAATCTTCACAATGAGTTTGACTTGGTTTGATAACACCTTGTTTTCTCTTGTTTGTCTTAAAGTAGGGGGCTTTTGCTTGGTTGCAGGTGCGCACACATATAACAAAGTTGAAAAGGAACCTCAATTTGCTGGAGAATGAAGCAATGCGGCTCAAAAACAATGCAAGCCACTGACAGACATCCTCTGCATCGTTTCCGGTTGCTATTTCAGCTCCACCTGCATTTTCCTCAATAAGACAGTTATGCAATATCCAGAGCTCTAAACCTATGTATAGAAGGAGCATCTCATGCTAATTCTGCTCCAAGATCTCTGTCTGCAGTGCGTACCCGAGAGAGATGCACTCATAAGACATTTGCCGCAGCCTTGTGGCCTTGTAGCCATACGAGTCAGACAGACAGACAGACAGAGAGAATGTACTCATGCCATTCCCTGCAAACGTTGCCTTGCCATCGACCCCACAGGAAACTAACCCTCCCAGAGCCTTTTCGTGGGGTTCCACCCACCAGTGTTTAGAGAGTGAGAGAGAGGAAGTCCAATATCAATGACGAGAAGTTCTAGGTTGTGTGCAGCCTCTCCAGGTTAAAACAGATGGGTGCATGGCTACCTCTAAGAAAAGTGTCACCAACCCCAGAGGCTCTGTGTATGTACCATTGGTGACAACTTGGCCATAGGTTGACAGCCAAGGACTACCCATCCAGGTCTCATTAAATGAGGGTGAATTGAGGTCCCACCTTCTTGCATAATTGACACTGAAGGATGGATTCCTTCGCATTTTTGCCGACAACTTGCAGATGCAGGAAAACAGCTTCCCTGAAATTTGAGGGGTAAGCTTAGGTTACCCACCTGCCCAGAGTTGATAAAGATAAAGTTTCTTTAACGGCCAGAAAGTAAGAAGAAAAGTTGGATATCAAAAACATCAGTTGTAACAACAGAAAGGGAAGTAAAGCATGTGGCAGACTTTTGTGTAGTAGATGTTGTAATTTTGCTGGGCATTCCTAGAAAGTAATGCGATCGCGTATGTACATTAGGTTTATAATGGAAAGTACTGGAACACATGAGAGATGAAGCTCACTTTTTTTGGGCATATAGTGGACATTCGTGGGTACGGTCTAGGATATTATACCCAGTTTAGCATACTGTTGGAGGGCATTAGATGTATCTGCCACATCCATGGGACATGGCCCCAATACTATTTCGACAGTTCTAGCTAATGTGCTTTTTAGTATTCTAGCTCCAGGAATTCTTCAAATTCCTTAAGCAGTCTTTACGACCTAGTTTACTAATCTAGTCTTGCTTAGTGATGCATTTGCAGAAGAGTTCAAAGCACTAATTGAAGTTGAAAAATAATCTCCAAGCTAGAGAAACTATGAGAATATTATGTACTGTCCTCTTCTTAGTTCAAAATTCCAGCGAAAGTTGTATGCATGGTTCAATTCCAAACATTAATTCAAACACAGTAGAGACGTTGTCAAAAGAGGTCAGGGAGAGATGGTGATGCCACCATCTAAATCACCATTAAAAAAAAATTGGGCAAGAAGAACGTTGGTACTGCTGCTACTCATTGGCACGGGCTGAAACTTGAGTCTACCAAGAACCTGTGTTCAGGAATGGAGATGCCCTGTTTTGCAAGCGCTAAATGCCAATTTGAGCTTCTCGAGCACCACTCAACCGGATATGGAGACTGCAGACAAGTGCACCATAGCCCATGTTTTTGGGTACCACATGTGTACAAAACCAATGGGGGCAGGTTTAGGTAATGAATTTTCTGCCATTGGCATGTTCCAAGTTGGCAAGTTGTGACAAACGAAGGTACATCAACACATACATCAAAATGTAGAGTTTTACCTTTATACCCAGTTCACTTTCGAGTTCTCCCTTAGAGACTAGAAAGGATCACCTGCCAAAATCTTATTCCTGCAAACTCACAGCATGTGCTTCATTGGACATGATTTCCCAGGCTTCCACCTAGAGAGCTCATGTAGACCAATAGATTTTGTTCCTGGTTTTTGGCTCTACAGTTAAACTAGACATTCCTTCAGGGCAGCTGTACCACTGGTTATGATGCAACCCACACAAGGATTCTTCCAGGAAGCATCGCACAACCTACTATGGACACACTGCCCTTACCATAGGTGGGTCTGTGTGCTGGAGTCCTTCCCCTATAAACATCTAATGCGTGTCAAAATGTGGCATCTTATCCAATGAAGGAGCAAAAGGATAATTTTGCCCCATCAGTTCCTCACGTCCTGTTATTGTCCACCACTTCATCCCCATTACTTCAGAACACAGTTGTAGAGTCTATGTCATATACCTTCCATGCTGCTAAACTGCCAAAAAGCTGTGGTGACCAAATCCATGAGCCCTTGTTGTCAGCACTTGGATAAGAGCTGAGCACTGACTGAGGAAACAACTTCAAATGTGCTAAGTCTACCTGGTTTCTGAAACGGAAAAAAGAAAGTGGTATTGTGGTTGTACACAACCCCGTCCAGACGCATTGTACCTTAGTAATCTTACAACAACGCAACAAGAGCCCCACCATATATCCCTCGCACAGAAAAGGAGGTCAGGATAAAGCCTTGATTGCAAAATGTTACACCTTATTGCCAGGCACTAAAAATAATGATCCTACTCTTCACCACAGTTAAGATAAAACAAATGCAGGTTCTTCCGTGTTTGATACATTCAAACTTCCTTTGCGTTTGACTGGCAGAAGGATTGGATATGAAATTGATCTCTTGGTCCTCAAATTTTCTCTCTATGAACACTCTGAAGGAAAGGGGAAGACAAGGGGGGAGTACCCAATGGCATCAAGCTGTTTTAAGACAGCCCTAGATCTATAAATGTACCACTTATTCACCTTCTGCCTTCAAGATCGGAACAATGAGTGGTTTCCATTGCGCCAACCATACGATCGCCCACCTGTTTTGCCATCACAATCTACTATAAGCACCCTTTGTTCTACAACAAAACGCAATCTATAGAACTACCACTAAGAAAGGGTATGATGCCAACTAGCAATCTTAGGGAACCTTTCAGAGTCACTTTTTTAAACAGTGACTACATTATGCATTTTGTGAGGTGATCTCATATTGATTTGGCCACCTGATCTAGCCAGGTAGTAAAAATCTGTCTGGGCAGTAACGGATATAATTGTTGAGCAACCCAAAATCCTCAATGGCCCACAACCTGCCTCTTTTCCAGAGCAGAGGACTTACCTGTGGCAATGTTGTTGGTTATGCTAAAGCATATCCAAAAACAAGCCCTATTGTGTTCCCTGAACGCAATTAATTTGCTTAAGTTTTATCTCAAGATTAATCCGCGAGGTAGCTGGATATCTTAGCCCTATTGTATGTGACGTGTGTGAAGATACAAGAGGCATTCCCTATAGACTACAGAGAGAAACTAGGGGAAGATAATGGGTAGGCCAGAGAGGAACATACATTAGCCAGCAGCAAATTACCGCTGTGATCACCAGCACCATATGGAGCCTGCCACATATTGCATCACCACAAGTGCCTTCATATTAGTTCCACTGTAAAAGCATGTTTTGTAGGGTGAGGAGATTTGATAATGAACTTCAATATCAGTACCATCAATGACTCTAATCATAAGGCCCAATATTAAATCTCAAACTTATGGATTAAGAACGCAGGTCAGTCCATTATAGAGAACTCTGGGTAGCTTTGCAGACAACTGTAAACAACCAGTCAGTCTCATATGGCCCTGCTCCGCAAGGGGGGTGTGGGTGGGGGGGAGGGCGCTGGGGGCTACTTCATTCTATTCTCTTAATGAGCAAATTCTGCACAATGTCACTTGAGATCGCCCAATAAGTCAAGGACTACCATGGGTTCGCCCACATCTTAGTGACGGGAACTGGGAACTGGGACCTGGTTGCAGCTACTAAATGTTGAATTTCGTTTTGTGAAGTTCATCATCCCTCACTATCAGAATGAGCTGCTACTTAGAATTGCACTGCTGAAGAGACCATGCCTGAATCCTTCGAATGAAAATCTACCATGGAGGGAGCTGAGGATGTTACTCATCATGCAGACCACGAGATCACCTTCAGAGTGACTAATCATCACTAGTGGTTAGTGTTTTATATAATCGGTATAACCTTTGTTCAAGTCCTCATCCAGAAAATCCCTTCAACAGTGTGTGGATATAGAAGGATAGCTGCACTTCTTGGTCGTAACCTAAGGGTACAATCCCCGCTGAATACAAGACCTTCCGGAGCTGGGCAGAGCACTGTGGAATTGGGAGATTCCCACACTGTCCGTGTGTTGTGTGCGTGAGAGAGAGAATCCACCCCAGATGAACCCATCTGGAAAAGATATACTCATCTTGTGGTGAAAACAACCAAATCCAGAGGTAAAATATAAACGGATAAACGGATAAGCATAAATATAGTACAACGGCATTTCGATGGCTTGAAATCGGAGACTTACAAGTTTGTAGACGGCCGCTTGTTGTAGCAAAATTTGATGGAAAGTATTCCCAGCAAACCAGCAAGTACAAAGTACAAAGAAATAAGAAAGAAAGCCATTTCTGCCTCAGCCTCCTTCCTCAATACAATTCCAGCTTTCTCTCTCGATCCCCCCTGTGGGTCTATTCCAGCTAACTACTACCGCCTTTCCGTTACTCGAATGAATGGGTCTGAGTGAAGACGGATAGCACCTAGGTCAGAGGAATCCACACACGAAAATACAGATTTGAGTCACGAGACCACAATGCAAAGAGGGTAAAGGTGTGAGGGTGCCAGGCAGGGCTACTGGTAGACACGTGTCGGTTAAATGGTCTGACGGATATATAGCATATTCCTGAGGTTCTCAATATTGCTTACAGGTTCTCACGTAGAACCCTAGACCTGCTCAAGTGTCAGAGTTTCAGAAGTGCTGTTCGGAATAGCGAAGTTGAGATTTGGTGGATGTGGGTGTGGCCCTGCACTCCAATCGTGGCTTCGATCTGGCTGGAGAAAATGACCTCTCTGGGTTGCTGTGGCGCTTAATGTGTGGGTCTCAGGACCACAACAACCTCTCACCTCCATTCATGCTCTGTTTTTTGGTTGTGATTCATTTCTCTTACCTCCATTCACGTTTCTTTGTAGACCAACTGGCCATTTCCACTTGGTCTAGGAATAGGGGAGATCGAGGTGTTTTTTTGCCCCGGCCAGATAAAGAGACAGTCTATCTTCCGATATTAAGTGTTGCATGTGGTGTCCGAAACATTCTGGCACTGACAGGTTTTCAGTATGGGGATGCGGCCAGCAGGACGGAATCTAAAGCCCCTTTTCCGACTTCGAGCATCTACTTCGGCTTCTTACTGGCTTCCCTTTACTCCTTTTCCAGGTTTTACTTATCTGCCTTCCTGTGACATCCGTCCCCTGTGTTCTTTGAATGCGACAGATACACATAAGTGCTTCGACTATGGCTGGTCTCCACTTCCCTCACATCTTCCCTCTTTCCTCTCTGGAGATGGTTTAAGGCCCCCCTAAGAGAATTAAGGACCCATTTCAAGATTTGAGTTTTCTAAGTTGGCTTCATACTCCAATTGAGAATCAGTTCACGGGTGTGGTTCAGCCTCCAACTAGGAAGATAGTTAGGCAAGCGCTTGTGAGGAGTTGGCTGCAAAAGTGCAGGTGCAATTTTCACATGGAAGGCATATCACCCATCATGTAGGTCCTTCCTTGTCCAATATGTAGCTGCATCAGTCAGGTATCAACGAACGAAAGTCAGTATGATCCCCAAGACTCACATGTGTCTGTGCCAGGTCTTTGGATGGTATTGCATGTGTTCTGGTAGGGTTTTAGAGCTCAGGGTTTTGTCGCAATTACAGCACATTGCAGTATGCATTAGAAGTGGCATCCCCAACAACCCCAGCCATGGGTGGAGACGTTGTCCATTCAAGCTAGGTGTCCTAGAAGGGGTCTAGCCGGAAATCAGTGAACATGGGCTACAAAAGTTGAATTCAAGGAGCGCCGCTTGCGTGCCTTTGCTATCCTTTTGTCAACCTTTGGCATTCAAAAATTGTGCCACTATACTACAGTGAGATAGCATTTGTCAGGTTACAGTGGTTCCATTATTCTCACCATGATGTCCACTTTCAGGTTCTTGTAGCAGTTGTGAAGCTGCAGCTTATCCCAGCCACTTATCAGCTCAGTATGCCAACCTGACCTCCTTGTCAGGTTTCTCACACCTATGGAGGCACAGTACTTTTGCAGACCACACTGTGCCAGGTTGGGGAAGTTCACTATTTCATCAAGGCAGAGGGTTTTGTAGCTCGCTCAACACTGCTCAATTAGACAACAGAGCATCTCTGGTTTGGGAGGAACGAGCTGAGGAGGAACAAACCCCTTGTGTGGTACCAGGTGTATCCACAGAATCAATAGCGAAAGGAAGTGTTGTACAGTCATCTGACAATGGATTTCAATCAACAGTATTCAAGTCCTCTACACGGCATGATATGGCCATGATATTTACTTGTAAAGTTTGTGAAACGCGATCAGGAAAGACAATGAGTAGAGACACATATGAGAGGGGCATTGTGATTGTGAAGTGTCCTAGTTGTAAGAACCTTCACTTGATTGCCGACCGGCTTGGTTGGTTTGGAAAGCCTGGCAGTGTGGCAGATTTCCTCTCACAGCAGGGGATTGAGGTCAGGAAGGGCTCAGAAGAGAGCTACGAGTTTTCAGTGGACGATCTGGCTGGATGGACCCCAAAAGGTGAATAGATGTCAACTGGCATCGACAGAGAGTTTATTCTGATAACTGCCATGACTTCACACCTGTGTTGAAACATGTGTTTAACCCCTTAAGTGTCAAATGGACTCAAAACTGGTCGGTCAGGTTCTTGAACCATCCAGTTCTTACTGGGATTAACTCCAATTTGAGTCAATTTTGGCTCATTAGGCAGGAAAAAAGTTTTTACACACAATGGCATTGGCCAATATTCAAAAAAAAACTTATACACAGGAGTAAGATCCCCCAATCTCGGGCTAACTCAGCTTTTTTGTCATGTCTTTACTGAGTCATCTTGCTCGAGTTGCTTGCATGGCAACCGCGTTCAGGATGGGGAAAGGGTTTACACCCTAAGGTCGGCTAGCCCCACATGCATTCCAATACCCCCATGAATGCGCCTGCATGACAGCCACCCAGGATGGCACTAAACCTGAGCAAGGGGTTCTGAAAGGGTTCTGCCCCCAATGGTGGTGTCCACAAGCCCACGTCATCCCCTGAATGAGCAAAAACAGGTGGCGAAAAGGTCTCAAAACCCGCTAGGTACAAGGGCTAGAGTAGGAAATATTGTAGGGCTGCATGCTAAAATATTGGTTGGGCTGGGAAGTACCGGGCAGGGCCCCAAAATAGCCTAAAACATTACCCGATTGGATTGCAATTTTTTCTACAACAACCTTTGCATGCAAGGATGATATGGACCAAACCGATTGTAAATTGAACGGTAGATTTGTCCTATGTAATTTTTGCAGCCCAAATGTTGGCCTGCCCACTTCAAATTGGGTTTTTTCACCCCCCAATTTGTGCCCACACAAAAACAGGTCAGAAAAAAGTGAGAATTTCAGGGAAGGTGTGTTATCATGTGAGGTACACAATTCCCAAGACTCTCATATCTTGGTTTTTTATGTTCTTCAATGTTACTGCGACTCACAAACTTCTAAACTATGATGGGAATCTTCATCGCATTCACAGTCATTGCCCGGTTTATGAGGCATTCAGATCT
This sequence comes from Takakia lepidozioides, assembly GCA_030704615.1. NCBI lineage: Eukaryota > Viridiplantae > Streptophyta > Takakiopsida > Takakiales > Takakiaceae > Takakia > Takakia lepidozioides. The sequence continues at coordinate 69,561,035 of CM060733.1, read as the reverse complement.
ATTTCTCCGCATGCCAAGATCGTCCAAGAAGCACCAGAAGAAGTCCCCTCTTCTGCAGCTACGCCGCCTTAACTACCTGCAAGCTATCCTAACTGCCTAACTAACTGTCTGACTCTAACCGTCAGTCATGACAATACTAACTCGTACTGCTGTTCCCCTCCTGTGTTCCCTGCATTCCCATGTTCCCCTCCTATGTCGTCATGAGGCCTGTGAGACCTGTGTAGACTCATGCCTTAATGTCATGAGGGCTCATGGGGACCTGTGCCTGCCACATCATGAGGACTCATGAAGGCCTGTGCCCTCCGCACCATGAGGCTCATGAAGACCTGTGCCTGCTGCACCTGCATGATGCTCATGAAGGCATGTAAGGGCTCATGGCAGTAGAGTCATGAAGTCTCATGACTGCGCAAAATTAAGGGTACCCGCAAGACCCTGTAAATCATCTAAGTGCCCAGCAGCCTTGTAACATTACAACCCCCCCCCCCCCCCCCCCCCTCTCTCAAAAAGCCGTGCCCTCACGGTTCACTTCCTGTGTGCAACATGCTTCTGTGAACGGGCACCTAAATTCCAGTGCAAACATATCATGATGTACATACCATGCTCCAACATGATGAACAGCTTAGGCAGTGGTTCACTTATGCTCAAGCAGATTTGAGGAGGATAGTCTGGGATCATAACCACATTTTTACCAAGGGGCATGACGCCAAAAGATGGTTTGAGGGTCCTCATGTTTGCAACCAGAGCTGCAAAATGTGGTGAGCCACCATTGTTGAGTGGAAGTCCTAAGAGTCTGCTCCTCACTAAGCTTGTAAGGCGCCTTATTTTGCTACTCCAACCTTTCTATCCGCTTCTGATAAGGGTCCCTCAAGGCTGCAAAGGTAGCCAACATATTATTGGCTTCATTCCTCCCCTTTTCAGCTGCAGAGAGTTCGTTGATCCGCACTTTGACAGTCTGATGCAACTGTAAAAGTTGCTGGTCCTTCTCTTCATTGTGGAGCCTCAGCTCTTGGATGGTACTCTCATTAAAACAAATAGTAATCTTCATGTTTGTAATGAGTTCTCCCTGTTGTAGTACCTGTGCCTGTGCCCATGCACACAGCCCAGATTTCTTCCTGATTTCATCATCAGCTTATGCCAATTTAGCCACCAAAGTAGTAGATTGCATGGTAAGTTCCTGGTTGGTTGCTGCCATCCATCATTAATGACTTGTTGTGATGCAAGAGCCTCCTCATGTTTGACTTGCAACTGGTAGAGTTGCTGATTGTGAACACTTTGTAGCTGTTCCTTCTCAAGGCCTGCCTTGATAAGGTTTTTTTTTTCAAGCTGCAGGGCAGCATTAGACTCATCCAGGGCTTGCTGTAGTTTGAGACCACTCTAGTTGCCCGTCAGATAATATCCTTGCCTCAAACTCCTGTTTGAGTTCTTTTCTCAGGACTGCCAACTACTCTGCAAGAACATGAGTTTTAAAATAATTCCCTAGAAGATTAAGGGTCTTGTTCATGGAACTCACGACCATGGCCTACTGTAGATCTTCCCCTAGTTTTGCCTGAGGATCTTCCCGTTTGTCTCCAGCCTGGTGCTTAGTAAACGATTTCGGCCAAGTACCTACTTGGCTCTACACCTGCACCTCATCAACTACTGAAGGTGCAGCTGTGCCTTTGGCCCTGTACTTCATCATCTACTCCTTTTTACCACAAGCCTTGTTTCATTTTCAATAGCCTTGTCTCTCTTGAGTAGTTGTGGTATCACCATGTCTGGCATGGTTTTGACTACCCCGGTAGTGGCATAGCTGAGATCATCTTGCCCAATCTCTGCTGCTATCTAATCACTGGAAGGTATGACCAGATGGTCTGGCGTATTAGCCATATCCAACTATGTTCCTTCCGCTGCAACCTGACTACTCGGTAGGAGTACTTCGAGTGGGAAAGTGACATCTTCCTCCTCTCCTGCATTTTGTCCCTCCTCCTATAGCAACACCTGTTGTTGTTGTGCCTCAATCTGTTTCAGTACTGGGGAAATTATGTCCTCCATTTCCATCACAACTTGTCTTTTCGCAAGGTGAACCACTAGTTGCTATTGCACTGTAACCTTCATAGCCTGCCCTGTTTTCTGCCTCTTAGACTTGCCATGTCTCTCCAGACCGCCATCACTGTGGGTGGATCCATGTTCATCAACTTCAGTGGCGTCCAGTTCTACTATGCCCATACCCTTGCGCTCTTTTACAGTGAGTGGACATGAAGCCTGTATCAACTGTGCAATGACAGGAGCGGGGATTGCTAAAGCGTGAGCAGAATCCGTGAGCAGAAAATTCCGTGAGCAGATTTCTGCTCACCTATAACCGCAGACGCCTATTCGGCTTAGAGGACCTATTACTGTGGGTAGTGTCCAGTATAACATGCATACCAATTCATCGTTAGGGATGAATGGTCGATGAATGTCAGTTGGACGAATGGCACTGGATGAATGTAGTTTGTGGATGAATGGAAAATTAAAAAGCATTTTTCAGTAATGGTTGCCAAATCCCCCGAGCTCCAGAGTGAACCTGTGCCAACTGAGGAGGGTTGTGGTTGTCATTTTACCAGGTATCCTAAGTCGAGAGAGATGCTCACACCCAATTGCAAAGAAGGTGGAGAGGTCATTTGGTGCTTTAATAAAAATCGTTTGAAAACAGTCGATTCATTTCGACGAAGAATATCCACTGCTATTGGAGGCAGTGTCCAAAACGAAGGCACAACTGTCTATGAAGACACTAGTCTTGCTCTGCAGAAAACCATCTCTGTCGTAAAGCACAGGAGGGGGAGATGAGATGAGACTAAATCGCCCGCTGCAGCCTCCGCATAACATGACAACTCAAAATCTGTTTGCAAGTTTTCCAAAAAAAAAAGCAAAACAAAAAAAAAATCCGATTTTTTTTTTTTAATTTTTTTTTCCCGAATGCGCCACCTTAATCTGACACCTTCTGGTGTGCTATTTGGGGTGAATGACATCTACAAATTGTTCGGACTACATAACTTATGATTCGTTGTCATGTCCTTCTTCCTGGTGACCATAAATCCATGCTGGGTAAACGCCAGGTCTTTTGCTTGCAAAGCAGGGGTTGGGTTCATTTGCAAGTTTTTTTTTTTTTTTTTTTTTTTTTAAATCCCTTCCCCCAAGGTCAGATTAAGGTGTCGTCAACGACACCTTAATCTGGCTGCTCTTCTGGTGTGCTATTTGGGGTGAATGACATCTACAAATTGCTCGGACTACATAACTTATGATTCATTGTCATGTCCCAACAGGGCTGGGAATTAAGATGTCGTTGACGACACCTTAATGCCTGCTTCTTTGCACAAGAAAAGGTCCCCCTTACGGTTTTTCCAAGGGACATATTTGTTCTGGGGAGATATTCATGGGTTCATTTGTCATGTGCTGACAGGGGCTGCGATTTAAGCTGTCGTTGACGACAACTTAATGCCTACTTCCCTGCGCATGCTGATCCCTGAGGATAGATGTTGTTGCAGTCATCCAACGATTTATTTATTTTCTCCCGAATGTGTCTGATTAAGGTGCCAGATTAAGGTGTCATCAAAGACACCTTAATCTGGCTGCTCTTCTGGTGTGCTATTTAGGGTGAATGACATCTACAAATTGCTCGGACTACATAACTTATTTCGTTGTCATGTCCCAACAGGGCTGGGAATTAAGATGTCGTTGACGACACCTTAATGCCTGCTTCTCTGCACAAAAAAAGTCCCCCCTATGGTTTTTCCAGGGGACATATTTGTTCTGGGGAGATATTCATGGGTTCATTTGTCATGTGCTGACAGGGGCTGCGATTTAAGCTGTCGTTGACGACAGCTTAATGCCTACTTCCCTGCGTATGCTAATCTCTGAGGATAGATGTTGTTGCAGTCATCCAACTATTTATATATATATTGATTTATTCTTCTCCCGAATGTGCCCTGATTAAGGTGCCAGATTAAGGTGTGCTCTTCTGGAGTGCTATTTGGGATGAATGACATCTACAAATTGCTTGGACTACATAACTTATGATTCATTGTCATGTCCCAACAGGGCTGGGAATTACGATGTCGTTGATGGGTTCATTTGTCATGTGCTGACAGAGGCTGCGATTTAAGCTGTTGTTGACGACAACTTAATGCCTGCTTCCCTGCGCATACTCATCCCTGAGGATAGATGTTGTTGCAGTCATCCATATGGTTCAATCATCTGGGCAGTTTTTCATCCGCCACTCATCCAACGTTCATCCATTCCCTTTTACGTCCATCCCAAATACATTCATCCGTAAATTTTTCATTGCACATTCGTGCCACATTGTCGTCGTGGAGCCTGTCTGTCTCCGGTCCGATAGAGAGGAGATTACATCGTTGCAGTGGAGTTTGCGTCCACGGCAATAGGCCCACTTGTTCCCTCGGTTCTAGGGTCCGCATCTGTAATCTGCTCACGCTTTCAATCTGCTCACGTATAAAGGAATCTGCTCACGGGTTCTGCTCACGCCTTTTCTGCCCTCGGAGACTATGATCGGGGCCTTCGCCTGTGTTGTCTGAAGCCACGTCATCTCCTCATCTAGCCCCTTGATCTGCATCATTTCAGCCCAAGCTACGTCCTCACCCCTCAGTGCCTTGACAATCTCCTCTACAAAGGACTTGTTGAGGTACATCTGATTCTGTTTCATGAGAAACAGGACATTAAGCATTTGTCCTACCTTCCTAAGCCCTGGATACTCAGCCTTCAAATAGGTGTATCCCTGGGTTTTGTGGAAGTGGTTCTCACTAAAAAGGTTTGCAATTTGCAAACTTGCCCTTTCCTCCTCAACTGCCTGCGCTCCCTCGGGCAAGTCGAAGACTTTTCCCAAGTATTCCGGAGTAAGTTGTATGACCACCCCCTTCACCCGTGTAGTCTCCGTTCTTGCATCATAATTCTTGACAAACTCAATCATGAGCTCCTTGTGATACAAAGACCCATCTTTGCGTGTTAGACCCTGCAATCTCAAATCCTCCAAAAGACGCATTGCCTGTGGAGTGGCAATACTCTTCTTTTGAGGTACTAGACTACTCTTCAACTTCAAGTCATTCATGTCTCTTAGTCTCTTCATACGTGGCAAACAAGGAGGCCTTGTTTGAAACAACTGCAAGAGACTCTGAAGTGCGTATAGCATGAACGTGTGGTTTGCACACATAGGAACTGGCAATTGTGTCGCGCACCTCACTTCGGTAAGCTCCCCCCTCAAGTCATAGTTACTCGCTTGATGCGCGTGCCTAACTCCCAACTTGGCCGCCGGGCCAACTTGGAGCTTCGGCTGCTCACCGGGACATAACGGTCCCCCCCCCCTTGATCTCCCAAAGAACCCTCCAACGATTTGGAACCAGCGGAATTCCCTTTGGTAGTTGGCAGTCCGGAACAGCTCCCCACTCTTTGGTCGCTTTCCGGCTCGCTCGCTTACTCACTAGCTTTTGGTCACCAACGGGCTTGCACCGTTCTCGGGGTTACTACTCCCTATATATACTTCTATAGCTGTCCGCGGGGGTTTCACAAACAACCATGCCATTTTATGGCGAACCACCACGAACACCCTCGACTCCCGGTGATGAGTCGCGGTAAGTCTTGGCCCACCCACCACGGCCCCTATGGACCGTGATGAGTCCCAAGACTCCCCACGACTCCCACCACGAGGTCTCCGCCCCAGGGTGAGTCATATGCCACCCCCACTAAGTCCCGCTAAGCTACCACCACCCCTTGTGGAGCCACCCCCACCGCAACCCGGTGTGCGGGGCTCCACCTAGTGAGCGCCTCCGCCTCCTTGAGTGCCTTGGGCACTCAAGGGTGCTTCAGGCCCCCATATCTATCGCTGCCACTACCCCCACCACAGGGGCAGCCCCTCTTGTGTCCCGACCCCCCTGCCCTCAAGGCAAAGGGCCGCGACACACACCCCTACCAATAGGGAGTCGATGTCCTCATCGGCTTGTCCATTTTGTGGAAACGAACATCCAAGTTGTGGCGTCCCACATCAAGGAGTTTGTTTCCGTACCATGGCGTCCCATGGCAAAGAACCAAACCCCACACTTGACTCTACTCTCCACTAGCTAGTTTGGCCGACTTCCTCCAAGTCCCGGCCAGGGGTGGAGCCTCTCAAGCTCCTCCCAGTGCACTCTTCTTGGCCTACTTTAAGGCCAAGGAATGATCCTCCCCGAGGATCGAATCGCCTTACTGCAACAACATTGCTTGCGATCGCTCATGATGCCGGTTTTGGCATCATCTTGCGCAAGGGTTCACTTCGAACCCCCTTTGACTAGGAAGATAACCTTGAACCAACCGTGCGCCCCAATCACTACAATTGGGTCCGTCTTGGAATGCTGGCCTGAGGTACGGGAACACGTCGAAGCCGCACTACGACTTCGTCCCGAGGCTACACGATTATAGTACGTGAGCGGAAGCATGTAGCTTCCGCGTTAGCCCGCACTACAAGGCAACCACCTCGGTAGCGCAGTTATAGTACGCGCACGTGCCAGGTGCGCACTAGCACGTGAACTCCCAAAGAAGGCGCATGTTTCATTGCCCCTTGGATGGGAGTCACCCGATTTCGGCACTGCGCAAACACACGATTAACCCAATTTACCTCTCCCACTTTTGTAAGCTAGCATGCATTCTATACACTAGCCAACCACACCATGCATCACCATTCCAAACAAAATAGGACGCACAACATTTGGAACCCATTTCTTTTATAACAAATTTTTGTACAATACAAGTTTTTGCAATCGGATTCCTGAGCTAGCTAAGCCGGGCTAAGCATGCATTTCCTCCCCCACGCTCCAAGGTTGATGTCCCCATCAACGCTTCTTCCGCTTTTGAGGTCGCCCTTCAAAAACTGCAACCGCCTCGGATGCGTTTCCCATTTCTAGGAAATGGGTTCCAAATGTTGTGCGTCCTATTTTGTTTGGAATGGTGATGCATGGTGTGGTTGGCTAGTGTGTAGAATGCATGCTAGCTTACAAAAGTGGGAGAGGTAAATTGGATAAATCGTGTGTTTGCGCAGAGCCGAAATCGGGTGACTCCCATCCAAGGGGCAAGGAAACTTGCGCCTTCTTTAGGAGTTCACGTGCTAGTGCGCACCTGGCGCGTGCGCGTACTATAATTGCGCTACCGAGGGGGTTGCCTTGTAGTGCGGGCTAACGCGGAAGCTACGTGCTTCCGTTCACGTACTATAATCGTGTAGCCTCGGGACGAAGTCGTAGTGCGGCTTCGGCGTGTTCCCGTACCTCAGGCCAGCATTTCAAGACGGACTGTAATGATTGGGGCGCGCGATTGGTTCAAGGTTATCTTCCTAGTCAAAGAGGGTTCGAGGTGAACCCTTGCTCAAGGTGATGCCAAAAGCGGCATCATGAGCGGTCGCAAGCAATGTTGTTGCAGTAAGGCGATTTGATCCTCGGGGAGGATCGTTCCTTGGCCTTGAAGTAGGCCGAGAAGAGTGCACTGGGAGGAGCTTGAGAGGCTCCACCCTTGGCCGGGACTTGGAGGAAGCCGGCCGAACTAGCTAGTGGAGAGTAGAGTCAAGTGTGGGGTTTGGTTCTTTGCCATGGGACGCCATGGTACGGAAACAAACTCCTTGATGTGGGACGCCACAACTTGGATGTTCGTTTCCACAAAATGGACAAGCCGATGAGGACATCGACTCCCTGTTAGTAGGGGTGTGTGTCGCGGCCCTTTGCCTTGAGGGCAGGGGGTCGGGACACAAGAGGGGCTGCCCCTGTGGTGGGGGCAGTGGCAGCGATAGGTATGGGGGCCTGAAGCACCCTTGAGTGCCCAAGGCACTCAAGGAGGCGGAGGCGCTCACTAGGTGGAGCCCCGCACACCGGGTTGCGGTGGGGGTGGCTCCACAAGGGGTGGTGGTAGCTTAGCGGGACTTAGTGGGGGTGGCATAGGACTCACCCTGGGGCGGAGACCTCGTGGTGGGAGTCGTGGGGAGTCTTGGGACTCATCACGGTCCATAGGGGCCGTGGTGGGTGGGCCAAGACTCACCGTGACTCATCACCGGGAGTCGAGGGTGTTCGTGGTGGTTTGCCATAAAATGGCATGGTTGTTTGTGAAACCCCCGCGGACAGCTACAGAAGTATATATAGGGAGTAGTAACCCCGAGAACGGTGCAAGCCCGTTGGTGACCAAAAACTAGTGAGTAAGCGAGCGAGCCGGAAAGCGACCAAAGAGTGGGAGCTGTTCCGGACTGCCAACTACCAAAGGGAATTCCGTTGGTTCTAAACTGTTGGAGGGTTCTTTGGGAGATCAAAGGGAGACCGTTATGCCCCGGTGAGCAGCCGGAGCTCCAAGTTGGCCCGGCGGCCAGGTTGGGAGTTAGGCGCGCGCATCAAGCGAGTAACTATGACTTGAGGGGGGAGCTTACCGGAGTGAGGTGCGTGACATCCAGAGCAAAGAGTCCGGCCAATCGACCGGTAGCACCAAAGAAACTTCCCAAAAGGAAAATGCATTCCACCATGCGCTTCACTGAGAAGTGGGGAATCAACTATGTAGGAGAAGTGCACCCCGCTTTGAGTCGACAAAATCGTTACATCATCGTAGCTATTGAGTATTTGACCAAGTGGGCAGAGGCCAAGGCGGTTAAAAAGGCCAACGCCGCCTCTTTCATTTATAAAAACATCATTTCCCAATTCGGATGCCCCAGGGAGATAGTGAGTGACAGGGGATCTCACCTTATTAACGACGTCGTCGAAGAAATGATGGCAACATTCTTCATCAAGCATCGCAAGGCTACCCCTTATCACCCTCAGACAAGTGGGCAAGTGGAGCGCGCCAACCAAACCTTGTGCAACATCCTCTCCAAAACAATTAGGGAGCACAAGCGGGATTGGGACACCAAGTTGATTTCAGCTTTGTGGGCGTTTTGCACGACACATAAGGTAACCACTCGACACACCCCCTTTTCATTGGTTTACGGGGTGGAGTCCATTATGCCAATCGAAACAGAGATTTCATCATTGCGACTAGCCATCACCGAGAGATTGGCAACATCCGAATCCCTGAAGGAACGACTCGAGATGTTGGAGGGATTAGACGAGCTTCGGCAGGTAGCAGCTCAACACATTGAGGCAGTCCAGCGAAGGAGGAAGGCTCGGTTTGACCTGAAGCGCAAAAGAGGATTTTTGATCCAGGAGATCTGGTATTATTGTTTGATAGTCGGAACAAGGAATTCAAGGCCAAGTTCAACTCGTACTGGATGGGGCCCTATCTCGTCAAGACAATCTTTGACAACGGCTCATTACAATTGGAGACACTGAGGGGAGTGGAGTTCCCCAATCTGGTGAACGGTACTACATGCGAGTTTCCTTTAACCAATGAAATCTTTCCCCCCATTAAGGGAAAGGTGCTAAGGGAGATCTCAGTGGCCTTTGTCCTGTCCGGAGAGATGTTTGCAGTAATCTAACCCACGTTATAGAATTAGAAATCTGTTGATATGGCATAAGCTATGAAAGGTATGACCATCGAATTGCCAATGTAGAAGACTTCATACATCTTCGTTACTAATCACGTGTTGTGAGTTTCTCTATTTTTCTTCTTCACCAAGTGAAGAACCACAGGTGCAGGAATGGAAACAATGGAATGGCTAAAATATGCACTCTTGTTCAATGCACACTTTCGATCATTGCTTGTTTTTTTTAATCACAGAATATATCTGTGTTTGCTCAAAGCATATTTTGAGAAAAAATAAGTGTTTGCTGCATCAAGCATTCCGCAATATACCAATGCTCCCTGCATGGAGCACTGCGACTTCCCGCACAGGGATTCTAACCCTTAAAAACCTTTTTGAGATGGCAACCGAGTGGCGCATCTCCGTTAGGCGTGGACTAGTAGAGTGGTGCGACCTGTGTTTAGTCTTCTCTGCCCCGCTGCAGCAATATTCTCCCAGAGATAGAAAAGTCAGAAAAGCAGTGAGGGGGTAAAAGGAGAGTTTGTAGAGTAGTGGTTGTTGCTCTCCTCACATGAGTGAAGGATGTCCGGCACAGGAAAACCCAGAAGGGCCTGTGACCTTTTAGCATTATGATTATCACATGTTAATGCGTCTATTACCAGAGTGTGGTCCTATGACGTTCAGAAAGTATCCAATCCTTTCAACGTTAGGTGTTTCACCATGAGCTCTGCGAAATCCATGAGAGGTCCCTGCGAGTCATGAGAATAGTTAGGTCATAGTTTGGTGCGTCTATTACTAGAGTTTGGTCCTCTGAGGTTCAGAAAGTATCCAATCTTTTTTGTTGACACGGAAGCCACTGTTTAGGACTCCCAGAAGCATCATGTTTAGGAGCATTTAGGCCCGTCCGAGCTCGAGTCGAGGCCCTAGCATTTTACAATGAGCTGTGCAAATCCATGAGAGGTCCCTGCAAGCCATGTCAGGAGTAGTATAGAACCAAAGTCCTTCCAAGGCTGTGTTAGAGTAGGATCATCAAATTGCACCGCCAATATTTCTCTTGCATCATCTAGGGGATTGAAATCCAGTCCGGTGGGGGAGAATGGCGGTTTTGAAGTATTTTTTATCTGGGAACTCCAACTCTCTCCGAAGAGGGCGAGTCGGGTGGTTTTGAAGCATTTATTGGTTTTTTGCTTTTATTTTCCCTCCTCTCTCCCGGAAGACTTGAACTCTCTCCGAAGCGGGAGAGCCAAAGGGAAAGTACTCTTCATCTTTTTCATGTCACTTAAGAGAGTCGTTCACTCCAAGGGATATCAGTGATACCCTAATACGGGGATTGTGCGAACCAGAGATTCTGAGTTCTTTTACACTCGAGGCGAGTGTTCCCCATTGGTCGCCATATATGTAGATGCATATATTGGTACAAATTTCTTTTCAGATCGTTTTTTATCTTAAGGCAGACAGTTTAGGCATTGTACTGCCAAAGCAGGGCAATTTGCGAGTTATCTGGGAATTGTTGGTAAAGCACGTAGGAACGTAGATCATGTCTGCGACGACCATGGAGAGAAGCTCTGGCGTCAAAATGACCGTAGGACGCTGCATCGACAGCAAATTAGGCTGCCAATTCGGTACCAATAATGACAACATGCACCTGTTCGAAACAATACAAGACGACTGTTCCAGTCCCGGATTGCGATCTTTGTATTCTCCCGCCTTTCAAGTCCAGTAGGAGCACACGGCGAGGAGTCTTGGCAATCGGATGAGAAACTGATAGGAAGCGGATTTCATTTATTCTGGCCCGGTGGTTGCTTAAGTTGCTAATGCACTATTGATTGGGTTTGGTATAGGAATTTAGGGGCGCTCCCAAGGCGGAGAGTTTTTCCCCAACTCTCCCAAAACAAGGGGCGTTCCCAGGGCATTCCCCTAGTACCTTGAAGGTAATTTGGGTAGCTACAGGATCCTATGAGGGTTCTCTATTTCTACGGATTTCATGCATTTGTAGGAATGTTTTAATTATTTGTTATTTATTATTCAGCGGGGTAAATTCGCCTTGAACAAGGGATTTTATCCGGACCCCCTTAACTTAAAAATGGAAGTTTTAAGGGAGGTATTGCCCCCTTCCGCCAAGGATATTTGAAGGCAAATACCCGGCCGTTGGAGGGGGGCTGCTATTTCATGAGCCATGAGCGCATGAGCCATGAGCAGAGTCGTAAGTGTCGAAAAAACATGAGCAGGACTATTTTCTGGAAATGAGTGTCCGCGGGAATAGGGTTTAGGGTGTCATGGTCATAGGGGGAGAAGGACCTCCCGATGAAGGAGGTTCGGCAATGTTTTTTAGAATTACATATTAAAAGGCAATGTTTCGCGAATGGTAGGGTGGTACTGCTCTGTACAGTGGGGGCCCATTTCAGCCTCCCAGCCACTTGCAAAATCCACCCACACTCCCAATCCCAAACGAAATGAGGAATGATGCATTCTGGGAACGATGGATACATAATAGAACAAAAGAGGGCACAATGGGGTTTTTATTGATCCACATGAATTGCATTTGAAGCACGTTTACTGTGCTGGTGGTGCAAACAAATCTTTAGCCATGTGCCTTCTGAATACAAGTCACGTTGTCAATGGGACTTCGACTGCTCTGAAAACTAGCTCATGAGTCATCGGGCTCCTCCAGGTAAACTGGATTGCAGCCGTTGTACCACCCCTGTTGATGTTCACCACAATGTCGTGCCCTTCAATCATACCACCATCGAATATGGAAAGCTTCACGTTTTCGTCGTCCACACCAATGCGAATGTCCCCATACAATGGAGAAGAGGAGCGCATTCCTTCAGGAGTATACGTCTCTCCGATGGAGTCCACCCACGTCCACTGGCAGCAGTTCCACCGCAACAGCATAGCAGTGCGCATTCTTCTGCATGGGTGCCCGTCGTAGCTGGATAAATCGGAATCAAGGATGCGCAGGAGCCACAGACCCCTCAGACCAAGATCGTCACCTCGCTCGAAGGCGTAGTGGCCTGGGATATACTCAAAAGCGGACAATGTTTCCACATTCGCCCCACTATCTTCTGTGTAAACTGTGTGCCAGATAATGCATAATCAAAGCCTTCATAAGGGCAGTCATCCCGGTTCCGGAAGCACGACATCCTTGCAAAGGAGGTCCTGAGGACGTCTTTGATGCCGATGACAATGACCTTGCGGACAGCAATGAAGCCCTTTGATTTTCAAAATGATGAGAAGCGGAAGAGCAGTGCGGGCTCCAATAATGGAGCATTTGGGTCCCACGTACCCACCAATCATCGTGTAACGTGTCCATCACGCCAGCGGTGGATGCACCGATACCTCTTTCTCATCCACAGGGAATAGTTTGAAATCTGCCACCGAAATCCATCCCCCGGATGGAAATTCGGCGCCGCATTTACATCGAAGGGGGGATGGACTTTGTCGTCTCGAGTGGCTATAGGCCCACCTGGCACTTACTGCCCATAGTTTGCATGGCACGGAAGGAAACTAAAACGGCTACATTCATGGAGCAGCCAATCTTCAGGTTACTTTGGTATTATTTATCCTAAAGCAACTTGAATACAATGCCTGAATCATTCTGTTCACATCTACCAATGTCTTACCATTTCGGAAAATAGGTAAACATTCAAGGGCATATAACCAAGGACTAGATTTGGCCACAAAAGATCCATCCATATCAGTTTTGCATGGTATCAAGTGTCCTAAAGTAACCAGCTTCTAAAAGAGGCTAAGTTTCCAATGCTTGTACATTCAAGAACACTGTCTGGTCATGAAAACAGGTCTGCCCTACATTGTAGCATGTTACCAGATCTCTTTAAAGCCATCAGCTTGTCATATCATTGCTCCATTGTCACATCAGTATGCCATAGGGAACAAGAGATAGTCGCCGTAATGATTGATTGTCCACCATACTATCCGTGCAGGTTCTTGTAGGGGGGAAATTTAAATGTGCCCTGGAGTGTTAGTGAGGAATTGTAGCATTTGCAAACACATTGTCATGTCCTTGAACTTCTTCCAGCCACCGCCCTGCTGCCTCCTCCATCCGGGAGCTGCTGTCATTGAGCGTACTCCGCTAATCTTTTGCAAGGATGTCGTGCCGCCGCAATCCTACTGACTGCCCTTATCATGGCCAAAGTCTAATCATATCTGAATTATTCAAATTATATTTTTGACAAATATATGTACATACTATGTAGATGTGTTTGCTTACAAAAATAGTTAGATAAAAACTAGGTTGTGCCAACAATTATTTTGTGAAGTTGTGCCAACAAGTAGGTTGTGCTAAGAAGGTTGGCGCCACCAATGTAGGTGGCAGTCGTGGCGCCAACAACCTAGGTGCCAGCCAGGTAGGTGGTGCCAACCCTACAACCATGTACAATGTCATACCATATTGTCCGTACTTGGTAGGTTGGAGGGACATGGTCATACACCCAATGGTGAAAGCATCTAAGAATGAATTAAAGGATCGAAGAATCTATCGGAATTTATTTAGTGAACAAGTGGGGCCAAGACACGGGCATTTGGTGGGCCTGCATACTATTTGCCCATTAAATCAACCCTCAATAAATCATGTACAACCACTTACAGGTTGTACAAGCATTGGTTGATTTAGTGGGGGTTGTAGATGATGTGTTGAGGGTTGTGGATGATAGTTGATTACATGGGCATTTGGTATTCAATACATACATAACCGATTTTTAGAGCAGACTCGCTGACGTGGCGTGTTTCTACTGGATATGAGGAGGGGTGCTATATGTGGTATTCTACTACCTACTAGATTTTTAACTACCTACGCAGCTCGGTAGGTCCTGGCTCCCTGCTATATCCTGTGGTGGTAGGTACGTACAAGGGTAAACTGACTGGCTCGCTGCCCTAAAAACCGGTTATGTCCGGGTAGCGCTCGAGAGGAGCCCCTGCTACCGGATATAAAAAAAGCTACCTAGTCCATATGAATCCTAAGACTCTAGATATATCTGGATCATTGAGTCATTGGAGGGCAGCATGTGCTACAGGATAGAGAGCTCAGACAGTCAGACCTTAGGAGAAAGGTGTTTAATCTGTGTACTTAAGTGTGTATAAGATAATATTGTGTGTAAGAGTGTTCGATTACTGAAGCAACGATCTTGGTGTTCTTGGTACAGAAAGTTTCCCTTTTGTGTGTGCAATAAATTTGAGTTACTCCTCTGAAACTAGAACTCGTCGAGCACACAGCATCTCCAACTACCGCGTAGCTTGGTATCACAAGGGTTTGGGCCAACATAGTGAAAACTATACTGCAGTACCTTTAAAGGTATTGGGTATTTTAGCCCCAGCCATAGGCTATTTCACCGAGGAAGTAGGTCCATGGAAAGACTCTTGACATACAATGGAAACAGACGCCTGTAGACATGTACAACTTTATGTCAAATGACATTATTGTACATAATTTGATGATAACATGTTACACAATGAGTAAAACATCCATCTTGGAGGTTGGAAATCTTCATTGGTCATGATGAAGACCTGAGAAATCAATTCACTTCATTCAGTTAATAAGCTGCATAATCACTGTACATGATACCATGGGTCCTGCAAGGAACGGCATCAGAGAGAGAATGAGAGAGAGAGGCAGTGAAAAAAATGGTGATAACAACATGATGCACCTGCAACATCCCAGCACAACAACAATTATCCCAGTAGTCCAATCGATTGTCTGAACCTGGACTGTTCCATCTATAACTGTGACATTGTTTTCTCACCCTCCATGCCCATTCTCCCTCGTGAAAGTGTTGTTATTATTCTCACCATCACCATTCACACTGTCTGTACAAACCCTGTCCTGAACTGACTGATGTCCATCCAAGACACCTGATTTTCTCTCCCTGACACTTCCATTCACATTATCTTTGGAGAGGGCAGACGGTGCAGTGACAAGCCTCCGGATGCCTTCCAGCACCTCTCTCGATTGTATCAAGCTACAACCCCCCGAATAGCACCGTCCAAAGCACAGAACGCAGTAAGGACATGCGACCTACAAACACAATAAAGAGAACATGATATTTATATACAGCATTTAAGAATCTGCTGCCCAGAAAGAATCAATCTGAATAGAATTTTGCATACACTACTTATCAATCTGCTATTGGTAGATATCCAGGTTGCATAAATTTGTCATACTTCTGGAAAAATGTTCACACTCAATGTCCAAGGTCTATGACTCAGAAGGTTGAAAGATCTAAATGCTACTTTCAAATGGAGGTATCAGGAGTACCTCAATGAATGCCCGACACATGGAAAGGAAGAGATTGGATTCGCTCTCTCTCAACATGCGAGTTGCGTTATACCGTAGCAAAGAATCAGCCACACTTTGCAAAGCCTGTTGAAGCTCCAAGGCCAATGTCCCCTTCAAATTGATTGGTGCACAGTGCCTAAGTTCATTGAGAGCTGCCAATACACCTGGACAGCATTTATTTCCCAGAACACTAGGGAAAAGTTAGATACACAAATTAGAATGAGATAATTCCAACTTAACCCGAACATAGCTCTCAGTTTTACAGGCTGTATGTTGAGGCTACAAAGGCATACCCAAGTAGCTGAGCCCTGGCAGTTAGCAACTCCTAGCCATTCCTAAATCATGCCCCCTTCACTTCCATTTGATGCTGGCCACCACTCGCCAAGTAAAGAGTTTTGCCTGGTTAGTTTCTTGGAGTATGACATCTGAATTGTACTTAACTAAACCTACATTCAAGATGGTAAAATGATTAGAATAGGCACCAGTGATAATTCAATGTGTTGACAGTAAGCAGTCTGCCAGAGCTCGAAGCCAGTGATTAGCACTTCAGATATCAACATACAGTTTGGGCTTGTGCTAAAATCTCAAGCAACATAATCACTTGGGGTGGTGAATCACAAAGATTTTTTTACACTCACCATTGACAAAAGCAGCCAAAGGTGGATGCTCCATCAAAGAGTAGGGGGGAGCCACATCATCAGAAGCATCCTCCACACCTCCAGCACAGCTCCCTAGCCCCACAAGGGGAAGGGGAACCCAACGATGTGAGTCCAGGACATGCTGCCAGATATCATGCCCATCAATGGCATCAGTACAGACAGAGTCATGGCAGCGTCTCCCAATCATCACACACCAGTTCAAGACGCTGAGCACTTTTAACCTTAGTTTCAGATAGAATCAATTCTGTTAGCTTCCTATGTGCATTTTCAGTCTTATATATGTAATTCCCTGGTAACCGGTTTGAGCAGGCAAGTAGCAGAATCCTGCCCATCTGAAATGAAAGATACACACTACATAAATACATCCTACCCTGGCTTTCATGCTGCACCAACCAATCCAGTTAGTTTCCATTCATAATCAAACTAACGTACAGGCACATATACCTGGAAGTTGTCAACTGTAACGGTCATGTTGCGAACAAACAAGTCATGCACAGACCTGCAAAACAAAAAACCAATAAATCAGCCAGTCACGAACCATAGGGTACTGGATAGCAGGAACTGCAGACATTGATCCTATTTACAAAGACCTGTTTCTACCTACCTTTCAAAAAGTGGAGGTAACAGGCCTCTGAAGTCAAGCCCCACACGTCCAAGGCTCATGCCACAGTACTGCACACAGTAGAGCTCAAAGCAAACCACATGTTATCTGAGCCAGTGCACTAATCCATACACAATATCAAGCATCTCTTCAAGTGCAACTCACTGCTAACACCTTGGAAAGTCCAGTGTAGGTCATGCATGCAAATCGGTCTCGAAGTGGCGCAGCTCTGCTTGAAGGCCCCCCCCCAAAAAAAAGAAAAGAAAAACTACGATATGCCTGCTTCAACCTTCAAAATCCGTGGTCAGGTTTTGGATCAATTTGTATGGAGGACTCTCCATATTACTAAGCAAATAGAGCTTTGCTGCAGAGGGAACACAGCACACACTTCAGGGTAGTGGTGATTACCATGCACTGCTCAAGGATGATAGCGAGCGACACACCCTCAGTAATGTGGGGAAGCACAGCATGGAGCACAGCAAGGTGTGACGATATGCGATGCATGGCCCAGCTGTAAAGGAGGCCACCATCAGTGTTTTCCTCATGACCAGACGTATCATCAGAGAAGATAGCTCGAAACTGTGTCACCACATCAAACAGATGCACTCGATGGCAGTCTGCCATCCTCTTCAAATACTCATATGGGTTGCTTCGGTCCAGATCATCAATGATGCCCACCAGCCATGCTTCTCTGCATCTCAAGAACTGTGGCATGAGGACCACCTCTTTCAGTCTCAGCATTGCAAGTGTTTGAGCAGAAACAGCCTGTTATTGCTACAAGATGTCCACATCACTGCATTATCATTAACATAAGATACAAACCTTCATAAGTGTGGTTCAGAAAGGTCGTACCTGAAGATGCATTTCATGTTCATTGAACACAGCAAGGCGCCGCAGGTAGCCAATTACTCTCAGACACTCTGGCAACTGTCCAGCAAAAGAAGTTATTCTACACATATCACTGTTACATGTGACTCAAGTAAGCAAGTAATTAGTGACTGCTACCACAAAACACTCCACAATTGCAAGCCTGCTATACCATGCTGCAGGGTTGTGACTTTACAGCTTATAACTTTGGTATAGAGACTTTGTTGGTGACCTAGAACTTCCAGTCTGAAAATTCCACTGCGAGCTTCACCTGAATATTTGACCGTAATCGTTGGAGGATCTGAGTGAGCAATGACTGAGTTGTCTGTCCCACATCCGCCACAAGGGACTGGATCACTGGAAGCCTGGTCCCATCAATAGACGACTGTGAGAACACATGCATCTTTACAGAGGAAAACATTTCCTTCAAATGACGAAAACAAGAAATAGTTACCTTGAATGCATTGTGGCCAGTTTGGAGACAAAAGCTTCAAGATCAAGGGCCTCATCGTAGTTGCCATTTCGTACACATCTGTGAAACAGCACGCATTTCAACTTCAACAGAACATTCTGTAGTAATTCACATTCCACAAGTTTGACTAACGCAACACACGAAGTTCACAAGCACAGTATTCATACCATTTTACTCTGAGGTGGACCTACGACAAGGTCAGGATAAAAAATCTCCAGCACTGAATGAGATGACACAATTAATTAATTCTCTCTCTTTCTCTCTCTCTCTCTCTCTCATATTCCCTTGTTCCACCCGAATTGGGCACAGGGTCAAAGCTATGGCAAACAATGTCTTATGAGTACATTCTCTCTCTCTCATCCATTTTCTTAATACAACGCCCATGGTATTCATCACAGAGCAACCCTCTTCAGGTACATCAAGAACATAATCCCTACACCTCTGTTCACGAACTTTCAAAATCTTGAGGCTGAGCCTGAAGACCTGGCCCTGGGGAGTCTAACTGCTGGGCAGACCACACACCAAAGATTGATGCTTGTGCGAAGGGCTTTCTAGAGGAAATCTGGAGAGCCCGAACAAATTGTTTACCTCACAGTAATTTGAATAACTGGAGTGAACCCCTCACAAATCTAGTGTCTGTTCCCTTTTGTTTCACCCAAACTGGGTGCAAGGTCTGTGGCCACAAGGCTACGGCAAATAACATCGTATGAGTACTCTCTCTCTCTCTCTCTCTCTCTCTCTCTCTCCTCTTGTATTTTGTGGTTCTTTGGTTTCTACTTGATTTCCTACCGTCCTTTGGGCTGGTTGTTGAGGGCCCCACTCTCTTTCTTTTATCCTACTTTCTTTGTCCTGTAAGCTCTTCGAGCTTTCCGTGGAAGTTATAAAGTATCTTTCTTTCTTCGTTTTCTACTTTCGTGCCTTTTTCCTCTGAACACTCTGGCAGTGCAACAACAGCCGCTTGTGTCACATCTTCTGCAAGCTAGGGGCCTTGAGGAGAAGTGCTAAAATGAACCTCATGTTTGCTAGTATCATGCAAGCCCACTTTATTCCCTATAACTGCATGTCATCAGCTGTGAGCAATGGCATCGCCATTTCAGGTTGACTCTGAGGTGCTCTGGAAGGGCAAAATCCCATAAGTGGCTATCAGAGGGTTGGCAGCCTGCAGGAACCTATGCCCTCCAGAGTATGTCATAGCCACAGTTCTCAGGGAAATAAACCAATGAGTGCATTCCCTCACTACTTTACCGGTGATTATAAGACATCCATCACCATGCTATGTTACAACAAAAGTGTAAGATCATACGTGTCCATAAGCTGTGGAATCTCCAGCAAGTCCAAGAGAGTGCTGTGGTTGGCAAGTAATGTGTGATTCAGCTTGCGTTTCTCTAAAATCTGCTGTGCTTCTTCCATGAAGTCATTGCAGCCACTCGTGAGCTTGGGAATCTCTGCAATCTGAAGTGAAAAGACATCGACCATTTAGAGCTCAGGCACAAACATGAGAACCCAGGAGAAAAAGAGAAAAACACTTTTATCATCACTAATGCAACTTCCATAAAATCTAGTCCAGTTCAATTATCCACAGGGCACCATGCACAATCTCCCAAATGCAAGTAGCATTATAACAATTCTTTCCTTTTCACTCTACAGGGACACCCTTGATGATTTCACATAACCTGCCCATCTTACCAAATAATCCAAATGCTTGTCCACAGATGTGATTTCCTGCGTGATATTTTGGACTGCATCTGCCGCACTTATGAATGCTCTGTAATGTTCAACAGCAACCTCTTGCATCTGACGTCGAATGCGCTCAGAATCTACCCACAATAACTCTGGCTCCTGCATTTGGTCTTTTCATAGGTGAATGAGAAAATTCCTTGCAGACAGACGAAATGTAAGAAAAAAGGACTTCACTGAGGAAGATTACTTAGCTCCAGCCGTGCCTCATCAAGAAGTGTGGTTTTGACCAAGTGGCATTGCATCTGCAGCACCATTCTGACGTCCCTAAAGCTCAAACAGTTTTCATTGCTATTCCAGAAGAGGCTAACAGTACAAAAGAGGGTGCCAAGTATTTATGGAGATCGTTCATAGAAAGCAACATCAGTAACACTGTCATTACAGACCGAATTAGACAAAGTTCCAAATCGAGGGACATGAGAGATCTGGTGCACATCCTGGCCAAGAACATATCAAGGTCCTTCACCTACAACCATTTAGAAAAAACGAGATGCGACTAAATCCATACAGATCTGTACGTTAGAACATCTTAGGAGATTGTGCTCCATTTGACCTTTTCCCAGAACCCGGGGAAGTGGCGACCTGCTTTCATTTCCAAAATTTACCACAGATCCGTCACTTTCAGCTGAGACTTCTCTCAATTTTGCGAGGAATCTTCATCACATATTGATGATGACCTATAGTCAACATTCTTAAGCTGATGGGAAGGGGACCAATTTGTCCATGTGAATCCAGAAATGTCAAATAACTCCAGCATCGGAAGCACATCGTCAAGAAGTACATTGCATAACCACCTACAGGACACTTATTATGTGAACTAATTGAGTGAAGTACAAGAAATATAGTTGCATTAGGACAGAGGGGAAGGGTGGATACCTTATGTAGACGATCTAAAGTAAACGACAGAAGTTCCGAAACGTAGGCTTGCTGCGAGGGGTTTGTGAAAGGCAATGGCAACGGACCATTACCATCGACCCTCTCTATGGCGGTGGCCGCACTCATTGTAGCAACCGAGCTTCCTCGATGAAACTCAAAACGTGAGATATGCCGGGAGAGAATGAAAAAAAATTCTCCCCAGCACACCCACTGAGCTCCACCGCGAGAGAAAAAGTTCATAAACTACAGGGAAGAAAATGCAGGGAAGACAGAAGACGGAAACCGAGCGAGCAAGAAAGACTGATGAGAGCAAGTGCTTGTCAGGAAAGGCAGGGTTTATGTCGATGGCCACCTTCTGGACCCGGGCGACCGGAGGGGCCGGTAGCAGGTCAACCGGTGTCCGCTACCAAACGTAATCGGAGTGGGGGCGGAGTATTCGGTTTGTAGCCAATAAGGTCCCCAAAGTCCCTATCAGAGCCACACGCAAGGGCCATAAAAGGATTGCCACGTGGGGTAACTTGTTCCGTTCACAAAACTCTTTGACGCGTTCGGTGGCTAGTGTGGAATACGACCGCGTGTCCGATTACGGACGTTTGGTCCCCTGTCAGTCGTTGAGTAGACGACCATTGCCGCGGCGCATTCATCCACTCAGTGGTATTTGAGGACGAAAAGAAAGAGTCAGCGACAGTTCTGTGCGTTGGAATTTGTAAAGGTACACATTGCTGCTATTCGTCCAATAAAGCGGTCCCAATATGGATGTGGCTTGATTTTATTTCAAGCGTGTGAGCTGACGGGTACGGCCCGCGAGGTACAGCCGGGGAACCGCGCTCCGACAGCGTCGTCGGCGAGCTGGACGCCCCATGTCAAATCATCCCCACCCCCCTCCGACCTCCCGCCCGCTGCCCCCCCCCCCCCCATTTCCTCCCCGCGCCGTCTGCCCGCCCGCCCGGACCCCTGAACCCCGCCCCACCACTGGCCACGCGGCACCCACAGCACCGCCCGATCTCCAGCCCACGTGGCGGTCCCCCGCTGTGGATCCCCTCACTGGGTTGATCCCCCTTCCAGTGCCGGAGTGATCCCCCCACCCCTATCTCCAGCCACGTGGCGCTCCCCCGAATCGTCGATCCCCTCCCCATCCATCCAACCTCAATTAAATGGATGACGGCCGGATGAAGGCCCCATGACGTGTCCATCACCACGTGGCGCTCCCGCCGCCGTCGATCCCCTCCTCCCATTCCCGGCGCGCTCCCCCGAGACGTCGCCGCTCCCCCCGACACGCCTTGATCCCCCCCGGACCGGGAGTGATCCCCCAACCCTAATTGCCCGCCACGTGCAGCTCCCCCGGACCGTCGATCCCCTACGCATCCATCCAACCTCACAAACAATGGATGTTGTGTGTCATCCGCCCCTCATCCCCCCACCATCCTCCCGCGCAAGGGATGGACGACGGCCGGATGAAGGGGTGATGACACTGACAGGCCACGTGCCGGTCCCCCCGCCGTCGATCCCCTCTTCCCATCGACGGCCCGATCCCCCGACACGTCGCCGCCCCTCCCCTCGGTTGATCCCCTGTCCAATGTGGTGACTGATCCCCTCCACCCATCGGACGGCAGGTGGCGCTCCCCCGCCGCCGATCCCCTCGTCCCATCCACGGCGCGATCCCCCGACACGTCGCCGCTCCCCCGACCTGGCTTGATCCCCACTCCGGACCGGGAGTGATCCCCACCCCTAATCGCCCACCACGTGCTACTCCCCCGAACCGTCGATCCCCTGCGCATCCATCCAACCTCAAAACAATGGATGTTCTGGGTTATCCGCCCCTCATCCCCCGGCCATCCTCCCGCGCAGTGAATGGACGACGGCCGGATGAAGGCCCCATGGCACGCCCACCGCCACGTGGCACTCCCCCGCTGTCGATCCCCTCATCCCATCGGAGCCGTTCCCCCGCAACTGGGTTGATCCCCCGTCCAGGGCGGGAGTGATCCCCCACTCCCAATCGTGCGCCACGTGGTTCTCCTCGAACCATTGATCCCCTGCGCATCAATCTTACTTACAACCACTGCCGTTCACAGTGACACGCCGCCACGTCGCAATCCCCTCCGCCGTCGATCCCACCAACGGTTAGAGGCCTGATCCCCCGAGCCCAGGCGCAGTCCCCCGGGCCTTCGACCATGGACGGCGCAATCCCCGCGCTATCGCTCCCCCCGCCTCGATTGATCCCCTCCTCCAATTCGGGGATTGATCCCCCTCCCCACATTTTCTGCCACGTGCTGCTCCACGGTGCCCTCCATGACACGTGGGCCACGTTGCGGTCCCCTTGTCGTCGATTCCCCCCCCCCCCCCTCGCCGCGCCGTCCATCCCCCTCAACCGCGTGCCAGCACCCCCAATGTCGATCCGTTCCCGATCCCCTGCTCCCCCCAGGGACTCATCCCCTGTGGCCCTCTTCAACGTGATGTGGCCGTCCCCCCGCTATCCGATAGTTTTGTGAGATGGTCCACTGCGTGGCGCTCCCCTGGTCGTCCA
This sequence comes from Takakia lepidozioides, assembly GCA_030704615.1. Classification (NCBI taxonomy): domain Eukaryota; kingdom Viridiplantae; phylum Streptophyta; class Takakiopsida; order Takakiales; family Takakiaceae; genus Takakia; species Takakia lepidozioides. The sequence continues at coordinate 69,537,583 of CM060733.1, read as the reverse complement.
TCCCCCTCCCTAGTCTTGCCGCCGATCTCCTGCTTTGATCCCCCTTCGACCGATCTCCCAATCCCTTTCATTTCCAACGGTGGGTATCGCACCACGTGGACCTGCATGTGTTGTTCACTTCGTCGTGGAGGTAGGGTTCTCCATCTGGATTGAGCGAGGGTTTCCAGCTGTCGTGCTTGTTTGTGCTCCTGCTTCAATGGGCTTGGGATGACCTGCCAGGGCCTCAATCGTGTGCGCTCTACGGCGTTTGTGATTCTCTTGCGGCTCACGTCTTGCATACAGTGCGTACAGGGGTTTTCTTCTTCTCTTCTTCTTCTTCTTCTTCTTCTTTTGTTGTTCTTTCTTGTTTGCCTCTTTCTTGTTTGTTGTTTATTGTTTTGAAAGCTGACAGGATTGGCGTAGGCTGCACCAAATCCCATGTACAGGGGGATGAGGATCTGTAACTATAGCATTTTGAAGCTTTGGCGTACAGCTTCCCTTCCCGCAACTTTTGGAACACCCTTTTGAGGTGCTCCAGGTGCTCCTCCTTTGTTTTCGAGTACACCAAGATGTCGTCGATGTACACGATCACAAAGTCATCCAACCACTCCTGAAAAAGGCTGTTCATCAGCGTGCTAAAGATCGCCGGTGCATTAGTGAGCCCAAAAGGCATCACCAAGAACTCATATGAACCATACCTTGTCCTGCACGCGGTCTTCTCCTCATCTCCTTCCGCCACCCGAATTTGATGATAGCCGGAGCGCAAGTCGATCCGGCTGAAATACTTCGCTCCTGCCAACCGGTCGAAAAGGTCGTCGATCCTTGGCAAAGGGTACCGGTTTTTAATAGTCACCTTATTCAAAGCCCTGTAATCGACACACATCCGCAGCGTCCCATCCTTCTTGTCTGCGAATAGCACCGGGGCTTTTGCATATTAAACTTCAGCCTCAACTTCATGTTTGTTTTTTCATACTACTTACCTTACTAGATTCAAATGTGAACATTTGTGTGTTGCAGAATCGAACATGGTTGGGTATCGAGCAGCTGAATAGGATTGATGGAGGTTGGAGAGTCCAAGATGGTTGTATTCCGGCCAGCTCATAATGCAGGCACTTATAGGGATTTCTTTTTCGACCTAGCATGGTGTTTTACTCGTCCTACACAACGATCTCTTTTCATGTTCCTTGCCCCTGCAGTTTTGGTCCCCTTCCTCTCATGAGTTGTCTCCCTCCCTCAATCCGTCACTTGCAAAACCCCAAACATCCAATCCCTCCCGAGTTTTTGCTCCCCCACTGTCTGGTCCCCCCCCCTGCCGCTCCCCCTGTCTTCTCTACCCACGTGTCACCTCCCTGACCACAAAATCGCCATGCATGTCATATCCAGTACTCTCCGCACATGTCAGCTCCCCTCTACTAACATCCCCCCACATGTCTGGTCCCCCTACTTTGATCCCCATGTTCTGGGAGTGGCTAGGATCGACTGATCCCCTGCTCCCCCACGTGCCCGCTCCCCTAGGTACACTGCACGTCGGAATGTCTTCCTCGCGAAGCGACTCTTCGGTGGCGGCTCTTCGTTGTGGTTTTTCAACTGCTCAACTGCTCTTTGCTGTCTATGCTTTGTGTTTTCCTTTTGTTCGTTGCAATCCGTGTGCTCTTCCTTGTTTTCTCTGGCTTCTGTTCCTTGCTTTTTCTTTTTTGTATTTCGGCGTCGTGTGCTCGTTGCCGATGGCGAAGACTAGGCCTAAGGTTGTTCCCCCTGAGGATGGTATGCTGGTTTTTTGGCACAAGCCTAAGAAAGGGGACGAGGTTCCTTTCTGGTATACGCCAACTGAGTGGGAGAAGATGATAATGGAGGCAGAGGCGGACCTCAAAGTTTGTGATGGCGCGAAACAAAGGAATCCCTATAAGTGCAAGTTTTGTGGGCGGTCCATGAAGGATAAGGTTAGGTTGAATAGGCATATCATTGATGGGGAGGGTTGTCCTTGGTTGAACATGGTGGATGGTTGGGACGAGGTTGAGTTGCCACTAAAACCCTGGCCCGCTGCCGAGTTCCCGAAGCACGTTACTCATTTTGTGGAGAGGTTGAGAGGGTGTACAATGTCGCGCACCTCACTTCGGTAAGTTCCCCTTCAAGTCATAGTTACTCGCTTTGATGCGCGCGCCTAACTCCCAAAGTGGTCGCCGGGCCAACTCGGAGCTTCGGCTGCTCACCGGGACATAACGGTCCCCCTTTGCTCCTCCACAAGACCCTCTCTCAATTTGGGCCTAGTGGAAATTCCCTTTGGTTGTTGGCAGTCCGGAACAGCTCCCCACACCTTGGTCGTTTTCCGGCTCGCACGCTTACTCACTAGTTTTTGGTCACCAACGGGCTTGCACCGTTCTCGGGGTTACTACTCCCTATATATACTTTTGTGACTGTCCGCGGGGGTTTCACAAACAACACTGTACTTTTATGGCGAACCACCACGAAGACCCTCCATTCCCGGTGGTGAGTCACGGTGAGTCTTGGCCCACCCACCACGGCCCCATTGGACCGTGATGAGTCCCAAGACTCCCCACAACTCCCACCACAAGGTCTCCACCCCATGGTAAGTCCTATGCCACCCCCACTAAGTCCCACTAAGCTACCACCCCCCTCGTGGAACCACCCCCACCGCAACCCGGTAGGGGTTCCACCTAGTGAGCGCCTCCGCCTCCTTGAGTGCCTTGGGCACTCAAGGGTGCTTCAGCCCTCGTATCTATTGTTGCCACTGCCCCCACCACATGGGCAGCCCCTTTTGTGTCCCGACCCCCTGCCCTCAAGGCAAAGGGCCGCGATACACACCCCTACCAACAGGGAGTCGATGTCCTCATCGACTTGTCCATTTTGTAGAAACGAACATCCAAGTTGCGGCGTCCCACATCAAGGAGTTTGTTTCCGTACCATGGCGTCCCATGGCAGAGAACCAAACCCCCACTTGACTCTACTCTCCACTAGCTAGTTCGGCTGACTTCCTCCAAGTCCCAGCCAAGGGTGGAGCCTCTCAAGCTCCACCCAGTGCACTCTTTTTGGCCCACTTCAAGGCCAATGAACGATCATCCTTGATGATCGAATCGCCTTACTGCAACAACATTGCTTACGACCGCTCATGATGCCGCTTTTGGCATCACCTTGAGCAAGGGTTCACCTTGAACCCTTTTTGACTAGGAAGGTAACCTTGAACCAACCGTGCGCCCCAATCACTACAATTGGGTCCGCCTTGGAATGCTGGCCTGAGGGTACGGGAATACGCCGAAGCCGCACTACGACTCATCCCAAGGCTACACGATTATAGTACGTGAACGGAAGCACGTAGCTTCCGCATTAGCCCACACTACAAGGCAATCCCTCGGTAGCGCAGTTATAGTACACGCACGCGCCAGGTGTGCACTAGCACGTGAACTCCCAAAGAAGGCGCAAGTTTCCCCTTGGATGGGAGTCACCCGATTTCGGCACTGCGCAAACACACAATTAATCCAATTTACCTCTCCCACTTTTGTAAGCTAGCATGCATCCTACACACTAGCCAACCATACCATGCATCACCATTCCAAACAAAATAGGACGCACAACATTTGGAAACCATTTCATTTATAAACAAAATTTGTGCAACACAAGTTTTTACAATCGGATTCCTTAGCTAGCTAAGCCGGACTAAGCATGCATTTCCTCCCCCACGCTCCAAGGTTGATGTCACCATCAACGCTTCTTCCGCTTTTGAGGTCGCCCTTCGAAAGCTGCAACCGCCTCGGATGGCGTTTCTCATTTCTGAGGCACGCACCCAAGTTGCCTCCACTTGATGATAGCCCTTCCATTTCACGAGATACTCCATTTCTCGATTCTTGAACCTCCTCGACTTAAGCACTGCCTCCACCTCGTACTCAGGTTCATTTTCATGATCCAACAGCATAGGTGGCGGACGCAACACTTGATGTCGATTCGGACGCGCTTCATCTTTGAAGTAAGGCTCCAAAAAGGAGACGTGGAATACTAGATGCACCTTGCTATTTGCCGGCAGCTCCAATTCATACACATCCTCATTTATGACCTTCCGGATGCGAAAGGGCCCCGCATACGGAGGTACAAACTTCGGACTCACTTCCGGAGGTAGTCAAAAATTCTTGATGTTCAACCAGACCTCCGTGCCTGCCTCAAACTTAATTTCCCTCCGCTTTCGATTCGTCTGCCGTTCATACCGTTTCCTAGCTTTGGCAATGTTGTACTTTGCGAGCTCCAATACACGCTCGCGTTCTTCCAGCACCGCCGCTGCTGTCGGTTCCTCAACTTCCTGGGCGGCCCAACTTGTCGGCACCAAAGGTGCTTTTCCATAGACCAATACGAAAGGGGAAACTCCCGTTGCGGAGTGTTTTGTGTTATTATAACAGAACTCTGCTGCATCCAAGTGCTCCACCCAGTCTGATTGGTTTGACGACACATAATTCCGCAAGATCTGCTTCACCACGGAATTCACTCTTTCCGTTTGGCCGTCCGTCATAGGTCGGAAAGCGGTGCTCATCTTGAGCCTCGTCCCCATTTTCTTCCAATGTGCCATCCAAAATTTACTTGTAAACTTTGGATCGCGGTCCGAGACAATATCCTTCGGAAGTCCATGATGCTTGAAGATGTGGGCGAAGTAAAGTCGCCCCGTCTCCTGTGCTGTTGCCGTCTCCTTGGTGGGAATGAAATGGCCCATTTTACTGAACCTATCCACCACCACCATGATTGCATCGAATCCTTTTGACAGCGGCATAGCAGTCATGAAATCCATCGAGACACTTTCCCAAGATCCCTCTGGAATCGGCAAGGGTTGTAACAGCCCCGCTTGCTTTTTGTACTCGTTCCGGTTTTGTTGGCATGTGGTGCATGTCTTGACATACTCCTCGGCCTCCTCCCTCAGTTTGGGCCAGAAATACTCTTTCTTCAAGAGTGTCGCGGTGCGCTTGGCTCCGCCGTGGCCCGCAAGCGGGCCATCGTGGCATTCTCTCAAGAAACTATCTCTGATCCCTCCCTTGGGCACGTAGAGACGCTTTCGCTTGTACCGGAGTAGTCCATTGTGCAAGTGGAACTGCAATTTAACCCCCATCCTCAAGTCTCGTATCACGGACTTCACCATCTCATCCTTCCGGATCTTCCTTTGGAGCGTCGTCGCCCCTGTACACCAACATGAGTTGTTGTTTTCTACTTAAAGCATCGGCCACCACATTGTCCCGTCCCGGTTTGTCCTGGATATCCACGTCGAATAGTGCCAAAGTGTCTTGTCACCTAAGTTGTTTTGGGGACAACTTAGGCTGCGTGGCAAAATACTTCACTGTGACATTGTCCGTGAACACCTTCACCGGGTTGGAACCAACATAGTGGCGCCAAAGCTCAAGGATATGCACCACCGCCTTCATTTCTTTCTCGTGTGTAGGCCACCGTCGCTCCACTTCATTTAGTTTCTTACTTTCGTAAGCCACTGGACGTCCATCCTGCATGAGCACACCCCCAATTGCAAAGTCCGACGCATCTGTATGAATCTCAAATGGACGGTCGAACTCCGGGATTTTCAAGACTAGAGCTTCCGCCATCCGCTGCTTCAACTCGGCAAAAGCTTGGCCACAAAAGGTGTTCCACACCCATACCTTGGACTTATACAGAAGGTCCGACAGCGGCCCCGCGATCTTGATGAATTTTTTCACATACTTTCGGTAATAGGAGGCGAGTCCTAGGAAGGATCGCACTCCCGGGACCGAAGTCGGAGGCTCCCAGTCCAAGATCGCCCTCATCTTTCTGTCATCCATTTTGATCCCATCTTGTGTAATCACATACCCTAGGAACTCCACTTTTGTGACCCCGAATTTGCACTTTGAAGCTTTGGTATACAGCTTCCCTTCCCGTAATTTATAGAACACCATTTTGAGGTGCTCAAGGTGCTCTTCCTTTGTTTTCGAGTACACCAAGATGTCATCGATGTACACGATCACAAAGTCATCCAACCACTCTTGGAAAAGGCTGTTCATTAGCGTGCTAAAGGTCGCGGGCGCATTGGTGAGCCCAAAAGGCATCACCAAGAACTCATATGAACCATATCTTGTCCTGCACGCGGTCTTCTCCTCATCTCCTTCCGCCACTCGGATTTGATGGTAGCCGGAGCGCAAATCGATTCGGCTGAAATACTTTGCTCCTGCCAACCAATTGAAGAGGTCGTCGATCCTTGGCAAAGGGTACCGGTTTTTTATAGTCACTTTATTCAGAGCCTTGTAATCGACACACATCCGCAACGTCCCATCCTTCTTGTCTGCGAATAGCACCGGGGCTCCGTAAGGTGACTTACTTGGCCGGATGTACCCCTTTGACATTAGATCCTTGAGCTGGGCCTTCAGCTCGACCAACTCTCTGTGGCTCAACTGGTAGGGCGCCTTGGCAGGCGGCTCCGATCCCGGTATCACCTCAATCTTGTGGTCAACTCCTCTTCGCGGTGGCAAGCCGCTTGGTAAATCCTCCGGCATCACATCCTGGTATTTCTCCGAGATCCCCTTGATCCAGTCTGGGCTCGGCTCCCTATCGTCTTCTCCTTCCGTTTGTCTTACGTAAAGCAAAAATTGGGGCTCGTGTGGCTCCTAGGGGAGTCTTGGGACTCGTCACGGTCCAATGGGGCCGTGGTGGGTGGGCCAAGACTCACCGCAACTCACCACCGGGAACGGAGGGTCTTCATGGTGGTTCGCCATAAAAGGATGGTGTTGTTTGTGAAACCCCCGCGGACAGTCACAAAAGTATATATAGGGAGTAGTAATCCCGAGAACGGTGCAAGCCCGTTGGTGACCAAAAACTAATGAGTAAGCGTGCGAGCCGGAAAACGACCAAGGTGTGGGGAGCTGTTCCGGACTGCCAACAACCAAAGGGAATTTCCACTAGGCCCAAATTGAGAGAGGGTCTTGTGGAGGAGCAAAGGGGGACCGTTATGTCCCGGTGAGCAACTGAAGCTCCGAGTTGGCCCGGCGACCACTTTGGGAGTTAGGCGCGCGCATCAAAGCGAGTAACTATAACTTGAAGGGGAGCTTACCGAAGTGAGGTACGCGACACTTGGTATCAGAGCTTAGAGTTCAGTACGCAATCCTTGAGATCGACCTCGTCATGGGGTCGGGCAAGCCAAAGCAAAAGCGGAATGGCCCGAAAGATGATGATCCTGGTGAGCCTGGTGGATGCGACGTGTCACCAAAGCGGCAATTTGAGGAGGCAATTCATGCTTTTGAAAGCAAGGCCGCTCAAGAACGGGAGGACTCTGGGGAGTCAGAGCCCGAGGACTTCCCGGAGGCTCCGGCAGACCAACAGATGCCTCCCATGCCAGCAGCCTTTTGGGGAGGGTTGTTGGCGCAGTTTGGCGGGACGTTGAAAGACGTGTTGAGGGCGGCTAATGCCACTTCCACAAAGGCAAAGTTTAAGGTGAAGCCTAAGGAACCCAACACCTTCGAGGGTGTCCAAAATTGGAAGACACTCAATACCTGGCTCTTGGAGCTGGAGCAGTACTTCCGGGCAGCCAAGTTGAGTGACGAGGATTGGGTGGAAGTGGCTCCCACCTATTTGAGGGGCTATGCTCAACAATGGTGGCAGAAACGCCTTCATGACCAAGGTCCAGACCCAGAAACCTTGAGCTGGAGTGGGTTCAAGAAACTTATGAAAAGACAATTTGTGCCCCTCAACACGTCCTGGCTCGCCCGGGACAAGATGAGGAATTTGAAGCAAATGGATGACATTCGGGGATATGTTCAGGCTTTCAATGTGTTGTTGCTCAAAGTCGCGGAAATGGTCTTCAACTTTGTGGCAGGACTGGCCCCATGGGCCAGGCGGAAGTTGGAGGAGAAACCACCTAAGACTTTGAACGAGGCAATTGAAAGGGCTGAATGTTTCTCGGATGTCCCTAGGGGCAAAAGACAAGGCCGTATGGAGCTGATCCACAAGAAGACCCGGCGGGAGGGTGACTCCTTCCGCCCGGAAAAGAAGTGGGATAGGCCACGCAACAACAATGGCACATGGAAATCGAAGGGAGGGCCTTCACACGTCAAGGCGGCACCCGGTGCTCCGAAAGGAAAATCAGGTGCGGCTGCTTATGGCGGACAGAAGGTAACCTTCGATGGAGTGTGCTTTAATTGCGGGGAGCCCGGGCACATGGCCAAGAAGTGCACGAAACCCCGACAATTGAACATGACTTGGGCGACCACGGAGCTGTCCGAAGATTCCATCAGCCGCTTGGTGGAAGCGGTGGTCGCCAAGACTTGCAAGGTAAGCAACTACTTTTGTGAGTTGTACCAGGAGACTGGCCCCTTGCATAAAGGGAGTCAGTAAATGTTCGTGAGCGGGATAATTTTTGGAACTAACGTGTCGTTGTTGGTGGATACAGGAGCGTCGCACTCTTTCATGACACCGGCAACGGCACAAAAGCTGGGGCTCCCGACAAGTGATGTGGGGGCCTCTATTGAGGTGCATTCTGCCAAAAGAGAACCATAATTGGCGACGAGGTTGGCGTTCAAAGTTCCTCTTCAGCTCGGGAGTTGGGAGGGACGTGAGAACTTCACCATTTGCGAGATCGATGGAGTGGATCTCATTTTGGGGATGACTTTTCTGAGCAAATCCGGAGCGGTCATAGATGGCCGCAAGTGCCACTGCCCCCACCATAGGGGCAGCCTCTTTTGTGTCCCGACCCCCTACCCTCAAGGCGAAGGGCCGCGTCATACAAACCCCGAAGCGCGGCGCGTACCAGGAGACGACGTGTCCCCTACTGATCGGAAGCAGCAGCCCAAAGGAGCGAGAAAACACAGAATGAAATAGCATTGCATCAAACACAACATGTTACAGAAAGCAACTGCAGAAGTCGGCACAGACTCCTCAGCACTGTCACTTTGCATGGGAAATTGGCACCGACTCCCGGCATCCTGCAGTCGGAGTAATCGCCGAAAAATGTTTGCGAATGTGAGCAGAACACTACAGGACTGACGATAGAAACAATGTCCATATGAGTAGACTATGAAGAAACGTGAGCAGTCTTACATGTTCATGCGATTCATGGCCCTTCTGACCAAAGCGATGTCCTCTCGTTTCACATCCATAATCTTTGCATTGACTGCATAGTGCCATTCGGGGTCGTCGGCATGCTGCTATGTTATCACATCTATCCACGCCAAGTAGTGGTGGTTGCCATCATAGATATACAACCATTGGTTGCTCAATAACTCCCAGGTGGTGCCCTTGATGGCCTCCTCAAAGCAGCGGTCCTCCTCCTGCCAATGCATGTCCCAGGTCGCTCTATCCTCGGCCGTGACGGTGGAAGCCACTCCTGCGGTGTTGTTCGTTGCAAGCAGAAAGGACGCAAGGGCGTCGTTGTACCCATCTCTCTCAAAAAAAAGCTTCAGCTTCTCTACCCCGGGCCTTTCAGCTCGCCGAACAGCGGGTAGCGTCCTCATCCTGCACAGGGGAATACGTGGAGGGTGGCCTTTTCGGAGAAGATGGGAAACGGAGCTGTAGGTGTGCTTCAGGGCGCTGTCTCTCAACATCTTTAGAGCTCTCTCCCGTCTCTCTGCAGTGAGCACCACATCTACGCCAGGTGTCAAGTTAAATAAGCACAGTGTGAAAACAGCTAGAATAAAACTAGTTATTTGTATTTAACACTTGGATTTAGGTCAAGTGTTAAATCAGGTGTCAAGTTTAGTTTGACACCTGGTCCGTCTTATCTTCACGAGAGCGGCAGTCGCGCGGCTCATCTTTCTCGAGTTGAGCCTGCGCGACCGAGCTCCTGCATGTGTTTAGATTTGAGTGTGCTTATGTAGGGGTACAGGTTGTTGTGGGGTGGAGTCCCCATAGCTTGGGGTGCCCCTGGCTCGACTACTATTTTCTAAGAGTGATGGTTTGGTTTTCATGTTTTGTGTCACAGTGTGTTCGTTGGATTTCTATCACTCGAGAAAGATGCTCTCTTACCTGTGAGTGCAAGGTAGGAGTTGAGGGTTAGCACTTGCAAGATTACCTGCGTATAAGTAGTGATTAGTTTGAGAAGCATATCATTGAATGTGACCACAAGATTCAGCGTGCCCTGAAACGCCTGGAGGATGACGATGCCAGAGCCGCCATTGTTATTGCAGTCGCTGAAGCTACCAAGTCACTAGAGGCTTTGGGGTACACAAGGAGATACTTAAAAATGCAGCAGCAAATGCTAGTTGGCACCTATGCATGATCCTTGAAGCTGGATGATCGTTTCACCAGTAAGCTTATAGAGGAGCCTGCTGTTGCAATTGATTCTTGTATCGGGGTTGGTCTTGGACCAAAATTTAGCTTCAGCTTCTTTGTCAATCATTTGCTTTGATCATGCAAGAGCGCCATGCAGCGGGTTAAGGGGCAGGGCTATGGAGCAGAAAAGCGGCATCCTCTTCGCAATGCGCAGAGGACGGAGTTCCGTGTATATGGTTGCTATGGAGCCTCGCCAACAGCAGAACTTTGCGCTTTCCGTTCTTGGGGTTGCTGCATTGTATGCGCCCTAGGTTCCGGGCTTGGAATTGTCTTCTGACCAATTCAGCAGAAACGAACGACGAACGTACTCTGGCCTGATTCCCTACAGTAAGCAGGCGATATATAGCTCAACGCCATCAACGAGTACACCCAAGGAGGTTGTACACCACAACAAGTGCCGTCAAAATCTTGTCGCCGGAGGATCCAGGCCAAGCAGCATACGATGGCCACCTCACGGCCAGGCTTGGAACGGCTCTTACCATACCATATGAGGAACTTGTCGAAGTAGAGGAATAAACTTTCACAGACATGTCTGGCGAGATTTGAAAGAGAAGTTTTCTTGCTTTGACGTTGTTTCATGTCCTCTGGTTCATGGAGCTCATGACAACAAAAGTCGAGCGGCAGCGGACGTACTGGGCGCCGAGCAGCTTGATTCGACCTGGCCCGCCCAATAGCCCTCTGGATTCTGCTTACGGAAACTCCAGTCAATTGCATCGTTGATGACCTGATCAAGCGGTGTTGCATCCATGGACTCGAATGCTCCCATACACCCACTTCCCTGCAGTAAGCAGTTCACATTCACAAAAGTGCTAGAGTTTCAGCTGCAGGATGGAGACGACGGGTTTGGGAACGGCGGAGCCGAGCTACGCTGGGGATAGACGGGCGATTCAGGAGCCAGGGCTTTCTCCCCCGTAACTGGAATGGGCCGGGGACCCGCAAGCTCCAGCACAAAGTCCAGTGCTTCCCGCTGGTAATCCTCCTCAGTGATTTATCGTTAGCCACCAAGGCCTCAAGCAGACTGTGAGTGACCCCTCGCCTGTACATGGCGTCCATAAACATGTCCATAAACATGTCTTTCCTCCCCCTCTCTTGGTGCGCAAGCCTGCAAGCAATCACGGAATCCACTCTCTTTCACAACAAGACACTACTGAGTGCCACAATTCCCTCTCTCTCTCTCTCTCTCTCACTCTCGGTATGCAGAAGACTGGAGCAAGGTGCGAATTATAGGGCACGTGGCCAGGGAACCTAGGAAACCATATAGAACGTAGGGAACTGGGAACCAGTTACCAGATAGTTTGGGTAACTTTAAATTTTTAAATTTGAAAACCTTCAAAAAAAAAAAAAAAAAAAAACAGGGCATTTTGATCTAATTTAAATGATGTAAAGCCAAATTGGTCATATCTTTGTCAAATGGACTCTGTTTGACCCAGTTTTTGAGGGGATAGCTGCAGAAAGGGGAAATCTACCTATCTAGACCTGGTTTCTGTTTTTGGGACTCTGCTAAAAATCTATGGAATTTTTAGAGTGTGAGTGTGCCATGAAAGATCCACAATCCTGTCTCTAGAACCTGTGCTGGTCTATATTAGAGACAAATCTGTGGATGTACTCCTTGTATGGCTGGGGGAAATGAGGACGTCGTTGAAGGGCAGGTCTCTTCTCTTAGCCTGTGCACCAAAGGGGACAAGATTTATGTTTCCCAAGGAACTCAGACTGATTTGAGTGGAGAACAGTTGGACGAGTTGATTGCATACTGGGAGTCAGGCATTAGCAGTAGACAACAAACTGCTGTAGTTGGCATTGAGGGCCTCAATATCGCCTTGGACAGTCAGAACTCTGTTGGAGCCAGCAGTTCTGCAGCTGTAGGTGAAATACCAAAGTGGGTGAAAGCTAGGCTTGGAACACAGCCAAAGACAGCCCCGGGGACCAAGGTGTTCAGTCACAAGGCCGTGGTGTACTGGAGCAGAGGAGCAGGAGCTACACAAGTTTGTGCAATTAGACAGTGTTGCAGTCGGACACGCTCTGCACAAGGCAACCACGAGCGGGGGTTCATTAGCGAGGACAAGTTTGTTCTGTTTGAAGGCGATGCAGTCATTCGCAATGAAGACACCCGCAACCGTCTCAAAGCTTTTGAGTTGAGAGACTATCAGACCCTACCTTTGTTTTCTTTAGTGTTCAGTGAGCGGGAGATAGGGGAGTATTGCTTTGTCTCTACCTGGCAGAAAGAGGGGGAGGGTTGGTTAGAGCGAGCTACTGTAGCTTGGGACAAGGTTAGTGGCAGGTTTCTGGACATAGATATACCTCCTACACCTTACCATCACGCAGAGCGAGGCACTTTGAGAGAAGTCTGGAAGTTGATAGCATAGATCAGGATTAGATCTTGCTTGGGCGAACTTCTATTCTTCCCCTCCATCTCTGTACTATTTTCATTATCTTGTACTCGTAGTTGCCAAAGCCTCTCTTGGTGGAGGCCAGTCAGTCCGGGGTTTTGGGCTGGGATATTCTGCAGGATCAGCATTGCAGCTGGATTTTGGTGTGGGGGTGTTGATGTTTTGATTTCTTGTGTTTGGATCCCCCCCAACACCTGCATGCTTGACTGTGCGCCATGTTGGTTTTGTGTGGGCGCTTGCTTTCATAGGGATTAGGCCGGATTTGATCACCGGTCAATCCTAGAGTATGTTGTCGGTGGTGAGGCTGGAGTGATGACCAGCAAGACCACCAGTGTTTCTTCTATGGTGAGACTGGGTTGATGACCAGCCAACCATAGGAGTTCTTGCGGTGGATGCAGGTGCAGGTGCCCTGAGCCATTGTGATACGACCCTTAATCTGCAACAGGTGCCCACCCGTGTCACTATTAGATTAGTACTAGAGCCTTATAGTGTCACGTGGAGGAGGTGCACATTGTGAGTGTCATTACGGAGTTACCCAAGGGTTTTGAGGGGAGTACGGCTACAGGCAGTAACAGTGAGAGTGGGTTCACAAGACGAGGTATTCGGTTCAGACCACCTTCACCGCCACCTTCAATTACTGTAGAGTCAGACACAGACTCGGAGGCTTCATCAACAAGTGTGCACTTTCATTCGCCATTGTTGTGGGACGACATGGAGGAGATGTATGGAGCTACCAAGGGGCCTCGTAGGTACTCTGGAGCTGTGGGCACAATTGAGTTGGATGACTTTATCCAGGAGTTTGACAGCTGGTGTGATTTGCAGCAGATGCGCAATCCACAGCTATTCACCCCATTCATGGCGTGGAAGGGACTGTTCCAGCATTTGGAAGGCCCGCCTATGGACGATTACCACGAGTTCAGGCGAGGACATGAAGCAGAGATTGAGGAGTGGAGGATGTATTGGTCACCTGACTACGTCTCCATTACTCGAGGCACGACGCGACCAGTAGCTACATCAGTACCAATAGCTCCCACTGCCAGCACTAGTAGTGGAGCAAGTAGTGCTGGTACTTCTGCAGGTGGTACCAGTTCAAAAGGTGCTACTACTCCTCCTGCCACGACTACAACACATGTGCCTAGATTCAACCCGGTGGTGGAGTTCTTCCAGGATTTGCGGAGGAACTACCAAGGTGTACGGACAGAGAAGCTGCGAAGTTTGCAAGACTTCCAGCGCAAACCCAGTGAGAGCCTGCGAGAGGCGTACACTCGTATGAGGCGCTTGATAAGTGTGACCCAAGGGGTTACTGAAGCTCAGGCAATCCAGTTTTGGTATGGAATTCTGGACAAGGAGCTCAAGAGAAGGGTGCGAGATGCAACCCTGTTACAAGCAGCCCAACCCACATTAACAGATGTGTTTCTACTGGCTGAGCGGATTGAGCTCAACATGGTGGAGGAGCGAGTTGTTACAATTGGATTTGGCAAGGACATGCCTGTACGGGGCACAACTGTTAGCCCACAGGCACAAGGGACTGCCCAACAGCGTGGTCAGGGGGGCAAGGTTGCCCAGCCCAAGTTCCATGGAGCTTACAGGGGACCTCAGGTGCAGAGGCCCGTGGCATCTTTTGCAGGCCAACAGCAACCAGGGGTGATATGTTGGACATGTGGAGGACCCCATGTCAAGAGAGATTGCCCAGAGAGTGGCAGAAGGCCAGCACAAGCACAGCCTGCACAGTTGCAGTGTGTGCATTGTGGCAAGTATGGGCATGGAGATGCCCAGTGTTATGACTTGCATCCTGAGTTGCGCCCAGGCCAGTTCCAAGGGAACAATGGTGGCCGGGGGCGAGGTGGACCAGCCCAGAGAGGACAAGGTGGTCAGGCACGAGGTGCAGGCCAAGGGCAAGCTCAACATGGCCAAGGACGCGGTGGTCAGGGCGTTGATCAAGGCATGGCCAACCGGCTTCAGCAGCTAGAGCAGAGGCTCGCTGCCATGGCTATAGCTCAGGCGGTACCGGCTCCCAGGCGGGATGGTCCACCTCCTGCTCCTGAGGGAGGAGATATGGGAGGCATGGGATTTATGTGCGGAGCAGCACTACCACTAGAGCAGGTGGAGTCTGCTGCAGCCGTGACTCGAGGAGCAGCACGAGTTCCTGAGCCACGAGGTGCAGAGGTGGAATTGGATCCACAGCGTGGGGAGGCAAGCCGTCAGGCAAGGCTTCCTCAGTCATTCACATTGGCGGAGACTGTGTCGACGCCATCCATGGCACCTAGTTCTCGCCCGACTGTTACCGAGGCGGAGGTTATTATGCCATTGGGGAGAGCTACACGTGCAGCATTGACTCCTGCTGCCAAGGCTAGTGCGGCCGGTGTGTTATTGGGGGTAGCCACCTCTGTGTGTCAGGCCCCACTGTTCTCGGCAACAATGATTGCGACGCCGGGGGTGAGACCAGCTGCAGTGTTCAGACTAGCAGCAACACTCTGTGAGAGTGGGGAGGTCACTTCATCTTCTGCGGAGTTAGTGGAAGGTGTAGTGGCAGAGGGATCCTCGGATTTGAGGGTCAAGACTGCCACGGCTGCGCCATGGCAAGTTGCAGCTGCCAGGTTGACGGAGCTGCCAGCTAGGCCAGCCATTGAGCGCGCCATGGTGACACCTGGAGTTGTCTTGTTAGACAACCAGGAGGCATTTTCACTTTGAGTGGACCGGCAGGCAAGAAGTACCGGCCACTGCGGGTCTTGTTGGACTCAGGAGCTCAGCCACTGATGTTGGGCAGAGCTGCTATTGCAGGTTTGGGCCTCATGGAGGCGGATATGGAGCCTTGTCCTTTCCAGATACAGACATCTCTGGGAGGATCAGAGCAGGCTCGCGGCATGACACGACATCAGTTGGCTATTAGACTGCAGCCGGATCATCCTGTAGATGGCTCAGTGATGCGAGCCAAGGCCATTGTGACAGACGCGGTCTCTTACGATGTCCTCGTTGGTGGGGCAGTGTTATACCCCATGGGCTTCACCCTGGATTTCTGGGAGGAGTCAGCATCCTACAGGCCTGGATGGCAGTCAGGGGATGGTCGCCGTGCACAGCTCCCTGTGACATTCATTGGGGGTATTGCAGCTGCCCAGCGGGGCAAGATGCCAACACTAGCCGCCTTCACAGCTGCCGTTAGTTGGCCTGGAGAGTTGCTGGAAGGCAATGCCCATGCAGAGGATGTGCCACCTCCAGCAGAGCAGGATGACATGCATGGTACGGCGGAGTTGCCTGCCATGGTTGCTCACACTCCGTTGTGGGGTACGAGCAAGGATTTGCAGCAAGCTGCTGATGGACGGGTGCAACAAGCTTGGGAAGAAGCTTTTGTACCGTCAAGAGAGGAGGAGAGTGCGGTGATTGCACCAGGGCCACCTCAGTTGTCGCCATTGGACACCACACCTCTTGTGTGGCAGCGGCCGGATGAAGGCATTTGTATGTGGAGAGGGATGAGACTGCACGACGTGTCTCACTGCGCCATGTGGCTCAGTTGGTACAGCAGTACCCTGACTTGTTGCCTGTGTCTGCAGTTCGTGGATACCAACAAGCCTTGCCAGCAGACATTTCCTTGTTGGGGGCGCAAGATTTGGAGCAGGTTGGCTCCATTGATCTGATAGTGGCAGGTTGGCCCTGCCAAGGGCATTCATCAGCCGGGCATGGCAATGGATTGCGAGACTCGAGGACGGGTCTGTTTTGGGAGATGGTGCGGATTTTGCGCTGCTTGCAGCTTCATCAAGCTGTATCTCCAGCATACATCTTGGAGAATGTACCACTGATGGGTGATTCTCGGGCCAGGGTGATGGCCAGTGTGCATCAAGTCCGGTCGTGGCTTGGGTCAGCAGTGTTGCTGGATGCAGCTGCAGTGGGGTCACGGGCTCATCGTCCACGACTATGGTGGACTAACTTGATGCCACCCGCACTGCTCAAGCGTGCATTTGATGGGGTGCAGCGGCCAGCACACCTCACCGTGGATGGCATTTTGGACACAGGAAGGCAGTCTCAACGTGTGAGACACGATGACCGTTCGCCTTTGGCAGTGGTCAACAGGGTGGGTCAACCACGAGCAGCATTACCTACACTGCTCAGCTTCCCAGGATCCCATGCTTTTCGGGATGGTGGACCTGGCCTCCTGTGGGATGCTCAGTTGCAGCAGTTAGTGGAGCCTAATGCCGACGAGCGAGAGCGGGCTATGGGGTTTTCCACTGGGACCACGGCGGTGCCTTCTCTTTCTGAGGCATCACGTCGTCAGGTGTTGGGGCAAGCAATGGATCTCAATTGCTTGACCTGGATTGTCAGCTTGGCTATGGCTGAGCAACGTAGAGTGCGGAGTGCACTTCCCTTGACGGTCTCTCTGCCTACCGAGACGGTACAGGCAGCGAGTGGGGGCGAGCCGGTGAGGACCACGAGGTGTAGACATCCATGGCACATGTGGGAGGTGCTCGAGGTTCAGAGGGAGTTGGCAGCGAAGGCAGCTGTGATGGATGAGGTTGGGGATTCTTCTCGGGATGAGGAGGTTCTCAATGATGAGATGATGGGGCAGGATGAGGCCTTGTCATTGACTGAGCAGGAAGGGGGTACTGCTCAAGAGGTTGCAGCATAGCAACCACGGGACGGTCCTCTACCTCTAAGCCCACTGGACTTAAGGTTGCAGTTACGGAGGACAATTGGGAGCCTGACATTGGACCCATTGTCACCGGAGGAGAGAGACGACGTATACGGCGGTTCCTGAGGGCTTATAGGAATTGCTTTGCCTTCAGTTTGAAGGACTTGGGAGCACTGAAGGGTCAAGAGATCCGTATTGAGTTGGCCACTGACACGCCAATCTTTCGGAGACCCTATAGATACAGTGACATGGAGAGGTCTTTGATTCAGATGAGGACTCAAGATCTCTGGGAGGCAGGTTTGGTGGAGCTCTCTGGTGGAGAGTATGCTTCAGCCACAGTGATGCCAGCTAAGAAGGATGTCTATGGCAATTGGACGGAGAGACGTATGTGCGGTGATTACCGGCCTGTAAATCGTCAGACCAAGTCCGATAGGTATGCCATGCCAACACCAGAGGAGATCTTTGATGCCATTGGGCATTCCAAGGTCTTTAGCACGTTGGATTTACGATCCGGATATCACCAGTTGCCGATCAAGGAGGCGGATAAGCAAAAGACGGCATTCTGGGGGATCAATGAGCACGGGAAGGATTGCCTATACCAGTGGCGGTTCTTACCATTTGGGCTTAAAAACGCTCCCGCTGAGTTTCAAAGAGTCATGGACAGGATTCTAGCAGGGGTGGAGTTTGCTCGGTGCTACATAGATGACATCATCATCTTTAGTGCTACGGTGGAGGAGCATGAGAGACACCTTCAGGGGGTATTTGAGCGCTTGAGGACGCACGGATTGAAGTTACATCCGGGCAAGTGCAAGTTTTTCCACAACCAGATTGAGTATCTGGGTCACATGATATATCCTGGAGGATTGGGGGTACAGCAGACTAAGGTAGAGTCCATTGCACAGGTTCCACGCCCCACGGATGTGAGCCGAGTTCGAGCTTTCATGGGGTTAGCAAACTATTACAGACGGTTTGTTAAGGGATTTAGTGCCATTGCAAAGGCTCTAACCAAGCTGACCAAGGTGGACCAGGAGTGGCAGTGGGAAGATGAGCAAGAACAAGCTTTTCAAGAGCTCAAGGCGAGGTTGACCTCGGCGCCCATCTTGAGACGACCTATCAGGGGGCGTCCTTTTCAGCTGCATACAGATTGGAGCATGCTGGGGCTTGGAGCGGTGCTCACACAGGTGGATGATGAGGGAAGAGAGTTCGTAGTGGCTTATGCTAGCCGCTCGAACAATGCTGCAGAGTCTAAGTATAGCTCATATGAGGGAGAATGCTTAGCTGCAGTGTGGGCCGTGGCACACTTCAGGTGCTATTATACGGCAATCTCTTCACCCTTGTCACGGATCACCAACCACTCAAGTGGTTGATGGAGTCAGACAAGCTTACGGGGAAGCTTGCACGGTGGGCACTCATCCTTCAAGAGTATGACTTTCAGGTGGTGCATCGACCGGGTTTGGTCAATCGAAATGCAGATGGGTTGAGTCGCAATCCATGCACGAGCCAGCAGGATGACACTGGAGCTCGGTGGCATGGTGAGACGGACGAGGAGATGGTGCCCGGATGGCATGCATCTGCATTTCTGTGTATCTTGGCAGCGGAAGGCCAGGTTGGACCTACAACAGGGATGACTGTAGATCAAGTGTCTGAGGACCCTGAGGCCAGCAATGAGCAGGGTGGCGCCAAAGATATACATGAGGATTCAGTTGTGTTGGACTACCTCCGCAGTGGAGACACGGCAGCCACTATGACTGCCAAGGAGAGGGATCGGATCCTACAACGAGCCAAGAGGTTCAGGTGGGAGGGGACACACCTGCTCCGAGTGTGGGAGGATGGTCGAGTGAGGATTGTGCCTCACCCAACACAGCGGGCACGGTTAGTGCGGCATGCCCATGAGGAGTTGGGGCATTTTGGGGTGCGACGCACTCATAGTCTACTGCAGGGGCAGTATTGGTGGCGTGGTATGCACACAGAGGTGCAACAATTTGTGGCTAGGTGCATGGTGTGTGACAGGGTGCGTGCTTCATTCAACGCCCCTACTCCACAATTGCACCCTCTTCCGATCATGGGATTGGGCTACAGGTGGAGTCTTGACTTCGCAGGGCCGTTGCCACTGACCATGCGCCACAACAAGTACGTGTTGGTGATGGTGGAGCACTTCTCCAAGTGGATTGAATTGGTTCCATTGCCTGATAAGGCTAGTGAGGGAGCTGCGTATGCATTCCTGGATTGTGTGCTTAGCCGATTCGGTGCTCCAGCTGAGGTACTCACGGACCAAGGGAGAGAGTTCTTGGGGGAGTTTCAGGCTTTGTGTGACAAGGCCTTGATAGACCACCGCACCACTTCTCGGGATCATCCTGAAGCCGATGGCTTGGCAGAGAGAGTTGTTCAGACAGTAAAGAGGGGTTTGCGCAAGTATGGCTTGCAGAAGGGACACCTAGGAGATTGGGACCTTCAGTTACCCTGGTTAGCCATGGGCTACAGGTTCAGCAAGCAAGCATCACTTGCCTCCTTCTCACCATACTTTCTTCTCTTTGGCCGAGAGCCGGATTTGCCTACATCCATTCGCAGAGAAGCTGCTACAGTTCTTAACCTTGACGATCCGGACGTGTGGGCACGTGCATGTGAGCAGCGTGCAGAGTTGTTCAAGAGAGTCATGCCCATGGCTTTCGAGAACCTTGCCATTGCACAACACCGTGATACGTTGAGGTATGCTACCATACGTGGTGGGGGCTATCGTCCTGGGGTTCGGAGATTCAACCCTGGTGACTATGTCTATCTGCAGCAGACTGCTCCTACGACCCTGGATGTGACTGCAGGACGTGTTATTTTGAGGGTTCGAGAGGTCTTGCCCTCAGGCGTCTTGGTCTTGGAGGGTCGGGATGGCATAACTTGGAAGGACCATGTGCGTAATTGTGCGCCATGTCACCTTCCGAATGTCGATGGCAGGATTGACCCAAACCTGGCAGTGGTATCTGCAGGTTTGAGGTGCATGTTGTGTGGGTCTGCTAAAGGGGCAGCCACCATGCTGGTGTGTGATCGATGCTCTAGAGGTTGGCATATGGGGTGCTTGACTCCACCTCTTGAGATGGTTCCAGATGGGGATTGGTTATGTCCACAA
Source organism: Takakia lepidozioides (assembly GCA_030704615.1). Lineage (NCBI taxonomy): Eukaryota > Viridiplantae > Streptophyta > Takakiopsida > Takakiales > Takakiaceae > Takakia > Takakia lepidozioides. The sequence goes on along the minus strand of CM060733.1, from coordinate 69,517,206 downwards.
TGCATTGGATAGTGGGAGTGGATACAACCATGGGAGACTAACAAGCAACGCAAGGCCCAGCTACTAGGAGACCTTGAACACACGAGGTCCTGGCTCAAGTTCACAGATTGCAAGATGGCGACTAACGATGGGGCTACTCTTGTACCCGGCCTCTTGGTCTATAGAGTTTGAGTACAATAGGGACAGTGATAGAGGACTTAGTACGGCTGTGGCTATTACATCTTGTAGCTATCTGGAGGTAGAGGGACCTATCCACCAGCTAGGGGGGCGATTGTGGCAGACTACTTTATTGTGCATATATGTATGGTGTGGTTTGGACAGCGATGTAGTTGTGTAGCGATATGTATGCGCACGACAGCTGTCAAGTTAAATAAGCACAGTGTGAAAACAGCTAGAATAAAACTAGTTATTTGTATTTAACACTTGGATTTAGGTCAAGTGTTAAATCAGGTGTCAAGTTTAGTTTGACACCTGGTCCGTCTTATCTTCACGAGAGCGGCAGTCGCGCGGCTCATCTTTCTCGAGTTGAGCCTGCGCGACCGAGCTCCTGCATGTGTTTAGATTTGAGTGTGCTTATGTAGGGGTACAGGTTGTTGTGGGGTGGAGTCCCCATAGCTTGGGGTGCCCCTGGCTCGACTACTATTTTCTAAGAGTGATGGTTTGGTTTTCATGTTTTGTGTCACAGTGTGTTCGTTGGATTTCTATCATTGTGGCAGACTACTTTATTGTGCATATATGTATGGTGTGGTTTGGACAGCGATGTAGTTGTGTAGCGATATGTATGCGCACGACACAGGCGCTCTTGGACCCCTGGCATGCTGACCCCTGTGCGAGCTCCCTGCTCCCGGCGACGAGCGGTTTGATACCGACATGGGCGAGCGATCTGATTTCTGCTGCCGAGAGGAGGATGGGGCGGAGGCGTCTGCAGATCTAGATTGCCCTTTCGTGGTGTTCCCCCGCGCCTTCCCTCGCCCGCGTGCCTGCTCGCTGCTCTGCGAACTGGAAACAATGGTGTGGGTCCTTAGCACCATCTGCGAGGGTCTCTGCGAGGGTCTCTCAAGCTGAAAGTCGGGGTCGTCCTCACCAATAGCCTCCATGGTTGCTGAAAAAACCGGGAGCACCTCTCCAAAAGCGTTGCGACGTACTGCTGCAATCCACGGAGGGGCAGAAGGCGTGGGCAGACTGAGCGATGAAGCGAAGGAGCAGGTGCGGGAGCAAAGAGGCGGTTTGGCGGAAGACGAGAAAGTGGCGGCTTGGTGGAAGTCGCTTCGCGGCAACGCTTCTGGAAGGCATTTCGAGGATGCGCCACTAACATCGTAGGCCCCAATGGGTGCCTAATCGACATGTGCGCTGCCTGAAAGGTCGTAGTCATCACCTGAAAACGCACAATTTCCGGCAAGTCTGCACAGACTTCCCGGCACTTCAATCCCCAACGTGTGACCACACGACACGTGCAGTGCCGCAAAACGTCACACGTAGCGCCTGAATGTGGAATTTTGCAGTAAGTTTGTGCAGACTTGCCGGTGATGTCTGCCCAGACTTCCCGGATTATGTTCGCCTGAAAATGGGTAATTGCCGGGAAGTCTGTGACAACTTCCCGGCTGGTCTATTCCCAAATCTAAGGGCAGCCTCGACGCCTGACATTGCATGTGCGGACTGCCCGTTGGTTTTCCGGGAAGTCGGCACAAACTTTCCGGTGACATTGCTGTTAGTCCGCCAGAAGTTGGACTTTCGCGGCCGCCGGGAGTGCATTTCCGGCAAGTCAGCACCGACTTGGACGTTATATTCATGCCTGCCCCTAAAAACTGAGTCCCGGCAGGCCATTTAGGCATATTTCGACAGATTCTCGTCAGAAAATGCCGGAAGTCGTCACAAACTTGCCGTTTTCATGCGTCCACGTTACACGAAAACTACATTCCGTCAGACCATTTCAGAAGTCGGCGCAGACTTCTGGCAGGTTCATTTCCGAAGAAGACATCATGAAGTGGGCTGCACATTTTTTGCGGGTTCTTTTGCGGTTTGCGGCCTTGTGCTCAAAGGCAATTATGCACCGACTTGCCGGTTCCATTTTGAACGGCTACGACAGACTTCGTGGGTCTATCTGCAGGATACGTTGCACTGCCGTGAAGTCGTTGCAGACTTCTAACAAACAGTCGGAATGTTAGGGATTTACGCGGATTCCGACAGGTAAGTTGCCGTTGGAAAATGCCAGAAGAATGTCGTTTGCTAAAGGCCAAAGCTGCGCCACCTGGAAAGTGGTGGACAAGGACCGCTCCATTTCAAATTTCTCAATGTACATACAAACACTGACATCATTCTGTTTGTACTTGCACTCTGTTCAGAGCACACCTTCTACTCTGTCACTGTCAACATGGCTGAGTGCGTTCGCCTAACCTGTCCATCTGCAAATGCATCTGTAAGAGTGGAAGCAAAGGATGGTTCGGTGATATTCGCAGACAAGGTTCTCAGATCTCGGTTTGCATTGCAGCCTAGGACGGCTGTTTTCGAAGTCGAGGAGGTGGGAGAGGATGGCGTTGTGGAAACTCGGATTGTCAGTCCTAAACGAAATGATTTTGCGCGGGCCTATGTCATTCCACACGAAACAGGTCAACAATACATTGTATATGGCCAGCAAGCATCATCGTCGAGTGTGTTGGCATACCTTACTGCACCGACTGCCGCATCCATATTTGGCCCATGTCCTGCAAAGACGGAGAGTATTCAAATATTGAGTGAGGAGGATGAGGACTGCATGGTGGTTGGCAGCAGACGAGCACACTCCGCACCTCCGCGCACGCGCGCAAACACCATGGAGGACGACGATGCACATGAGGTGGATGCCGACGTGTTTACTCCCACACCCGCAGATGCGGTTACAAATTCAATGGTGGACATCTTGCAGCTCCTACGCACCAGCACCACATCCCGCAGCGAGCTTTCTAGGATCGACTTTCACAGTGTTCAAATAGTGAAGGTGAACCATTTACCCAGAAGAGTAGATGGGGACATTGTGTACGAGTTGCCGCCGACAGAAAACACCAATGCAGCGGGCCAGCTGGACGGTGCTCGGGGAGTCTGTGCCGACTTCCCACCTCCGGCATCATGCATGCCTGGTGCGTGATAAGGAAGTCTGCACCGACTTTGCATTGGCTATTTTGACAGTGTGTCCAGCCACCTCTTTAAGTCACCGACTTCCCATCGCAATGCTCCGGGAGTGCAGACAGGGAAGTCTGTGCCGACTTACCGCTGTGCTATTACTATATTGTTCCCCGAACCCAGTGCAACTCTGTGCAGCCTTCCCGTCCTTCTCTGTCACATGGAAGTCTGTGCCGACTTGTCAGTGGAGTGCCACTGTGCCCAGGCACGTTTGCGTGTGTGCAAACTTCCCATGTGCAAACCGGGAAGTCTGTGCTGATTTACCACTGTGGTTTTCTGATTCTGTGTCCACAACCCTCTGTAAGTATGTGTCGACTTCCCACGTCCAGCTCCATGTCGCCGGAGTACTGACGGGGATGTCGGTGTCGTCTTTCCAGTATGTTTATTCCGTTTGTCTGCCCAGTCACGTCTGTAATCTTGTGCCGACTTCCCGTGTCCTATAAGTGAGTAGTCCAAAGAGGCATGTATGTACATTTTGATTTTCCGGCGCCACGCAAGTCTCATGTGCCGACTTCCCATCTTACAAGTGTTTTTGTTCTGTTCAGGGACTCAGTTTGGAGGAGGACGCGGACATGCCGAATGTGAATATCTCAGAATCGATTCATGCGAGCTGGCAAGCAGGGAGTGGCTCCGTGAAGTCGGACATGTACATGGCAACACGACATGATATTGTGCGTGCGTGCCTGCAGACATCCGGGTACCGTTTGTTCCTTAATGGGGGCAGAAAAGGAGTTGGACCCAGCCGAGAGGATTTGCTGGTGCGTGCGGCATCGAGGTCAAGTGACCCAAGGAAAATGGCGGAGGCTCTCAAGACATTTGTGGTTGGAACACCACTGCATAACCGTGCGGGCGGCTTGGAAGGTGACCTTCTCACACGCACAACAAAGAGGAAGATATTCATCCACAATCTGGATGAGGAGGAGGATCAGCATTCATGGCGGTCTGATATGAACATGCAGACTGGACCGAGGCGGGCTTTAGGCGCAGGTGGCTCCCGAGTGCATGTGGAGGACATGGATGAGGAGGATGACATGGCAGCTCCCAACTACAATGGTGTTCCACAGCAGTACGGAAAACCAGTGTTGGAGACTTTAGTGTCCACTGCTATTGCAAGAACAACGGACTTGTCACGCGCCCAATGTTGGGGTATTCGGGTTGATAGCGGGCAGCCCTGTAAGCAGCAGATCCATCCTTCGAAATCGTCTGGCATCCCAGCTCCGAAGTACATTGGAATGTGCCACAACCCAATTTTTGCAAAACCGAAATTGCATGAGTTCTGGTTTTGTCCTCAAGACATTCAACAGTGTGTTTGTGGGGGAGTCCACCGAGATGCGAAGGACAGACCTGAGCCACCACAGGTATGGCCTGTGATGGCAGGAACAGATTCGACTCAGGAGGAAGTTAACTCATTGGATGTAGCCGGGTTTTGCCTGGTCCCGAGGGATGATATCCCACGATTTCAAATGGAGGAGGACGTTCGTGCCCACCAGCCCGCAACTCATCAGAATCGGGACTATTACCCCAAATGCAGATGGGGCAAGCAATATAACCACAAAAAACAGACAGCTCTTAATAGGACGAAGGTCGGATTGGCGATGTCGCTGCGAGGTATCGTTCAGAGCTTCCGTGATGTTCCTCGACCGGGGATGGGAAGAGTTTACACCATCAGTACTTCCAGCTCAGCGACCAACGGGCAGGTTTATTACGTCTCAATTGGCATTTACCCAGACTGCACATGTCCCAACTTTGTGAAGATGCGCAATTTGAAGGAAGGGTACACCCATTGCAAGCACATTTACTGGATTTTTCTTCGACGTCTCCGCTGTTGTGCTGACAGCCCCTTAATTAATTATCCTACTTTGAGTATGAACGAGGCCAGTGCAATGCTTCGCCATGATCCTTGCGTGTGGGTAGAATAACGTCATCAGAAGCGTCCTTCTGCGAGCGAAGATGAGGAGCATTTGCCTACGATACTGCCTTATGTTCTGCATCCACCACTTTCCGTTCCACTGTTCTTGTTTTCTAAGCCAGCAAGTTCCATTCCATACGTCTATTGCCACTGGCCGGGAAGGGTCTTCTACTATTCTGCAAGTCTATGCCGACTTACCGATGAGTGGTCTCTGAGTTTTTGCGAGTGTTCTTCCAGTTTGTCTTTTATCCTTGTTCAAGAATTGCAAGACCATAACATTTTTGTGCATTTTCCTATGTTGTGAAGTTGACCGAGGTGGTGTGTTTGAAGCCCAGTAGTCATGCCGAGCGCATTCCATAGTGGGATAGGAAACGGCAAGTCTGTGCAGACTTTTAGTACATATCAGTGCGGCATCGGACAAGTCTGTGCCGACTTCTCAACTGGAACTTGTGAAAAATAAAAAAAACTCATAACATTAAATACATACATTCTTTCATTTAAAGATTACATGCATCAAATGGGCCCCACAAGTCTGTGCCGACTTATGGGAAATGGACAGTCCGTCATCATGAATGGTCAAATTTCACCGCGGTTATAGAAGGAAGACCTATTTCCGTGGTAGCCCCCTCACCTCTTTGGAAGACCACAGTACTGTGGAAGTCGACACTGACTTGCAGATGCAGGACAACCCCCGAACCTACCTCAACATCCGAACCTACCTCCAATATCCTCTGATCCGTTCTCTGCTCGGGTAGTCCGTGCTGACTACCCAATATATGGGAGAGTGAGTAGTCTGTGTCGACTACCCAGTCAGAGCTATGCAATGGCAGTGAGTAGTCTGGACCGACTTCCCAGGTCTTGCTATGGCTCTGCATGTAATGGTGCTTTTTCACTTTCGTGGACTGCCATAGTATGGGAAGTTTGCAACGACTACCTATTTCTCAACCATAGCTTACTCTAGTGTTGTTATGTAGGGTGACAGAAGAGGGCAATGTCAAGTCCGACCTGGCACACAAGTTTTACTATTTCCAACTATGCGCAACAACTCCAATCGAGCAGTACAAGAATTCACTGTCCGATGAGGTGTACCTCAAGTGCCTCAGCAAACGAGACACGAATTGGATGACATTGACACGGGAGGGCCTTGTCGAGTTCATGGCACAGGAGTCATTCCGGGAGATAACAGATGATACACTGGCAGAGTATTCCCACCTTTCCAACACCACGGAGAATGCAGAGATTGTGGAATCAGCTCTTGATGCAAATCTGGCAGTGTGTAAGACTAAATGGCACTCAAAGATTGCCAAGTACAGTTCTATCTGTGATCCAGCCCTTGGCGATGGGTTCCTTTTTGAGATAACAACATACTACAACAAGTTGCGTGCCCTGGATAGAGCGGAGATGACTCTGGAGAAACTTCAGATGGTTGCCACCAGCCTCGTTTCTACGGAGGCAAAGGTTGGGTGGTTGAAACTATGGAATTTGCCGCCGGCCAACAGGAGAATCTTCCCGGTGTCACCAACGGACAAGGAATTCAGTGGTTGGGTGGACAAGGCCACTTGGTGGTGGCAGGTACTCCATCTCCACGTGTATATGCAGTTTGGGAAGTCGGCACAGACTTGCAGTGGCTTTGCATGTAAATGTCAGTAATCTGATTGTCTGGTGGATATTTTAGGGCTAGGCATGCATTCATGGCTCCTTGCTTTGCCTGGTTGGTTTTTAGTAGGGTTATTTTTGCCAGGAGGTTGACAGTCCTTGTTTGTTGCAGCAAATGCAAGCGGCGGAGAGGGAATTGGCCTCTCTAATCAAGGCGAAGGTTTTGGCGGTGCGTCAGACGGAGGACATGAAGGGATTGCTCAGGTGGATTGAGCATTTTATGGTCGAGTACTGGAACGAGCTTTTCCACTGCGAGATGGTGGAGGGCCCACGCGGGAGCTAGGATGTCCTAGAGCAGCTAGGGGGGATGCAGCCTACACGTCGACTTGTGTACAGGTATGACAATGCAAACCCTATGTTGTATTTCAAGACGTGGTAGTTGGGAAGTCTGCACAGATTTTCCGATAGGATGCTGACAATGGCAATAGTCTGTGCCGATTTCTGAATCTGAAATGCCTCACTTTTTCAGGTACATCAACTTCTACCTTCTGCCCAACAAACACATTCAGGCTATTCCGGTGATGGTTTCTCAGTGGGCAGGTACACGGTCTGAGTGCACCATGTACAATCACAAGCAGATTACAGAGTACGTCCCATTTGCAGTGTTATTGGTGGTTGGACTGCCCACCAAACTTCATCCCTGTGGAGGAGGCAGAAGCATATAAGACACTTGCTTTAGGTGAAGAAATACCACCTCCACCCGGACAACCTGCCAGCGAGACCGCTCCGGCAGAAGCCCACAATGCCGCTGTCGCTCATCTTGAGCACACCACGGAGGCCCTTGCGGCGGAGGCAGCATCAAGGCAGCACCAGGAAGCAGAAGTCGAAGAAGGCTCAGAGAGTTGGCAGCAGTCATCTCCTACCAAACAAGGCAGAGCCCAAACGGAGAAAAGCCAGGAAGGGGCGGATGAGACAGAGGACGTGCAAGTGGTGGAAGGCGAACAGGTTCAACAGCATGGCAGAACGGGGATCACCGAGCATCTGGGTGGAATGGACCTAGCAAACGCACGCCGTGGCCCCAGCCAAAGTCTGATTTTTCCGGGGGCTACTACCAGAGTACGTAAGTCAACGGCATTGCCCTTAGCCATAAAGCAATCCTTGTTTGAGGCGCGTCCACTGCAGAAGTCTGTGCCGACTTGTGAGGTGAAATGCATCCACTGTGACAGCTTCGCACTTGTTGAGCAGCGGCTGGCAACCGAATCCACCACAAAGAGGTGGCCACCGGAGAGGGCAATGGTAGATGCCTTCATTGAGTGCCACAAGAAGGAGCATGTGCGTGGGGGGGTATCCGAACCCTCCATGAAGGAAGGCGCTGACCTCGTCATTGTGGATATCCCAGATGGGCAGATGGTGCATAATTGTGGAGCAGAGGGTATTGTGCCAGATTGGAATGTTCGGAAGCTTTCTCACATCAGCCATATCGTTGGCAAATGCAATCACGGATGATGTGGGGCGACTCCTCATTTTTTGCAAGGGTGACGGCAAGACGGAGATGGACCTTCGACGGATAGCGAGCAATGCGCCGTTTCGTTTTGTGAAGAGGAAGTGGACCTGCATGAATGCCCTCCCGCTCCTGACAGGCGATGAGCAGCAGCCACAGGTAGCCCAAAACACCACCTCCTTGCGTCGTTCATCATGTTCCATTCCCTGTCAATGTGGGAAGTCTGTACAGACTTCCCAAATTCCCAGCCCTGTTCCCATTGAAGACATAAGTGGCTCCTACATGTTCCCACGTCCACTAGTGGTTTTTTCATATAACAGTGAGTTATGCTGAGCAGTTTGAACAATGCCGCAGTCCACGTTTTGTTTTGGAAGTCGGCACAGGCTTCCCAGAACAGTATGGGAAGTCTGCACAGACTTCCAACTTAGCCCCCTGTTTTCCTGCTTAACAATATCGGACAAAGGCTGGTGCTTGGGAAGTACGAAATTATTACCAACGCTTTCCAACATGTCACCCATGTCCTTGTCTAGCTTTCATGAAGTCGGCCCAGACTTACAGTTCATGTGCTGAGGCAATTGGGTTTCCTGTGCAGACTCGGGTGTTTTATGCTTTTTTGTTGTTGAAGAGCCCGACATACGCCTGCGACCTTGGCCGGGATGCCAAGAAACTGGATTCCGACTTCAATCCGGTTGACACCGACATTGTGCGCAATTGTGTCACCAAAGACAGGCTGTACACAAGAGCTGATGGGACCTGGTTCAGAGGCGCCAGAGAAAAAAGCCCAATGTTCCTACAGACTTTTATGGAGATGTTGACTGACATTGGGGGCAAGATTGTGGACCTCACTGCAAACTGTGGCGCATCCATGGTGGCTGCACGGGTTTGTGGTCGCCACTTGCTGGCCTTGGAAGGCGATGGAGAGCTTGTAAGAGAGAAACTGCAGGGCCTGCAAAGTGAGATGCCTGCTACACCCGACCCCGTGGCCCCAATGGACTTGACACCTGATGAGTGGTTCCGGGATTCTGGTGACCAACCTGTGCATGTCCATGTACTAGAGTGAGTAAGTTTGTTGTTCCTCTCGTTTTCTTTCTTCAAAACATGATAGTTGGCGCAGATTTCTCAATTTTGCTGCGCTGTCTTGCTTGCCATGGCCCGGCCAACACGTTCCCTTTGCAAGGCTCATGACCATGGTATTTTTTTTCCTTTTGCAGTGATGTTCCCTCAATTTGCATAAGGAGGCCAGCTCCAATGACGCCAGCTCATTGCCGTACAGCCTCCTTAATGGCTGCACTTCAGGAGAGGGAAAATAGGAAGGCACAGATTGCCGAGAAGAGGGCAGATCTTCATCGAAAAGCAGCTGTTGTTCTCTTCACCCCACCCAAACCTATGTGTCTTCCTGACTATGCAGCAAAGATGGCAGAAAGGCTAGCTCAGCAGGAATCCCCCGAATTGTCGAAGAGGCCAATGTGGCCAGGTGAGGCACAAGCGGTTAAAAGGTTTAGGAAGGTTCAACATCTGGTAGAATATAGTGTTGTGCTAGGTAGTGAGAGCCCTGATCCATCGACAGAAAAAGAAGACGATGATGATGTCGATGAGATCATCGAGAAAGTGGTGGACGATGTGGAGATGGAATATGGGGACGCTACCAGTGAGGGCACTCCTTAACCTTGTTACCCTTAAACGTTTATGTAAATTCAAAAATTTGTTTCGTGTTTATTTTCTGTGCAGCTCCATGCAATGGATGGAGCAAAAAAGTAGTATGACCGATTGTCTTGAAGCATGGAAAATGTTGGAGTACATCTGCGTTCTAAGCAATATTCACAGTCCCTGCCTTTTTCCGATTAATGTCATTTCATTGTGGGCCAGAAGTCGGCATAGACTTCCCGGTCCCTACTTGTATTTTCCTATTTACTGAAGCACACGATCTGTTTTTGGGAGAAATCGGCACAGACTTCCGCCTGCCCTTTTTAAGTTACATTTCCCCTACCTTCTGTTCCAGAAGTCGGCACAGACTTTACTGATCACCAGGCACGAGAAGTCGATGCCGACTTCTCGTTTTCCTCCGCCCTCGGTTAACTCTGGTAGTGTATGTGACGCGCGGAATTGGGTGGTACACCTTCTAATACCGTGCATTTATACATCCTAGACATTAAGTATGTGGCCATATCAGCTTCGCACACATCCCGAACCGGATCCGAGCCTCCAACGTCCCTTCGGATTTTGGTATGGAGGAGGTTTGGGAACTCTGCTCATGGCTCATGGCTCATCTGCTCATCGCTCATGAAAAAACAACCCCCCGCCTCTGTTGCAAACAGGTCTGCTTGCCCCATATCAGGTCCCCCCACGTCATGTCCCCCTTGCTTTGTTCCCCCCTCTTCTGCTCCCTCGACTTCTTTCAGGTCTGCTCCCCCCTCTGCTGCTCCTCTTCTGCTCCCCCCTCATCTCTAGATCTCCAGTTTGATATTATTGAACTATTGCTGGAGGGGCAGGACGTCCGACGTCTGCTTCCTGAATTCCCTCTCCTAAGAACTGCCGAGGAATCTGATGCCATTGTCACCCGGCTGAAACGTCAATGTCCAGCCCGACTGCCTCCGGTCCCTATTCCCCTCCAAGTTTTTTCTACCATGGACCCTCGACCCCCTGTTTCACACTTGTATCCTTTGGCCGATTTAAGACACGGCATCTGCCCCAGTCATATCATGATGTTTTTTGCAGACTTCTCACAAACTGCCCTACCATGGATTTGGACTCTTCTTGCATGGAGGTTGGCGGACGTTTGGGAATTTTCAGAATCAGGAGAGTATGTTGAAAGAAGTGCTCCTGGCAGAGGGTCAGCTTAGATATAGTACAATGTAGGACAAAATGCAGATCGTCGACTCTTGCCGAGCATTTCTTCGCATGGTGCGTGCTCGAGCGTTTCATGAATTTGCAGCAACGGAAACGGCCCACTTCCAAGTTTTGTGGTGCAAGGGCAACGATGCCAAAGGGATACGACATGCAACCAGGGCCTGAGAGGATCTATTGTTTAGGCGGGAGCACATTGATTTGGGACGTTATGTGCATCTTTTGAGTAAGTGCATGCTTTGCCTCTCCAACAGTCTATCATTGTGAAGATTAGTAGATAAATGGGGGAGCAGACTTTACAGTCGGGCACTACAACAGATCGTGGTAGTTATGATTGCCAAATCGTGGTAGTCATGGTTTTCTTGACTTTGACCATGACTGCACCATGTTTTTATATGAAATTGATCTCCCGCAGTCGTTCATACAACTGTAGTCATATGAACGACTATCTAAGTAGTTGTCTATATGACTACATGGCTCCGGAATGGGCGGAAGGCTAGTCAACGGCAATTGACCAGATTTAGCTCACCATTCATAGTAATTTCCATGACTACAGTGTACATGGATGAGGTTACATAGTCATGATGACTATTGGGGATTTTGTAATTTGGTGTGTATAATACAATTAAAACACCATATAGATCACATGAATGACTAATGGGTGTATTGGTTAGCAGGTAGTGAACTATAACTCTTATAGTAAAGAGGTTGCAGGTTCAAACTCCTCTAAGTACAATCAAATGGATAAGATGGTCCTAGGGTTAGTAGGTGAGTTAGGGATAGCATGTGGTACCTTAGATGGGCTGCCACATGGTTTTTTTTTTAAATTATAAAATGCATTATGCCATGTGGCACAATGCAGTGCGACGCGGCGTCTGATACATGTTTTTAATTTTTTTAGTTTTTTTAATTTAATTTAATTTTTTTAATCAATTGCGCCTCGCCACGTGGCGCGGCAGCTGCGACTGCAGTATGGTATATATGACTGCAGTGAGGGATATTACTTGGTTCATCTGACTGTAATCATCCGGACCGTACCATCCTGTACTCATTGTATTCACTTGGTTTGCACGACTTACAGTCATAGAAGTCATATGTACCGTTTATGACTGCAGAATAGTCATATATACAGTCATAAATACCGCGATCTGTTGTAGTGGGGGATCGGGGGATCACGGGATCACGGGGGTCAAAGCTAGACACAAGCGCTTGTCTCTGTGATAGGTGAGGTTGAGGCAGCTGATGTTGGAGTTCAAAATGCCATGGAGGAGGTCTTACGAGCAAACAAGGTGTTGTTGGCGAGAAGACATAAACTATACGACCGACGAGTGTCACCATATGCCCCTCACCTTTCCCACATTGGCGTGGACGCCTTCAATTCATCGCAGTTGTCCCACCATGCATTGCAAATGGCATCGCCAACACCCTCACAGGTTGAAGACCTTCAAGCGCCTCACACAGAGACTTTTGAAGTGGAATCTCCGACGGCAGGTTTCTACACACCCATTGCGGAAGTTGATGTCAATCCCATCCCCTCTCATACTGTTCTGCCTCACAGTCTTCTTTTAGACTCCCCAAGGGAATACTCCGTTGCCCTCGTTGTCTCTGCTGCCCCCGCCTCTTCTCCCCTTCCTATCTCTGATCGCTCCCAAGGAGCGGCCCTCCTCTCTGCTACCCTCTCTGTCTCTGCTGGCCCATCATGTGATGTCCCCGCCGCTGCTCCCCTTCAAATCTGTGATCCCGCACCAGGTGCTACCCTCCTCTCTCCCCCCCCCCCCTCTGTGTCTGCCGCTCTCTCTGCGACTCCTCCCCAACCATGTGATCCCCCCGCCTCTGCACTTCTTCCATTATCTGCTCCCCCAGAAGTGGCTACCCTCGTCTCACTGCATGCTATTCCATCGGACTCATCTCCCTCCTCGCATGAGTTTTCTTTTTGTGCTCCCCCCTCATCTGGTACTGCTTTAGTGTGTATCACTGCTCCCTCCCTTTCTGATCTCCCTTTAGCCCTGGCAGCCCCCACCTCTACTCCCAATTTTTTGTCTGCTCCCCCAGATCTGTCTTCTACGAAGCATGCATCCGTGTGTGACCGTGGTCCCCCCTTGTCTACCCCTGACTTCCACTCTTCTTCCCCACATATGTCTGCTCTCTCACATGCTACTGTGACTCCCTCTGGTCCCCCCTCAGTGCTCCATCACCCGAGGTGTCATCCCCCAACGTTGTTCCCGATGTCATGCCTGCTCCCCTCCATGTATATGCTCTGTAGTGGGCTGTTGTGTCTCTCTGTGGTCCTTCACTCTCTGCCCTTGTCCAATCACCTCTTTCAACTCATCCCAAGTCTGTGTGTACTTCCCACGTGGAGAGGGAGGATGTGCCAAGAATGGTGGATCCAACTGCCAAGTCCAGCAGATTTGCAGTTGTTTCCAGTCCTCTGCCGACAACACAGGTTGAGGTTATTTCAACGTTGGTGACCCCTGAACGCCAGTCATTGGCAGGGAATACCAAATTGGCAACAGAGGGGTTTGTTCCGCCCATGTCAGTTTTCCCAGGTGCACCCCCATATCATCCACAGGCCATTCCGTTGTTATCCGCACTCGCAGATAGTCTGGTCTCCCCCACAGCAGAGCGCTTACTCCAGCCCCTTGGTACTGCTCCCATTGCTTCCACAGATCCTTGGAATATTGAATTGGGGCTCACCCTGGCTCCACATTCACCACGGGTCTGATGGTGCCTACTCCTATGGTTTCTGCTCCAACCCCCCTGCACATGGGTTTGACCTCCGGCAAACCATCATCTGGCCCAGTAGCAGGTCGAACACGGCATAGGGTTGCTGCAAAAACTTCGGGAGGCCAATTGAACCTGCAGGGCTTGGAGCAGGGGGATCAGAAAGAAACAAAGGATAAGGGGAAGGAGAAGGAACACATGAAGGGCAAGGGGGAGCAGACCGGAGAGGGGATCGGCAAGGGGAAGCAAAGACCCCCGAAGGATGAGGGGGAGCCGAAGCGTGCGCAAAAAATACGGGTGACGATGCGGGGGAGGAGAACCGTGCAGCTGAGGGGGAAAGTAAAGCTATCACCAGAACAGGGAAGAAATGGAAGGCAAAATCTGGTCGGCCAGAAGTCACTAAGTAAGTGGGCCAGGGCTTCCAACGACCAAGGGGGGACCAAATTCATGGTGAGTACATTCAGCAAGGCTTATACGCATGATAGGGGGATAATATGGTTGCTTGAAAACACCCTTAACAGTTAATTGCCTACCTGTGTGACTTCGTGAACTTGTGTTAAATGCAGAAACCAGAATAGACTGAGGGAAAAGCTCCCAGAGGACAAGGGCTGCCTTATTTTTCTTCAAAGGCACTCCACAGGAGTCCATTCTGGGTTCATGGGATTATCTACCGTTGTCAAAATTGTATGGGGAAGCGGGGGATGGAGGGGTGTTTTTGTATGCCAATATTTTGCAGCTATCCCTGGAGGAGAGTAATCGTTGCTGGTGGGCTGTGATGGACACACTGATATGGACGTCTTTGGAGGGATCAACCAAGGACGACCTTCACAGGATTTCCAAAGGTCTTGTAAATGATTGGGTAACTGAGAAGTGCCTAGGGAAGGATCCAGATAAGGTTCAGACATGGTTCATCCCCTTATGCTCTGGGTACGTCCCTCAATCCTCCTATTTTGCAGCTTTGACCGACTTTGATTTGATTTGGAGAATGGAAAGCATTAGTGGTGTCTGGCCTCAAATACATGTGCGTTCTGCAGGGGCCATTGGAGTTTGATGGTTTTTTGATAAGTCCAAGTTTGTTCATCTGAATTCCATGACATCATTCAGATCCCATAGCCGACTTGCCTTTGAAACGCGTCTTCGCACTTTTAGAGCATACCTACACAAAGCCGAACCGGACTCAGTACTTTGGAATGAAATAATGGCATGGCAGTGGCTGGAACCTGAGGTGCCACAACAACCAAGCGGCTGGGAGTGTGGCTACTTTGTAATGACTTTCATACATAAATACTTGGAGACCAAAATCAAAAAAAAATGGGGGCAACTTTTACAGCAGATTGGTTTACATGTGAGTACGCAGTATCAAAGCATGATTTTCTTTGTGGATGGATAGTGGATAATTGGGATGATGCAGATTTGCAGCATAGACTGTCGCATGTGCATGCCTCGGATGCTGAGGATGTAGCTATTGTATCTCCATTCCCCACGAAAAAAAAATGAATCTTGTCCTCCTCTTTGTAATCCCTTTGTGCCTTTTTTGGCGTCCACTGTGCTGTGAAGGGGATGAAGGGGGTGAGGGGATCCTTGACGTGGATCAAACAACCAAGGATGTGGCGGATGAGGGGGTCATTGAACGAGGGGGTAGGGGGATCAGGGAACCGGGGGGGGGTCGGTGCCACAGGGGATGACTTAGCCAGGGGAACGGGGATGAGGGAGATAAGGGAGCCTGGAAGGCGTTCAGGGGGGGTCAGGGGGATCCTGGGATCAGGGGGCTCAGGTTCAGGGCGGTCGGGGGATGAGGGGATGAAGAAGACAAGGGATTGTATAAGGGGTTAGCGGGGATCGGGGAAGCAGGGGAATGGGCGGGAGAGATCAGGGGATCAGGGAACTAGGGGAATGGCCGGGCAAACGAGGGGATCAGGGAACCAGGGGAACGGGTGGGGAGAACATGGGATCGGGGAACCAGACGAATGGTTGGGGAGATTAGGGGATTAGGGAAGCAGGGGAACCGGCCGGGAGAAGAGGGGATCAGGGAACCAGGGGACGGGTGGGGAGATCAGGGGATGAGGGAACGAGGGGAGCGGGCGGGGATACCAAGGGATCAGGGAACCAGAGGAACAGGCCGGGAGATGAGGGGATCATGGAGGGATTGTCGGGAGCTGGACGGGGGATAAGGGGATGAGGGGACCACGGGGTGAGGGGATGAGGACGACAGGTTTCGAATCGGGGGATCGGGGGATCACTGGTGAAAAGTCGCATGTGAAGGGGCAAGTTGTGAAAGGACATGTCCGTGTTTTGCACTATGAAAGGTCACGTCCCTTGCATGTACGAGTGGTGCATAAGCATGCAACAAAAACTGAAAATAAACCCCAAAGCAAAATCTGAAATTTGCCCAACAATGCCCGAGAGCCGAGAGTCGGAGGATGACCCAGAGCCCACAAACTTTCGCTTTAGTCCAAGACAGTGTCATCTGCTCTCTGAAAGGGACGATGATACTGAAGCATCGGTTTTATGGTGCACTGCCTTGCAAATGCAATGGTATCCTCCTTTTCAAATGGAGAACTTTGAACTGGTGGCTTCACGTTGGAAGCGAATGTATAATGGTTATGAGACAGAATGGCTTTAAAACCACATATATACGTTGTCCGATATGTTATTACACTATGGGAATCCAAATGGTTCCCACCGAGTCACCACAAATGTCTCTCATACCACTGTGAATCGCACAAAAACATCATGGGTTACTGAACACAGGCGGGGGGCTTCAATAATTGCCCCGCCGGATGACAGCCGCACTGCCTTGTTGAGCGAACTCTTTGGGTGATACATGGGGGAGCAGTGTACGGTGAAGGGGACCGGGACCCCGTGATCCCCTAAGCAGGGGTGTGTGGGGGCCAGCTGTGATGAGAAGGGGGATGAGGGGGATCAGGGAACCTCTGCCATTTCAGGGGAGAGGGCTGAAGCACTACCAAAAGAGGGGGATGATGGGAGGAGGGAGCAGTGTGCTTGCAATGCAAAAATGGTGGCAGGGAACGCACTAGAGACTGGTGGCAACCGTTTTTCAGTATTGGAATTCAAGACTGTTAATTTAAAAGCTAAACATAAAAGTGGGCGGTAATTTGTGTTTTGCACATCACTGCAAATGCATGCATACAGACTCAATTGCAAAAAAAGGTGGATGATCATCCACATCTCCTTCATTCCATTGTGAATCACAGAACATATGTGTCACTGAACATAGCTTCAGCCATTTTGAATTATGAGAAATTGTTTGATACCAAATGTCTCGATGAGAATGGAATCTCAGGGAAATCAACAATCTGAATGGGAGCACGAGAGCATAAACCTGCTTGCTCTCAACCCTTCAATCTGGACGCCCAACTTGACGAAGTGCATGCAAAATACGAAGATGGAGGGATTGCTGAGACTCTTTTGGATCCAAGATGTCTTGATTTCCGTGACATAGAAACCTCTACCCAATCCTTTCTTCTCTTCAAACTCATTCCCGATCCATCCTGGACACGTTCAAACCTGCTTACAAGATGTGGTTGGAGAAGACCCGCAGCCATGCATGTGACCATTTGCGCTAGCTTTCCTCTCGTGACACGAAGGTCACTCAAAAGATGGTTCTGAAGGGCTATGTTACCTTTCACACAGACTTCCAAACCGAGCATCTCCTCTGCGATGGCCTTCATGACAGTTGCCTGCGATTCATGGCGGGGCTGCTGCTCCCTCCAAGACATGCCAGCTGGAACCGTGTCTGGTGCAGGGGGATCAATGCCACACTGGGATCTGTGTCACACGGGGGCTCCGCAGCGGACAGGGGATCAAGGTCGAGCAGCTTGGCCATGCCCCATTTAGTGTCCAAGTCGTGTTCCACAAGTTCGGACAATTAAACCCTCTGGTACATGTGGCCGCAACATCTTGAACACCTTCACTTGGTGCTTGCATAGGTTCCCTTCCATGGCGTTAGGGCAGTCACAATAAGCCCACTCGGATGCTAGATTGCATATAGTGCATACAGTGCCTAGAGAAGACATGCTTTTTACCTTTGCAGGATCCCCCGTGTGCTTGGGCAAGTCCACGTTGGATTCCGGTATCTGCCCAGCCATCCACACCGCATTTTGCACGAAATGTTCCATCCTAGAGTTGCGAATGAACCCTTCAGCTTTCAAGGTCAAAATGTACCAGTAATGTGTGAGGAGGCTACCTGTTAGGATGTAGACCAACCAATCCAGTCGACGCCCGTCCATTTTCTGTCTTGTTTGGGACAAGCGCCTCTTCAGGTTTGCATGGTACGCTTCAATTCCAACATTCGTATCTTGTCCGGCGTGTGGGATATTTCGAGCTCCAACAACCCACATGTCCACTTTTGGGATCCACCAAATGTGGATATACAAGAAGAACAGTTTAGCTGCGAGATGCTTTGTTTGTAACTCATACAATCTAAACATAGCCCAGTCCTGCGAAGAGTCACCAATGGGACCACCTTTATTGTACATGATGTCACCCGTACCTTGCAAGACATCGGCCCTTAACTGGGCATCCTTGATCTTCTCGATGGCATTCCTCAGCCAAGGCCCTTCGAACATGCCAAAGGCACAGGAAAACCGGCACCCCTGGGAACGTATGCCTGAACCATCCACAAAACGGCATTAGCAAGGCCACTACAACACCACAACAGGACCACCACAAAATCAGATACAAGTATGAATCTCCGATAAGTGCTCCCTGCTCGTGAACCCCTGATCCCCTGATCCCCTTTGACTGAAACCCCTCATGCAGATCCAGTGAAGGCAATGAAAGGGGAATACATGAGCCCTCCTATGGCAAATGAAAGGCCGATAAAAATCACATTGTCGGATCAAACATGTGCTGGTCCTGATCCCCTGGTACGCTGAGTGTCCGAAGTCCCTGATCACTGATCCCATAATTGATCCCCTTTCACTGATCCCCCCATGCAACCTTGGACTTCTGGACCCTCAATCATTGTCGGATGTGAGATCTGCTGCTCTTGATCCCCTGCTACCCTCTCCTGGTCCCCTGATCACTGATCCCCCATGCAACCCTACACTCTTGGTCCCCTCTACACGGATCCCCCGGCAGGAAACATTGTGACTGTTCCCCTCTCAGTGCTCCCCTCATGCAGAAGCAGACAAGGCAATGGAAGTTCATTGGTAGGGGGGAGGGATTGAGAACAAACCGAATGGCGTTAATCTCAGCATCGACATCGTCCACAATGAATGCATTGGGATGCCAATCCGGCTGATCGGCCTAGAGCCTTTGACGAAGAGCCAACATCCAACTTGACAAATCGTTGGCATTGTTTCTTGAAGATATTATGTATGCAACAGGGATGCCGTTCAGCCAAATGTCGAAGACCATAAGAGTATACATGGCATACTGCACACAAAGACAAAAATGTATAATGTAAGTACTTTTGTTTTGAAAATAGGCGAAACATTTTACTGAAATTAATGACAAGAAATCACAGGAGGTGAACCTCGAACCCTGCAACCCCTTCTGTTCTCATTTTAGTATTTTGTGATCCCCCCTGTGGGCTATGCCATGATCCCTTGGAAGGAGACCATCCCTCCATCATTCCTCTCTATAACCCCCCAAGGTATGCATTTGCTAAGCTGTTTTCCCTCCTGCCTGCGCACCCCTCACTACGAATCACACAAGCACTCGTCATGGTCCCAACATATACAGAGTAGTATACATAATGGAGTTTGGCCTATGTGTCTAGTCCCCTAATGGGCTGAGGCAGCCGTGGTGTCGAATCCGATAGGGGGATTAATAGGTCACTGGTCATGATGACCCAGTGTCAAGCTCCCCTACACATCGGATAAGGCTCCCCTTGTGCCCCTGATCTCCACTGATCCCCTGCTCCCCACTGATCCCCTTCACAGTGAAAGATGCTATGCTCTCATGCTCCCAGGAGTCCACACCGTCAATTCCACACACCTTGTGTTCATTCGTTCCGAAGGTCGCATCACAAGAGACGATACGTTTGTCACCCATTTGGAGCATTTTTTTTTTCTGAAATTATGTTTGAATGCCAATGGCAAATTTGAGGTCGACATTGCCGCGCCGTGTTCCTCCTACAGGGGCATCAGGCGTGTCCTCTTGATAGAAGAAAACACTCTGGGGCTGGGCCTCCTTCCACATCTTCAGACTGGTCCCTTCGTCCTTATGTCGCTTGAAAGTCTCACATGCCAGCTTGTCCATGATGTTTCTAATGTCATGCTCAAGCACAACATCATCACGACACCACTTCTCTCCATTGACCTTACTGTCAAATACCTGTTGTTCATGTTGGGCCATGATTTCAGCAAGCGACCACCCAGCATGTATGCTATCCATTATCCACATCTTAACCTCTTCACTAAGGTGAGGTGCGTGTGCGAAACGGGTGTTACTTGAAGTCGGGTCAATGTGGCCATGGCAGACCTTGTCACATCCATCAACATGGTTTTCGTTGTAGTATGTTATGACAACAAGAGAAGGATCCAGATAGCATCGTCCAATCCTAAACTGATAGAGGCAACCCCTCTTGATGGACTCTCCCTGAACGACTTTCTGCCGTCTTGGCCCTTTGTGGTTGTTGTAAGAAGGCGATGAAGCATCCAACACACACCCTCTCCTGCCGTTCCTTCTCAAAGAATGTTTATTGATAGGTACTACATTTGTGCGCTTGTCCTCAGGTCCATAAGAACAATGGAACCTGAACAATGATGAGAACTATGTCGGCGGAGTGGAATACTTGGAGCAAGAGAGCATAGCATTTTGACAAAATAGAAGAGCAAACAATGCAAACAAGCAGCATGCCATTACAAAGAACACATCGAGTCCATCCAGAAACCACAAAGGTAAAGGCGGACTTTATCACAAAATAGCAACTATTGGCCCTTGGAGCTAAGAGCTCGCCCTCCTCATGCTTTCTCTTTTTAGGCACCGTTCTGTTGAAGTGAGTGGGCGCCTCTGCCCTTTCTTCCTCCCCTCTCACAAAATCATCGATCCTGCTCCAAGGAATGACCGCAACATCCGTATATACACGATGTCCACGTCCACTTGAAATAGTTGGAGTCCATATAAACAACCTGTGGTTGAAGGAACCATCCGGGGGGATTTGCAACGTGCCACGCAGTTGTGATAGAAGGAATAACGTGTGCAACTCCGAAGATCCAGTCATGATGCCCGGCACCCCTGCAGGAACAGTACACTGCAGCAGACCACATGCATCCTGCAGAAACACACAGCAGCAAACTACACGCGCAAGTGCAGCATACACGCACGCAAAGAGGATCAAATCTGCGAGCAGCCGGAAACCCTAAATTTCAATACATCCACTCCATTCATCTCACAGACCAAAATGGCGGGGGACGTGCATGGCCGTTGGATGGGAGAGGACGACATAGATGAACAAAATGATAGCCACGTGCAAACAGCCTTGACATTTGACACGTGGAAGGGGGATCGCTCCCGGGGGGGGGGGAAGCGGAAGGATGGGGGATCACTCCAGGTGGTGTGGGGATCAACGGAGAGGGGACCGGCATGGGGGGGAACGATAACCTGTTTTGCCGTTGACACGCGGGGGGGGGGGGGGAGGTCAAGGGTAGGAAGACATGTGGCATGGCGGCGGCGGGGGATCAACCAGAGGCGGGGGAGCGGGGGATCGGGTCTTGGATGGGACGAGGGGATCGACGGCTACGGAGACCACCACGTGGTGGTAGAAGACGAGAGGGGATCAATTCCTGGTTTGGACGGGGGATCAACGAGGCGGGGGGGAGCGGCCCGGGGGATGGCCACGTGGATGGGAGGACGAGATCAAATGCCGGGGGACCGCGAATGACCCAGTTTTGAGGTTGGATGGATGTGCAGGGAATCCACGCTTCAGGGGAGCACCACGTGGCGGCCGATGGCTGGAGGGGGATCAGTGACCGCATTGGATGGGGGATCAAACGAGGGGAGGGGGTCAACCCAGTTGCGGGGGAACGGCTCCGATGGGATGAGGGGATCGACGGCGGGGGGGGGGGGGGGGGCACGTGGCGGCCATGGAGGATGGCCAGGGGATGAGGGGCGGATAACCCATAACATCCATTGTTTTGAGGTTGGATGGATGTGCAGGATCGACGGTTCGGGGAGCAACACATGGCGGCGATTAGGGGTGGGGGATCACTCCCGGTCCGGAGTGGGGATCAAGCCAGGTTGGGGGGTGCGGCGACGTGTCGGGGGATCGCGCCGTGGACGGGACGAGGGGATCGGCGGGGGAGCGCCACGTGCCGTCCGATGGGTGGAGGGGGATCAGTCACCGCATTGGACGGGGGATCAACCGAGGGGAGGGGCGGCGACGTGTCGGGGGATTGGGCCCGTGATGGGAAGAGGGATCGACGAAGGGGGACCGGCATGTGGCCTGTTAGTGTCATCGCCCCTTCATCCGGCCGTCGTCCATCCCTTGCACGGGAGGATGGCGGGGGGATGAGGGGCGGATGACACACAACATCCATTGTTTGTGAGGTTGGATGGATGCGCAGGGGATTGACGGTCCGGGGAGCCGCACGTGGCGGGCGATTAGGGTTGGGGGATCACTCCCCGGTCCGGAAGGGGGATCAAGGCGCGCCGGGGGGAGCGGCGACGTCTCGGGGAGCGCGCCGTGGATGGGATCGACGGCGGCGGGAAGTGCCACGTGGCGATGGACGCGTCATGGGGCCGTCATCCATTTAGTTGAGGTTGGATGGATGGGGAGGGGATCGACGGTTCGGGGGAGCGCCACGTGGCTGGAGATGGGGGTGGGGGATCACTCCGGCATTGGAAGGGGATCAACCCAGTGAGGGGATCCAAGGGGGGGGGGGCCGCCACGTGGCTGGAGATCAGGCGGTGCTGTGGGGCGCCGCGTGGCCAGCAGTGGGGCGGGCGTCACTGGTCCCGGCGGCGGCGCGGGGGGTCAGGGGGGCGCGGGGAGCAGCGAGCGGGCGGGCGGGGGGCGGGGCAGCGGGCGGAGGGGTCGGAGGGGGGTGGGGATGATTTGACATGGGGCGTCCAGCTCGCCGACGAGGCTGTCGGAGCGCGGTTCCCCGGCTGTACCTCGCGGGCCGTACCCGTCAGCTCACACGCTTGCAATAAAATCAAGCCACATCCATATTGGGACCGCCAATAAAGGGAACGTGGTGTCGATAACTTCCTTTGAACGTTTTTCCCAGGGCAGCTATCTCTGTGGCAGTTGAACGCCATAGCCAGTGACTGCAGTGTGAGCCATGCTGCTGCAAGCCCCTCCGACTTGCTCAACACTCCCGCATTGCAAGCGACTCAGTCTTGCGAGGACGTCTTGCGCGCAAAATTCTCAAAATTTTACTTTCGCTTCATTAGCAGCTATGGATGTAAGTGCTGTAAAAGGGGGAGAGAGCAATGCCGTAGTAGACAGGGCTGTGATTATTGGAGGAGGCTTGGGCGGTCTTTCTGCCGCAATTCAACTGCGAAAGGTCGGAATCGATGCTCAGGTATACTCTTTGTGCGTTAAGTAACTCGTGCAATCTCTCTTGGAATTGTTGTGGCAAGGTTGGAGTTCCACCTTCCACGATGTTAGAGCTGAATTGAACTGGTAGCGACTTCTGGTGAATCATCATTTCATACTGATTTGAGAACTTTTTTCATTCTCACTTTGATCCAGCTGGTTATGGTGCTGGAGGGTGGTATCCAAGGTCGTAATTCTCCTTGAAAGTTCCAAGATTACAGGTGGTTTTGTGTGATATCCTCAGAGTTATTCATTTGGGGGAAGCCTTTTTTTCCCTGAAATTGTTCGATTTTCTCCCAGTCAATATTAAGCTGCGCCAATTGCAAGCTCCACAATTATAGCTTGGCGAAAATTTGGGAACATTTCAAGTTTCAAGTGTTGCAAAATTCGTAAGAATAGCTTTCTATCATTGGTTCACATAGTGAGAAAATTATGCCTAGATCTACGAAGTGGTTGGCGATTTTGGGGTGAGTTCGGCTCAATTTGGAAATTTTGCAGTGTATTGTGCCAATTTGCCATGCTAAAGGTGAAGCTGAGACTGTTGATCATTCCATTTTCATGATTGGTAGAGCAAATGCAGTTTGTAATTTCTGCAGATTGTGTATGTGTTAGTGTGAGATGGGTATGGCTTTCACATGGCTTTGAGCCTTCTGAAAGACTCTTGCAATTATCGATGTAGAGAGTTCTTAGGTGTGACTTGGAGGGAGATCTAGTCATTGTTCCCTGCATGTCCCTGCAAACATTGGCCTGACATATACTCTTAAGGGCACATTTTCCACAGGATACTATCCCTCCTGGGACTGTTGTGGGGTTTAGCCCACCAGGGTCTGTGAGAATCATCCTGCAAGTGCCATAGTGCTCGTGCAAAATCCATTACAATCCAGTTACATGAGTATATGATATATGAGCTCATATAGACATGCTGGAAAGCACAATGTAGAGCCCAGCACTGCTGATCTAGCCCCCAATTTGGACAGAGAAACACAGAGAAAGCAGCAGGCACAGAGTCACAGAAGTTTCCCTGCGGAATATTCCTGAGCGCCAGCTTTGGTACACTTTGGCAGACTGTATCTCTTTGTAGCCAGTTGCAGAATTGTCATCTGCAGGGAGGAACAAGAGACAGCGAAAGAAGTTGACATTAAATTCTTGTATGGAGGGATGTGGCATGGCAGGTGTATGAGAGGCATGAGAGGATATCAGGGGGCGAAGGCACATTGATCTCCTTGTTTCCCAATGGCTGTAGAGTCCTTAGCAAGGCTGATCCCAACCTAGTGAATAAGGTACTACTTCTTTGAATTGGAAAAAAAACAGTCGGAAGAAGCTACATAAGTTGTGTCTTCGTTTGTTTCCTCATTATTTGCGATGATATTGGTCATTAATTTACAAAAAAGAAAATCAAATGAATTATATTGATGCAGATGAGAGAGGCAGGTATTGTGGATGCACTGTCGGGGATTGTTGATCCGAAAAATGGAGAGCCATTGGGCGAGTGGAAACTTAGCCAGCACATGGAGGAGACCTATGGGCAGCCAATGGTTGCCATTCTTTGGCGCAATGCGCTCAGCATCCTATCTGAAGCCTTACCTGATCATTGCAAACACACTGGCTATGAGTGCTTGGATGTAACTCAGGTTAGATCTCTCCGTCTCGCACTAGCAGGCTCTCTCTCGTTCCCCCCCTCAGCCCCCTCTTCTGCTGTATTCCTACGGGGCCTACCTTCTGGGAATCGAATCATCTGATCATTTTTATGCAGATTGTTGATTGCACGTTATGAACTCCTCCTCACTTACTTGCTGAAGATGGGTGCTGCTTTGTACCTGCAAAGGATGAGGAAGAGGCAGTTGTACAGTTTAAGAAGGGCAACAAAACTATTTCAGTTAAGGTAAGCTATCTTTCTCCCTATGGACCACAGATACTGCTTCCACAACAATGTAAATACAATTCCCATTTGTGATGCATGTTGGTGCTTGTACCTTCTCATGACCATGCTATTATTTGCTATTGCATACTTGGAAATGAAGCTATGTCCTGAGCGTAGAAGTGCGGTGTACTAGGTGAGTAGGAATATGATACAGAGCTGGTTGCGTTTGGTGACAGGCTCCTTTGGTAGTAGGTGCTGATGGCATCCATTCATTGGTGCGCTCCAAGCTCTTTGGTCCTATCTCACTTCGTGACAACGGACGCACGATGTGGCGAGCTGTGATCGATGACCATCTGTGCCATCACAAGGTAACCCTGCATCTCCCTTCCCTTCTTAATTATAGCCTTGAGCACTTTGTCACCCCTCTTAAGATGTCCTGATACTGTTGTTTACTGCTAACCAGAACCACCTCCTTATTGGACCATTTTGTTAAGCTGGATCAAACAGACCACCATTACTATAGCATAGGAAGTTCAGGCATTCGGTGTCTATGTTCCGTAGCTCTGGGCACATAGAGTGTTTTTTCTTGTCTCAGCAGACTCTTTGTTCTTCTAGCCCTGGCTAGTGGCTGCACTTTTCATTGTTCAAAGGCTTACTGTGAAATCCCCTACATTTTTGTCAAGGTCTTCCTTCAGGTTGACTTTCAACCCATGTATCTGCAGGCATTAAGGGTGGGGACCATAGCATCTGTAGGGAATGGGCGGACCATGTTTGTGATCAATGGTGTTCGTGGGAAGCTTTACTGGGCCTACAGTCTCACTGACGAGTCAACAGAGGGTCGCTCAAAGGTGCGTTCGAAAGACTCTGCCGAGGCTAAAGCAAGGTTACAACAGGAGTTTGAGGGTTGGGACCTAGCCCTTCATATTCTTCAGGTGCTCTCTCTCTCACATTTCATTTCAAACTGGTTGGAGATGTCAATGGTTATAAGTGGTTTGGTAAGATGTGTGCACTTAAGGGGACTCTGCCAAGCGCGGTGTTTCTGGCTGAAACTAAAATCGATGGGCAGCGTGAGTAGGAAGGACCTATTTGTGGGTTGTGTCTACATCCCCACAGAGGGACCCTTAGTGCTGACGCAGACAAAGCCTTCAAAGCTGGACTGTACTAAGTTCCTCACCAAAGGTCAGGTGGTCTTACTGGGTGACTTCAATGCCCGGGTGGGTAAAGGTCTTCATCAGGATGATACCATTGGGCCTTTTGGTGAGGACGAGCTGAAATCTAATGGAAGACGGTTAATAAATTGTCTGGAAGAACTTCAGCTTTTGACCTTGAATAATAGGTCAAAAGGCAACCTAGTGCAGTGGACTCGTGAGAAAGCCCAAACTGGGGAACGATCCATTGTGGATTATATCATAGTGGACAAGAATTTGTTTCCCCAGTGGGTAATGTGTTGATCAACAGAACTGATATGGGTACCTCTGACCACTTCCTGGTTTGGAGTGAGATCAAAAGGTGTTTCCTCAACACCAAGAGATCTGTGAAACCTTCGCGGAAGTGGCGCATAGAAAAATTCCAAAATGAAGTAGTCAAGGCTGAGTATGTCTAGGCGTTGTAAGAGGCTCTCCCTCACTTTGTCCATTCGCTCCAAGATCTTCAGTCTTGCTCTGGCAATGCAAGAAATGAAGTCGAAAGAGTGGTGAATTCGTGGGAGAGTTTCGTCTCCTCTGTGGCTGACAAGATCATTGGGAGGAGACTATTTGTCTGCGGTAGAGCTGTTAATTGGCGTATCAAACTCAAGATAGCCGAGAGACAAGTCCTCTATACAGAGTGCTGCAATTTGAAAGTCAACAAAGAATTGTGGGCTAGGTACTACCAGATCCGCAAAGATATTAATCAGCTTGTAAGGTCTCAGAAGAAATGATATTGGGACAAGTGAAATAAACTCAAATCACCATGGTGGTAATGACAAGAGATTCTGGTTGGCCCTTCAACATTTGTACAAGCCGAAAAATCGTCAGCAAGTACAAGTGCTGAGGACTACTAAGGGTGCAGTGGTGACTTCAACGGTTTACATTGTCAAAACCTTTGAAACTCAGTATCCTTGGCAGAAATTCTAGGTCTAACAGTGAGGGGTCTTCTAAAGAATGGAAGGACACAGTTGAAAGGAACAGAAGAAAGGTGACAGAGATGAGCCGGGGAACTATCGAGGCATCACGCTACTCAATGCAGTTGGCAAGATATTTTGCAGCGGTATAAGTACTCGTCTCGAGGTTGATCTGGAGTCTAGAGGTTGTTTCCATGAAGGCAAAGCTGGCTTTCAGAGACACAGGGGGCTGTGTGGATCTTCACTCTCAGCCAGATTATCCAGGGAAGGAAAAAAGAAGGGAAACCCATTTTTGTCCTTTTTCTTGGATGTCAAAAAGGCTTATGATACAGTGTGGAGAGATGTGTGTCCACATGCATCCACATGCATGTGGACATGCGAGCACATGCCACATGCCACATATTTAAAAAGTTGTTCAATCTGGCAAGCGCAAAGCGTCGGGTCTCACTAAATTTGAACCATGCTTTGCCGCATTCCTGTACGCATCTGCAGTGTGGGTTGATAACTCCAACCAGGCTAAGTCTCTAGAATCCATTCAAGTGGGGGTGCTCAAGGAGTGCATGTCAGCATGCTCCAAAAGAGCTATTGTGGCTGTTCATGGTGAGTTTGGCATCCCTCCCTTAAGCTCCCAATGAGATGAATTCAACTGTATATCTTGGAAGCAGGATCGTCCTGTCAAACAGGCTAAGTCCTGGCAGAAGAGGGTAGAAGAGATTCTCAAGGATCTGAATCTAAGTTGACCCTGCTGGATAAATCTGACAGGCTGTATGTCCTAAGCCATGTTTGTCGCTCTCGGCACTAGACTGAAACGTAAACTCAAGGCGGGAATCCTACCTTTGAACAGCAAATAGATGCAGAGAGGAAAAGGGTATTGCAAATGCCCGTTGTGTGGGCAACCTGAAGACAATATTCATTTTCTAATTCATCGTCTTGGGTACACTCACCCCACAGTTGCCCTCTTCAAATCCATCAAGGGATTTGTGCCTGTACCTCTGTTTACCAACTCTGAAAATCTCGAGGCTGAGCCAAAAGCCCAGGCCCTTTTGGGACCTAGTTGCCAAGCATTTCTGATCCTCATAGTGGAAGACTTCAGTGAGAGATTGGGTTCCGCGGAATAGACAGTGGAATCTCTCACGGATCTCATAGTATAGAGGGCAATAGAAGAAGAAGTGTTCTTCAGTTTCAATTTCCCGGTTGCGCCCTGTGCAAGTTGGACATAGGCGGTCCTCCCATTGCAGGTTTTCCCATCTGCCAGTCTCTATCCGTAGGCTGTGGGAGCCCACCCTGAACCGCCCCAATGCCCTCAGTAGAGAGGGAGATAAAGATGCCGAAAGGTAATTGAGCCGCAAGATTCTATCATCTCGGAGAACCAAGAATGTCTTTCGATAGAAATGGAGCTTTGTTGTGAGATTGAGTAGCTTCCAAGTTCACCTGACATGTAGTTCCATAAGCTCCCTTCTAATGAGTCTGTTGCGGTCTTGCTTGGATGTGATGTCCACCCCTTTTGGATTCACTGGTAATAGTGAAGCAATAGAGAGTCCATTGCGCTCAAAAAACTGTCCACTCGAGCATACCAGGAGTGCTTGAAACCCACAGTTTTGAGCCTAAATTTGGCCTGAAGGCGGATGGAGGCCGCCTTACCCTTTGTCAATCTGTCCAGGGCAGTTGCTGAACTGGAATTTGGGGGAGTGGATAACCAGACCCAGATACCGGTATGCTTTCACTATCTCAATTTCCTGATTGTTGAAGATGAATCCGCGGTCGGACTGGCCATTGAAAACCATGATCTTGGTCTTGCGTGTTGGAAACTAGACCTGTCCTCTACCTCCTAGAGATATTGACAGATAGCTTCTAGCACAAGCAGCAGTACAAAAACTGACAGCCTAAACCAACCAAAGAGTGAGTACTAACAAGAAGTGTCAGTCCTAAAAAGAATTCTCCTTACTGCAAAAGAAAAAAAACTTACAAAAGTAGATGCTGGACTTCTCCTCCTCCTCTCTCTGTAATCTACTAGGATAGCACATCCAAAATGCTAGAAGAAGTGCTGGGCATTGCCTCAGCCTTTCCCTTAAATCCTACATGGGTTCTCTAGAAACTTCTAGTGGAAACATGGGCTGGAACCTTCTGGTAGAACTATCCCTAGCCGTCAAAAACCCTAACAGAACCCTAGCTAACTAAATCTGAGCTACTTCTAACACTCCCTTTCAGCGAGGATTGAGGCTTAACCCAATCAGTTCTATGCATCTAGAATGCTTTTCTTTGGATAGAGCCTTTGTGAGTGCATCAGCTGCCATGTCCTCAGTCCTACAGAAACCAACTCAATCTCCAACCAATCATTTCTCTAATGAAATGATGTTTGATATCTATGTGCTTGGTCCGGGCATGATGAACAGGATCCTTGCTCAGCTCAATGCTGCTCCTGTTATCAGCATGCACTTTCATTGGCTGTTCTTGACTGAAGCCAAGTTCACCAAGAAGCCTTCGAATCCAAATGGCTTCTTTAGCTGCATGAGTCAGAGCCATATACTCTGACTTAGTCGAGGATAGAGCAGTGGTCTGCTGTCTTTTGCTGCTCCAGCTCACAGCACCTCCACTCATTACAAAGCAATAGGCAGATATGGATCTCCTCTCTCTCATCTGTGTCTCCTGCCCAATCTGCATCACTGTATCCTTCTAGTGATGCTCCAGTGTCCTGCTTGTTGTACGTTAGACATGTATCCGTAGTCCCTTTCAAATATCTAATCACCCTCGAGTGCTTTCCAATGCTGAGGTCCTGGGTTGTGCATGAACTTACTGAGCACTGCATAGGCAATGTCTGGCCTGGTGCCAATCATTGCATACATCAGAGATCCCATGGCTTGCTGATATGGAACCTAGCCATTTCCTCCTCACACTTGGAGATTTTGGCTCCATTTCCTTACTCAGCTTGCAGCCGGTTTCCAATGGTGTTGGTGCTGGTTTGCAGTCCTGCATACCAAACTTCGCAACAACATTCCTGACATACCTCTCTTGCTCAACTTTATAGTTCTCGCCTTCCTGTCCCTCAGAATCTGACTTCCAAGTAGGTAGTTCACGGCTCCAAGATCAACCATCTCAAAGGTTGCACTCAAATCATGCTTCTGCCTGCGCATGGTGTCCTTGTTGTCGCTGATCAGTAGCAGGTCATCCACATAGAGTGCTATTATCATGACACCTGATGTCATGTAGTAAATGCTCTGATCAGCTGCACTCCTTACAAAACCTTGGCCTGTCAAGTAGCTATTGATCTTCTCATACCATGTCCTCGATGCCTGTTTGAGTCCATATAACGATGTTACATGTAGATCTCCTGCTGGAGATCCCCATTCAAGAATGCAGTCTTCACGTCCATGTGTTCTATCTCCCAGTCATGCTTCGCTGCCAATGCCAATGAACATCGGATGGAGGAACTTTGCCACCGGGGCAAAAGTTTCATTGTAGTCAAGCCCTGCAGTCTGTCTGAAGCCTCTGGCCACAAGTCTGGCCTTGTACTTCACTACCTCATTGTTGGGTCCTCTTTTCACTTTGAAAACCCACTTTGCAATCTACCGCCTTTCTACCACCAGGCAGTGTTACCAGCTCCCAAGTCTGGTTTTTTTTCAGAGATTTCATCTCCTCTAGCACAGCTCCCTCCCACTCATTGGCATCATCCCTTGCCAAAGCGTTATTGAGGGTGGCTGGCTCCTCTCCATCATCAAGGGCATGGAAACAACTTTCCATCTGCCCTATGTCATCCATAGTCAGACCAGTCAGTCCTTCTGCCACATTAGCTCCAAACCTTTCTGGGGGTTTGTTGATCCTTCCTGACCTTCTAGGCCCCCCATCCTTGTCAATAGGATCCCGATCTTCAGAATCTTCATCCTCTTCTGGTTTCTTCGCCACCTTCTCCCTTCGAGTGTAGACCTTTAGTACTGGTTGTTCCCTTTCTTCTCCCACATCAGGGATTGTCACAGGAACGAACAGGTCCTTGGGCTTTGTCTCTTTCCCAAAACTTTGTCTCCTTTTGTTCCCGCTCAAACTGGGCGCGGGGTCAATGGCCACAAGGCTACGGCAAACAACGTCTTATGAGTACAATCTTTCCCAAAACTATCTTCATCAAACAGGACATCTCTACTCCTGATTGACCTCTTGGTTCTAGGATTGTAGACCTTGTACCCCTTGCATCCTAGATCATACCCAATGAAGATGCATCTTTCTGACTTGGCATCCAACTTGCTCCTTTGCTCGTCAGGTATCAATGCATAAGCAGCACAACCAAAAACTCTTAGATGCTTCAGGTTTGGCTTCTTCCCACTCCATGCCTCCTCTGGAGTCATGTCTTTCAAAGCTCGCATACATCTAGCCTTCTCAACCAGTGTTCTGTTTAATCTCTCTGCCACTCCATTCTGGACTGGACTGTCCCTCGCTGTTACTTGGCTCTTTATGCCTCTCTCAGCAAGATAGCTTTTGAATTCCTGATTTAGGAATTCCCCCCCACCATCGCTCCTTAGAACCTTGACTTTGAGGTCCAGCTGGTTTTCTACTTCATGCACAAATTGCTTAAAAACCTGCAGCACTTGACCTTTCTCTCTCAAGGGATATAAGAAAGTCTTTCTACTCATGTCATCAGTGAAGGTGACAAAGTACCTAGATCCTCCCAGCAATGTTGTCTTCATGGGGCCACACACATCTGTGTGTATCAACTCCAGCCTCTCCTTGGCTCTTGTGGCAGATTCCTTGGGCATTGATGACTTGTGCTGTTTCCCTTTAGCACATCCTTCACAGAACTGTAGCTCATGTGACCAGTCCACATTCAGCCCCAGCGCCAACTTTTGAAGATCCTTGATCGCTTGTGTCCCCAAGTGACCCAACCTTCTATGCCACAATGGTGCAGTGTCCATTGTGGCCCCAACATTAGCCTCCTCCTGAGTTCCAGACGTACTCAGAAGCTTGCAGAGTCTCTGCTCCTTCACTCCATAGCAGAGTTCCTCGTTGCTTTTCTGAATGCTGCAAGCATTGTTTCTGAAAATGACATCATAGCCAAGTTCATCCAAGGTACTAACAGAGATCAGATTCTTTGCCAAGTCTGGCACGTACAAGACCTTCTGAAGGGTACAATGGGTAACCTTACTCTCTTTTCTGATAAAGTTGACAGGGATTTCTCCCATCATCGTACTTACAGAAAACGTCTTGTTGCCCATCTTTACGCTCCTAGGCTGAATGGGTTTCAAGTTGTGAAACAACCCCTTCCTCCCACACATGTGGTTAGTAGCTCCAGAGTCCAAATACCACTCATCTCCAAAGCGTTCTCCTTCAGTAGTCAGCAGGTAGTCTTCATCACGACTGTAAGCTGCATCTGCCATAAACAGGTGAACTTCACTGTCGTTGCCCATGTCAGCGACATGTGCATGTACAGACTTTCCTTTCCTTGGTCTCCACTTGTCCTTCTTGGGCTTGTCAATCTTCACCTTGCAGTCCTTCAGGAAATGCCCAAATTTGCCGCATCGGAAACATGCTCCATCTTTCTTGATGGAAGTAGCCGTTAGGGCATTGTCCATACTTGAGCTACCCCTAGTCAGCTTGAATTCTTCCATGATAAGATATGAAGTGACATACTTCCAACTCAGTCTACGCTACCATGATGCGCGGTTTCCACCATGTCATAACTCTTTGGCAAGGTGCCAAACAAGGTCATGATCTGAAGTGATTTAGTCATGGGTTCTCATCAATGTGGCTTGTGGCAAGAACACTCTCACCTTCTCTCATTCTCAAGTCCATGAGCTGTTTCCATAGGACATATGCTTTCCCCATCGCATCTGTCTCATACACCTCACTTAAGCTTTGCCAGACCTCATGAGCAGTTGTAAGATTCCTTACCAACACTACCAGATTTGATCTCATGTTTGTGACAAGAGCTGCCATTGCAAGCTCATTCTCTTGGATCCATGTGGCCTCCTTCAAGTTATCCTCTGAAGGCTTTTTAGTCACCATTGACCATAGGCCCTTGGAAGAGAGCAGGAGCTTCATCATGTAGATCCAACTCTTATAGTTGTTGCCATCAAGTGGCTCAACTATCCAAGTAGTTGTAACGTTTCGTGGGCCCATAACTTGTTGGAAACTAGACCTGTCCTCTACCTCCTAGAGATATTGACAGATAGCTTCTAGCACAAGCAGCAGTACAAAAACTGACAGCCTAAACCAACCAAAGAGTTAGTACTAACAAGAAGTGTCAGTCCTAACAAGAATTCTCCTTACTGCAAAAGAAAAAAAACTTACAAAAGTAGATGCTGGACTTCTCCTCCTCCTCTCTCTGTAATCTACTAGGATAGCACATCCAAATGCTAGAAGAAGTGCTGGGCATTGCCTCAGCCTTTCCCTTAAATCCTACATGGGTTCTCTAGAAACTTCTAGTGGAAACATGGGCTGGAACCTTCTGGTAGAACTATCCCTAGCCGTCAAAAACCCTAACAGAACCCTAGCTAACTAAATCTGAGCTGACTTCTAACATTGCGAAGATCGACTTGCAGCCCATAGTCTTTGGAGGGAAGACATGAGATTGCGTCAAAAGGGCAACATCATTAGCGTAGAGGAGATCTGTTTGTGTTGGTCCCCCATCCAACGGCACCCCAACTCCATGGTTTTTTTAGATGTAAACCTCCAAGGCGTCAATGTAGATCTCTAACAGGGTAGGTGAGAGGGGGCAGCCCTGTTTGACCCCAATGTTGCTATGGACCTTTGCTTCCCCCGCGACGTTGACCATGCCAATGACAATCTCGTACATGGAAGAGACGGCATATAGGATGTGTTGAGGGACTTCCACCCTATGGAGCCGTTGGAAAAGTTGGAAAAGAAGGTCCCGAGGAACCGAATCAAAAGCCTTGTGAAAGTCAACGAAGCAAACATATACCAAACTTTTGTCATAGCTTGCACGTTCTACCATAACCTGAAGAGTGAAAATGTGGTCAAGAGTGGATCTGTTGCGATGGAAACCAGCTTGTCCCGTAGCACGTATGTGAGAGGTTTCAGCCCAATCATCCAGTTCCATGGCCACTACTGCCCCAAACAGTTTAGCCAATAACGACGACACCATAATTGTGCGATAGTTGGTCGGTGCGAGCCTGTCCATTCTTGAAGAGGGGGTGGATGATGCTCTTTGTCCACTCAGTTGGAAAGCCATGTTGCAGTGCTTCATTGAAGAGGTGAGCTATAAATGGGGCCAAAGTGGGTGCCGCGTGCTTGATGAATTCACTCTGTAGCCCTGATATATCCAATGCCTTGCCATTTTGCAGCTTCTTGATTGCCTTGCTGACATTGGCTGTAGTAAAGAGAGAGAAGTGTAGGGGTTTAGAGGTTATCGGAGAGGGAGCTTGGCTTGGGGAATGGTATGACAGACATGACTGTCAGTGATTGGGGGTGGGTCTCTGTGAGGTTTAAGGAGGGACCAAAAAGAACGAGGAGAAAATCTGACTTTTGCAAGGAAAGTAGACTGCAGCTTGAGAGTGTAAGCTCTCTTTTTGGATCGAATGAGGGACTTATAGTGCTTGAGAGCTAGGTTTTTGGAATCTAGAGAGGAATGGATATCAAGGAGTAGAGATTTGATGTGACGTCTAGCAACTTTACATTCTTCGTCATAGAATGGTGCATAGCGACGAGTGGAGAAGGGTGATGAGGTAGATGGGAGGGTGACTGGGAAGGATCGCAGGGCTAAGTCCAAAGAGCATGAGTGAGATGGGTAGCCTTGTCATTAGTAGATGGTAGCTCTAAGATGGAGGGGAGGATTGATGTGAGGCATGTTTCATATTCGGCGTCGTGTAAGTGAGAGAAGGGGGTATGAAAATGAATACGTGGGTGTAAAAGGAGAGAAGCGGAGGAGCTCCTCATGGGGGAAGAGATGGAAGGAAATGCAAAGGAAAGGAAGAGTGATCAGAATCCGGGTACCTCATGATGTAAAAAGAACTAACCCTATCAGTTGTGTTGGGGCTCCCCAAGAGATAGTCGACCACACTTTGTCCCTTGTACGTGTGGCAGGTGAACTGACTGGAGGATTTGAAATTGGTCATGCCATTGTAAATGACAAGCCCCTGAATCTCATAGAACTTGAGTAGATGGTGACGATAGCTTGTAATTTCGCTAGAGACATCCGCACTTTGCCTCTCCAAGGCCATATGTGAGTGTTGGATGTGTAGAGGGTCCATGGGGTGGAAAGTTGAGGCCTGTAGTTATCCTGTACGGGCGTTGAAATCTCCAACCAAAAAGATGTCTGTGTGTGGGGTACGGAGACGGGACAAATCCTCTTCCAATGGAACATACGGCGAATCTGTGCGCATGTGGAGGCCGTCGTGTGGATATGCAACCGGGGCAAAATAACATCACGCCAGTAAAATGTTAGGTTGAGGGTTGTAGCCTTTGATGTGACACCAAATGTACCTTGCCAATGGATCTTTGTGTGGAAAGAAACATATGGGAGAAGCCAGTCAGCAAAGTAACAAGCCACACCACCAGAGCCTTTGAGACCTGTGCGTGGACGAGTCACTGACTGGAAGCTATTTCCGAGAGTAGAGGGGGGGTCCTTTCCTTCATAGCATGTGTGTCCAAGAGAAAAAGAATATCACACTTTGAAAGGATATCCAAAAGCCCTTGCGGATGGTTCCACAATTAGCCATTGCAGTTCCATGAGGCGACGTTCAGATGTGAGCGTGTGGTGGTCTCATGGGGCCCCAACTTAGAGCTGGAGGGGCGACGCTCTTGTTGTCTGATGATGACCCTGCCATCTCGGTATACTGCACAGTGCCCCTAAGCCCGAGCCTATTTGACCTGCGCGAGTTGAGCCCGCATGGCATTGTATTGCATGGGGGTCAAATCGTCGTTTAAGTATATGTCGTGACCTCTCAATTGAGGTCTCTGGCGGAGAACCCTCTCCCGGGCACCCCTGTCCTTAAATCTGATGAACAAGATTTTTGTGCTCCGGAGTTCCTGCACGCCAAGCCCGTTCAATGCCACTCGCTCCCCGTGGTAGAGCCAAGTTTTGTTGGATGAGGGTGGTTGCCGCTTCAAGGGGGTCACCCTCTGCAAGGGTCCCTAGCTTCCCAATGACCCGGATGTTCAGTGCGTTGAAAGCCCGTTGCTGTTCCTCCCGTAAGGTAGCCGAGTCTGTCTCTTCTAAAGAGTGGGAACTGTTGTTGGAGGGTACTGTGCTTCCCTTATGACCTTTGCCTTATGAGCTTGGAGCTCCCGGGCCATTGAAGACGTCGCAGCCCTGTGGGTTTCCAGCTCTTTACTAAGAGTTTCCACTTGCCGTGGGGGTACTTGAAATGTCCCTCCCTATGAGGGTCCTCATAGGGAGACCCCCCCTTGTAGTTTAGAGAGACATGCGTTGGTTGCTTTCGCATTGAGCTGTTTCAACAGACCTTCCACTTTGATATTGCTCTCCAGAAGAGAAGCTCGAAGACGGTGACCTCGGAGATGCAGCGAGTTTGCTGGGTGGCAACTTGGTCCCGTAGGATTTGGATATCAGCACTCCTCGTGGAGTACTAGTGCAAGGGAGAAGCATGTTTAGAGGTCGGGCCAGGAAGGAGAAGTAGAGGAGAACCGGGGTGAGGCGAGAGTGAAGGCGAGTCTACATCCTCGTCGACAGTCTTTTGACGTTTGGACGAGGACATGGTGGAGGTGGCATTGGCGCGGCGAAGAGAGAGAGAGAGCTCCCACAAGAGAGAAAGAATTATACCAGGAGGGATAAAGGGAGCGTAGAGAGAGAGAGAATGTACTCATAAGACGTTGTTTGCCATAGCAATGGCCACGCAGCGCCGACACGCTGACGCGCACGGCGAAGAAAGAGAGAGAGCTGACACAAAGAAAGAATTATACCAGGAGGGAGAAAGGGAGTGGAGAGAGAGAATGTACTTATAAGACATTGTTTGCCATAGCCTTGTGGCCGTTGACCCCGCGCCCAACTTGAGCGGAACACAAAGCAACAGGAACTACCATTGTCGGGGGGATGAGCGGTGGTGAGCAAGTGAGCGTGTGAGCGGCCAAATGTTTTTAGGTTCGGACATGAGAATCTAATCAAACCTATAGGTTCGGCGAGATTTATAGGTTCGGCATCAATAATATGGCGTCTGGTTAGGTTCGGAAATAGGCACGGGCTTGGGGCGGCGAACCACACATTGATAGTATAATATGTGGTTCGCTGAAGAACTACATGATGCCGAACCTAATCCCGATCCAAACTCCAACCCAAACAAAATACAAAAATAAATGCTCATATGTATAAATTAATTTGAGCATATAAGTTATTGTATCTGAAAATCCTAAATTGTGCTCACATAATATTCATTTTGATTTTATGCTCATCAAAATTTCGGTCTGCTCACCTGCTCACCAACTATCAACACCCTATCCGGGGCTGACGCCGGAGTATGACTTACCTTGGAACAGACAATTGATCCGAGTTTTCCAGATATCCTCTAGAAATCCCTTCACATAAGCATCAATCTGATGTCTCTGATTTGCCCAATCTGCACGAGGCGTTCACCCTTAGACAATCACTCGAGCAATAGTTTTTATTTTTTTGGCTCTGATTTTGTTTCCTCTCTCATGTTTTCTTCTATTTTGTCCCATAAGCTCTATGAGCTTTCCGTGGACGTTATAAAGCACCATTTCATTTCCCTCATATGACTAATATCAGATATCCTAAGTTAATCGACTCTATATCTTGGAAGCAGGATCGCCCCGTCAAATAGGCTAAGTCCTGGCGGAAGAGAGTAGAAGAGATTCTCAAGGATCTGAATCTAAGTCCGCAAGCCTTGACCCTGCTGGATAAATCTGACTTAGAGGCTGTAGTGTGCCTATACCTCTGTTTACCAACTTTGAAAATCTCGAGGCTGAGCCAAAAGCCCAGGCCCTTTTTGGGCAAATCAGACAGAGCAGATTGATGATTGTGTAAATCGATTTCTAGAGGATATTTGGAAAACTCGGATCAATTGTCTGTTCCTAGGTAAGTCATACTACCGTTGTCAGCCCTGAGAAAGGTAGTTTCTGTCCCTTTGTGTTCCGCTCAAACTGAGCACGAGGTTGATGGCCACAAGGCTACGGCAAATAATGCTTATGAGTACATTCTCCCTTTTTTGCTGGATGTGGTTTAATCTTTGAGTTCATCTTTCTTGATGATCCTCAAAATTGATCGATGGAGTGTTGCTAAGTAAGACATTGCACTAAGTTGTCTTCTTTGATGAGTTTTTCTTGGAATAGGGAAATTGGTTACTTGTTTTAAACCTTTTAATGCAGGTAGACAACCTGTTTTGAACCTTCTCATTTTGGTTGTCAATCATAATGATCCTTCTAAACCCTAAGTGCCAAATGTAAGTACAATCCTCGAGTACCTAACAAGTGGCTGTCCAGGGTTTGGCTGTCCAAGGATTAGCCATGACTCCTGTATGGTCTTTATGGCTATCCCCTAGATTGGTGGCTCTTCTTTAGAAGATGCTAATCTCTCATCGTAGTTGTAGTACTATTACTCTTGCAATTATAGATGCTTTGCCACTTGGCTCTCGTAGCACACACCTATAGGCTTGAAGGAAGGGGAAAGTGCTCCTATCCTTCAGTATATATGGGTTGTGTTCTTCAGTCTTAGCCATCTTCAAGCTCCAGAAGTGGCTGAGCAACAAGGGAGAAGTTCTTTTGGCAAGCAAGGCACACTTCAAGGTTCTCTTCTCACCCTCCTAGCTTTGTCTCTAATGAGGGGTCTTGCCAAGTTTCTTCTCAAGTTGAAAGGGTGTAGCTGTTGGTTTTTGGCGTAGTAGTAGTTCAGCTTTCTATATCTGAATGCTACTTCACTGTATGGCTTCTTCTTCTCTCCTAAAACTGTAGGTAAGCTTTCTTAAGAGTGGAAATCTATAACAAGTGGGCTGGGCTTAAAAAAGCCTGGTACTCCACAACAGTCACTAACCTGTTGGTTTTTGTGGTTGCCTGTGACGGGACCAGGTGAGGTTCTAGCCCTTACTTTTAAGCTTGACTCCTCCACAGGATCGCGGAAGAGACCACATGGAGGCTAAATCTCTCCCTCCTTGTTTTGTTTGCTATGCCAGACTTCGTTTTCTGCTTCTTAAAGTTTTTAGAGTTTGTGGTTAGCCCAACACACCTCTCATAGGCTGTGTTTTCTTACCTAGCTTTCCTAGTGTTTATGATGAACTACATGAAAATCTATCATGCTTCCTCTAAACAGTCCTGTAATTCTTCTGTTCAAACAGCTTTAGCATGCTTCTACTCTTCAAGGGTGCCCTTTTGATTTCATGGTATCTAATGACCTGAGCATGGCACTCGGTAATCTAGTTTGAGCTTTCCTAGTGTTTATGATGAACTGCATGAAATTCTATCATGCTTCCTCTGAACAGTTCTGTAATTCTTCTTTTCAAACAACTTTAGCATGCTTCTACTCTTCAAGAGTGCCCTTTTCATTTCATGGTATCTACTGACCTGAGCATGGCACTCATGTAATCTGGTTTGTTCTTCCTAAGACCTTTTAAAGTGGTGTGTGATGTGACCTTTGCCACCCTCCCATCCACTTGGTCCTTTTCTTTTCAAAAGTCGCTACTATTCTCGGATGTATTGGTCCTCTACAGTTCGCCGAATTGGACAGACCTGATCTGCTTTTACAGATCTGGTCTTGTTCCTTGTTCGTACCCTCAAGTGGTTTTCACAACAAAAAAACTACTTGACCTTGATCTATGCATTGCTGGTTTTTATTGGGTTGTGTTGATAGAGCCTTTTCTAAGGCTGATGATGTCTTTCTCTTAGAAAAAAGCAACCTGAATCAGACTTCTTCTTTTCTAGTCTTGACATGACTAGTCTTATCTCTCTCTATCCTTAAGTCAATGGCCACAAGGCTACGGCAAACAACTTCTTATGAGTACATTCTGTCTATCCTTGAGTATCAATGGTCAATGCTTATAAGTGGTTGGTTAAGGAGGCCTCTGCCAAGCGTGGCCAGAAAGGTGTTGGCTTCTTTGTCCGAGATTTCTTTGTGTGACAACTGTGAAATTATCAACAAGGATTTGCGGTATGAGCACAGTATCTGGCTAAAACTAAAATTGAAGGGCAGCGTGAGTAGGAAGGACCTCTTTGTGGGTTGTGTTTACATGCCCACAGAGGGGGGGGACCCTCAGTGCTGACGCAGATAAAGCCTTCGAAGACATAAAGCTGGAATGTGCTAAGTCCTCCCCAAAGGCCAGGTGGTCTTATTGGGTGACTTCAATGCCCGGGTGGGTAAAAGTCTTCACCAGGATGATACCATTGGGCCTTTTGGTGAGGACGAGCTGAATTCTAATGGAAGAACTTCAGCTTTTGACCTTGAATAGTAGGTCAAAAGGAGACCTTGTGCAGTGGACTGATGAGAAAGCCCAACTGATTATGGTACCTCTGACCACTTTCTGGTTTGGACTGAAATCAAAAGGTGTTTCCCCAACACCAAGAGATCTGTGAATCGTTCAGTTCAGAAGTGGCCCGTAGAAAAACTCCAAAATGAAGAGGTCATGGCTGAGTATGTCCAGGCCTTGCAAGAGGTTCTCCCTCACTTTGTCCATTCGCTCCCAAGATCTTCAGTCTCGCTCTGACAATGCAAGAAATGAAGTCTAAAGAGCGGTGGATTCTTGGGAGAGTTTCGTCTCCTCTGTGGCTGACAAAATCATGGGAGGAAACTAATTGTCTGCAGTAGAGCTGTTAATTGGTGGACCAATGAGATCAAACTCAATATAGCCGAGAGACGAGTCCTCTATAAAGATTGCTGCAATTTGAAAATCAACAAAGAATTGTGGGCTAGGTACTACCAGATCCGCAAAGATATCAATCAGCTCGTAAGGTCTCAGAAGAAATTATACTGGTGCAAGTTATACAGTGAAATAAATCACCATGGTGGTAATGACGAGATTCTGGTTGGCCCTTCAAGGTTTGTACAAGCCGAAAAATTGTCAGCAAGTACAAGCACTGAGGACTACTAAGGGTGCAGTGGTGACTTGAACGGTTGACATTGTCAAAACCTTTGAAACTCACTACAGTACCCTTGGCGGAAATTCTAGGTCTAACAGTGAGGGGTTTTCCGAAGAATGGAAGGACAGTAGAAAAAACTGTTTCTATGATTCAAGACAGCCCTGATGAACTGGGGTTACAACACTCCCATTAGTTCTTCTGAAATTGTGGAAGCAAAT
The DNA here is from genome assembly GCA_030704615.1 of Takakia lepidozioides. NCBI lineage: Eukaryota > Viridiplantae > Streptophyta > Takakiopsida > Takakiales > Takakiaceae > Takakia > Takakia lepidozioides. The sequence goes on along the minus strand of CM060733.1, from coordinate 69,475,811 downwards.
TGAGCATTTAAACGGATATAAAGCTGGTGGATCTGATGGCATAGTCAATGAGCTTATCAAGCATGGTGGCGACCCCATGATAGAGGCCCTTGAACTTCTTTAATCTTGTCTGGAGGAATGAAATTATCCCCTTTCGCTGGCGACAGGGGTCATTGTCAATCTACACAAGAATGGTGACAGACAAGAGCCGGGGAACTATCGAGGCAGCACGCTTCTCAATGCAGTTGGCAAGATATTTTGCAGAGTTCTCGAGGTTGATCTGGAGTCTAGAGGTTGTTTCCATGAAGGCCAAGCTGGCTTCCGGAGAAACAGGGGCTGTGTGGATCATATCTTCACTCTAAGCCAGATTATCCAGGGAAGGAAAAAAGAAGGGAAACCCACTTTTGTCTTTTTCTTGGATGTCAAAAAGGCTTATGACACAGTGTGGAGAGATGGTCTATGGCTCCGACTCTGATCATCTGGGATGAAGGGAAAGATGTGGAGAGTGGTCCATAACTTGTATGCACACCAAAAGCTGTGTCACTGCTAATGGACAGAAGTCTAACTTCTTTGACACAGACCCAAGGTGTAGCTCAAGGATGTACCCTCTCCCCTCTGCTCTTCAATGTTTGCAATCATCGACTTCTCAAGATGTGGAAAGAGAGGGATTTGGGTTAAGGGTGGGTGATGCCACCATACCAGCCCTTATGTTTGCGGATGACTTCGCAGGCATAGGGGAGACTCCATCCAATCTTCAGGAATTGAGTGATTGCGCGAAGAGATACTTTGACCTTTGGGGGCTAGAGGCTAACGTCAGTAAATGCGCAATAGTGGCATTTAACGACCTAGGGGCGGGAGGAGGCGATCTCAAGTGGCAGTGGGGAAGCCAACAGATTGGGATGCGCATACCTTGGCGTTGAGTTTTCCTCCAACTGTAATTGGGATGCACGTATTCAAAAAGTTGTTCAATCTGGCAAGGGCAAAGCGTTGGGTCTCACTAAATTTTTCCACTGCAGAGGTATCAACTCTGTAGTAAAAAAACCATGGTTTGCCCGCGCTATTAGGCCTGCCTTGGAGTACGCATCTGCAGAGTGGGTTGATAAGTCCAACCAGGCTAAGTCTCTAGAATCCATTCTAGTGGGGTTGCTCAAGGAGTGCATGTCAGCATGCTCGACAAGAGCTAATGTGGCTGTTTGGGCTGAGTTTGGCATCCCTCCCTTAAGCTCCCGACGAGATATATTCAAGGTCAGATGGTGCAGTCAGCTACAACATATGACTAATATCAGATATCCTAAGTTAATCGACTCTATCTTGGAAGCAGGATGGCCCTGTCAAACAGGCTAAGTCCTGGCGGAAGAGGGTAGAAGAGATTCTCTAGGATCTGAATCTTAGTCCGCAAGTCTTGACCCTGCTGGATAAGTCTGACTTAGAGGCTGTAGTGTCCAAAGCCATGTCTGTTGCCAGGATATTGTCTGATGAAAATGAAGTTAGGCAGAAAACTTCCCTGAACTCGTTTCCAGTCTGTGACATGGGGGAGGCCATCATGGATGACCTCAAGGGTTTACCCACTCTTGGCGAAATTTAAACTCAGGGCAGGAATATCTTTGAACAGGGAACAGATGCAGAGAGGAAAGGGGATTGCAAATGCCATTGTGTGGGCAACCTGAAGACAATATTCACTTTCTGATTCATTGTCCTGGGTACTCTCACCAGAGCGACGCCCTCTTCAAATCCGTCAAGGGATGTTCCTGTACCTCTGTTTACCAACTTTGAAAATCTCGAGGCTAAGCCAAAACCCAGGCCCTTTTGGGGCCTAGTTATTGGGCAAATCAGACACAGCATATTGATGCTTGTGTAAAGGGGTTTCTAGAGGATATCTGGAAAATTCGGATCAATTGTCTGTTCCAAGGTAAATCATACTACCGGCGTCAGCCCCTGACAAAGGTAGTTTCTGTCCCTTTGTGTTCCGCTCAAACTGGGCGCTTGGTCAATGGCCACAAGGCTACGGCAAACGTCTTATGAGTACATACTCAACTGGGCATGGGGTCTATATCCGCAAGGCTACGGCAAATGTCTTTTGAAAACATTCTCTCTCACCCAGATGCATGTGCAAGGTAGGAGCCAGACTAGAAGTGCTGGAATCAACATTCTGCTTTCTAGCATCATGTCAATCTCAGCCTTAATTGATTTCACAATTACTGTAGCTGACATCAGCCGTCCGTAACTGCTATCAATATTTCTGACTGATCTTTACTGTGGCAGGTAGAATCCCGACCACATGGGGGCACGGGCACATCGTAGCCAATCTTGGCAGGGAACGGTTAATGAGTCTTATGGTTCAGTATCACAGGAGGATTAGAGACCTGACGACAGAAGGTCTGGGCGTTGGGTTGTCAGGCTACAGATCCCGAGCTGATTTTGGAGCGGAGGGTGCTGGACCTGCCTGTGCTTACCAAGTGGACAAGTGGTCGGGTTGTTCTCCTTGGAGGTAAATCCAACTTTGATGTGAAGGTTTCTTCATGAGAATTTGATGGTAGGAGCTGCTCTCTTTGGTAGTATGTATGTCTTGAACCATTACAGCCCATTGTAGCAGATCAAGAGATGGTGTACAGTAAATGTACTTTGAGATTTTCAGGAAAACTGAAATCAAGCTGTTACTGAAGGTGAACTTGGATACTTCTGTTTCTAGTAAGGTAGTTCGAGTTTTCTTTGTTGGGGACAGAAGGAAGTCGTGAGGGAGAGGAATTTTCTTTTTAAGGACCCTTCAAACCACTATCACTCCTGCATCAGGGATTCTGATTCAGTCATATAGTATCAAAATTGATCAGTTCATCGATGTAGAGTTTTCCATCGTCTCTGGAAATAGCAGACCCCCATGGCAAGGGAAATGAACAAGGGATTCATCAAGTTTTAGTGGAAAATCAACTCTTCTAATCAGTTAGGCCTTATGCAGATGCAGCGCATGCGGTGACACCTTCACTGGGACAGGGGGCCAATCTGGCTTTTGAGGATGGCTTGGAGCTGGCCCTGCAGCTTTCATCAGCTTCTGATTTAAGGTGTCCATTTCAAGCCTTTAGTAGCTAGTATGTTAAACAAATTCACATACAACCAATATGTAAGGTTGAAGCACATACACATGCGTGTGAGTTGTAATCCAATTAGACATCTTTTCTTTTCCACTAATGACTAGCAGAATCAGGAGATACCTCAGATCTAACACCGAAGGCTGATCTGAGAGACAGGAAAAAGACATACAAGAACTTGACATCCATAGAAAAGCCAAAGAGAGAGAGGGTGTACTTCTTAGACTTTGCTGTAGGCTTGTGGCCATAGACCTTCTGCCCATTTTGGGCGGAGCAGAAAAGGAGAAGAGGGCAGCGGGACCAGAGGCCCACTATGGTTGTGGACAGCTCCAGTATTGGCACAAACTAAACTGCTGAGATAAAGTTGTTCCTGGCCACATCCCAGATTTTCCCAAGAGATCACATCACCATAGAATCCAGTGGAGTGAGTACTCACCGCAGCACTCTGACGAAATGAGGCCCTGAAACTCAGCAAAAGAGGTGGAGAGTCTTTTTTATTTTTCAAAGAGAGCCTCTTGTTGAAAGTAGTGGATCAGAAACTACACTATCATCACAATCACCCCCCACAGATCTGACACATGGTTAGCTCACAGTACAGAGACAGGCAACCTACTCTTGTTAGAACTACAGCGTAGTGCCAAGTGTGCGAAGGTGCTTTTGATGGGCTCGTCAAATACCCTGCCAATAAAATCTTTTTGGAAGTGAGGTCTGAGCTAAGTGTCCTCCTGCTACTCCCTCGTGCAGTTCCTTAATCACTTGTCTTGCCTCTTTTCCATTGACACATCTTTGTAGAATGGAATCAATTCCTTGTTTGTCAAGGACTCCCTTAATCAGGGTGTATGGTTTGCTTTTCATGGAAAGCCTTCTTCTGTCATCCTTGGTGTAATCCTTTGGGAACAATCCGCCTCAAGTCCCACTTGTTTATCCACAGCTGTTAAGAAGCTCGGAGTATATCTGTGCTGGGCCTTTTAGCTCATACAATTTTGGGCAGCATGTCATCTGTGACCTTGCTAGTCTTGGCCTTCAATCTCCTCCCTTGACTAGGAGGTCAATTAAGGAGTCATTTTATTTTCCAGTCTGTGCGACCCAAACCTATGAGACCAAGGAGAAACATGTAAGTGAGAACTTAAACGATGATGATGCTGAGGAGTCCTGAAGATGTGAAGAGATAACCCATGAGACTTAGCTCGCCACTGAACCACTCCCAGTGTGAATGGAGCAGGAGTGGGGAGGTTGGGAGGGATGTTTTCTCTCTGGGGATGTTTGTTGACAGTGATTAAAATCTCTCATGGTTGCAGGAGTGCATTGAAGGCTTATGAGGAGCAACGTATACCACGGGCTCAGCTAGTCTCTGAGAAAACTCAGGCAACTGGATCCCAACACCCCCAAAGTTTTTATGATTGGCTTTATACTGCAATCCCCTCAAGCTACTTTTATCAAGCCTTGCCAGCCTAAACTTCTCTTCTTGTGGCAAGGCATTTCACTTGCACATAAAGGAGGTTTCTGGCTGACCAGGTCCATTAATCAATTGAATAAGCTTTTCCAGAGTATTTTCTCCATTATTTCAAGCAGCTTGTGTTGGTGCCTTATTCTCCTGCATGTGGAGAAAGCCTGTCAAGGTTTGCCTCTGTCTCTGCATCACCTCCGCATTCTTTACTTCAGGAATTTCTAAAACGTCTGACAATCTGTAACTTCATCACAGTCCAAATCCTTCCATCTTTAGAAATTGCCAAAACTATATATTTTACGGCCAGAAAGTTGATAGTAGAAGTTGCTATGATAACTGCACTCTGATGCTATTATCACGCCGGTATGTATTCTGAAGGTGTGTATGTTCTTGAGGGGTGACACGACATGTGTGAACATTGGTCTACAATGACCCTGTCTTAGCTGCAGACATTCTGCAATTCGAAATACTTTGATGCTGCTGAGGCACAGATTATTACACTGCCCCCAGTCAATCCCTAGTCGTGTGAATGTCTTCTGAAGATGGTGTGAGAATGTGACAAAACATGTTACCAGTGAAAACTAAAGGCGTTGCTGCACAACGGATGATGCTTGTTATGATGGCTGCTACTCAAATCTCTACATAGCTAGAGGCGCAAATCAAGCAGTGAAGAAGACCTCTAGAATTATGGATTTTTTCTGCACAGCATTGGAATAGAACCCGCCAAACCCTGTTTTCGAGACTAGTTTAGTCCATCAGCTATGGTTGTTGAATCGGCAGCTGATTAGTGCAGACAAAAGATGTGAGCTGCCCCAATACAAGGAAGGGTAGAGTGCCCAATTACCATGCAGATCTCATTGTGTCAAGGACACTTGGCCCGATCTCTATGGTATTTCGTACTTTGCTCACAGAAATTGGACTGTTGCATGGTTTAGTTCATGTAGATGATGTTTGTCAAATAAATAAATAAATTTTCTGTTTCAGATGTCCAAATTTCTCGTTCTTATTTGCACGATCAATTACCACACACCTATTATATAAAATTTGAGAACTAATTTATATGGAAAAGTGAACTTTTTTTGGGTAGACCCGCTCTCCTAGATGTAAGCTCCAAGTATGATGCGCAATTCCTGGGGTTCTTAGTGCATACCCCTAGTTGCTATGCAGGATAGCAGAATCCTGCAGAATTTCCACATGCACCTCTCGGACCAAGTTCTCACAACTATAAGAGGAAGATAGTATGGCCTCCACTGGACAGAACCCTCCCTTCATGACAAGCAAAGTTGAATCTCAGCGCAATGAACAGCCCATAGGCAGGCGACAAATTACAAAATTCAAGGTCACACGCAACCTCGTGCTGCGATCAGAAGACAGCCCAGACAGCGACACCTGACCTGACCTTTCAAAGGGTGGCCCCCTTACACCCATAATAGATTCAATAAGATATGGCTGCAAAGAACCATGATGGGTTCACAGAAACCCCAAATTAGGCCTCATTATGTTACAGCCTCAGGGGCAGAAATACAGTAAGGTGTGTGAAGGCAGACCAACCGCCTACTGGTGAGGCAAGCTGTTGTGAACCCCATGCCGGAGAGAACTCCAAGTACGGCACCCTTTGTATCTACTCCAAGAGCTCTCCGAAGAAGGTTACATCCAAAGGCAGGGTAGAGGCTTCCACAGGCCACGACCATCCAATAGTCAAGCCCTTGGCATCCAATCCCGGCAAGAATCGCTGACATTGCAGCAACAGGTCCAGCAAGTCCAGTAAGACGCTGCCACAGAGCCCTTCTTCCACTGCCTTTTCCACCATAGATTGTGCTCCCCACTGCCACTCCCCTTGGTAGCCCGTGAAGTGAAACTGGCAGCAGCAGATTAACACCTAAACCATAAGCTTTTGGTGCTGCAACACCCAGGGCTAATCCTTCAGCAAACGCATGGAATGCAACCATCACTGAGGCCATGCCATGTCCCCTCTTGCCACATGACTTAGAAGATCTCTAGGACCATATTTACATCAGTTCATACTTGAGTTTCATATCTGTCATCTTTCTTAGGGAAAAGTTTATCAGCACCCAACCACAAAGAAGACTGGAGATCAAGAGCAAGCTCATCTTGCTTCCAAGCCACAATTGCAGGGGCCTCCACAAAGCCAAGACTAATGCAATGCCAGCCCCCATCCCAGTGAGGAATGTTGCGGCCTTTGACAGCACTTACAAGCAACACGATGACAAGTCCCCCCTAAAAAGGTCCCAATCCAAACAGAAGGGATACAAACAATGCACTAGTCTTCTCCCACCCTGCGGCCTGATCTGTGTTCTCCAGCAAGGCACTGAGAGTTTCCATGAAAGCCACTGCCATAGTTGCAGCTGAAGCAACCTGAGAGTGGCTTGCATCTCGGAAACTATCAGGCATCACCTCTGCCAGAACCATCCAGATCATGCAGGCGGCAGCAAACCCCATACAAAATGGCAAAAACTTATGGACAGCCTCATCGCACAAGAATGCAGGAACCGCTATCAGTGGCTGTGGCAGCGATGTAAAGATGCTCCATAACATAGCGTGCTTAGCTGATACACCTCGTGAGGAAAGCACCATGCTCACTGCCAAACCCCTGGATTTATGCACAGCTATAGCTATGGTTACCATCAAACCCTGAGAGAGACCCTTCGGGCCTGCATACGATACCCCTACTCCTGACCCCTCCCCAAATGAGTGCAGCGTCATAATGGCAACCACCAACATCATCTTGCGTGCATCTGCGCCCTTTATATCTAACATGCTGACTTCTCCCTGTCTTTCCAGAATTTTTTGAGTACAAAGAATGAAAAATCCGCCAAAAAGGATGCCGAAAACAACCCAGCTTCCGCCACCGTACCTTTGACCCTCCTGTATGAGATCAAAGCTCGCGGCAAGCATCACGCCTGACGCAACGCCATTGCACATGCCTGCCCACTGTGGCTGGAGCTCCACAAAGAAAAAGGGTAATGACCCCAGTCCCGTCGCGACGGCCATACCCATTGTGAGCAAAGCAACAGTCGCAACAGCAACTCTCTGTCCCGCAGGCCGGGCCACCCCTTCCCCAAATCCAGCTCCATTCTTCGGTAATCCTAGCACATCCTCTGTCCTCTGACGGACTTCACTCCCTGCTCTCACTTCGGTCGTTACAGCGTCTATCAAGGTCGTTGCCTCCACGACTGGGACAATCCGAGCAAGAGCTTGCAACAGCGAAAACGCGCAAATACTCAACCAGAGAGCGCCTGCTGCAAATCGCACACATTTCCCCATTGAAATTGGTCCCCACATGCATCAGCACCAGCTCTGGCCAGAGAAAAGCAAGAGACTACCCAAAACTGTTGAGTGGCCGTTGCGTATTTTCAACTAGCTCTCCATGCTCCCAGATCGCGCCAGTACCTATTACTTAAAAGAAATGAAATGTGTGCTCACATTGAACCAGCTTGTAATTGAAACAGCCCAGTCGCAATCAAGCCAAACAGGCCGTCCAATTCACGGAAAAGTCTTCTTACCTCGTAAGTACCCAGGGAATCTGTTAGGGTATGGTGGCGGTGCTGTGGACTCTTCGGTTCGTCTTCCGCTTTTTTCGTCGAGCAGATCCACCTCGCTAGTGGCTTT